>OX336389.2:1091036126-1092236126 GCA_946902985.2 Meconema thalassinum
ACCGGCATTGAGGGGACAACCAAAAATACACAAAAAGGAATGCCCAATGAGACCAATAGTCAATTGTAGGAAAGCCCCTAATTACAAAATCAGCAAAGAGTTACTAAAAATCTTAAAATGCCGTCTTTCCAGCGACAAAAACAACTCTGTAAAGAACACAACAGAACTAGTAACAGCATTGAACACCCTACAAATGAAACCTAGCTTCAGGCTAGTATCCTTCGACGTAACTAACATGTACACCAATATTCCGATTATTGAAGCAATCAACACTATCGAAAACAACTTAAAATCCAACAATTCGGTAAAAGAAATTGAAGAGATTGTGAGATTACTGAGGGTCGTTCTCACCCAAAACGTGTTTCAATTAGACAATAAAATATACACACAGAGAGAAGGCCTAGCAATGGGATCGCCACTAAGTGGGTTAATCGCTGACATCTTCATCAATGCACTAGAAAATGCGTTCTTAGAAAAGACTTCAACTAAGGGAATAGTAATATGGAAAAGATACGTAGATGATGTAATTTGCATCTACGATACTGAACTAACAAGCGAAGAAACAATTCTCCAATCCATTAATAGCCTTCACCACTCTATCAAATTCACTAAGGAATCCGAAATAGACCGGAAAATAAATTATCTCGATATAACTATTGAACGTAAAGACAACGACCTTTCATATTCCATATTCCGGAAAGCAACACAAACCTCGCATGCAATCGGCAATCAGTCTAATCACCCCAGTACGCACGAACTAGCGGGTTTCAATTCAATGGTGCACAGGGCTTTAAACATACCCATGTCAAAAGACAACTATAATAAGGAAATAAG
The DNA here is from genome assembly GCA_946902985.2 of Meconema thalassinum. Taxonomy (NCBI): domain Eukaryota; kingdom Metazoa; phylum Arthropoda; class Insecta; order Orthoptera; family Tettigoniidae; genus Meconema; species Meconema thalassinum. Next base: position 1,091,036,961 of record OX336389.2, read on the forward strand.
AACTATTATGCAAATAGCAAAGGAAAACAACTTCTCGCCAAGCAAAATAAATCAAATTATAGCCAAACATAAAAATAAAGATAAAACGATTCCCAAACCGGACAGTAATGAGAAAAAATTTGCGCGTTTCAACTATGTGAATGCGAATACATATAAAATCACTAACCTATTCAAAAAACAAGGCATAAAGATAGCTTTCACGACGAAAAACACAACCGCTAGGCACCTCCTAAATAGTAATCTAAATAAACGTGACCCGTATTCAAGGTCAGGGGTATATTCTATAACGTGCCAAGACACCGATTGTCAAGCTAATTACATCGGGCAGAGTGGAAGGCGAGTAGACACACGTTATAATGAACATAGGAATGCGATAAGATACGGAACACATTCAGCCGTGTGCGAACATATGTGTGACGCAGGGCACAGCTGTACCAACATAGAGTCGGACCTTAAAATAATCCATCACGAATCGAAAGGCAGAGCTCTTGACATAAAGGAAGCAATCGAGATACACCTAGCCAAACGAAACAATCCCAACAATCTAAATGAACACACGTTCATGGAGAGCTCACCCCTCTTCACGCTACTAAAAAACACAACCTGTCGGAAACAAAACACAATTTAGCGACACAGCCAAGCTAGATAAAAAAAGGGGGGAAATTAGGGGTTTTTTAATAGGTAAATGTTATCTGGATCAGGTGTACGATGTACTTTTCTTCTGCAATAAACCAAGGCCCATATTCGCGGCAGTATTTAAGGTGCCGGGACGTCCTCATAAGACCATCAACGCTTAGTTCGAATGGGTTATGCTCCACGCGTGGCGAGGGCTAATCCACGGTCTTTAATAGTTGTAGACCCACCTCATTCAATAACATACATCTTATCTAGGTCGGCAACACCTCACATAAACACATCGCTATCACTCCCCATAGCACGTAGGGACAGGGGAAGAGGGCAGGAAAAACCAGTCGTTAAGATAACCACCGCAGTCGACCGCACAGTGAGTTCCAGTGAGCTCGAAAACTGCGTGTAGCTGTAGTACGGAAGACAATCAGATAAGTAGTTAGCCTAAAATTTTATAGTTTAACCATAGTTTACAACCATATAATCTCTCTAAAGTACAATCTCCGGATAGCTATCACCATTTACCATTTCACCTAACATATATACTGCATTTAGCATACACTGACAGTTGCAGTACCAATACTGCAACTAAATAATTGCACATATTGTAAATATTTTCACCTGTATTTCATACATAGATTTTGTAGCCTAAGTGTAATGGATCTGATGATGATCGCTTGACGATCGAAACTGGTCATCCTAGTGTTTTATTAATCTCATGTAATTTATTTCAGGATTAGGGCATAACCCATCTCTTTTGGGTACATTCGTGTTGACCGACTGAAAAGCACTAAACTCTTGTCTACAGGTTATATCGATTCTTTTCGTAAGGAATTTCTCTAGAAGCTACTGGGGCTGGGCGTATCGTTTTCCTCCTCAATGAAGCTAATTTATTTCACAAAAATATAATTACGGACCATATTGGACAATATATCCCCTACTATATTATCGCAAGGTGCTAATTTTTTATATAACCCTTCTTTGTATAACATGATTGATCCCGCACAACGTCGTTCCTTCTACACCAGAGTTTGCTAAATATGAAGGCGTGCGATTAACGTTATGGCTCTTTGTTCGAGTTATATTCTTAATAACATATCTGATGGAATCTGTACAATATATTTTCTTAAAGATTGGGTTGGACAAATAACGAAAAATGTGAATAACATTAATGTCCAATACCCTATTCCAAGTTCATATATTTTGTCCTTCGTGATCGGGTTTGATAACGCTTTGTACAGCATTTGTATGAGAATCTTCCTTCGGCCGCCTTTCATATAACGTTATTGGCAGAAGTTCGTTCAACTACGTTCTTCAACAGCAGTTTATACAAATAACGAAAAGTTGCGAATAACGTTATTTAGTTATTCACTAACAGTCTCCCATAAGTCCAACCCCTCGTCCATGTCGTGGGAGACGGGCAACGGCACAAAGTAGGGGATTGCCTGTAGGGGCGAAGTACAGTAGGGACTTCGTGTGCCCCGGGACCGTTACGGTAGCTGTGAAGGTCCTACAGGAACCCTGAAAAGTGACGGCTAACGGGGCTCTGGTGAAGCTACGATAGGCCCAGAAAGCCAGTAGTGGATGAAACCAAAAGCTTTCAAGAATGGAACGAGCCTCGGAGTGATGGATATAATAGACGACGACACGGCTGTAAACACGGACTAAGATTTGGAACTTTAAACATAAGAACGCTGACGGGGAAGGTGGAGGAGATAGCGGATATGATGGAAAGAAGGAAGTTGGATTTATTGGGATTGGCTCAAAGAAAGTGGAAAGGGGAAGGAAGGAGAGAACTGAGAAAAGGCTATAGAATGTACTGGAGTGGGAATGAAGAGGGAAAGAGGAATGGAGTGGGAGTAGAAGTACGAGATGGTTTAAAAGAAGAAGTGAAGAGAATAAGTGATAGGATGATGAAAGTGAAAGTAGCACTGAGGGGAGAGACCGTAGAAATAGTGCAAGTGTATGCTCCACAAGTAGGCTGCGCCTCGGAAGAGAAGGAGGAGTTTGAAGAGGAATTGCAGAAGCAGCTGGTAGGAAGAAATATGATTGTTATGGGGGATCTGAATGCCCACGTAGGAAGAGAAAGACAAGGGTATGAGAGTGTGCTGGGACCAGAGGGTTGGGGCGGAAGAAATGAGGAAGGAAAGAGACTGTTGGACTTCTGCCAAAGGAACAGCCTGCTAGTTGGGAACTCCTGGTTCAAGAAAAGAGAAAGCCACACAATCACATGGTACAGTGATGACTTGACCAGGAAGTCGGTGGTCGACTATAAACTGCATGAGAAAGAATTAAATAAGAAGATCACGGACATCAAGGTTAGACCATCAGAGAACCTTAATAGCGACCATCGATTGCTGGTAATGAACCTGAGAGGGACTAAGGAGAAGAAAGGGACCGAGAACCAGGAAAGACGTATAAGGATATGGAAACTGAAAGAAGGAGATAGAAGGGTCGAGTACCTCAAAATGGTAAAGGAAGGAATTCCAAGAGATGAAGAAAGAGGGGAGGAAGAGGAATGGGCTAGATTTAAGAAGACTCTAGTAGGTGCAGCAGAAGCAGTATGTGGGAGGACAAGTAGTAAGAAGAGGTGGAAGGAAACGCCATGGTGGAATGAGAAGACAAAAGAAATAGTAAGGGAAAAGAATAGAGCCTTTAGGAGGTGGTATCAAAGTAGGACGGTAGAGACAAGGGAAGAATACCAGGAACGAAAGAAGGAGGCAAAGAGAGTAGTGGCTGAGGAGAGAAGAAAGTGGATGGAAGAGTGGACAAAGATGATGAAGGAGGATAGTGAAGGTACAAAAAAGGTCCTGTAGGGGATGGTAAAGAATAAGAGGCGGAAGGATCCTACGAATTATGTTAGAATGGTGAACAAAAGGGGACAAGAGATAGAAAATAGGAAAGAACTGAAGAAAATGTGGAAAGAATATTTTGAAGAACTCCTGAACCCAAATGGAAACCACGGCGAGGAGGAAGAAATCGGGGAAGAGGAAGATGAACTGCAAACAGAAAAGGACTTAACATGGAAAGAAGTGGAAGATGCAGTGAGGAAGATGAAAGGAGGGAAGGCACCTGGTGTGGATGAGTTGAGTGTGGAGAAGGTGAGAGCAGCAGGAGAGGTGGGGATACAATGGTTGTACCGAGTGATGAAGACAGCATGGAAGGAAAGGAAGACCCCGGAGGACTGGAAAAAGGGAATAATTGTCCCGATCTTCAAGAAAGGTAGTAGAACAGAATGCAGAAACTATCGGGGAATAACACTGACGAGTCATGGTGCAAAGATGTTTGAGAAAGTTTTGGAAAGGGAAATTAGGACAAGGATAGAAGGAGGGATGAGGGAAGAACAACATGGCTTCAGAGCAGGGAGGTCCACAGTGGATTTGATTTTTGCTGTAAGGCAGTTACAAGAACAGCACTATGAGTATGGAACAGATCTACTGATGGCCTTCCTGGACATTGAGAAAGCATATGACAGTGTATGCAGAAACAAAGTATGGATGTCCCTGGAGGATAGAGGAGTAGAAAAATGGACTATAAGGAGGATAAAGGAGATGTACAAGGGAAGCGTGAGCTGTGTGAAAGTGGGAGGAGAGAGATCGGATTGGTTGGAACAGAGAAACGGCCTGAAACAAGGAAGTGCACTGTCACCGTTACTTTTCATTGTGGTGATGGATGACATAATGACCCGGGTGGCACAAGTAATTGGGGAAGGAAAGGTGAAAGCAATGGTGTTTGCAGATGATTTGATGATTTGGGGAAACAAGGAGGAGGAGGTACAGGAACAGTTGGACGTGTGGGAAGGAATAATACAGGGTATGGGATGAAATTTAGCATAAATACGAGTGAGATGGTGATCACAACAAGGAAGAAGGAAAGAACCACAACAGGAATAACAATTGGTGGGGAACAGCTGAAGAAAGTGGAGAGTTTCAAGTATCTGGGAAGCCTGATACAAGATAATGGAAGAAACTATAGAGAAATAAATGAGCGGGGGAGACAGGCAGAAGCATTCCGGAGGAATGTGAGAAGCATGTTATGGAGCAAGGATGTCCCTCAGAACAGCAAAAAGATCATATATCGGACGTACTATGTCCCTATCCTGACATATGCCTCGGAGACCTGGGTTATGAAAGGAAGGGAGAAGAGCAAAATACAGGCCAGTGAGATGAGGTTCTTGAGAAGCAGTATTGGAGCTACAAAGAGGGACAGAATAAGAAATGAGAGGACCAGAAAATCAATGAAGGAGGAACCATTACAGGATGGTATAGAGAAATCTAGACTTAGATGGTATGGAGATGTAAAACGATTGGAGGAGAAGAGGATACACGAGACGAAGTGGGAAGGAAAGAGACCAAGAGGGAGACCGAGAGACAGGTGGCTGAAGGGGGTGGAAGAAAGCGTGAAGAAGAGAGGAGAAGACTGGACAAGGATGGAGGCTGAGAGATGGTGGGAAGACAGAAGACGTTGGAGAGGCTTGTGTTCCAAACAGACCCGGCCAGTGGCTGGAAACTGTGCAAGATGATGATGATGAGTTATTCACTAACAAGTTAGCCGCCCGCCCAATAACGTTATTGTTAGGGTCCGGAATAGTATCGTTCCTTCGATTCGGTTACTTAGTTTAACGTTATTGTGATAATGTATTATAATAACGTTATTTTTACCCAAAAGAAGTAATTCGTTCTGTAACGCATTTACCTATATACAGTAAAGGATCCTTCCAGTACCGTACTGTGCCTGATAACGTTACGATTAATTTTCCAGCCTTGCTACAAACTAAAGAACAATGAAGACAGTGTGAAAACCTCTCCACGGAACCTTTGACCAGATTTCTCTCCTCGTTCGATAAAAATGTATAGAAACTGGGACATTTAATAAACTTGAAAATTATTTCAAACAAAAGAACGCCAATATTTGTCCAACCTCTAGTAAAATATTTATTGCAGCTAATAGCCAAAGGAATGATACAGACAAAATGAAACATACATAGGAATAAACTATTCATTACAACAGAAGGACGTCAGAGATTCAAGTCTATATGTACGTAGAACCTACTGTATGAAGGGTTCGTTCCAAGAACAAGACAAGTCCAAAAATGCCCCTAATGATATTGTGTTATGCATCCCACTAACGCATTTTGTCAGGATGGTCGATATTTCTCTGCTTGCATCCCATTTGGTACTAATGCACTGCAAGCATATCCCGCAAACGATATTGAACACTATTATTTTCCCCTCGATTTGACTACCGACCGTTCGAATAATACGATCGAGGGAAAAATAATAGTGTTCAGTATCGTTTGCGGGATATGCGTGCAGTGCATTAGTACCATACGGGATGCAAGCAGAGAAATATCGACCTTCTTGGTAACACACCTTAGTTGGACTACAGAAAACAATATTGTAAGGGGCAGCTGAATCACCTGGTAACTTATATGGTGGTTGTGACAGTTGTGAATCGTTGAAGTGCGCTGTGTAAGTGATTATTCTTGGGTAACTCTGTAAAGATCGCAAATTTAGTGAATCATATGTGTTCATATAACACCGGAGAGCGTGTGAACGTGTTTCCTCGAAAGTGTTGAACAATTTAACAAAATCGGAGACGAAAAATCTACTCCACATATATTGTTTCAGAGAGCAGCCATTTTGAACACCAAAGAAGTTAAAAACAGCAGCAGTATCACAGACCTCCTCTTCGTAAGCAACGACATAAAAGCAATACATCAGGAACGCTGTAGCCAGAAAATACTTCCTTGTAGAATCGACCCTCATGGTTAACGCCAAGACAACCACTCAAATCAGCTCCAGATCTCCAGTATCAAGGAAACTAGACATGGAGAGGGCACACAATATAGACAATGAAGGAATAATGAACATTATAAAATTTGGAAACATAGATGCCGCACTAACACTATTCGAAAACAACATTAAGAACGCAACGCTGCATAGCCTATTAATTAAAATACAGCTACTGTTTGCAGAGAGTGAAACACCCAGAAGAAATGGTTGGAGACACTCCCAGAATAGGGGTCCTGTAGACTTGCGGTACCATACTAAGTGGTTGAAATCGCAGAGAGATGGTGTGTACATTGGTCCACACGTGCCCTCTGTCGTGGGGCCGGACAGGTCAGTGTTCCGCACAGATCTGTCGGCGTAGGGCCGTAATACCAAGTGGAAACGTGTAAGCAAGTGCATCGATGCCTCGCCGACATCACAGGGTGGACTATCAGCATGTGAGGGCGGTTGAACGGGGCAGAATGCTTGAGTTTTGGGAGGCGGATCTGTCGTTCCGGGACATTGCGACTCGTACAGGGCACGCTGCGTCAATAATAAGGCGTAGCCTATGTGGATCCAGTGGAGAGAGAAGGGCCGTACACAGCGACGACAGGGTACAGGACGACGCAATGTGACCACAGCGCGAGACGACCGCCATCCTCTCCGCATGGCCGTATCGGAAAGAACAGCGTCGTCCTCGGTGTTGGCTCGACGTTGGAGAACTGCAACGGGGGTGGACATGTCTTCGTCGACGGTGCGGCACCGTCTTTTGAGGGCTGGACTGGTTGCACGCATGCCACTGCGTCAGCTTCCATTGACTGATAACCACCGACGCCTCCGACTACAATGGGCACGTGCACACCGACACTGGCAGGACAAGTCCCGCTTCAACCTGTCCTACAGTGATGGCCGCATACACGTTCGACGCCGCCGTGGAGAACGCAATCAGGCAGACTGTATTGTTGAGCGGCATAGCGGACAAACATCAGGTGTAATGGTCTGGGACGCAATTGCCTATAACAGGCGATCGCGCCTCGTGCGTCTTGCGGGCAATCTGAGCAGTGACCGCTACATCACGGAAGTTTTACAGACCGTGGCACTGCCCCTCTTGCAGGCCGTTCCACAGGCCATATTTCAGCAGGGCAATGCCCGCCTGCATGTGACGAGGAATGTGCAAGCCTTCTTCGCCTGCCCGTTCCCCTGACATGTCGCCCATCGAACATGTCTGAGATATGGTTGGTCGGCAACTTGTTCCTTCAGGTCCACCTGCCGCCACTGTTGATGCTGTGTGGACGCGCCTACAAACCGCGTGGGACGGTATTCCCCAGCAGCGTATTCAAGCGCTGTATTATTCCATGCCACGACGTCTAGCGGCTCTGAGTGCAGCACGTGTTGGCGCGACGCCGTACTGAAAATCGACCGTCAACGTGCATGTACCGGACTGTCCGTCTAATCAGTAATGTATTGTTATGTCCCTAATCTGTGGTATAAAGTGCAATGTGGTCACATCTCTTGTTCCTGGTGTTTCATTTTCTACAAACAGTACTGTACAAGGAAAGCAAAACACTGGTTCACTCCTGAGTGCTTTCAAAAGAGGAAAGAGTCGCTAGCTGCATTGCACAAGATAGAACAGAGCACGAAGGTGCTATACAGAAGAAAGGGTTATACAGGGGACCCGAAATCCTACCGAGGCATTGCTCTGGAGGAGGATGCAGAGAGAAAAAACTACAAGGAGGCAGTGAAGAGGGCAACAAAAGAAAGAAACACGACTAATCCTGTAGGCCATGGTTTCCTCAGCCCTGAATCCCAAACAACCCAAATTCCCGAAGGACATACCAGTGGCAACGTGGGTGCAGCACCTTTGTGCAATTCTGCGGGCACGAGACACCAGACTTACTCAGGATGACGTCCACGCCCATTCAACAGTACCGATCACGACAGAGAACGTACTTTTTTTTTTTTTTTTTTTTAGCGTATGGCTTTTAGTGCCGGGAGTGTCCGAGGACATGTTCGACTCGCCAGTTTTGTAGCTGCTTCGAGACGGACACCCAATGGGTGAGCTACAAGTACCGTTGGGGAGGGAAGGAGGGAAGTTGGAATGTAAGGACGAGGAGTTGGAAGGTAGCGGCTGTGGCCTATAGTTAGGGACCAACCCCGGCATTTGCCTGGAAGGAAGATGGGAAACCACAGAAGACCATCTTCAAGGTTGCCGGCGGGGGGATTCGAACCTCCTCGCCTCCCGGATGTGAGCGACTGCCATCAGTCATGCCGTAACCACCACGGCTAACTCACCCGGTAGAGAACGTATTAACAGAGACCGACAACTGCAAAGGAAAGAAAGCCTGTGGACCAGACAACATCCACTACGAGCACCTGGAAGTAGCAGCACCACTATTGAAAGATACCTGGGCAGTTATAAGTATAATGAACAAATGCCTACTTCAAGGACGTATTCCGTCAAGCTAGAAGGAATCGACTTTGAAGATGCTATAAAGAAGAAAGGGTAATACAGGGGACCCGAACTCCTACCGAGGAATTGCTCTAAAGAACACTCTCTCTTTAAGATATTCGCGAGGAGACTCACTGATATTACTGAAAGCAATTCGGCTTTCGGTACGGAAGAAATACACTACTATAGCTGTCTGCTGCCTACTGAACGACGTAGAAGACGCGCCGAGACGTGATAGTGGAAAGCTGTATGCAGTGTTTGTCGACTGCACCAAGGCTGGATAGTTGGAGTAAATGGACATGCTCAAATGCTCCAACTTAACGGAAGATAAAATTTGAATTGGGGAAGAGTAGGTTTTGGAAGAACAAAGTAGGAAATGGATCTTAGGACGGACTCGTGTATTTGCAAAACAAACATATACAAATACAACAAAAACACATGTTAGACTATAAACTGAATAAAGGTTTTCTAAGGTTTTGATTGAGAAGCCTCCTGAGGCTATCTCTACTTAGTTAAAATCAAAGTCCCCGATTCCTGGATGTTAGGAGTAATCTCGAGAACCACTGGATGGATTTTGATGCGGTTTTCACCATTTTATAAAGAATATCTCTAGGAAGGTTTCTGTAGAAAATAATCAAAGGAAGCCAAATAGTAACGATTTCAGTGAAAAATACGAAAGAAAAACCTGGCGTCCGCGCGCTTTTTAAGCTTACGCTGGGCAAACCGTTAATATATCTATATACTATGAGTGTAAGAATTGTACAGCATGAAAAGTTCTACAATAAAGTTAGCGACAGCATATCCCTATCTTCAATACGTTGCCCACTATACATGTCTTTATGTTTTCATTTCTTCCAACAATCTCCATTCAATTACTAGCTTCGAGACAGTTTACGAACTAACTAACTAACTGGCTGGCAAGCGAGCCTATCGCCCCAGACACTGCAGAGTCGTGTCGAGTTAAGACTTCAGAGAAGAGTGGATGTGTTTGGAGTTTTCCTGCAAGTGCAACTTGGCTTTTCTTTACTTTGCCTGTGAAAATTTCGTTCCGCAGAATACAAAGTCAAGTTTAGATTGGACGGAAGGGGGATTATTGATCCATGCACCTCGCAATTCTTAAACTCACTTCTGTCAAGAATTAGTTGCACATGTTATCTCCGTTCTAATATAATTAATAGTCCAGTCAGTAATTTTAACCAATCATGCCGAGACGAAAAGAGGATACAGGTCGTAGTTCATTGAAATCGAAAAAAATACGCTTATCACGTAAGAATGAAACTGAGCAATAAATAAGATCTCGGTTGTCACAAGAGAGAGAAAGAAAGAATTCACAAAGACTGAGGGAGTCATCCCCAAAGTTCCCATGACACAGGGAAAAAATGTTCATTGTTTGTGGTCCAATAAAGAGAACTCTGCTATGAAGTATGAATTATGATTCCTCCATAAATTTTATAAATGATGCTTCAGTTTCCGAACGAAGCCGGGGTGTGTTACTAGTCTATATATATAAAGCACAAAGTTTGTCTGTCTGTCTGTCTGTCTGTCTGTCTGTATACAAATCTACACCGTTTCACCGATCTGAACCAAAATTTGTATACTTACCCTTTGGAACCCTGCGGGTAACCCCGTCAACATTAAATTTCGGACAGACCACCCCATGCCCTGCATTTAGGCCCTTTTGCACAAATCTACACCGTTTCACCGATCTGAACCAAAAGTTGTATATTTAACCTTTGGAACCCTGCGAGTAACACTGTCCACTTGAAATTTCGGACAGACCACCCCATTCCCTGCATTTAGGCCCTTTGGTACAAATCCACACCGTTTCACCGATCTCAACCAAAATTTTTATATTTACCCTTTGGAACCCTGCGAGTACCACTGACCACTTAAAATTTCGGACAGACCACCCCATTCCCTGCATTTAGGCCCTTTGGTCCAAATCTACACCGTTTCACCGATCAGAACAAAAATTCGTATTCTTACACTTTGGTGCCCTGCGAGTAACACTGTCTGCTTGAAATTGCGGACAGACCACTCCATTCCCTTCATTTAGGCCCTTTGGCCCAAATCTATACCGTTTCACCGATCTCAACCAAAATGTGTATATTTACCCTATGGAACACTGCGACTAACACTGTCTGCTTGAAATTTTGGACAGACCACGCCATTCCCTGCATTTAGGCTCTTTTTGCACAAATCTACACCGTTTCACCGATCTGAACCAAAATGTGTATACTTACCCTTTGGAACCCTGCGAGTAACACTGTCTGCTTGAAATTGCGGACAGACCACTCCATTCCCTGCATTTAGGCCTTTTGGCCCAAATCTACACCGTTCCACCGATCTCAACCAAAATTTGTATATTTACCCTTTGGAACACTGCGACTAACACTGTCTGCTTGAAATTGCGGAGAGGCTACTCCATCCCATGCATTTAGGCCCTTTGGCACAAATCTACACCGTTTCACCGATCTGAACCAAACTTTGTATACTTACCCTTTGGAACCCTGCGAGTAACACTGTCCACTTAAAATTTCGGACAGACCACCCCATTCCCTACATTTAGGCACTTTGGCACAAATCTACACCGTTTCACCGATCAGAACCAATATTCGTAAACTTACCCTTTGGTACCCAACGAGTAACACTGTCTGCTTGAAATTGCGGACAGACCACTCCATTCCCTGCATTTAGGCCCTTTGTCCCAAATCTACACCGTTTCACCGATCTCAACCAAAATTTGTATATTTACCCTTTGGAACACTGCGACTAACACTGTCGGCTTGAAATTGCGACGAGGCCACTCCATCCCTTGCATTTAGGCTGTTTGGCACAAATCTACACCGTTTCACCGATCTGACCCCAATTTTATATACTTACCCGTAGAACCCGACAAGTAACACTGTTCACTTTAAATTTCGGACAGACCACACTATTCCCTGCTTTTTGGCCCTTTGGCAGAAAACTACACCGTTTCACCGATCTCAACCAGATTTTACATAATTACCCTTTGGAACTCGACGAGTAACACTGTCCACTCGAAATTTCGGACAGACCACTCCATTCCACGCATTTAGGCCCTTTGGCACAAATCTACATCGTTCACCGATCGAAAACAAAATGTGTATACTTACCCTTTGGAACCCGATGAGTAACACTGTCCACTTTAAAATTTGGACAGGCCACTCCATTCCCTGCATTTTGGCCCTTGGCACAAAACTACACCGTTTCATCGATCTCAACCAGATTTTACATAATTACCGTTTGGAACTCGACGAGTAACACTGTCCACTCGAAATTTCGGACAGACCACTCCATTTCCCGCATTAAGGCCCTTTGGTACAAATCTACATCGTTCACCGATCGAAAACAAATTGTGTATACTTACCCTTTGGAACCTGATGCGTAACACTGTCCACTTGAAATTTCTGACATACCACTCCATTCCCTGCATGTAGCTCAGGAATTCCTCGGGGTTGCCAGCTTCCTAACTCACCAGTCATGATCCCTTGAGGGTGTACCAGAAGTGGTGGGTCTACACACACCCTGCCTCATTGAGGGCCTTGAGCAGAAGACAGGAGATATTATGAAAAGGAAAAGAAGGCAGACCCCTCGAAGAATGAGGGTATCAGGAAAGATGAGACAAAGCCAATTAAGGCGGGAAATTGAAAGACTCCCTAGCCCTCGGATACCCTAATACAGTCTGGGTCGGAAGAGAACAAGAGTTGACCAAGGGAGGCCGACAGGAAAGAGAACTGAAATGAGCCCGGCACCAGGAAGTAGAAGCGATGCCAGACTCAGCTGGGGTTCCGTGGTCGCCAACCCACGTCCCACAAGTTGTGAGACCCTGGGGGGGTCAGTTGTGAGAATAGCTTGCTGATTCATCGTGAGGTGACTTGAGAGTACTTTCCAGAGCCCGCCGTGTTATCTCCTGCTGTCTATGCTGATGCCAGCACAGGGCCGTTACGAAACAGTGAGTGATTCCCGGTCAATCTGTATAGGACGGGGAACCCCGAACGTGTGTCATCATATTTCGTCATCATCTGCGATCATCTCAGGTTCGTGCAGCTTGGACCTATATTCTTTGTCTTTGCCGAGCAGTACGCTCTTTCACTAGACGCATCCAGTACAGGCCTAAGCCAGAAATTAAGGTTGAGACTTTGGAAGACATCGAAGCTAGACACCTGAATTACCTATATCAGTTTTAAAATAACACCATGTTCGTTTAGTAGTCATTTTTTATTACCTTATTATTATCATCATAAGTGCAAATGACCTAAATGTTACGCGCATCATACCAATAATCACCGCCGCATAAAGTCTTTCTCGACTGTGATTTTTAAAATATTTATTTTTGGTTGGTTGGTTCTTAAGTTTAGGGGCTGCGACAATGCGGTCATGTAGCCCCGTGACCTTTGGGTCTGTGTAGAATCTATCTGATAACCGGTGTTAATTGTGATGACTGTATTAGTGTGTGTTATCTGTTTTTTAATTTAAGTACAAACTGCAACTTAGAATTCTTCAAATAGTTCGTACTTTTGCCGCCAAGCGCCACCGTCAACGACTACTAGGCCAAGTTCGGAACTTAGCTACTAGACGCCACTGAAGTCGGCTCTTGGCAACAGACGTAGACATCTATGAGCGTTGTTTACCTATCCAATTTATCTTCACACAGGTGTAATTAGTGGAAGGTTCAATAACATGCCATAAATCTGACATGGGACCGCCGGCTTTACTTCCCCTCCGAAGAAAGGCATACTGACTGATTTTTAACGCTCTTAAAATATCCGACGGCTTCGGCCGGGTTTGAACCCGCTATCTTGGGCATAGAAGCTCAGCATGCTACCAAATACGCCACCGAAGCCGCCATATAGTTATTTTTATTACAGTACATTGTGTACATTATACGTTGAAGTGTCAATTCAATACCGGTAGTAGTTTCCCTTATCATCCTCATCATAAGAGCAAATGACCTACAGTAGATGTTACGCCCATTACACCATTAATCACCACACACAATAAGTCTTCCTCGCCTGTGAATTTTGAAATATGTATTTCTATTACGGTAGTTTGTAAGTTTGACGTGTCAATTCAACAGTAGTTTTTATTATCATCCTTATCAAAAGGGCAAATGACCTAGATATTACTCCCTCATTGTCTTTGGGGGCAAATGACTTAGATTTTAAGTCCATTATATTTCTAAGGAGACCTTAAAACATTATCATCATTCCACCGGGCGAAGCCGGGTACTACTGCTAGTTACCTATAAACATTTCACCATGATGGTCAGAAATATCAACATCATAGTTCTCTGGGACACACGTCTCCAGTGGTGGTTGGTGAAGGGGAGCTGCAGGGCTGTATCCCCCACCCAGGGTATTTCACAATATCAATTTGCACTTTCAAAATAACGGGGTAACGGTACAATTAAATAGATCTCCACTGAGCTATTCAAATTTTTCACAAGTATTGCTTGTAAATTCGCTTCCCGCCCCCACGGCTGCTGCATTCTCGACAGAACCTTAAGAACTTAACATCACACTTCCTGAATCCACTTCCCCCATTGCCAAGTTGTCCTATGAAAGTCTCTTTGGGTGCTGTAATCCTTGCAGCAACGCCACAGAGTGCCAATACATCTTTGGAAACAATATACAGTTCACAAACATCTCAAATCTCGTATTCAGAAAATTTGCGACTTATGTTGTAAAAAGGGAAAGAAAGATTAAGGTCTGGAGACTAAAGGAAAAGGAGGTTGCAGAAGAGTTTAAGAGAGAATTGCAAGAACAGATACCAAGGACGGATATTACCCATGTGGAACAAGAATGGGAAAAGTTTAAGAGTGCATTTGTAAACAGTGCAGAGAAAACATGTGGTAGAACATCAGGAAAGGTACGGGAAAAGGCAACAAAATGGTGGAATGATAGAGTGAAAGAAAAGGTAAGAGAGAAGAAGAAAGCTTGGAAGGAATGGAAAACCAAAAAACTGAAAAAAGTAGAGCAAAATATATAGAAGCAAACAGAAATTGCAAGAAAGTAATTGCAGAGGAAAAGAAGAAAAGCTGGGAAGAATTCACTCAGGAAATAAGGGAGGATTTACATTGTGGAAAGAAATTGCTTTTTGGAATTATAAAAAGCAGAAGGAATGATAAGGTGAACACTGGGTTCGTGAAAAACAAAGAAGGTGAAATATTGACAAAACCAGAAGAGATAACGGACAGATGGAAAGAATATTTCAGCGAGCTGTTGAAGGTGAGACGCCAGGCATGCGGAGAAGTTACGCAAACAGCCAAAACGGTGGAGGAAGAAATAGAAGAAGAACCAAACATTACTGTGGCAGAAGTGGATTGGGCAGTTAGGAAGATGAAGATGGGGAAAGCTGTGGGAATCGACGAAGTGGCAATAGAAATGATCAAGGCGGCAGGACCAGTGGGACTGCAGTGGACATACAGACTTCTCAGGAGTGTGTGGAGAGAGAAGAAAGTACCTGCTGAAGCCTGGAAAAAGGGAATAATATTGCCAATATTCAAGAAAGGAGACAGGAAGGTGTGTGGTAACTACCGAGGAATCACCATCATCTCGCATGTTGCCAAAGTAATGGAAAGAATCCTAGAAAGAAGAATTAGAGTAAAGGTAGAAAGCCAAATAGAGGAGGAGCAGTTCGGATTTAGAGGGGGAAGGTCAACAGTGGAACCCATTTTTATTCTGAGACAGAACATTGAAAAGAGTTGGGAATATGGGAAGGATATGGTAATGTCTTTTATTGATCTAGAAAAGGCCTATGATAGCATCCCTAGAACAAAAGTTTGGGAAAACTTAACAAATAGGGGGATAGGCAAGGAACTGAGAGATATGATAAAAGGAATGTGCATGGAGTGCTACAGTAGTGTGAAGACTAGAGTCGGGACATCGGAATGGTTTAAAATTGAGACTGGACTAAAGCAAGGAAGTGTGTTGTCACCATTATTGTTCGTAACGGTGATGGATGACATCATGAAGGCAGCAATGAAAGAATATAGTAGGGCAAAAATGAAGGTAATGTTGTTTGCAGACGACGTTGTGATCTGGGGCGAGGATGAGATGGAGGTACAAGAACAGATCGAAGTAATAAATGAAAAGATTGAGCAATGGGGATTGAAGATAAATGTGGAGAAGAGTGAAACAGTGGTGATGAGTAGAGATAAGAAGGAAGGAAAAGGAGTAATCAAAGTAGGAGATAAGGAATTGGAAGTAGTGAAACACTTCAAATACTTGGGAAGTGAACTGACTGAAGATGGAAGACTAGATTTGGAAATTAGCAGAAGAATTCAACTCGGGAGTGCTTTCTACCAACAGGTACGGGGACTAGTATGGAACAAGGCTATTAAGGCTAAAGAAGTTATGTACAAAGCATATTATGTTCCTATAATGACATATGCAGTGGAAACTTGGACAATAACTAAGAGGAATGAGAGCAGAGTACAAGCAGCTGAGATGAGATTCCTGAGAAGTATGGTCCAGAAAACGAGGAGGGACAGAGTGAGAAATAAAGATATACGGAAAGAACTGGGAGTACAGAAACTAAATGACAAACTGGAGCAAAACAGATTGAGATGGTTTGGACATGTCAAACGGATGAATGAAGTAAGGCTACCAAGACGAGCACTGGAACGACGGATGACTGGGAAGAGAGGACGAGGAAGACCAAGAATGCGTTGGATGGACTCGGTGGAGAATAGTATTAGAAAACGGAACCTGGATTGGAACACTGTGTCGGAGGAGGAATGGTGGAATGACAGAGCAAAGTGGAGAGGAACCATATTTGCCCCCACCCAGTGTCAACTGAAAATGGGGAAATGAAGATGAATGTTGTAATGCAATAAATTATAAATGGAATCATAATACAGGGTCATTATCTATGTGCGCCCCGATAAACACGGCAAGCAAAGTCGGTTTTGACTGGTGCAGATCGCTGGCGCACGTACACGGTTCAGCCGGTGGTGGCGTGCACTTTTACCAAACATGTTCAATAATGTGTACTTACAGTGCTCATTGCCAATGCTGAAAATGTCCTCCCTCTCTTGTAACGCACACCTGACATCTTCTGATGAAAGAATGGATAACAATCTCATCTATTTTTTTTATGTAAGAGCACAACGTTGTCTGATAACTCTTTTTTATTATTTACGGAGCCTGTTTTCTTGAATCGTTCAGCGAGCCTCCTAATTGTACTGGCATTAGGCACAGGTCTTCCTGGAAACTTGATTCGAAATTTTTGTCTTGTTTCAGAACAATACTTTCTGCTTTTCATATACGAATTATGGATATGCACACGTTCGCACAGTGTGAATTGGTGTCTAGGCATGACCAACAATCACAGTAATCTCAATACTCACTAAAAGTGCAACACTAACGTCTAAGATTTGCAGATACACGTCTATATGAATGACAAAACACATGTGAACTAATAATATGAGTTAGCGGAGTGCGTCTACCACCGGCTGAAACGTGTACACGCGCCCATGATCTGCGCCATTCAAAGCCGGCTTAGCTTGCTGTGTTTATCGGGGCGCACATAGATAATGACCCTGTACTGTCGCAAGAAAATGTTTAAATTAGAAAGGCTTCTGCTGCAACATGGCTAGGTTTGTAGCACTGAATGGCAATGAGAATCGTGAGTAGAAGCTGGATGGAACTCAAGTAAGCGCTCACGGCATCTAGTAGGTACTAGAAGAACCAAGTCCATCATCATCCCTTAGCCAATGAAACGGAGGCATTCTACCATCTCCATGATTTGTGCATATTTCCTTCAAACACTTGTACAATCAGTCTTGCGAACATGCAAATTATAGATCAGGATTCTAATGTAGTATTCTTGCATGATGTTAACAAATACTTGAATATTATTTCACAGTATAGTCGGTGGAGAATTTAACTGAACTCAAAGGGGGTGACCGATCTTATAAAACTGACCGAAAAAATTCAGAATCATGTATCTTCCAGAACTCATTTAAATAACATGATAAATTTTGCAGTGTTAGGGAAAGTGGATGTATAGGAGAGCTTAAGTTCGGCATATCAACAATCGGTTGAGCGTCATAACAATGAAGTAACTAGAAACAGGGAAATATATAAATAGATCATAATACTATCGCAAGAAAATGTTTATATCAAAGAAGAGTTTCAAAATATCGGTGGAGCTGTAAAACTTTTGAGTTTCCTTCTCACTGGAAACTTAGACACATCATTTACAGAGGTCGATAAATTGTTATATAACGTTAACACCCTGCCTATGACTACCGCTGAACCAGAACGCTGCTTCTCGTGCCTCAAGAGGATCAAAACATACCTCAGGAATACCATGGGACAAGAAAGACTTACTGCACTTGGAATGCTGTCTATTGAGAAGGGTCTGATTAACAGCCTACCGAATTTCAATAACCTCGTCATCAGAATATTCGTCACTTTCAAGACTCGGTGCCTGGAGCTGATCTACAAATAAGGTAAGTTAATGCATGTTCATGCAGCCCCCCCCCCCAACTGCGATATGTGTGAGCCCCCACTACACCTGTCTAATAGAAAATCAGTAATAATATTATCAATGAATGTGTAGTAATTCTGGTAGGCTCGCGAATAAGTGGTATCATGCTAAATCAACTTACTAATTGTTTAAAATAATGTACATGTTTATCATTATCATCTAGTAGGTCTATATTGAAATCACCACTATAATATTATAAGAGGTTTGGTTAATTATGAATATGGGCTATGTGGGAAAATTTCAAAAACGTTATTTATATCACCACTAGGTAATTGGTTTATCCCAAATATGTTTAGTAAAATTCCTTCAAATTTAGACTGAACTGCAGCTATTTCACAGACTTTTGTTTTTGCTAAAATGTTTACTGATCCTAATTCTGTAATTTTTGTAGTGTTTTGTTAAAATTGCAACACCACCTGATTTTGTTTCTGTTCTGCAAAAACTAGCAACTACTTTGTATCCACAATAATTTATAGACTGAATGTCCTGTTGATTCAGGCCATGCTCTGTCATTACAAAAACATCTGATTGGTCATTATTAAGATATGATTCAATTAGGTTTCTCTCATTTGATGCTACTGTATATTTTGATGAATAATTTTTTTCTGACGGCCTTTATATTTATAACTTATTTCTAGAATTGGTTGATAATGCTCTATTTTAATCCTATCAGTGCCTTCCATCAGTTTAAATTAAGGAAGAGCAATTACTCCTTTTTTGCAGAATGAAACGTTGAAGAGTAGAACAGACAGGCTATCCTGTCAAAAGCATGTTTCCCAGTGTAATTCGTGTGCATGCCATGTTTTGTAAAATTATGTCTATCTAAATTTTTTATGCCTACTATTTTAATCTTTTGGAAGTGACTACAAATCCTAGTCAATCGATTGTTTTTTCAATTTCTTTATTTACACATGAGAACCCTGGAAGATCATGCCTAAGTGGTAGATTTGCTATGATGACATTTGTCGTATTTAGTTGGGCAAAAGTGGATTTTATATCTCTAATTGCAGTCTCTGCATCATTTCTTGATACATCGTTGGAACCAGTGCACAAGATTACACAGTCTTCCTTGGACAGACTAGCACAATGTTCACGTAAACTGGATGTCACAACAGATGTAGGTGCACCTGGATACACATTTTTGTGGCAAGTCTTCTTCCATGACTGTCACTATAAATCCGGACTGTTGGCCTGCTAACTCTCCTAGCCTATTGCTAGAAGTATTAGTACCAACTTTTTCAGTGGGGCTGGGTTGAAATTCCTCATGCCAGCAGGTCACTGTTCCATCACACAATTTTTATGACGTCACTCCACGTGTTTTCATGCATTTTATTCATTTTCTAAGTACACCACACTGTATAATAACTTCTGTCATCCTGCAATACTCTTATCTCTTCATCTTTCATCAAACGTTCCGCTTGAAGCTGTTCAACAATGTCAACTTGGACAAATTCCGTAGTTGGCATTCTGCTTGTAAACAAATCCAAGCTGTCTTCGCAACCCAACCACATTTCATTATTTTCTGGATAAGTTCCGACCGATAAACAAGCCAGATGATACCAGATTCAGGCGCGGATTCAAGGGGAGGGAGGGGGGGGGTCACGGGGGTCATGACACCCCCCCCCCCCAAACGGAGACCAAATTTTTTTTTGCGAACTCAAAAAACGAAAACACAATAACCAAACAAATAAAACTTAATGAATTTTAACTGAAAAACAGGTTGTTGTTTTTTTCATTTTATTCAATACTGAAAATATCTTTATTGCAATTATTATGTTCTGTTACAAGTGTACATATTTACAACTTCATACCTGTTATATAAAAACGGTTATTTATATAACAAAATCAACTCATCTATTTTGTTTAGCAAACCTTGTGTTACCGAATCGATGTCTATAGTGATGTCACGATGAATGTGCAGCAATGCACGGACAGGAATTTGGGGCTTTTTTCGCACCAAAAAATTTTGCCGACGTCCAAACTGCAAGCTTGGTTGGCAATTTAAGCTGTGACTTTCTCTCTTTGTCGGTTCCAACTCTACTTGCCGAAACTGTAACTTACCTTGATACTTTTCTCGAAGCTCGATGTAAAAGTCGCAAGACACGCCGTTGCAATTTGTACGAATATTTTTGGTGCGCTAAACGCATCTTATTTCTATCCATGTAGCTTGCAAAAAAATTGGTCTGGTTTTGTACATTTGGTTATTTTGTGATTGCATTGTTAGTGATACCATTTTTCTTAATAATTTCGATTCTGTGACCCCCCCCCCGGCAAAGCCAAACTCTAGATCCGAGCCTGACCAGATTTAACTCTTAAAACACTGAATACCATTTTTGACACATTTCTTGTTTACACCGCACATAATACCATCATATTTACAAAAGAATACGGAACTAACAACAGACACATCCGTCACGGTGTTTTCCTTATCACCTATTGTTGCTGCGTCTGTAAATTCCACTATGTGAGAATGTTGCTCTCTATCATTCTATTCCGTATGTCTGTCACGCCTCACAAGCCTATGTGAGTAATGAACCCTAAGAAATGTTTATGCGGGTCTGTTATATCCACATATAGCTGTGGGCTTGGCCGATCTTAAAGAAGAGACTGGCAAAGACAACAGTGTCACATAGCAGATTTGGATTGTACAAAGCAGTTATTTTCAGAAATAACTGGAGATGAGCACCTTCTTTAATGATTCAATTTTTTCCATCAACATTAAATAACACAAGTCAACAAACAAAACATTTTGTGTTGAGTCTATTATTTAATGCATATATTCTGACTGTCTACATTGAACAGTAACCAAAAACGCCATTCATGTTAATAAAGTTTGCTTTTCTACTTTATGCAATGATCGTGTTTTGATGCCTCTGTTGCATATTGAATTAGGCCTCATGTAGCAGTTTGTAAAGGCTCTTCAATATTTAGAGACTTTTTTTTCCAAAATTGTCAGAAACTAAATTAAAGCTGCTATTTTTTGTCAGTCCTCAAATAAAGAAACTAATGGACAGAATTTACACAATTACTGAACACCTGCAAAAAACAAGCATGGTAGAGCCTTAAAGCAGTGATCTACGGCTTCCATGGAAATAAGAAAGCTGAAAATTACAAAGAGCTTATTTCCACTATGCTTGAGAACTTTAAACTCATGGGTTGCAGAATGTCCCTTAATGTACACATGTTGCCTGCTCACTTGGACCAATTTAAAAAGAGAAACGTTTTCACCAAGACGTGATGGACTTTGAGCAACGTTATCAAGAACAATATAATGAGAACAATGGGTGATTACATTTGGGGGCCAATGCGATAAAGTTGGTACCCATACTGAAGAAGTACCAAAAATATTCATTCTTAAAACTTGTTTGTAATGTTTTTTGATTTGTAGATTAATGTCAACTATGTTATGTTAATAAACGTGATGTAAATATATAAATTAATGTTTGTTTTCATTTGAAGTTATTTAAAATAGAGAATTTCCATCAAATTTTAACTTTTGTTGTGGTAGCTACAGAAGCAAACTTTTTTAGGTAAAACTATTTTTTCTTTCAGTAGTTAGGCACGACAAATTAAAATCAGACATACAGAACCTAGACTCAAAATTCATGTTGACTTGTGTAATCAATCTTCAAGGTAAATACAGATATCATACAATTTCAGTGATCAGTCTACTATTTCCAATGTCTGTACTGATAAATTGGAATATCAGGTATCACAATGCTGATAATTCCACCTTAATCTTACTTTCTGGGTGCTGTACACTGAATGTGTGGAATACTGCAATTAATACCTGATGGCGCAAAACCTCATCTGCGCACACAGCTAATCTCGTATGCGGGCGAGTCCGTGTGCTTCAGCATGATTGATAGGGGAGGAACGTTTACTTCACTCCTTGGTACGGAAGAGTTTGTATCAGCTCTTAGTATCTGTAATTGTATTGCTAGTTAACCCTCCAGTACACGTGCGGAGCACAAGAGTGATCCACAATAATTACCTTGTGTTTTGTTTAAAACTGGCATCTCTGGTGACCTTGAAGCTCTGTTTACCTTCCTGTTACTTTCCTCCACGCAGATTCAGTTAGCTTCACTCCTTGTTGTGTAACACTGTGCTGTGCTAAACAATCCTGAAGTGTACTGGGGCACCATTGTGCTCCGCGAGTATATTGGCGTATCTGTTTTATCGAACCACACTACCGATTGTAGAGCAATACATGTGTTCGTACGAACTCATACTTGTCTTTTGACGATGGATATTACCCTCAAAATACCGTTCTTAAGAGGTATAAGAACGTTATAAAAATTAAGATCATTGCAGCTAACAGAAAACATGAGTGTATCATTTCCACTTTTCTCTGTTGTCTTTATGTGTATTTCATTATTTTTCTCTATATATTACTACGTAAAAAGTGAATAAACTTGATGTATATAATAAGGTATGTTGATATTTCTTATTTCTATCAAGAAACAACGTACTGTATACAGTATGTATATACAATGTCGTACATGAAAATAACTGTGGAGCACAATAGTGCTCCCAGCAGCTAGCAGTGACCTCCCCCTCCAAGTCTTGGAGTTCACGCAGGTCTGCGCCATCAGATAATTGCTCTCTACTTCAATGACACTGCTAGAAATTTGCCCTCTCATGTGAATGATCCGCACACCCAAATTCTAAAGCCTGAACCTACTTCTGTACTGATAAAATATGAGAGGAGTTTTAAGAAATGTCACAAATGAATTTATGGTTGTGGATGAGTACACGAGTAGCTTAAACCATGAGAGGGCGCGTGCTTATTTATTACTCGAGGAGGTGGGCATGGTGGTTTAGACCAAGTTTAAGAAAAAACAAAAATATACCGTACCCGCACACACAACTTTATTTTTAACATGGGTTTTATAACTAGTACATTTTTATAATCTGTAACACATACCACTGTTTCCAGAAGTCGTACACAAGTGAAGCAATCAACAAAACAAAATAAAAGTGACATCCATTTTTCCATAATAGTTGTCGTTCACTCACATTTACTAGGCTCCTAGTCATCATCAGTGCAAATATCTGAGACATGGTTTGCACAAATGACGCACGTGACCGTTGTGTGTATTTGTGTATTTGTATATTTGTATTTGACCGGGTCAACAAAACTGGAGGAGGCGCGCACGGTCTTAAAGACAAGTTCGACAGACAACAGTGGCTGGCGGTAAACCTAATAGAACTTAATCGCCCGACCCAAGCGTAACCGACAAAGGATGAGTAATCAAGATACCGAGTGATAATGATTGAACCCAGTGCTATCGACCGTGCGTGCTCTCTCAAGGGTTAATTATGCTATAGGCATGCACTAAAATTTACCTGTCTATAATAATTTTCGAATGTGTAATGTGTGAACTGTACTGAAAAAATCGAACTATTTTAACCCAAGGGACTGGCAGCGAGTGTGTATTAGTACAGTATATACTGTACATATGTAGTTTATATTTTTACTTGGAAGAAATACATTGTTGTATGTGAAGGAATATAGTTTCTTTTAAATATGATCCTTAACCCTTAACTACAGTTGTGCGGTCCCGGGGACCGCTCCACTTTTGACAACCCTAATTCTAGGAACACTGTCTGCATTGGAGACATGCGCGTCTCAGTAGCATTCTCATTCTCAGTCTACTGCCTGCAGAGGCGTAGCGCTATATTACGCCGATACGCCGGGCGTTCCCTGATTTAGAATGTGTATTCATCAGAGAGTAAAATATAACATTGTTTTTATTTGATATAAATGCGGCGTTAGCATATTACATGGCGCTTAGTTATTTTATATCCGTACTCCCCATATAACTAGTCTTAGCCCGGCCGCGGTCTACTGCTGTGCGTTGCTCTTCTTGTCTGTACGCCAGACCTTCTTGGCGTCAAGAGCTATGTACCACCCTGGCCAGGCCACGTTACAGCGCATGCGCCAGTTCATACTTGTTTCTCGGAAGGGAAGCGCTACCGTACGCTGGCGTTTGCTGGCGTTTGAATTTTATGATCACTGTTCTGTTAACTCAATAGCCCAATCGCTGCGCTAGTGCTATAGTTCGAACTGTAGAAGTGTAGTTTCTTTTAATTGTGGGTGTGTGTGTTTAATGCTGCCAATATGACTGAAGAAAGTTCACCTGACTCTAATGTTATTAATTTTTTAAAGGCAACTCCTTTGAGCACTTTATCATATGAACAGCGATGTGAATTAAAAACAAAAAGACCAAAGTCAAATTTATCAATTAAAGAAGTCGGTAAAAATCGCACACGGAGTTTTCAGCTTTCTTGGTATGACAGGTTTTCCTGGCTAACTGGGTGTGTTGAAAAAAACAAAATGTTTTGTTACGTTTGCCTTATGTTTGGAGCGAAAGATACTGAATGGTGCAAGGAAGGAATTTCTGACCTGAGTAATTTAATTAAAAAGGCTGTAAAACACCAGTCTTCATAACACCACTTGTTACATTGTGAAGCATTTCATCTGCTAGGTAAAACTCGCATTGAGCATGTCTGAAGCTGCTCGACTACAAGCAGTAAAAAATAATGAGATCGTGTCTTCGAACAGGCAATATGTGCGACGACTCATTCAATCAGCAGTATTTCTCTGTACACAAGAACTAGCCTTCCGTGGGCATAGAGAAGATGAAAGTTCTATTAACAAGGGGAATTGTTTGCAATTGTTGAACCTGCTCGCTCAAAATGAATCTATAGTTAGCGACCATTTACAGTCATCATAATTATTAAAAGGAACATCTCCAGACATTCAAAATGACTTGATAGAAGTTACAACAATTGCATTAAATGAAAAAATCAAATCAGAAATAAATGAAGCCCCCTTTCTCTCCATACAAGCGGATGAGACATTAGACGTATCGTGTAAGAGCCAGATGAGCATAATATTTAGATATTGTGTGGATGATAGAATAGAGGAGAGATTCGTCGGCTTTTATGACCTTTCCAAGAATAAAACAGCTGCGGGATTATCAGAAATCGTGCACAAAGTTTTACTTGACTGGGAAGTAAATGGAGAAAAAGTTGTAAGCCAGACATACGATGGCGCAGCTGTAATGGCAGGCAGACAAGGAGGAGTTCAAAAGCTAGTGAAACAGTTTTGCCCATATGCTCTTTTCGTCCATTGTTACGCCCACCAATTAAATTTGGTACTTCTGTATGGCTCAAAAACAATAAAACAGGTTCGTTTGTTTGTCTGTGCCTTGACTGCTTTTCATAGTTTTTTCAGCAAGTCTTCTAAAAGGACGGTTTTGTTGACCGAAAGAGGATTTAAGCTTCCACAAGCTAGCAATACGAGATGGAATTTTCATTCGAGGGCAGTTTTCACCATTATGAAACATTTCCAAGGATTGTATAGTACTTTTGATGAAATTATTGATGAAAATAGTGAATGGGACGACGACTCTGTGAACTGTGCCATTGGTCTCAAAAGACATATGGATGACCCTACCTTTGTATATTTTCTATGTGTATTCGAAGCTTGTTTCATTTACACTGATCATCTTTTCAAATTGTTACAATCATCGACAGTGAGTATTGTAACTTGCCATAATGAGATAGAGGCTGTCGTCAAAAGAATAGAAAACGTAAGAAATGAAGATTTCACTGACAGATGCGTTCAAAAACATCCAGTTGAATGAAAACGTAATGTATAACACTTTGAGAGTGCTAACTTTTGAAATAGTAGATTCACTAACAGCTCAAATGAAAAGTTGATTTGAAGATCTTAATCATCTAAATTTCATTGAGTTAGTACAAGAAAAGAAGTTTAAAGAACACACTGAAACATTCCCCCAGGGCAAATTAGATATTTTGGTAAAACAGTATCCATTCTTTAATGTTAACCAATTACTAAATGAACTTCACATTGTTTATGGAGATCAGACAAAGCATTTAGCTCCAAAAGAGCTTTTAAAATATTTTGTTGCCAACGGTCTCGACTCCATCTATCAGGAAGTAACTAAACTACAGCGCTTAGTACTGACTATTCCAACTACTACAGCTAGTAGTGAACGCAGCATGAGCACGCTGAAAAGAATTTAAAAATACCTTAGAAATTCTATGAGCAATAGTCGCTTGTCGTGTTTAAATTCACTGGCCATTGAAAAACAGTTATTAGGTGAGCTTTCATCAGAGCCGGCATTTCTTGAACACATCATTGACATTTTCGCAGAAAATAAGAAAAGACGAATGGAGCTGATGTACAAGACTGTGTGAGGTATGTGACAGTATCTTTCATATTAGCTTTTTGATTTTTTCCTTAGTTTGTCGTTATAAACTTTGGCGTCCCCAGCTCAAAAGTTCACGCTACGCCACTGACTGCCTGTTACCACGGTAGTCAGTGTTGGAGGTGCTGTATTGGCTTTCGTATTGTTCAAGATTAACTGGAGGGTTTTCCATTTTGTAAGGTCCGTATTGACGTGTACAAATTCACTTATAAATGGGGTAAGGGGAGATTTCATCAAGGAAAAAAGAAAAGTATTGATTGGGCGGAGACCCCTTACCCCATTATAAGTGAATTTGTACACGTCAATACGGACCTTACAAAATGGAAAACCCTCCAGTTAATCTTGAAGATAAGGCGAGCCAGGCCAAAAGGTTAAGGTTTAAATATAAAGAACTCAAAATAAAATTGTCTACAATCATCAAAGACATAGATTTCATCAAGGAAGTATTGATTGGGCGGAGACCCCTTACCCCATTATAAGTGAATTTCGTATTGTTAAAGCGACGTCCAGGGGACCGCACGACTGTGAGTGTGCAAGTCGGTGACAGACTTTTTTTTTTTTTTTTGCGTTTTCTGTGTTTATTTGTTTTACGTATCTGTTGATGACTAACTATGTGTACAACACTTATCTTTACTGCGGGAAAGGTACTGATGGAGCAGGACTTTCCCAAGACGAGAGGAAATATGCTGTTCCTACTCGGGCTGTCCTGAGATTGTGAAAGCCGATAGCAGGTAAGAACCTATACATTACCGCTGATAACTATTATGTTTCAATTGAACTTGCAGATGTGCTGCAGAAGAATGGTTTGACATTTGTGGGAACTATGAGAAAGAACCGAAAGGAAATTCCTGCATCTTTCTTGCCGTCACGGAAACGTGAACTTGGAACAGCACTGTATGCTTTCACCAAAGACATTACACTAATTTCCTTCGTGCCTAAAAAGGGAAGAGTGGCAATTCTCATATCAGCAATGCATCACTCCAGAGAAGACGACATGGAAACTGGAAAATCTGAAATCATAGCCCACTATAATAACACAAAAGGCGGTGTAGATATCGTGCCAAATTCTGTTCAAGCTGCCGTACACAGCGCTGGCCAATGGCTGTGTTTTATCGTGTCCTCGGTATGAGTAGGCTACTATCAATTCATATATTGTTCACCAGTCATTCAAGGAAAGAACTGCACTTAGCAGGATGAATTTCATGAAAACTCTTGCAAAACAACTGATTGAGCCTTCATTGCGAGAATGAATATTGAACAAACGCCTTCCACGAGAACTGCGATTTTCTATCGGTTGAGATGTGAAAGCCGAAGTAGATCTCCATGAACAACTACACCAGGAGGACAAACTGCCGAGGGATGGAAGGTAGACATGTCGAATTTGCCCGCCATAAAATAAGAGGAATACAAGCTACTTGTGCCGCAAGTGCAGAGTTCCAATTTGTTTGGAATGTTCATGTAAGGTGTGTCCGCAGTGCGTGTAAGGTGAAGCAGTATGGTCCCTTTGAGTAATGCAGATTTTTTCTGTAAATTTTTTTGTTGGAAAAACTTATCAATTTTAACATCAGTGAGTCTTGTATAACATTAAATTACAATATTCAAGTTATTAGGAAGGAACAACCTTTAGTTATTTCGATTTGTGTCCATGTCTGCAAATTTTTATGGTAAATTTGATTGTAATATGAACAGATTACTTTCACAACGGTGGAACTTATTTTTGTAAACCTGTTGCATTATATGTTTTATTAAGGAATAATATATGTAGTACAAAACGCAAAAATAGTGTTATAAGGTTATTTTGACGTATTTGACCCACCTTCTGAACCTGTGGTTGTGTCGGAAATATTCACGACTGCGGTTAAGGGTTGAGGTAAAACCCCTATTGTTCCTAAAATGATAATCTCCTTTATTCCTTCACACCATCCAATTTTTCAGTTCGGTTCCTGAAATTATCTGCTAACATGATTTGTCTTCAGAGGCTCACATTTATGTTCTGGTACTGATGCCACTAGTGTCTACTTTGATTATTCTCAACCACAAGCCTATTTGCTTCGTAGGTAATATCTTAGTTTTCAAATGTGTCGCAGTCAGGAGCAGAACAAAGGTCAGAAAGACAAAATGGATATAAATACAAAATGGTTGACTTCTTGAATCAATGGTTTCCTTCAGGGAGGGACACCTGAAAATTAAAAACTACATACCCAACTAAAACTCATCTGTGATCCAAAGTTTAGCCCTGTGCGTCATGGTATTCAGCATGGAAGTCCCTTTATTGCAGAACCCAATAAATTGCACTCAATAAGTTGGGTATTGTAAAAGTCAACATGGGACCATCAAAGGTAGGTATATTTCATATTGTTTCTTCCATTCATTTAAGGACCCAAACTTCTAATTTGTTGTTGTTTGAGTCTTCAGCCTTTTGACTGGTTTGATGCAGCTCTCCATGCCTCCCTGTCCTGAGCTAAACGTTTCATCTCTACATAGCTACCACACCCGACATCCAAGGCAATCTGTTTAACATATTCTAACCTTGGTCTACCCCTACAGTTCTTGTCCTCGACCCTTCCTTCCATAACTAAGCTTGCTATTCCTGGATGTCTTAGTATGTGTCCTACCAACCTATCTCGTCTCTTCATTAGCAGTCGCCAGAAACATCTCTCCTCTCCCACTCGTCTTAATACCTCTTCGTTTGTAACCCTATCTACCCATCTGATCTTCATCATTCTCCTGTAACACCACATTTCAAATGCTTCAATTCTCCTCTTTTCTGCTGCACCAATAGTCCAAGTTTCACTTCCATAGAGCGCCACACTCCAGACAAAGGCTTTCAAAAATGACTTCCTAATACCTAAATCTATATTCGATGTCAGCAGATTCCTTTTTTGTAGAAATGCTTTCTTTGCCTGAGCCAACCTACTTTTTATATCCTCTTTGCTTCGTCCATCACTGGTTATTCTGCTTCCTAAGTAACAGAAGTCTCCTACTTCCTTCAGCTTTTCACCTGCCAATTTGATCTCCATAGAGGTTTCTGATTTATTTCGGCTGCATTCCAGTATTTTTGTTATACATTTATTAATTTTCATCATGAATTCTTTCCGTAAGACTGAGTCCATACCATTCAAAAACTCATTCAAATCCTCAGGCTTGTCGGCCAAGATGACGATGTCATCAGCAAATCTCAGAGTTGAAATTATTTCTCCTTGAATCTTCACTCCCACTTTACATTTTTCTCTAATTTCCTTCATTGCTTGTTCAATGTAAAGATTGAAAAGTATGGGTGATAAGTTGCAGCCTTGCCTTACACCTTTCTGAATACCAGCTTCTCTCTCATGTCCTTCAACTCGAATGACTGCTGTCTGGTTTCTGTATAGATTGTATATCACCCTCCTATCCCTGTACTTTATTCCAATGGATTTCAAAATGTCAAACAATTTAGTCCAATCAACGTTATCAAAAGCCTTTTCTAAGTCTACAAAAGCCATGAACGTTCTCTTATCTTTCCTTATTCTACCTTCCAAAATCAGCCTAAGACTTAGTACAGCTTCCCTTGTTCCTACATTTCTCCTGAAACCAAATTGGTCTTCGCCCAACTCCGTTTCTATCTGGCTTTCAATCCTCTTGTAAATTATTCTAGACAGGATCTTTGAAGCATGAGTAATCAAGCTGATTGTACGGTAATCTTCACATCTGTCAGCTCCCACTTTCTTTGGTATAGGGATGATTACATTCTTTATCAGCCTGTTTTTAAATACCATTTTTAGAGAATATTACAGTTCTGGAAAATGTTTGCAAAATGTGTTCCAAAGGCTGTGTTTCCCTCGTGAATTCACCCTCCCAGTGGCTGTTGGGCACAGCTTCAAAGGTGGTAGCAAGGCATTGTGAATGAAGCATCTATCCTCGTTCTTACCACAAAGATTTGCCAAATTCCTCTGTTTGTCCATTTTACAGAGAACTCCCTTCAATATGGGATTCACCATGCCTAGAGGCTCCTAACCATGGTAAAAAAAAAGCTGTTCTATAAAATCAGTTTGTAAACCCAAAATTGAGGTAGATTTTACAATTTTCTTTCCCAAAACGAATAAAGGCTTTTCTTTATCCAAATTTTAAGATTCATCGAAACATGTTCAGTTCTCACATGATGAAACAGACATGAAATATTTTTGATGTTATCTTCCTTGAAACATGTTGCCTCTATAGTATTTATTGACACAATTTGTTTTGTGGGCCTTGAGGAAAGCTCGACAGAAATCTCCGAACTTTCCAAGGATGGTCAATTATATTTTCACCCCTAACACTACAGCCCATGAAGGGCCTAGGCCTACCAAGCAACCGCTGCCCAGCCATTTGGCCTTACCATTTTATTAATAAGTTTAAACCAGCAATAGGGCCCAGAGGACTGCACGTATCCACCCACTTTATAGCTTACATATTTTGGAGACACATGGCTGGAGAGACAACACCTTTAGCCTTGTTACCTTTGTTTTAAGCCATGAGGTGCCACCTCTGAGATCATGCAGTTACTCAATTGTCCTCAAGAGGCTGAATTCACTCTATTCCATCCTTCGCCTCAGATTTCAATTTTTTTGTGGAGCTGGTAGGCATACTTATTAGGAGTAAAATCTGTAGGCTATAACTTGCCTCTATAGTATTTATTGACACAATTTGTTTCATGGAACTTGAGGAAAGCTCGACAGAAATCTCCAAACATTTCCAAGGATGGTCAATTATTTTATAACCCCTGGCACTACAGCCCATGAAGGTCCTAGGCCTACCAAGCAACCGCTGCCCTACCATTTGGCCTGCAGATATTGGAGTGACGCGTGGTCAGCGTATCGGGTCCCCTCGGCCGTTCATCTTGGTTTTCGTGACCGGGCAGCTACTCAATTATTGTCCTCACGAGGCTGAGTGCACCCCGTACCAGCCCTCACGTCAGTTTCTAAAATCCCTGATGGAGCCAGGAATCGAAGCCGGCTCCTCCGGATGAGAGGCAGGCGCGCTACCACAACACCACGGGGTCGGCGATGGTCAATTACTGTATATCCATGTTAAATCACATTCCCCATTTCCATGGATATACCAATATTGCTAACTCTGAGCAGGGTACAAAATATTGCTAGGCATATGTAAAATTGAAATGCAAGATTTCACCATCGGACTCCTGAACGGGAGCAACAAACAGTTAGCTTCACCTCTGCCAACATCCAAATGAGTACTCCTAGGTGCTACCTCTGCATTCTTTCTCACACCGACGAAGACAGGAATGATTCTCTTATGATACACACAGCCCACAGCACCAGCACAAGCATGTAACATTCAGAACTTCAACACAGTACAACTACTAAGGAATTCAGCTTATCTAATAGCATTCAACTCTTTTCCCATCAAAGCTATGCATTGGCATCCAAATGGGATAGATGAAAATTTGACATAGTAGTTCCATTAAACAGTAGAAAATTCATTTATGGATACCATTACAACATGCAGTAGAATATGGAACTAGATACTAATAAATACCCACATAACTGTGGACTACATTTGGGAATGATCATAATGAAGACTATTTGCAGGGTTTAAGAAGAAAGTCAATCAAATAAAAAATAATTCATACTAAATATGAAATAATTTCCCCACTACAAACATTAATCAACAGTTAAGAAAATTGACAATTTCCTATCATATTTCTTAATGAACATTTTATACATGATTTCTCCAAAAAATATGATATAATTAAACATAATATTTGCTTAAAATATTGTTTAACATTTAATCTGCACAAATTCATTCAAACAACAATTCACAATTATATACAAATTTACAACTAATGATGTAGGATCTTTATACAAATCTTCAATGGTTTAAGAAATTTTATGTTCGACCCTCACTATTATGTGTCTGAAAACTGTATCATAATGATGGTCATTATAACACTCTTTTTCATTATGATACAGTTTCTCCAGCCAATCAGAGCTCGTTCATTGACCAATTAGGTAACGATACCTTCACGCGTGCGCTCAAAATCCAACATGTCGGACACAAACACAACATCGAACTATAATAAATTACCGACATGGAATACGCACCGTCCATATGTTCGCGTAAATAAACTGGCGAATATGAGACAACAAATAGCACTGTACCTTAATATAATTTCTACACAGCGCATTCATTGTCTTCAAACAACTCCAGTGACAATATTACTGAGGGGCGGCAGATGTAAACACATGGCCTGCGTATGGCATTGCGTCGGTCGTCCAGAGATCTTGAAAGGCAGAGATATAACACCCAACGCTCGCTCTGCGATCACGAAATTCAAGTAGCTGACTCTCAACAGATATTTATGAATATTTATGTTAAAACATATAACAAAGTTATAGTTATCGTCGAACATAAACAGTCGTATGCAACTCGCCTATAATGGTAATTAAGACACTCGTATGGAAATTATAAAACTCGCGTGTCTTAATTATAGCCATTATAGGCTCGTTGCATAATGTACTAATCTTTATTGCTATGTGTTATTTTTAAGGGGATGCATCTGCGAAAATCTTAAAATCTACAATTTTCATCCTTTCACCTTGAAAGTTTGACCATGCATAGTCAATATCAATGTCATACAACATACAAAGTGTCAAGATTCTAACAGCAACAGTTTTTGAGATATAAATACTTTTTGTAAATTTTCAAACATTTTTTGATAGTTTTTTGAAATGCTCCTCATGCCAAACAGCTCAGCAGATCTGGATTAAAATTTTATCTTAGCTTTAGAATACTAATATAAGAGAAGCAATGTGCAGATTTTGTAAAATTTTAATTACACTAAAAGATACAAATTATTTCACATAGGCTAGTCATGACAAAATTTCTATATTTTATCATGATGAAGTTGAGGGGAAAAATTATAGTTATTGAACTATGACATATATTGTTAAGATTGCACATCAGTTTATTACTCTGTTGTATGTGAAGCTATCCTAAAGGTTTCAAGGAGATGAGTTGAAAATTGTGGCATGAGGAGCATTTTGAAAGCTGAAAAATGGTGGAAAAGAATATCTGAGAAAAAACTCCCCGGCACCATATGTTGGACCCTCTGCTGTCTTCTTCCTGACCTCACTAGCAGTTTTCGATAGTTTTAGTTTTCTTCGAGCAATTTTAAACCCCCGACGCCCAGACACTTCACTGTGGTCAAGTCTCAATATTATTGTCCCTCATTAAACTTATTTTCTGCCCTGAGCTGCTAACTTTAACACCCCTAACACACGCATTTAGTTTCTCACTTGCTTCACAACCCATATTGAATTCAGGAATTGCTGATGCTACAGCAAATTTTCCCAAATTCATTAAATTTTCCCAGATTTTCTCCAAATTACCTAAAAACCCCGAAATTTACTAAAATTACCTAAAATCCCCCAAATTTACCCAAGTTTCAGAGGAACAAAATTTCTTAGATTCAACACGTGCGGTCAATTAAAAATCTACGAAAAGCATACAGATCGTTATGAGAATGGCCAAAATATGGATCAACGCTCAATTGCGCTGGGCCATGTACATGGCCACTAAGGGCTTTAAATTGTTCACTTTTAAGAAAAACAAAGTGCAAATAGAAAGTACTAGGTAGAAGCATAATAAAAGTTTAAAAATAAGCAAAATCATTTTTTTCACAATGTTCACAAAAGTATAAGTTATATATGAGTATCTAATACAAGAATTCTATTCTTAAGTATTAAAACAGACAGCTAGAAATTTAAACTTTTACTAACACTGAAATATCTTGGGAAGTATTTGCTCTACGACAATGTTTGTTGTTTTAAAATGTAATGAACGTGACGCATTATCGATTGAGTCCCAACTTACCTGCTTATGTCATCCATATTAAAATAATTGCAAATATTCATTTCATCAAGGTCATATTTCACGTCTTACTGAAACTGAAATATCTTGGGAAATGTTTCCACTACAACAACGTTTGTTGTTTTAAAAAGTAATGCATCATATGCATTATCGATTGAGTCCCAATTTACTTGATTCTGACATTCGGGTATTGAAATACCGGTAATTGCAAATACTGATTTCTTCAAAGTCAAGCTGAGAGAGAAGTTCCACTTTAAACACAGAGCCTCAGTGATGTGGAGAGCCACTGTACAGCGATATAATGGCAGACTACTGTCCGATTTCCAGCCAAATACCTACAAATAAACCTAAGAATGTATAATCATAATAGCAGTAGGCTACAGCTATTACAGACAGATTTCGTACGAAATTATCAAAGGCCAATACTGGGTGACATTAGGTACAGTATCAGTAGATTATGCATATGAAGTCCCATTCTTCTTCTTCTTCTTCTTCTTAATTCCTGCCGCTCCTTTCGGAGCATAGGGCCTTGGCGAAATTTCTCCACGCAGTACGGTTCCTGGCCATTCTCTTCACTTGACTCCAGTTCTTGTCCACCTCTGCAATTTCATTTTCGATCGTCCTTTTCCAGGTCTTCTTAGGTCGACCTCGCTTCCTGGCGCCTTGAGGATTCCAGTCTAGCGCCGCCCTCTCAATAGCTCTGTCCGGCTTCCTTACTGTGTGACCAATCCAGCGCCATTTCCTCTCCTTGATCTGGATGCTAATCGGTTGTTGATTGGTGATTGTCCAAAGATCTTCATTTGAGATTATGTCCGGCCACCTCACATTCATGATGCGACGCAGACATCTGTTAATGAACACCTGTAGCTGGTTGTTGATCGGTTTTGTGACTTTCCATGTTTCACAGCCGTAGAGAAGAATCGACTTTACGTTGCTATTGAAAAGGCGAAGCTTGGTCTTCCTGGAAATGTTTCTATTTCTCCAGATGGGGTAGAGCTGGACAAAGGCACCATTTGCCTTCCTGATACGGCTTCGAACATCTTCCTCTGCTCCCCCATCATTTGTGACTATACTTCCAAGGTAGAGGAAGGACTCAACTCGCTCAATTTCCTTTCCGTTGACTGTCAAACTAGTCGTGATGTCAGAATTGATCCTCATCTCTTTGGTCTTGTTGGTGTTGATCATCAGTCCTGCACGTTCCGCTTCTCTCTGCAACCTCCCCAGCGTATCTTCTATGTCTCGGTACCGTTGTGCCATAAGACAAATGTCGTCTGCGAAATCCAGATCTTCAAGCCTGTCATTTATACCCCATTGAATACCCCTCTTCCGTCCTCCCATTACCTTCTTCATCACACTATCCAGGACAAACAGGAACAGAGTGGGGGAAAGGACACACCCCTGTCTCACTCCGGAACTGACCTTTATCTTTTCTGTTAATTTGCCTTCGTGAAGAACCTGGCACTCATACCCTTCGTACATCTCTTCCATGATTCTGATGAACTTTGTTGGAATTTTATATTCCTCGAGGGTCTTCCACATGATTCTTTGATTTACGGAGTCGAAGGCTTTCTCGAAGTCAACAAATGCGAGGTAAAGGGTATTCCGCCACTCCACACTCTGCTCCAGGATGATTCGGAGGGTGTTGATGAGATCCACACAGCTGCGATGTTGTCGAAATCCAGCCTGTTCCTTCCGAAGCCTTTTTTCTACGCAGTCTTTTATACGATTCAGGATGACTCTCGCCAGCACTTTGCTTGGAATGGACAGCAAGGTGATACCCCTCCAGTTGTTACAGTTTGTGGTGTCCCCTTTCTTCGGCAACTTGACTATCAACCCCTTCTTCCAGTCGGTTGGTATTTTCTCCTCCTTCCAGATCTTCTCCAACAGCGGGTGCAGCAGATCGATCGTAATATCCAGGTCTGCTTTCAGTACTTCCGCTGGGATTTTATCCAGACCTGGTGCCTTCCCGCATTTCATCTGCTTCAACGCTGTCCGTATTTCGCCCCGAGTTGGGGAGTCGAGGCTGATGCTTGGGTCACTTTCTGCTTCCTCTTCATCTTCTCCTCGCTGCTTACTTTATGGTCCTCTATCTCTATTAAGAACCTCCGCAAAGTGTTCTCTCCATCTTGTCAGCTGCTGTTCACACGACGTGAGGATCTCACCGGTCTTGCTCTTCACAGGCCTAGTTTTATTAAAACCTTTCTTCGAAAGCATCTTTGTGATGCCATAGAGGTCCTTAACGTCCCCCCTTCTTGCCGCTTCTTCTGCTTTCTCCGCCTGCTCATCAATCCACCTCCTATGATCCTTCCGTACACTCCTCTTTACCTCCCTGTTTGCTGTTGAATACTTTGCTTGTGTGAGAGCCTTCTGCTGCCTAGTCTTGCAGGTGTTGAGCTTGGCCTTAATCTCCTTCCTATAATTTATCATGTCCCAGGTCTGATCGGATATCCATTCCTTCGCAGGTAGTTCTTGTACCCGAGCTGCATCTCACTGGTTTCCACGAAGATATTCTTTACCTCGCTCCACACAGTCTCCACGTCCTTCTCTGCCTCGGAGTCCAACAACTGGAATTTATTTCTGAGCTCCGGTTTAAATTGGCCCAATCTCTGCTGGTTCTTAAGCTTGCCCACATCAAACTTGTTGTGCCGAGTGTTAAACTTTCGGCGGACTGCGACGATCTTCATGCGGAAGTTGGCTACCACAAGATGATGGTCACTACCAACGTCCGCTCCTCTCTTGTTCCTAACATCTTCCAAGCTTCTTCTGAACCTCCTGCTCACCGCGATGTGATCAATTTGATTTTCTGTGACTTGATCAGGAGACACCCAGGTGACCTTGTGGCACCGCCTATGAGAAAATACCGTGCCACCCATCACCAAATCCTGACTGGCGCAATATTCCGTAAATTTCTCCCCATTGTCATTCATCTCACCAAGGCCATGTTTACCCATGATCTGCTCCAACCCCTCATTGTTTGAGCCCACCTTCGCGTTGAAGTCTCCCATAACAATGAGAATGTCCTTCTTACTTGTTTGTCTTGTGACATCTCGCAGCATTTGGTAGAATTCTTCCTTCTTCTCTGGCTCCGATTGTTCTGTAGGCGCATAGCATTGGATGATGATCACATTCCTGATCTTTGTCTTGAACCTAGCAAACATGAGCCTACTAGAAATTGGCTTCCACTCCATAAGGCTTCTCTTTGCATTTCTGCTGAGCAGCAACCCCACTCCATCCCTGTGTTCTTCATCATCGCCCCCAGAATAGAGAAATTTAATTCCATCTGTTGTCTGTATTTCACCAAATCCTGGCCACCTCACTTCACTCAATCCTAGGATATCCAGCCCATAGTTCTTCATCTCCCGTGTCACTTGTTTCAGTCTGGTTTTCTCCATCAAGGTCCTCACATTCCAGAAACCGATTTTCGTAGTCCTCTTCATGCCAAAAGTCGTCATCAGGTTATCCGTCCGGTTTTTTAATTTCGCTTCAGTTTCCGTAATCAGTTTATTTAAGAGGAGCGAGTGATTAACCCACTGCCTCCGAGTGCCTTGGAGGGGCTGCCACCTTAAGCCTGAGGCACCAGGCTGATTTTCTGTCAGGGTTTCTTCCCTTAGCCTTTGAAGAACCAACTCCAAACTACAAGGCAGCAGTTGTTTCACCAGAGCCCCGTTAGCCGTAATTTCTTCAGGGTTCCTGTAGGGCCTTCACAGCTACCGTAGCGGTCTTGAGGCACACAAAGTCCCCACTGTACTTCACCCCTACAGGCAATCCCCTACTTAATTACGTTGCCCATCTCCCACGACGAGGACGA
This sequence comes from Meconema thalassinum, assembly GCA_946902985.2. NCBI lineage: Eukaryota > Metazoa > Arthropoda > Insecta > Orthoptera > Tettigoniidae > Meconema > Meconema thalassinum. The sequence continues at coordinate 1,091,075,226 of OX336389.2, forward strand.
GGGGTTGGATTTGTGGGAGACATGAAGTCCCATTACATAGGAATATTTTAAGGAAGTGATGGTGGTCTAGGAGGGGTTAGCATCCTTGACACATATAGATGAAACAAAATTTTGGTGGTTCGAATCCCATTACAGTAGCCTTTTTTGCCAGCCAATTTTTGTTTAATTTGTATGCTTGTATTTCATTACAATCATGCTATTTAATTATAATACATAAATACCTGTACTCATTTATATTCTTGGTTCCTTAAAAATCCTCGTCCTTACATTCACACTTTCCTCCCCAGACATCACTCCACACGCGATGGTACTTGTAGCTCACCCTATGGGTGTCCGCATAGAAGCAGCTACAAACTCTGGCGAGCCGAACATGTCCTCGGGAACTCCTGGCACTAAAAGCCATGGGCTAAAAACTTTTTAAATTTTTTTAAAAAGTGACACATTGTGTTCTGGAATTCGATAGTCTTTCTTTTTATGTCACATGACACAAAATGGGCAAAAACAAGGAATAGCATGCCAGTAAAATTTACTGTTAGCGTTAGTTTAGGACCCACCAAATTACTCTTTGTTGTACACTACATTCGGTTAGGTCTTTTGTAGATTTTTAGCCTATTTTGATTGTAATTGGCATGGTGTTGATATTCAGCGATGGGAAGAGTATTTCGCTAAATTACTTAACGTCAAATTCAAGGAACTGGCTGAAGAGGAAGAACATGAAAAAGAAGAGGTGGAAGAAAACCGAAATGAAGACATAGCAATGTTGGAAATAGAAGAAGCCCTAAGGAAGATGAAGAATGGTAAAGCACCAGGAGTGGATGAAGTGACTACAGAGATGATAAAGGCATTGGACCAGTAGGGTTACATTGGATGTATAGACTATTTCGTGTGATATGGAAGTTGAAACAAGTACCAGAAGATTGGATGAAGGGTCTGATAATTCCAGTATTCAAGAAGGGTTATAAGAAAGAATGTAACAATTATCGGGGAATCACACTTATTTCCCACGTTGCAAAGATCTTTGAGAGGATATTAGAGAAAAGGGTGAGAATGAAAGTTGAGGCTGAAATGGAGGAAGAAGAACATGCATTCCGAAGAGATAGATCAACCTTTGATCTAATCTTTGCTCTAAGAAACATGATGGAGAAAAGATGGGAGTTCAAAAAGGATTTGGTGATGACATTTCTAGATATTGAGAAGGCATACGACAGTGTACCACGAAGATTGGTCTGGGACGTATTGATAAAAACCAGGGTAGGCAGAGCAGAAATACAAATGATCAAAGCCATGTATGAAAAGTGTGTAAGTAGTGTGAAGACCAAGCTAGGACAAACAAACTGGTGCAGTATTGAAACAGGACTTCGACAAGGAAGTGCGTTATCCCCTATACTTTTTATAACTGTCATGGATGAAATCCACAAGGGTGTGAATCGAAGAATGGGAAGCAGGGAGACTAAGGCCTTACTCTTTGCAGACGACATAGTAATATGGGAAGAAAATGAAATAGAAGTGCAAGAACAAGTTACTGTATGGAATCAAGAGATAGAGAAATATGGAATGAAAATAAGTGTGGAGAAGAGTAAGACTGTAGTGATGACAAGAAACAAGATAGAAGGAAGGCAGAATATTGAAGTCAATGGAAATTCATTGGAAATTGTAAAAAGATTTAAGTATTTGGGGAGCATACTCACAGAAGATGATACAATAAATGAAGAAATTGGCAAGAGAATCCAACAAGCTAATGGGTTTCACCAGTGTGTGTGAGAGGTTTAGTATGGAACCAGGAAATCCCAGAGAAATGCAAGAAAGTTCTATTCTCAATGTATTATACACCAATTTTGACATATGCAGCAGGTACTTGGACCACAACAAAACGCGATGAAAGCCGAATCCAAGCTGCCAAGATGAAGTTCCTTAGAGAAATAATTAGGAAGACACGGAGGGATAAAATCAGAAATGTGGACATTAGGAAGAGAACTAGGTTCCCAAAGCTGCAAGACAAGATAGAGACCAGTAAGCTGAAGTGGTACGGACATATGATGAGAATGGAAGCATATAGAGTACCAAAAAGAATATTTATGGAGAAAATACCAGGAAGAAGACCACGAGGAAGGCCCAGAAAGAGGTGGATAGATACGGTGAAGGAAAGCATAGAGAAAAGAGGGGTAAAAGAAAAAGAAGTATTGAAAGAAGGAAATGAATGGTGGAGGGATAGACAACTGTGGACGTCCTTGATTCGCAACCCGACCCAGGGAACTGGAAACGGGAAATGAAGAAGGTGTTGATATTGGGTTAACAAAAATTAAAAACATTAGCAAGCCCCAAAGGGCCATGAGAGTCTACTGAAAATTATTTCCCATGAATATGCAGTTTTACACTCAAATTGAGACAAAGAGATTCAAGTATATACCGAGATATGTACGTGTCTCCGGGAAATTTTAGTGTGGTTGTTGATGTCACGGATGACGTGTGGACATTAATGTTCATTTGTTTGATGTTTTGGCTTGAATTGGCACCATATTTGTCTGCAGTATGAAATTTCAAACAGTGCATTGTTGTATGCCGATGTAGTGACATGTGTTCAAGTGCGAAGTGTGGTACTGAGTTATGAATGTTCATAATTTACGTAGTACACCACACGTTAAAACCCAGCAGACATGCATCTCGAGTGAGATGCGCATATAATACAGATGGCAGTAGTGTTCATGAACTGATACTCGTAGAACAGGAACATTATTCCAAACTAACATTCAGTTGTTCAATTTAATTGTAAAGTTGCACAGCACTCTTCTAAAGCCATGGTGAGACTAAGCCATTGGTTGCTAACTGGTTAGATGATGGTCTGGGCGAAACCATTGGTCGCTACCAGGTTTGACGACTGTCTGGACGAAATGATTGGCCGCTACTAGGTTAGACGAATGTCTGGACAAACCCATTGGCCACTACTAGGTTAGACGACTGTCTGGACGAAAACATTGGTCACTACTAGGTTAGACGACTACCTGGACGAAACGATTGGCCGCTACTAGGTTGGACAACTGTCTGAAAAATCCATTGGGCACTACTAAAGTCTATTCGCCGAGTCGAGACAGTGCCCCAGGCTACCCGGACAAGGAAACACGCCCTGTTCACATCATCGGCTATGCCGGGCAGGGGTAGCCAAGAAGTTCCGAGATCATTATTCATGCCGTAGCCCTAGAAAAGGCAAGACTTGCTGCACTTAGTGCTGTGCTGCACTGTATACTGTTGCCTGTCATAAGCAGTTAAGAACTTATTAATTAATTAATTTATTAAATAAATACATTATCAAACAATAAGTAAACCCCACTGTAACATGCAACCGATAAGTCAACCCGCTTCACATCTAGGCTATTCACTGCACTGAAGTTGGCGTATGTTCAACAGGCACAGCTCTATGCACCCCTTGTGGGCAGCTCTGCAATCACATGTACAGTACCACGGCCGACTGAAAACGAGCTGCGCTCTATACCGGCCTTGACATTCCCAGTCAGAACCCATGTATAACATGTAATTGGAAAGTTTCTACTCGTTGCCGGTAGAGCGCACTCCCCTCCCATTATAGGCGCGATAAGGAATCAGCTGTACAGTACGTATATTAAATGTGTAATCTCAAGAACCACTGGATGGATTTTGATGCTGCTTTCACCATTCTGTAAAGGTGATCTCGAGGAAGATTTGTGTAGAAAATAATTTATTTATGACCAAAGGGAGCCAAGCAGTAACGATTTCAGTGGAAAAGTCGAAAAAATAGCCTGGTGTCCGTGCGCTTTTTAAGCTTACGCTGGGCGAACCGTTAAAAATATCATTATATTATGAGTGTAAGAATTGTTCAGCGTGAGAAATTCTACAAAAAAGTCCGTGAGAGCATATCTCTATCTTCGATACATCGCCCACTATAAGTGTTTTTAGTTTGGACGGGAGGGGCATTTGGCTTGCACCTCGCCATTCTTAAATTACGTCTGACAGGAATTCCTTGCACATTCATAACTGTTCCCGGGCGAAGCCGGGGTGGGTTGCTAGTGACACTATATAATTATTATCATTATAATTCCCGCATTATCAAAATTAAAATTATATCACAAAATAAAATAGCGTGCTAATAAATCTAAGAGAAATTAGACATACCTTGCACCTTCTTCGGCTACAAGGACACTACTCCAGCACCGTCTCATTAAAAGGAAAGAGTAGATCAAAATTACAGCCGGGAACAAGTAGCAGCTAATCGTGTGTTGTTTTTTGTGCTAAGAGATCTTTCGACAAATTATCAGATACCGTGTGCCTTCTTTTTCACGAAGCAGCTGTCAGGACGGGACTTACATAAACTCCTGCTGGACGTTATTCTCGAGGTTGAACAATGCGGTTTCATAATTATAATAACTGTCTCTGATAATCACAAAACTAACACTACAATGATGAGGCATTTAGGGGGAGGGAATTTGCAACCAATGGTCAATCACCCATACGACGAGTCTAGGAATGTATTCCCTAGTTTTGATCATTGTCACATTCTAAAAAAAAAACATTAGAAGGCAGTTTCTGTAACGAGAGATGACTGATGGTACTGGAATAATTTCAGGGAAATACTTGTCATTACTATACACAATGCAAAAGGGTGAGATCGTCAAACCGGTCAGACACCTCACTAAAAAACACATCGAGCCCACTAAATTTGAAAAAAATGAATGTTCGGCGTGCCGAGGAAGTGTTCTTGTCAGAAGTTATTGGTGCCATTAATACACTGAAAGAAAATATAGGCATGCACCCGGAGGCGTACACATTAATGGACGCAGAAGCAACCATTTTTTTTTGAAAAACGTTAATAAATGGTTCGCTATGCATGACGTAAGCATCACATATCTTCATATTCAGTCTAGAAATCCAGATAAAGGGCATTTTTTCTCATTAAATGTCAGTCGCCTAAACTGGCTAGAGGAATATTTTCTTTCTTACCGTGAAACTTTGAAAGCTGCTAGTAACGCTGCTAGAAAGGACTTCCTGAGTTCTGAGACTTACGAAGCTACCTATACAATTAATCACGGATTCAGCTGTCCAGTGCATAAGGTATCTTCTAAAAATGGGTAGAGGAAAGTCGCCAAATATGGGGAGGTTTTTTATAGGGCTCACATTAGACATAAGAAGGAACGGAATAATTTTGGTTCTCTTACCAATGTAAACCTCAGGCGATATACTATGTATATTACAAATATGGGCACGTTTGATGTAATACCCTCTGATATTATTGTTAACTTTAAAAGTGCACTTTCCCCGTATTAGGCAACCGGGTTTCGTAATATGGGGAGGTGAGAAACCTCACGGTTTTTATTTATAATAGGTACACTGAATAGTATATCCTACTAATTAAAGCATTAATTCTGACATTTTTTTTCGTGTGGCCTCCTGAGAGGCCGAGTGCAGGTCTTTCTAGTCGACGCCCGTGGGCGACCTGCGCGTCAGGATGAGAGATGGAATGAATGAAGATGAATGAAACTGGGCAAGGATGTGGAAGGAAGCGGCCGTGGCCTGTTAGAAGGTACCGTCCCAGCATTTGCCTGGTGTTGAAAAATGGGAAACCACGGAAAATCATTTCAAGGACGGCCGACGGTGGGGCTCGAACACACGCGTCTACCGAGTCAGCAGAGAGCTTGGCCCCATGGCCTAACGCTGCGCTTTAACCAGCGTAGCCACTACTGTCGGTAATTCTGACAATGTAATGAAATCATGAACATAAATAGTACAAAAATACAAAAATGAATAGTTTAAGTAAATAACAGTCCTAGTTTCCAGTTGCCGAACTTCCAAACCGTTCAGCAGAAAAATGCATAAACTTTAATGAAAACCGAGTGATTCTGATCGAATTCAACTGTAACGAGGTGCAAGTATGTCTAATTTCTCTTAGATGTATTAGCACGCTATTTTATTTTGTGATATAATTTGCATTTTGATATTGTGGGAATTATAATGATAATATAATAGTGTCACTAGCAACCCGCCCCGGCTTCGCCCGGGAACAGTTATGAATGTGCAAGGAATTCCTGTCAGACGTAATTTAAGAATGGCGAGGTGCAAGCCAAATCCCCCTCCCGTCCAAACTAAAAACACTTATAGTGGGCGATGTATCGAAGATAGAGATATGCTCACGCGGACTTTTTTGTACAATTTTTCATGCTGAACAATTCTTACACTCATAGTATATTGATATTTTTAACGGTTTGTCCAGCGTAAGCTTAAAAAGCGCACGGACGTCAAGTTCTTTCTTCGACCTATTCACTGAAATCTAAAATCGTTACTGCTTGGCTCCCTTTGATCATAAATAAATTATTTTCTACAGAAATCTTCCTCGATATTACCTGTACAGAATGGTGAAAGCCGCATCAAAATCCATCCAGTGATTCTCGAGATTACCCGTGATATCCAAGAATTGGGGACTTTGTTTTACACTAAGTAGAGATAAGCCTTAAGTCGTGCAATGCTTGGTGAACAGCGCTGTGTGAGCAATTGAGTAACTAACAAGATTTCATGAAAAATGTCTCATTGTCTAGGCCGGTATGAGCGCATTCAGTCGGCCGTGACAGTACAACTGTGTTTACTTCCTTTATCTCGACTCGGCGAACAGACTTTAGGTTATACGACTGTCTGGACGAAACCATTGGTCGCTACTAGGTTAGACGACTATCTGGATGAGAATTGCTGGTTGTACTACAAGCAAGGGGGTCTTGGGTGTAAGCCCCAGGTTAGGTTTGTATTTGTATGTAAAGCCTTACTTACATATAGAATTTAAAATATATAAATCATTTAAACCTAAAGTGTAATTCATGACGTCATTGATGCCACCATTTTGTGTCTAGGGGAATTTTGTAGTGTAGGCCACGATCTATACTACTCCCAACAAAGAATCATTGGAATTTAAGATAATAGGTATAGGCCTACAATAGTGGTCGCCAAGCTCTTGCACATTATCCACAGCAATTAAATGGGACAATAAACTGATTCATGAAGCAAATAATTTCCTTGGTTATTTTAGTTTTCTTAATTATTCATACTCTACGGTATATGTTTGGTAATTGACAGCAATTCCACTTCATTAAACTGTATGAGGTGAATCTGCTGGTATTCTCTAATAAATGAAAATTATAAATAAGCCTACGGTACTCAGATAAAACGCACACACTGAGGAAGAGTTTCATGAACTGTGATGAAGGGGAAAACGTACTCTTTATAGTCCAGAGTCAGTGAGAAGAGCTCTCAACCGTTGTGCAGTGTTACTTTTCAATAACTGGTAATTTTGTTCCTACCACTTCTGTAGACAGTAGACAGTTGAGCTACTGAAAGCTTGAATGCTGGTTGGCGGCCTGTGGAATCCTGTGGCGCCTTCTAAGTTTAACCCTGATATTTGTTTCACGAAACAGATGATTATTGTATTTCTCTCAGTATGGCATTGCTGGTATTAGTTCGCAACCATCAAGAAATTTATACAGTACCGTACCGTACTGTAGATATTAGCTTCCAGTTTCTAACCCTGAATTCAACGTGCTGAACTTTTTAAAGTGAACATTCCATTTAGTTCCTGAATTGAATGGTTTGTGAGAAGAGCTCTCAACCATTGTGCAGTGTTACTTTTCAATAACTGGTAATTTTGTTCCTACCACTTCTGAAGCTCAAGAAACACCTGTCTGACTGTCTGTTAGGTAGTCAGCCCGAAGGCTGGTTGGATCCTCAAAAAGCACCGCCGTTACGTTATGTGAGTAGATACCCACAAAAACCCAAGGCAGCGCTATATTGAGGCGTTCTAGGCAAGAAGAGGAGTGAGGTAGTTTGCCATTGCTTTCCTCACTGAGTCAGAACAGTAGTCCTAACCCTATGAGTAGAACCTTTCACAGCATCCACAGGCACTGACTGTGCCCTGAATGCCATTACTAAGCACCACCCATACCTCAGTAGCTTCCATATAATCACAGCCATGAGTGAGACTGAGACATCGGTGAAAAGCCACCTTTTACTCTAGCCTGTGCCAACTGACAAATGCAAATGTACTGTATTCATCAAGAGATGGCAAACAGGCCAACACATGAAAAATTAAATAAGGAAATTATCTAAGTTTTAACTTTGCAGTAATAAACTGGCGTAAACATCAGTCGCCAGGTTGGATAATAATACAATGCTACCAATATCACTTCCATGAACTTCACTAAATCTATTGTCTGGGCAAGAATATTGGTTGCTGCTGCGATCGACTTCTGTCAAGACAAATCAATCCGTCGCTGCTGGATTAGACCACGGTTGGGACAAAACCAGTGGTCATATTTATGTTAAAACATATAATAAAGTTATAATTATCGTCGAACATAAACATCGTATGCAACTCGCCTATAATGATAATTAAGACACTCGTATGGAAATTATAAAACTCGCATACGCTCGTTTTATATAAATACTCGTGTCTTAATTATAGCCATTATAGGCTCGTTTCATAATGTACTATTACCTTAACTTTACTTTTGTATTATCACGAAAGCTAATATTAAACGTAGAGAGTCGCGATTAAGTGAGTGTGCATGGTGTTATCTGTCAACTACTGCAGTAAGCTGTGAACGACCTCCACTCAGACTCTTGTTTCATGTTAAAGGATAATCATTGCACGGTGAGTGTTTTTATATTCATTAGCTGTAGAGTATTTGCCCTCTTTGTCGTATTTATTGAATTGAATACCGATGATAAAGGTATCATAGCTTCGGTGTGTAATTCATTTATTCATCTAAAAGTATCGTATTTCTCTGTTTGAATGTCCTCGGCGTTGACTCAGGACCGGTTTTTTTTATATATTACGTATAATTGTACAGAAATAATGTCTGAAGTATATAGCGCTGTGTATTATTCAAATCAGTTGATTTACAACAACTCTAAAAACTTAGCAACACAGCTCAGCTGTTCCAAGCTCCCGGCATATCCTTCGCGTTGTTTCCTTCGAAATACAGGGTGTAGGTGAGAAGCATGCTCAGAATTCTTGCCGTGTGGCGGTTGGACGTAGGGTCTTGTTATGTGGCGACCGTAGGTTGCGGAGAGGAAAAGCGGGCAAAGTGACAAGAAGGCTGTCAGTACCGAATGCGCGGGGTTAGCAATACTGTATTTGTCGCATAATTTACGCGTGTAATAGCGCACACACTTTTACTATAAAAGTCGTGATCTAAAAAGGGATAGTGGGTGGGTGACATTTATTGCTACATGACCCCCAAAATTATTATTCATTATTACAAAGGGTATTTTGACAATTTTCAGTAGTGTAGAAGATTTTATCGCCTTGTTCCGGGCTCCTATAGAGCTTACATTTTCTTTCGATCTTCCATTTGCCATAGGACGCGCCACCGGCGTATTGTTATGCATTACCAGCTTCTGGTTTAGTAGTCAGGTAATGGAAGCAATGGGAAGTGTGTACTACAATTTTCCTTTCATGTAACTAAGCAACTTATTGTTGTTAAGAGAACGTAAAATGCACCAAGAATGATATGATCTTCAGCTGTGTGCAGTGAGAAGTCTCTGCATGTGTTCATTCCTTATGTATTAATGATGCGAAATGTCAGCTAACGTTGTGCCACATAGGCTACAACACTCGTAGTCTATAAATGTTGCACATTTCCCCGTAAATTGCAGCAGTTTATATTTTAATTGCTTATAAGATCGTGACAAAGAAAGTGTTCCTCCAATTGGATGATTGTATTTAACTGTATGCACGTCGTATAACCCCCTACCCTTTCAGTGATTACCGTATGGTACTTTACGTAGACTAGGGTGAAGATGTAAATGAGCATTTAAAAAAATGTTGCCAGTTGTTTGGTTTATTAACTTGCGGTAATATCATCCATAGGTAATGAAAACTGGGCATGGTTGGATTTTAAGGTAGAGCCGCATGTGCTATCAAATCGCTTTCTTGCAATACCTGGAATATGTATAGAATTATAAAATGATTATTGGTTAAATAAGTGTTAAGAGATTATAATGATTAAATAAATATTAAAGAAGAAACCATGCGTTGTTAGTAATTATTAGGCCTACCGGTACGGCGAATAGCCTACAACTCGTAGCTTACGTCACAATTTAGCATTTAAACGGGTCACGTTAATGCATAATATGCCAATATAACAACCGGATAGCAAATTATAATAATATTCTCACATATAACACATATAATTTGCACCAACTTAATTATTGTAGTCTAAGATATGTTAGACCAATGCCGTTTGAAATGTGCAAATCGCACATTTTGTAGGCAAGCTGTTTGTTATGGTCGTCTCTGATGCGAAGTTCTACTAATTACTCTTTTTGGAGACACTTGTCTTTGGAATATTCATGAAAGGCCAACCCTCTAGTTATTATTTCATAAGTTGAACGCCTAAAAACAAAACCACAATCCGAAATAATAAGGAAGATAATCACGAACGAACGTTTCACTGCCAATGAAAATCAAATGGAGATTCGCGGACCGGAAGTTCGTTATGCATAAGCTTCGATGCCATTTTAACTCGTGGAAGCTCTATAAGGTTACGGTACCATACAATTCAATCACTTCCAGTAAATATGTATTACTAGCGGACCCGTGCGAGAAATCTCGCATGTTCATAAACCACACTTTCTCCAATAGGTTTATAATGAGACACTTAAGGAGAAAGGTTATGTTTTTATTTCAACCAAATGATTATAGAACACTATTAACATTTCAAGATAAAGGAAAGACCTCAGAATGTTAATATGACATGAAACATGCGTCTCAGTGGCCCGTGGACAGCAAGTATGGAGCGTATTATCCTACAATTTTTTAAAGTCCTTTTTTAAAGAAATTATAGATATTTATGAAATTATAGTGCAATAAGTCACTGCTAATGTCTATTCTCTTTCATTTGAATGCTCATTTGTCACGATCGGTCGCTTGTGAGCGCCGCAGAAGGGATGCATACTACTGAAATAATATATATGAAGATGTGACACTCCTATTCTCTACTCTCTCAACCCTCCTCAGTAGTGATGGGCTGCGAGTGGACTCGCGAAGAATCGAGTCTGGAACCGTAAAACTCGAGATACTCGAGTCCGGAATCGAGGCCGAGGACGCTGTCAGCGTTATCCGTGAGCCATATATGGAAACTACACGATATATAGTAATGTCGGTACGCCTTGGCCAAGTATTGTATTCGTTTCCCATCAATGCACAGTGATACAATAGAATATTCAAAATTGGAAACCGGCAAGAAGTGGACTGATGACAGAAAGAAAGAAAGAACGCAATACAGTAAAGAGAAATTTCCTTCAACGTGATAATTTGCTAAGCAGTAGTATATATCGCTGTTGATAACGCCAGTAGTCTTATCGATATCTCTGGTTGAGTGGTTAACGGTGCTAACTTTCACGCAGCGTGCTGGGGTTCGATTCCCGGCGAGGAGGTTTTTTTAACTTGATTTTTTAAATTACATTTCTTTCTTTATCATTACCTAGTCGTTATAATATGAAGCATAGTGTGCATTTTGTAAACGATTTCTCTTGTAAATCACTAGTAGAAAAGTCGTTTGCAAGTTTAGCGAGTGTTGGGAATTTGGCCGCATTCTTTCCTATAACGTAAGTACGGATCGTGACGTCACCGTGGAGACTCGAGTCCTTCGCACGGGTTACTCGTTCAGACTCGGAACTGCTAGACTCGATTCTCGCGAGTCCAAGCGTCACTCGCGCACATCACTACTCCCCAGTAAAACAGTCATTTATATCAACTCTCCTCAGGTAAACGGTATTTTATTTGTGTTCGTAGCATCCCATCCCACCTGCGAGAGAGTTCACTCGTGCGCTCACGCTACGGGTTAGGCCTAAATATCGCCATCACCCGTGAGCTGCGGAAGTGTCTCCAAAAATGCAGTTACACTTACGCCAGAAAATCTTGATTCGCGCTTTAAGATTCATTTTTCAGCCATTCGGTATGCGAACTCTAGTCTTAGAGGGTTCTAAAATATACGGGAATTTGGTGGATTTTCGTACGGGAAATACGGGAATTATACGGGAATTTGAAAAAAGGCCATCGCTCGACACCCTGAAAGATTAGCGACCCTGAATGATTGTCACATTAAACAGATGTCGATTATTGCATGCTGACAGCCAAGTAGAGTCCATTTACAGTATAAGTTTTCCTGGGATGTCAGCCAAAAAGGTGTAAGTGTGAAAAATGCTTAAGTGAAAGTTTATGTATACAGTACAACCCCTGTAATCCGTCACCTTTTCAGCTTGAAAAGGGCTAAGATCGTTAAGAATTAATTGAACCTGAATTCCGGGTCACAGCAGGTGCCTATACAAAGAGTAAGTGTAGTTTAAGAAGGAGGGAGTCTTTAGACTCGTGCACAGCAGTGCTAGCATAGATTATTGGTCTTAGACCAAAGACTAACTCGAATAAACAATTTGTTTAAAAAATGTACAAATTTTTGCATAGATGCGATTCATTGAGCAAGCATAGGACAAAGTAAGGTGCCTCATTCGACATACAAAGGCTAAAGTAGAGTTAAGATAGAATAATCTAATTTGATCCTGAAATCTTGGGAACAGCAGTATTTGCTGTTTAAATTTTAAATAGGCCTACCATTAAATAAATGGAAAACCCATGAAGGGGGGGATATGAAGAGAATACTCAGCTAGGGCCTAAGTGGCATTAGATTATAAGGAGTTTGTGCTTAGTTAAGTTACAATAAATATGGAGCTCTTCAGCTTCGAGAACATTCCAACTTATATAAGTTGAACGAAGAAAGGTTGTGGGCAGTACCACTGAGTTTTTACAGAATTACGGATGATTAAAAATTCAAAGTTAGGGAAGGACAGCATTTAGCTAGAACCTGAGAATTACAAAAAATGAGTAACAAAGATTTCTTATGTTTAAAAGTTGATTGTTAGAGGGTGGGATGGGGGAGGGAGGGAAGGAGAGTAAGGATTTTTTCACTGATTGTTCATGTATGTTTTCATAACACGGTAACCTGTTTTTGTGAACCAAACAGTTTTCAGGCACGAAGCACTTGAAAAATATTAGCATAGGAGCATAATTTCAAAGTTGAGAAAAGTCACAGTTTACTATTTTCAATTATTTCAGTTTTAGGCATTGATGCAGTTTCTAGAAAGTCTTGTGTTATTGGCAGAGTTAATCCATTAAATCGTAAGAAGCGGAAACAGGTGAATTTCACTGTGACGTCACAGACTTTAAATTCAAAGAGAACGCTTCGAGAACTTTGTAGGCAAAGTTTTTTGGTTTTTATGTAGTTCAGAGTAAATCACAAGGAGGCCCAATTTATTGGCATTTAACAGAGTTTATGAGAATTCCCACGATGCGCCCAGACACAAGCTGCAATATCTAATTGACATGATCTCCGGTGGGTTCCTCAGTTTAGGGGTTGCGACAACGCGGTCATGTAGTCCCGTGTACTTAGGGTGTGTGTAGAATCTGTCTGATAACCGGTGTTTATTGTGATGGCTGTATTAGTGTGTGTTATCTGTTTTTAATTCAAGTAAGGACTGCATCCAATTTTCAAGTAATTCCTGCTTTTGCTACCAAATGCCACCATCAATGACAGCTAGTTCTGAACTTGGTTACTAGATGCCACCGCAGTCGGCTCCTGGCGACGAACTTTGGAACCTAAGAGTAATTTAGCTTCACACCAAGTGTAATCAGTGGAAGGTTCTTTTACATGCCATAAATCTACGACATTGGACTGCCAGCTTTACTTCCCCTCCGAAGGAAGGCATACTGAGGGATTTTTAACGCTCTTAAAACATCAAACGACTTCGGCCAGGTTTGAACCCGCATTCTTTGGCATAGAAGCGCAGCATGCTACAAACTATGCCACCGAAGCCGTCCTCGGAGGAAATTGACAATACAAAAAAATTGTTCCTTTGACATTACCAGTAGATTCTAGCCCATGGTAACTTGTGACTAGTTAAAAATTTAGTAGCTGCGTGATAAAAATCTTGAAACAGCGTTTCACTTATCTTTCACATGATGAGTAGTTAACGGGCGGTGGATGTAGTATTCAGTTCATAATCACAAAATGTCGGACGAGACGACTGACCCTCGGAGAGCGGTCTAATCAAGCTGCTGGTGTCGCTAAGGAGTCGGGCAAGTGAGAGAGTTCATAGCACTAAAGCGAGCAAGACGAGGGGTAAAGGGAAGGAGCTGACATGAGACACAGGTGATACCAACTTATGAAACAATACTGTACTTGGTTACACAAATATATTTTCTTGAGAGTCCAAAAAGTGAAGAAAGGTTTAGATTGCCATCTGTAGCAGGTGAGCTGAATAAATAAACATACTTCAGCGACCCCTGTCAATGAGTTCACACGCTGGCCGCCAGGAAACATTGAATTCAGCAATTAGCCGTTTGAAGCACTGCAGAGCGAAGCCCGACGATATAGCTAAATGGGGGTGGGGGTGGAAGTCATCTCAATTTCTGGAACGAACTGAAGAGAACATAAAATGCACAACAGGAGAGCTAAATACAATGAAATCTCTATTGGTGGTTTTCAAGAAATAAAAAATTAAAAAAGCGAAAAAATTAAAGAAGACCCAATGCGGGTGCAAAATTTACATGGAACGTATATTCACAGAATATACCACATCCGACTGTCCCGAGACAGAAGTCTACAATATATTGTAGCATTGTAGTCGGTCTTATATATTGTTCATTGTAGCATTGTAGTCGGTTCTGCTCTGACAATCGCTCCGTTCCTTACGATAGATTGTTTGCACTGATCGAAGGCGAGTCCAGGATAATAACTCATTCTTTGATATGATAGGTGCTATTAAAGGTGCGATTGGTACACTCCCGTAATTCTTTGTTCCCGCTCGTTTCACCTGTGCCGCACCACGTAAGTATTGTTCTTTATGCACGAAGTTGTGTTCATTTGAATGTTTTGATCTTTTAGGTTTATAACGTGGTGTGCTGTAACATGTTTTGGTGAAGTGTTTAGGGAATGTATTGAGTTTTTTGTGTTATAACTTTCGTGCTCCGCAGTTTACCGTGTTACTTTCGACGTTACGTTCGTTTCTCGTGTGTGATTTCTTTTATCACCACGTGCATATTATTATTTGTTCCCGAGTGATAGGTGCTATTAAAGGTGCGATTGGTACACTCCCGTAATTCTTTGTTCCCGCTCGTTTCACCTGTTCCTCACCACGTATGTATTGTTCTTTATACACGAAGTTGTGTTCATTTGAATGTTTTGACCTTTTAGGTTTATAACGTGGTGTGCTGAAACATGTTTTGGTGAAGTGTTTAGGAACTGTATTGAGTTTTTGTGTTATAACTTTCGTGCTCCGCAGTTTACCGTGTTTCTTTCGACGTTACGTTTGTTTCTCGTGTGTGATTTCTTGAATTGAATTGAATTTTAGTTAGTTATTGTTGTTTTAAGGGGCAGAATTACGAGGTCATTGCATTTTATTTGAATGTCTCTTCGATCATACATCCAATAGATGGCTGATGACGTCACATTGTTGAGAGCAACATCTCGATCAGCTGACTGAAAGGAACTGCAGTAGTTTGGAATACTGAAATACTACACGTGATGATAGAATTGGGCTATTTAAGGGGGGAACCCTACTGAGTTTTTTGCCCAAATAGGCCAAAAAAACGAAAATGAGTGTTTGTCAAAAGTTTGTAGTCTAAAAAAGGAAGATTGTAATTTTACGTGACCGTGAATCTTGTGATTATGAGCCACGGGACCTCCTTTTAACGCGGAATCCGAACCACAGGACATGGCATTTCACTTCGAAAATCTCACATGCATTGACCGGGAATCGAACCCGGACTGCCTTGGTGAGAGGCATACAGCTAGACCGCTGAGTTTGTAGTCTAGACAGGAGCACATGTGGAACTAGTTTTTTTTTTTATCTGCGGACATTTTTAAATGATATATAATATATCATGAATATTGTTACACTGAAGATCAATTAATTCCATCTGGAAATCTAGTGGCACTGATGCAACGTCAGTAGTGCTGTATGCCTCTCACCAAGGCGGACCGGGTTCGATTCCCGGTCAATGCATGTGAGATTTTCGATGTGAAATGCCATGTCCTGTGGTTCGGATTCCACGTAAAACGGAGGTCCCGTGGCTTATGATCGCGAGATTAACGGTCACGTTAAACTACAAGCTTCCTTCCTTTTCCAACGTCAGTAGTGAATGGTAGAGAAAACACATCAAACAAACCCTCACATTTTCTTACATCTTCAAATCGTCTTTTAAACTCATTGTGAAGGTTCATTACGATACATTTTTATCATTTTCTTATTTTAACTAGGGCCTTCTATAACGGGAAAAATGTCTTCATTCACAATATATACAGCATATTCACGTTTCCAATAGAATAAAATATTTATCCGCGGGCTGCATAAACTGACTTTGAGGGCCGCGGGTTGTGCACCCCTGCTCTTGAGTCTTAGTACACCCCGTACTAGCGGTCACGTCAGATTTTAAATTTGTGGCAGAGCCAGGAATTGCACACGGGGTCTCCTAGGTTGGAGTTTCACCAAGGGACGTGTACGTTTCCATTCCATGGTGTTGGTTTGATCTTCATCGCCTGACTGGATATTTAGTTACTGTTGTGCTACGTTGATACTTGCAGTATTACTGGCTTCATCGTTCTAGTGTTTAAATATCTTAATGCATTATGTTTAAAGAAGTATTTGAACTTCTTGGTGACCTTGAAAAGTAAACTGATGTATCAATCTGTATGTCACCAGGAAATCCAAAACAGCGCTGCAAACGAATAAAAACGAACCGGACCGAGTGCATCAGATCTTCCTTTCCACTCTTCTACTCCAGGGGTTTTCAAACTTTTTCTGTCATGCGCCGTTTTAAACATGAAATATCTAGCGCCCCCCCCCCCCTTTATTTTTCTTGCTCTTTATTAGGACTGAATATTTCCGGAGGAGAGCAAGCACTATCACTTTATTTTTACCACTGCTAGTAAGCCATAGGTAATGGCGTTAAAAATAATAAATAAAAAAGATATGCAATCAAATAAAAGGAATAGGGGAAAGTGGGGTAAAACTGGGTGGCTAGACTTTGACTGCTTCCTGAAGCTATGTTTATTTTCAGATAAGTATTAAATCCTGCATACATGATCATTGAATAGTTTTCTTTCATAATATAGCAATCATCAATAATTGAGAGAGTCATTCTGTTTATTATTATAAAATATAGAAAAAAAGTCAATTCACCCGGTTTTACCCCACCGGTGGGGTAGAACCGGGTACACATGTTAAGTATATGGAAAATTAGAAAACACATGTTTTTCTTCATTGTCTACCTTATATTTTTCTGGTCTCATGACTGTCTCTTTGATTTTCTCACGTATGTTCTCGGCATCTTATTGCAGCATAGTGATTCTAAAAAAAATCTCTCTGTCATACACACACTCTTATTTTAAAAATCTATTTAATAGCTATTATTGTGGAGTGCTGAATAGATAGGGTAAAATCGGGCACCACCCGATCCTGCCCCACGCGTCATACCCGGTTTCACCCCACTGTTAGTTGTAGAGAAAAACATGGACTAGCCAAACAAAATCGATTTGAATCTTAAATACATCCATACCATCGTAAGCCTAAAGAAATAAGCTACATACAGTGCACTTACCTCTACTCTTACTGTTGTAGTACTTAATAGAAAGTTGAAACAAGAAATCACAAAAATACCAAATCATTCGTCACAACTATACAAATCTCCACAGTGGAATGGCGAGCTCCCCGGAGCTTCACCTTGGCCTTGGGAGTTTTGTTTGGCTGTCGGCCGCCAGGTAGAAGCAATAACAGAGCCAGAATTGGGGTACCCGGTTTGAACCCGACTACCCGGTTATGCCCCACTTTCCCCTATCTATTCAAATGAAAAATTTCTCACTCAATGAAAACAAGTATATCATTTATAATAAAATAAAATCCTCGCCAGAAAGAGAGAGAAAATTAGCTGTAGTCGCTAGTGCATCATTTTGAAGTAGAGTTGAAGATTCGCCTGAGTACAGGCATGGCTGCTCAAAGCAACCCCAGGTATTCGAAGTTCCGAAGTTTTTAAAGACTTGACAGTGAGTGTGCTGAGTATATCAATTAACAAGCCATCAAGTGTCAGACTGTAATGCATGGCAGCATAGAGTTGTTTGAAGAAAGCAGCACCTGGTGTATGTGGACGGCGACTGGTTGACGAGAGTTTGGACGATAGTTTCGACAGTGATGAGATTTAGTCGAAAGTTTCGACTTAAAAGACTGTGTCAAGTTGACGACGATAAGAAGAAGTGACTTGTAGGTGTTTTTTTTTTCGGGGGGGGGGAAAGATCCCGCAGCCCCCGCGTGGCAGCCGACCTTATCTACTGCTGCCTTGACATGCTATTAATCTAAGATAGTAAGAGGAACAGAATGCTTCTAGGGGTGAGGGATGGTCCGGCAAGACCTTGTGCCCGTCGCAGTACTATGTACTTCACCAGGCGTCATATTTTAGAACACAAAACAGGAATGCAGTTAGGTTGCTGTAGAAGGGCCAGGGAAAAAAACCACAGACAGAAAGAAAGAGCATCTGTGAGTAAAAACCAGGCAGAATGGTGATAGCCACATGCAAGGAAAATGTGGAGGAATCAGGTAGGTGTCGTTGTTAGAGGGAGAAGGTATCCTGCACCACTCATGTCCAGTTCTCGTACCAGTCCAACAACGGTGAATCAGTTTTTCAGGCACTGCTGGGGCTAGTTCGGGCCTTTGCGGCTACCAAGCAGGGATGCCATTAGTCCGAGGACTTGCACCATAACCTGGTCTCCTTGGGGTCCCTGGTACCGAGTCTCCATTCCCAGTGCGGGTTGGTGGGGGGCTTGCTTGCCAGAGCAGGGGCCTGGTCACCGTTCCATAGCAACATGCCGCCTTCCTCTCTGCCTTTGCCTTGGCCCGGTAGACGGGACAACTGCGGTGGGAGGACGGATGTTCTCCCCTGCAGTAGACGCACACCAGTGCATCCCGTGGCATCGTGCATCCGGTGTGGTGATGGGCACCTGAACACCGGTTGCATTTGACTGGGGAGCCAGAGGATCCCTGGGTATGGCCCCACTTCAGGCAGAGAAAACACTGCAATGGGTGGCCTGAGTGGGAATTTATACAACCTGACTGCCGCTGGTCCTGATGGCGTCCCTCTTGGTAGGCGCTTCCTCCTGGGAGCATGGGTGTCGTCCTGGGTTGGTGGCATCTCGTCGCCCTGCCTCTCCCTCCTGGGAGCGCGGGTGGAGTGGGCCTACTGGATTGGCAGCGCTACACCCTGCCCCTCCCTCCTGGGAGTGCGAGTAGCGCCGTCTGCGGCTGCGTCGCTTCCTGTTCTGCGGGGCCGCCTGGTTGGCCCCGGCTGCTGCTGGTCCCTCCTGGATGGCGGGCGCAGATAGCTCCACTAATGGCCTCGCCTGAGGTGCTGTCTGGTTCCCCACCGGGATGGCGGGCGCAGATTGCTCCACTAATGGCCTCGCCTGAGGTGCTGAATGGTCCCTGTCCTGGATGGCGGGGCAGATTGCTCCGCTAATGGCCCTGCCTGGGCCCCGGCATCCATGGTCGCTGGGGGGCTAGTCTGCATCTCTGCGTCTGTCCATGGCAAGCAGATCGTCAGAATGCCCAGACGGCCATCTGGGGTTGCGCCGGCTAGTAGTGTGACCTGCCAGACCGGTGTCAGCTCCTTGATGTAATAGCCCCCTGCTAAGAAGAACCTGGGCTTGACCAGGATACCCGTAGGGAGACAAGCCTTGATATCGTCCTGGGCTGTGGCTTCTCTAGTAGCGCAAGGTCAGGCGTAGTCCAGCACATTCAGTATGTTGGTCCTTTCCTGGTCCGGGTCAAGACCCGGCCGGAAGTAGACCAGCATCGCCGGGTCGAGCGAGCTGAAGCTCTGTGCAGACACAGTGCTGCATGGACTAAACCCTGGCTCACTGGGTGGTCTAGCCGTGCCTGGTGTCCAACTCTTCTTGGACGCGGCTAGACTGTTGGGGCTGGAGGGGTGTGGTGAGATCACGGAGCCCAGGGACGAGTCCCCAGGGCGCGAGCTCACGATGCCCCGCTGGCCGCTTCCATCGATGCTCGTGGCTCTAGTCGTGCCTGGTGTCCAGTTCTTCTCGAACACGACTAGGCTGCTGGGGCTGGAGGGGCGTGGTGAGGTATCGGGGCCTGAGGCCGAAGCCCCAGGGTGCAGGGAGACCTGCACAGTATCCAAAGTCACGTAGCCCCCTTGGCCACTGCTGCTAGCACCAGCCGGGCCTTGGACCTGCTCACTGCCAGCTGGATCGCATCCCTCCTGGCTGCTATAAACTGCCTACCCATTCGACGAATACAGCATTGGTTAATGCGTACAACCTCGTTTTCAAATAAAGGCGCTAGGAACAGCACCAAGTCACTGTGACAGACATAAGTTTTGTATTGATGTTAATGGCAAATTTGTGTTTTGGAATGCTTTTTGTGTGATTTTATAATGGTGTACTGCTGTGTGCCCGTTTGTAAATCAGAACAGGGCAAGCTAGAATACCGGGGAATATCATTTCATGAGTAACCATCGGACAATTCACTGCGTGAGAAGTGGTTACGTGCAATTTCCAGAGAAGGTGACAAGAGAGAAAGCAAGTGGGTGCCTTCTGATTGTTCTGTTGTTAGTAATCTTCATTTTCTTCCTGAGAGCTTCAGAGAGAATTGTAAATGGTAAGATCTGTACCAAGTGTTTTCCCAGAATACCCGTCGTATAAACAACCCGTCAAGGAGCCTGCAAGGAAGAGAATGAGAACGAGCTCGCCATCAGTCACTGATGCCATAGAAGATGATCCTTATAGAACTGACTTAACAGAAGATGGGATAAAATTCGAAATCTAACTACTGTCATTAATAGGCTTCGAGTGATAATTTATAGACTGGAATCTATACTAATATAATAAAGCTGAAGAGTTTGTGTGTTTGTGTGTTTAAACGCGCTAATCACTTTAACTACCAGTCAGATTCAAAAAATTCTTTTTTTATATGATAGCCAGATTCAAGAAGAATAGTTTAGGCTATGTAGCATTAGGCTACACCCCTCAGGTAACCTTAAAGATTGATTTTTGTTCAGTAAGTCGGTAGAACAAGCACTCCCAAACAGCTCTATCTGCATGCGCTGGCGTTATGGTTAGTGATACGTACACCGTTTCACAGATCTGAACCAAAATTTGTATACTTACCCTTTGGAAACCTGCGAGTAACTCTGTCCACATGAAATTTATGACAGACCAGTCCATTCCCTGCATTTAGGCCCTTTGGCACAAATCTACACATTTTCACCGATCTGAACCAAAATTTGTATACTTACCCTTTGGAACCCTGCGAGTAACACTGTTTACATGAAAATTTGGAAAGACCACTCCATTCCCTGTTTACTGTTTACTTGATATTTTGGACAACACTCTCCATTCACTACATTTAGAATAACAGACAAAATTAACTTGAAAACCACGTATTAAGGCCTTAGAACCATTCATGTACGAAGTAGGGTAACTGTAAGAATATTTTAATAAGTCTATTGTTGACGGGCAGTTCGGGCTGCATCACGTCGCCCCTACCAGTGTTCTGGTGCAGAATTGCGAAATTGTTGCATCTTGCGCTGTTTATAAATTGCAGTCATGGGGAGTAATTAGTGCAAAAAGATTTCTTAGGCCCCTTAAAACAGTTATCATCATGAAAATATTATGCCTCTGTATAAGTGCAATGGTGTTGGTGCAGTACATTGAGGTTACCAGCTGCAATAAGCGTTGGTGTTTTCAAATTTACTCTCATTTATTCCGAACCTTATTGTTGAGCACTATGTGGCGTTAAATGATACTATTGCTACCTCAGTAGCTCGGGACAGCCGAAGTTTTCCAATGTGTTCTGATTATTTTCCTACGGAGCTATGCGACAAAAGACGACACTATAGGTCTCTACATTTCTAACAGCCCTAGGCAATGTCTTTTATTTCACTTACTCCTCTTTCTAATGAAATGAAAATCCACAGCCTGCTTCCAGTCGATCGACCGAGTCAGGAAGTGGAATGAATGAAGCCCCTATCTAGTGGCAAGGATATGAACTGTATCGGCTGCCGAAGCCTATCGTACTCCCCTGGGGCAATGATGAAATGAATGTCATACGAAATGAAATGATAGTGGAGAGCGCTGCTGGAATGAAATTGTGACAGGGAAAACTGGAGTACCCGGAGAAAAACCTGTCTGCCTCCGCTTTGTCCAACACAAAACTCAAATGGTGTCACCGGGATTTGAACCACGGACCCAGCGGCGAGAGGCCAGCATGCTGCCGCAAAAGCCACGGAGGCTTACTCTCTCTCTAATCATTTTTTGAAATTTGTTTGTAAATTACATGTGTCAGTGCTGTAGTTAGTAAATAGCTGTTTCCCTATTCATAATCATCATTATTATCATTACAGGAAAATGACCTGAATGTTACGTCCATTATACTTATCACCCCCACTACAACCATGACCACCACAAAAAGTTATATTTTTAAAATATCTTTTTCTGTCAGTTTAAGTATCATGTGCCAGTTCTGTAGTAGTAAATAAATCCACCGGACGAAGCCAGGCACTACTGCTAGTGAAAGATAAAAGCAATTGAGGAGGATTAACAGAAAATAAAAGAAAAAAAACAGAACAGTAGTGAAATTAAGTCCATCAACATAGTAAGGAAGTCGGCAGAAGAAGGTAACCACATGGCTATTTATCTTATGGACCAAATCCATAATTTTCATAAGCAACCCCCTCAGTGGTCTGAGCAAACGCTTCGACATTTTATATGCTGGAGGATAGCATCTCCCAAAGGATATGAATTTGTTCGCAGATCCAAACTTGTTCAAGCACCCTCACGCAGTACATTAGACAGGTATTTAGGAACAGTTAAAGGTGGTGTTGGTGTTTCACCTTTGGTAAAGGAATGACTAAAAGCAGAAGCAGCTAATTTAGAAGAGATAGAGAAAGTTGCTTCTCTCATTAGTGATCAAATGTATATCAAGGAGAGATTGTTGTACAACAAAGAGGAAGATAAGTTTTGTGGGCTTGTTGAAGCAGAAGGTGTATATAATGAAGAAATTGGACCAAATCCTGTGTTGGCAAACAAGCTTTTGTGTTTTGTTATTCATGGACTATACAAGAAATACACCATTCCTGCAGCATATTTTATGGTAAAGAATCTGCAAGGAAATGACCTCTTTGTTCTTGTTCAACAAGTTTTAAGAGCAGTTGAGGAATGCAGGTTTTTTATACTTCGACTTGTGACAGACAATCACCGAACAAATGTGTCTATGTTCAAGAAATTTGGTGGCGGAGAGCTAACATCTTGCGTGAAACATCCACGTGAACCTTTGAGGCCACTATCTTTAAGTTTTGATTACTGTCGTATAATCAAAAATATTAGGTCTAGGTTCTTAAATCATGACATGGCAGACAGTAGAGGTATCATAACTTCAGAAGAACTTCAAAAGAACTGTTTAGACTACAGAGAAATTTAACAGTGAAACCAGTCAGGTATCTTACCTGGAAGCATATTGAACCAAGTTCATTTGAAAAGACGAACATATTGAGTGCTGTTCAGGTATTTTCACCACCAATGATTGCAACGATCGAGTTCATGAAAGACAATCAGTTGTGTTTGGGTTCACAAGTTGATTTTTCCCTGGCTGGACCTACTGTACGCTTCATGATGAATGTGCACAAATATTTTACCATACATGACATCAGTGACAGTTCACAGCCTTTAAGACACAACAAGCCAGACAGCATGATGTTTTATTCTGCTGCTGATGAGCACCTTCAGTGGCTGAAAAATGACTTTTGTCAATATGTAAGAGAAGTGCAACAGGAATCCAAAAAAGCCAGTCTAAAGGGACTTACAAAGGAGACCTGTGAAGCCATCCTGTTCACCACAGAATCAACAGCTTCATGTATTGTCCACTTGTTGCAGAATGGTTTCTTTTACATCCTAACCCGGAAGTTTTCAGGAGATCCTGTTGAAGCCATGATCAGTGCAGTATGAATGGGAGGAGGGAACAATGACATGACTGACTCACGGACTGCTCAGAATGCCATAAAGAGGATATTGAAATCTGGTCTTATGATTTCATCTGCAGGAGCTAATATTGCTCATAATCAAGATTTCCAACTTCCCAGTAAATTATTATTGGCCAATGAAATCGAAAATGAAGATTCAAGAGTGACAGTCATCCTCCCTCAAGAAGTGACTGTTATAATTGAAAGTATTCGTGATCACATTGCTAGAGTTTATGTGATTTTAGAATCTGCTAGTAAGGCATTAGTGTGTGGTTATTTAGTTTGGGTAATTGAAGAAAAAACCATATTCAGCTCCTGCTCAGACAATGTTTCACTTCCACCTTCATCCACACCATATAGGCAGGGGAGGGTTTTCGATATCCAAAATCACAGTTTGTAAGTCTGATTACTTCATTGCAACAATTTGTGGAATCAGAGGTATCCCACTGTAAAAAAAACCTGCATGCCTGCTCCAAGCTATGCTGGGTCACATTATGCCACCTTTAAGAAAATGTACTATTTTCAAGTGTTCTGATGTTCCCAGTCACCAAGAGTTTGTGGCAGAGCTGGTTGCAAGAAAATTTGTAAGACCATTGCTTGCCAATATAGGGAAGAAACAAACAGATAAAGTCTATCGGTATGCATGGAATACGAAGCCACTTTCCAGGAAGGGACTGAACTTGTAATTTAAGGTTGTGATGCATTGTTACTGCATACAGTTATAAGACAGGTTATTTTTGAACTTATTTCGGTTGGCATTGCTTCCTCCTCTTTTAACCCATTAACACCGTCTTTTTTTTTTCTTTCTTCTTTTTTTTAATAATTTCTAATTAGATTTTTGCTGTAAAATATTTAAGAAATTTAAGAGTGCTAAAATGTAAGCCTCCGTGGCTTAGGCAGCAGCACGCCGGCCTCTCACCGCCGGGTCCGTGGTTCAAATCCCGGTCACTCCATGTGAGATCTGTGCTGGACAGAACGGAGCCAGACAGGTTTTTCTCCGGGCACTCCGGTTTTCCCTGTCAAAATTTCATTCCAGCAACACTCTCCACTATCATTTCATTTCATCTGTCATTCATTTAATCATTGCCCCAGAGGAGTGCGTCAGGCCTCGGCAGCCGGCACAGTTCATATCCTCGCCGCTAGATGGGGGCTTCATTCATTCCATTCCTGACCCGGTTGGAGACTGGAAGCAGGCTGTGGATTTTCATTTCAAGAGTGCTAAAATACATTCTGTATTAAGGAATTTGTTGAATAAGTGGCACCCATTATCAGATATTAGCCATACTCATCTGAGGATGCTGGGCGTTAAAGGTATAGGCCTACGTTCACCTAACTCCTTAAGCTTACGTAACAACAGTCACTTCTTGTAGGTAGGCCTACGCATAGAAACATTGTAGTTCTGAAAATAGGTTCTGGGTTTTACAGGGCATCCTTTAGGGCACATCTCTGCTGGTCTC
The DNA here is from genome assembly GCA_946902985.2 of Meconema thalassinum. Classification (NCBI taxonomy): domain Eukaryota; kingdom Metazoa; phylum Arthropoda; class Insecta; order Orthoptera; family Tettigoniidae; genus Meconema; species Meconema thalassinum. Next base: position 1,091,100,768 of record OX336389.2, read on the forward strand.
TTTGAGCAACCAGATGACCAATTCCATCAAAATTTACGTCAGGCACAGTTCTGAAATGGCTTGAATGTGGTAGCAGTGGCCTTCCCCGGTAACACTTCGGGAGTGATGAACCAAGTAAAAAACTACTTAAATTAGCTGTTATACCTTGTGTTATGTTGAAAAATAATTTTGGAAATGATATCCTAATAGATGTTTTCTCCTCCGCTGTCTATAGCCCACCCGCGATCCCCTTTTTATAACATGGTTTATATAGTGAAATTTTAGTTGTCAGCCAAACCCACGAATTCGGTACCTTGTGGTGTTTGTTTTATGCTGCACTTGCTCCGCTCGATTCGTTGTGTTAAGAAGGTCTTACATACAAAATCAAACCTAACCTGGGCCTAACGCCCCAGACTCCCTTGCTTGTAATATAAGCAGTAATTTGTTGTCCACACAGTAATGGATATACATTCTATCTTATTAAGGCTTTACATACAAAAGCCAACCTAACCTGGGACTAATGCAACAGACTCCCTTGCATGTAGTACAAGCAGTAATTTTCGGCCAGTCAGAAGCCAATAGTATCTCGCTGAGCTCGTTACGCATTACCTGGGTCTTATTTTGTGGAGGATACCATACATTGGCAACAGTGAAATGACATCTCAGTAACAGATGATCATACCTAAGGCACCTGTTTCAGTAGCAGTTGAGCTATGACATGCTTTGACAATTGCCATCTGTTGAATGAACAATAAATAACGACTAAAGTCACAAATTTCCTGTGCAGTAGTGATAATGGACAGTAATTTCAATTGACAACGACTCCCGGAATATCAAATAAGGTATGAAAATGACATATATTAGTTAAGTGCAAGTGTCGGGTCCTGTTTCATCACTCCCAAAGAATTACCCCTTCCCCTGGGTGTCTGATTTCTAGCAAGTGCAGGGTCATTTTCTATGTGCGCCCCGATAAACACTGCAAGCTAAGCCGGCTGTGACTGGCACAGATCGCGGCCACGCGTACCCGGTTCAGCCGGTGTTTGGTGCGCACTTTCACACTTTTACCAAACATGTTCAATAATGTGTACTTACAGTGCTCATAGGCGATGCTGAAGTCCTCCCTCTCTTGTAACACATACCTGATATCTTCTGATGAAAGAATGTCTCTCAACTCTTTTATTATTTACGGAGCCTGTTTCCTTGAATCATTGAGCGAGCCTCCTAATTGTACTGGCATTAGGCACAGGTCTTCCTGGAAACTAGATTTGAAATTTTCGTCTTGTTTCAGAACAAGATTTTCTGCTTTTCATATACAAATTATGGATATACACATGTTCGTGCAATGTGAATTGGTGTCTAAGCATGACCAACAATCACAGTAATCACAATACACACTTAACGTGCAACACTAATGTCTAAGCTTTGCAGATACACGTCCATATGAATGACAAAACACGTGTGAACTAACTATATGAGTCAGCGGAGCGCGCCACCACCGACTGAACCGCGTCTGCGATCTGCGCCAGTCACAGCCGGCTTAGCTTGCTGTGTTTACCGGGGTGCTCACAGATAATGACCCTGTAGTTTCAAGTGCCTGACTGTAATTCAAAATATCGAGGACATTGCTCCCATGTGTGTGTCTGTTGGCTAATGGGCCCAAGAATTTACCATTGCCATGTCTGGGTGAAAAGACAGCAATACCATTTTTCCCTCGGACTCTGTCATTTTTGCCTCGTAACCAATTGTGATGATCAACTCCTTCCATATGATTATTGCATGGTTTTAGGAGCTTCAGTTGTTGTACAGGGACCCAATCATTGGCGCTCTTGCTCCAACTTGAAATGCTTGACAGGGGCTCTATACTGTCAAAATTGGTTTGCCACTGTAACACATCTCTTGTCCTTTCATCCTGCAATTAGTACTTCAGCGTTCTTATCGCAACGGTAATCGTAGGAACCACGTTGATCTTTCTTCATTTCCTTGCTGGCTTTTAGTGGACAGTTACTTGCTCGAGTTGTCCTTATTACATTACCTGTTGCTCTATATCCTAGGGTTTGGAGATGAATCAGGAGGTCTCTGCTAGCAAAAATGTTATCAATGAACACTGTGTGACTACTGGGGTTTTCCACACAGTCTAGCATGTTAAAAACAGCAAGGGATCCTAATAGCATATCCTGTCTTTCACTCTCGGTTGATCCTTTCCACAATAAGGTTGAAATTGAAACAGTAACCACTTGTTCTGCACAGGGCTCACGTTTTGTATCCAAATCTAACATGCTTATCTTTGATGAGTTGCTTCAAGTTATTATTCCCATAGTATTACCCCACCAACCTGGACCCAATATTTGGGTAGCCAGGCTCTGCCTGTCACAAGTCAGGACCAAGGGTGAGTGATGGAGGAGTAACACCATGTAAGGGTCCCTTGCCAGGGTTACGGTGAAGACCTCAACAGCGCAAGCAATGGACTATGGAACAGTGTTTATGGCGGAAGAGGCATCCCAGTGCTCGGGAGAATAAGAGTAAAAGGTATATGGTGTCCATATATCAGTTTAAGAAAATGGTCAACGGTCTCTAAGCCGGAAGAGGACGAGTCCCAACGGTTTAGAGGGCAGTAGAGCCGATACAACTCTGGGGCTTACAACCTCAGTTTTGCCTGTCCTCCCTATTAGCTTCAACATAAGGCATGATGGAAACACTTTCGGGAAAGATAACTCCAGGGGGCAGCCGGAAACGGAAATCCCCCACCGCGAAGAGCGGTGCAACCAGGCCTTTGTATTCTGGAGAGCCTGAATAATCATGTGGGGAAGAGTCGGAGTTTCCCAGAACCTCACCGCAGAAGGTACGAACAAGGCAAAAATATGTACTGGGAATGCTGAACATCAATACGCTTCTACAAGTTGGAAAACTAAAAGAACTGACTAACGTCTTGAAAGAAAGGAACATCTGTATACTGGCATTACAAGAGATGAGATACTTTGATGAAAATCCAATGGAATCTAAAGGTTTCAGAATCTATAAGGGAAACCTGGGATAAAAAACAACTCCAATGCAACGATTCTAGGTACGGCCTTCATAGTTAAAGGGATGTTTCCTAGTCTGTCATAAGCTTTTCCTCATCATCTGAGAGGATCTCTCTTCTCTCCATTAAATCTGGAAACAAAGGTTATAGAATTATTAATGCACATGCCCCAATAAATGATGATAATGAGAAAAACCCGGAGAAGGTAAGAGACTTTTGGGAAACACTTGAAGATACAACCTCTAAAATTCCCCAACACCATGTTAAAGTTCTGGTTGGCGACTTCAATGCCCAGATAGGTAGGGAGAAAAAACACAGAAAAATAGTAGGAGAATACCCAGCACATAGGAGAACGAATAAAAATGGAGAAACACTAATAGGGTTCTGTAGACCAGTGTTTCCCAAACTTTTGTGTGTGTGTGTACCACTTTTAAGAGATGAGAATCTCTCGCGTACCACCTAATGGTTGGGAGATATAGTAACTATAACCCCCCCACCACCACTACGTAGCAGAACAAAACATGGATTATAAAATGTGTTTGTTATAGTTAGAGTTAAAGTTCAAATAATAAAAAGTGTGTCCAGTTGTTTTATTATTTATTACAATAAGTATTCAATTCAAACATTCAGAAATGACACTGTACAAATAATATTAATAAAAAAAACTCCAACAAAGAAACGAAAGTTCAACTAACAACTTCAGTGTGAAGGGTGAGCTTGAAGATTAGATGCCAACTTAGGAATGCCTGGTTTAAGATTGCTGAGTCTCAAACGAAGATCATGTTCCACTGTAAGGAGCCTATTCCGGTATTTATTCTTGAGATAGAGAAGTACTTCACACAAGTACGAAGTAGTGAAAGGCAGTAAAAATCTAACTGCTTTGTCAACTAAGTCTGCATAGTCTGAATGCCTCTCAACCCAAAAGTTCACAGGAGCCATTTTTTTTTAAGTTTGTCTTAGTTCGGAATCACAATTCAATTCATAAAACTGCTCCGTATCTTTGGCCTTAAAGTCCTCTGGCAAAATATCAATGTTTTTCTATTTTTTAATTTTATATTTTATATTTTTATATTTTTCGTAACATCACCACGTACCACTGCAGCAGTACGAGCGTACCACCAGTGGTACGTGTACCACAGTTTGGGAAACGCTGCTGTAGACAATTCAATCTGAAGCTCATGTCCACACATTTCAAGGCCTTACCGAACAAGAAGAAGACTTGGGTATCTTCTAATAAGATGATGGTAGAGTTCCAGATAGACCATGTTGCTATAACAACCCAGAATCCTAAGGAAATCCTTAATGTCAAAGTAAGGAAAAGCCTAAACATCAACTCCGACCACTATCTATCAGAAATTAAAGTTAGATCCCAGCCAAACAAGCCCAAGCCAAGAGCCACTAAGAAGCCCAGAATAAATGCTGATTTTCTTCAAAACAAGGAGAAATATATCGAGAACTTGTATAAGCTTGATATGAACACCTGGGAAGTGATTAGAGGATCAATAACTAAAGCAGCTGATGATTTGGGAAAGCCGTCAAGGAAACGAAAACACAGGTTGTGGAGTGAAATGTGATGAGGCTCTTGAAAGGCGACTCCAATCCTGGAAGAAATGGCACTCGAACAAGACCGAGAAGAGATGGGAAGAATTCAGGGAAGAAAGGAAACAAACAGCAATGATCATAAGAACAGAGAAGAGAAATTATGATAGACGCAGGATAGAAGAAATAGAAGAAGATATTTAACAGAAAAACAGCCGAGAATTTTACAGAACCCTCAAAGAAGAACTACAAGGATATCAGCCACCAAGTTTGTGCTTCAAACGAAGAGATGGTAGTGTGGCAATGAGTGATAAGGAAAACTGTCAGCTTCTGGCTGATTACTTCAAATTTCTGCTGAACGGGGAGGAGCCAGGGGAGAGATTGGTTGCTCAGAATATATCCCAAGAAAACCCTGATTCCCAACCACCAACTCTAAATGAGATCAAGCACATTATCAAAGAGCTAAAAAAAAAACAAAGCACCAGGTGAAGATGGGATCATCGCTGAAATGTGGAAGTTCGGAGGAGAGATCGCAGCAAAAACAATCCATCGTATTATACAGTAGAAGAAATCTGGAAAACTGCAAGGATCCCAGAAGGCTGGAAATGTGCTCTCATACACCCACTTCACAAAAAAAGTAATCGGATGGACATCAACAACTACAGAGGTATCTCTCTACTCCCAGTCACATACAAAATACTCTCCAAAGCACTGCTGAACCGAGTTGAAGACCAAGTAGACCACTTAATTGGTGAATACCAATCTGGCTTTAGGGAAGGGAGGTCATGTGTGGAGCAAATATTCATCCTCAAAAACATTCTCAGAACAAGAGCTTTGAGAGGTCAGAACACCGTAGTCATTTTTGTTGACTTCATAAAGGCATACGACTCGATTGACCGGCAGACTCTATTTACTGCATTGGAAGATTTTGGTATCGACAGGAAAACAAGAGAAATAATAAAACAAACACTAAAAATACCATCTCCAAAGGAAAGTTTTATGGAGAAGTCTCTGATCCTTTCGAAATAAAATTAGGAGTCAGACAAGGGGATGGGCTTTCACCAATACTATTTAATATCGTTCTGGAGAAAATCATAAGAAATTGGGATAAGGCTTTGGAAGCAGAAGGAATTCAGGGTATACATCTTGGGAGGAAAGGAAAAAAACCTGGGAATTAAACGTTTGGCTTTTGCTGATGACCTTGCCCTCTTAGCTCATAACATAGATGATGCACGAAAGATGCTGGACACATTGCACGAAATAGCTGAGAAAACAGGTCTTAAGGTATCATATGAAAAGACTGAATAGCCTCCGTGGCTTAGGCGGCAGCACGCCAGCCTCTCACCGCTGGGTCCGTGGTTCAAAACCCGGTCACTCCATGTGAGATCTGTGCTGGACAAAACGGAGGCAGACAGGTTTTTCTCCGGGTACTCCGGTTTTCCCTGTCAAAATTTCATTCCAGCAACACTCTCCACTATCATTTCATTTCATCTGTCATTCATTTAATCATTGCCCCAGAGGAGTGCGTCAGGCCTCGGCAGCCGGCACGGTCCATATCCTCGCCGCTAGATGGGGGCTTCATTCATTCCATTCCTGACCCGGTCGGAGACTGGAAGCAGGCTGTGGATTTTCATTTTCATGAAAAGACTGAATACATGCAATACAGACACCGGGAAGAGAGACATATGCTGGTGGAACATGGAACCGTCAAGAGAACTGATAAGTTCAAATATCTTGGGGAATGGATACAACCCAATGGACTGGATAAAGAGGCAAATAAGGCAAGAGCAAGAAAATTGGACCTGGCCTATAGATTAACTCAGAAAAGGTATAACAAACGAGCGATATCATACAAAGCAAAACTCAGACGTTACAGTACAGTGGTAAAGCCAGAGGGTCTGTATGCCTCCGAGTGTCTAACCCTGAACAAAAAAGGGGAGCTGAAGGAACTTGAGATAAAGGAAAGGAGGATCCTGAGGAAAATTCTCAGACCACGGAAAGATGATGACGGAACATGGAAAAAAAGGAAAAATGAAGATCTGTATATGCAGACCGAAACCATTGTGGTCACAATGCGTAAAAGAAGGCTAAAATTTTACGGGCATTTGATGAGAATGGACGGAAACCGGCTGACAAAGAAAATTTTTAAATACATCACAGGGTTGAAAGCTACTACAAAATGGGTAGAAGAGGTCAAAAGAGACGCCATTGAAGTTGGACTAACTGAACTTGTCATTCATGATAGGAAAACGTTTCGAAGCCGAGTTGACAATATCAAGACGTTCAAAGAAAAACCACCACAACACAGGCCAAATTTGGTAATAACAGAGGAGCAGAGAAAGATTAGAGGTGAAAGAATGAAGAGGTTCTGGGAAGAAAAGAAGAAAAAATTGACCAGAAAGCCTTAGGTTCCATGCGTCCACAGTTGGCCAAAGTCGGAAAAAAAAAAAAAAAAACACTATTCTTTCAACCACGGCTAAACATTTTTCAAATGCATGAGAACTTCTGAGCGCCTTGCGTACTCATATGAGGACACTCTTATTTCAACAACAATGTCGCTAATGAAAGTAAACAATGCATTTACAACAAGGTAGAGTGTTTGCCTGTAATATTTCACTATTACATAAATCGCATATTGACCAGGTAGAAAATAAAGTAACAGTACATAAGACGAGAACGCATGATAGAATTTTCTAAACTACTGAAGTAGCCATAAATACCTTCTGTCATCATCATCATCATCATTTCCCCTTATCCAGCTCCTGCCGGGTCGGGGTATATATGGCACTTCTCCACTTTCCTCTTTCCTTCCACCATTCTTCTTCCACGATCTTGTCCCAGTCCAGATTTCTTTTTCTTACGCTGTTCTTCACTGAATCAATCCACCTTGTTCTAGGTCTTCCTCTTGCTCTCTTACCCTTGCACTTCGCCTCCAGCATCAGTCTTGGTATTCTATTTTCCTCCATCCTCTTTACATGTCCAAACCACCTTAGTTTATTCTTCTCAATTCTCTCATTTAGTTTTTCCATCCCAACTTCCTTCCTAACATCTTCATTCCTCACTCAGTCTTTCCTTGTCTTTCCTATCATACTTCTTAGGAATTTCTTTTCACTGGCTTGTATTCTACTCTCTTGCCTGCTTGTCAGGGTCCAAGTCTCAGCTGCATAAGTTAATATGGGAGCTTAGTACACTTTATACATTACCTCCTTGCTTTTCCTTGGTACTTCCTTATCCCAAACAAGTTTTCTTACACTTTGATAGAATGCATTGCTCTGCTGTACCCTCCTGCCAATCTCCATGTCCAACCTACCAGTTTGCATCAATTCACTTCCTAGGTATTTGAACGTGTCCACAATTTCCAAACTCTGACTTCCAATTTTCACAGTGCCCTTTCCTTGTCTCTCCCCTCTTGTCATCACCATGGTCTTGCTTTTCTCTATACTGATTTTCAGGCCGTACTTCTGAATATTTTCGTTCAGTGCATCTAGTTGTTTTTGCACTTCTTCGGTGTTCCTTCCCCAGACCACAATATCATCTGCAAATAACAGTAACTTCATTTCTTTATGTCCATATGCTTCCTTTGTTTCCTTTACAATTTCATCCATCACCATTATGAACAAGAGAGGTGACAGCACACTCCCCTTCTTAGTCCAGTCTTGTTCCTAAACCAATCTGTCTTTCCAACTGGGGTCAGTACCCTGCTAACACAGTTGTTGTACATTGCTTGCACCATTTCCAACATTTCTCTTCCCAGTCTCTTCTTAACCATGGTTTCCCATACCTTCTCACTGGGGACACTATCATATGCCTTTTCTAGATCTATGAAAGTCATGATCGAATCCTCTCCATATTCCCAGTTCTTTTACATCACCTGCCTCAAGCTAAAGATTGGGTCCACAGTGGATCTTCCACTCCTGAAGCCATACTGTTCCTCTTGCAACTCTCCTTCCACCTTTCTTCTCATTCTTCTTTCTAATATCCTTTCCCGTATTTTTACCCTCTATAGTTATCACACACCTTCTTGTCCCCCTTCTTAAACACTGGTATTATTAGCCCTTTCTCCCAGTCTTTTGGTACACATTTCCGTTTCCACACACACTTTAGCAGTCGATACAACCATTGCATACCAACAGGTCCAGCAGCCTTTATCATTTCTACACTGATTTCATCCACCCCTGTTGCTTTTCCCATCTTCATTTTCTGTACTGCTAATTCCACCTCCAGCATTGTTATATCATCTTCTGTTATAGAGTCGTCAGGTTGTGTCACTTCCATCTCACCAGTACAATTGCTCACATTCAATAGCTTATCGAAATACTCCTTCCATCGTCCCTTTATCTCTTCTGGGTGTGTTAACAACTCTCCATCTTCCTTTTTCACCAGCTTTGTGGTAACTCTTTCTTTCCGCTTACTTCTTAGAAGCCCATCATACAGCATCCTTTTACTGCCACTTACATCTGTTTCCATTCTTCGTGTAAATTCTTCCCAACTTTTCTTCTCCTACCACTTTCTTACACCTCCGTTTGCTGTCGTGATACTTCCTTTTGCTTTCTTCTGTTTGATCTCGGTTCCATTCTTTCCATGCAGACTTCTTTTCTTTCACTGCTTTCCTCACTTCCTCATTCCACCACGGTGTCTCCTTCTCTTTCACTCTTGTTGATGTCCTACCACAAGCACTCTCTGCTGCACCAACAAATGCCTTTTTAAAGTGGGACCATTCCTCTTCTATGTTTTCCACTTCAGTAACTGGGATTTGTTGCTTCAATCTCTCCTGAAAATCTTCCTGTACAATTTTGTCTTTCAATTTCCATACTTTTATTTTACTTTCTCTGATCTCCTTTAGGTTTTCCAATTTTTCCCATCTAAATTTTGCCACCACAGCTCTATGGTCCCCATCAAATGCTTCTCCTGGTAAAGCTGTCACATCTATCAGCTTTCTGCGATTAGTCCTTTCCACCAGAAAGTAGTCAATTACTGATTTTGTTCTTCTATCGCCCCAACCATATCTCGTAATTTTCCTGCTGGTTTTCTTCCGAAACCATGAATTACCCACTATCAGTCCATTCCTTTCACAAAAGTTTACAAGTTCCTCTCCTTCCCGGTTCTTTTTCCCATATCCATATGGTCCAATGACTTCTCCTTTTCCTTGTCTCTCGTTTCCGACTTGTACATTCATATCTCCCATGATCATCACTTCTACATCTGAAATTACTCTTTCTACATCCTCCAGGAATACTTCAATATCTTCTTCTCTGTTTCCAGTCAGTGGTGCATACACTTGTATGAAGTCCATCACGTCATTTTTCATCTTCATTCTAATTTTCATTATTCTGTCACTCACACACTCGACCACTTCAACATACTCCTCCAGTTGTTTCGAGGTTATCAGTCCCATGCCGTTTTTTTGCCTCTTTGCCACCACTCCAGTATGTATATCCTTTCCTCAATTTCTTCCTTCCTTTACCTTTCCATTTCACTTCACTCAGCCCCATCAATCCAACATTCTCCCTCTCCATGAAGTCTACCACCTCCTCCACCTTGCCAGTCAGGGTCATGACATTCATGATTCCCACTTTCATTTCGGTTACTGGTCGCCCATTTCTCACAGTTCCCCCAGTACCAAAAGAACTGCGCTTCGCCTGCAGGGTATGCCCTAACCTTCTCCGAATCATTTGAAGTGCCATTTCCATTTTAGGCTATTATTACGATAGGGTCGCCACTCCCAAAGGCATTTTATGAAGCTACTGCCAGCTATTATACAGGCCGCCCCTAACATGGGAAACAGACGCCCTTGCAGCCGCCCCTAACCTGGGAAACAGACGCTGCCGATTGATGCTGTACTCATACTATTCCCTGAGTACTGGGTTGCCTCTTCCGCAATCTCCACCGTTCCGAAGTCCATCTTCTCTGCTGCAGATTCCGTTGAGGTCTTCGCACGTAACCCTGTGCACGGGGCCTATGTTATACCCCATAGGACTGGGTCCTCACCAGAACTTAGCCGGTACTGTAGTTCCATGGTATATTACAGTACCGTTGCCCACCCCCGCGACGTGGACGCGCCTGGCAAGAATTATCCATGTAGCCAATTATAATTGCCTCATGGACCGGGTTAAGGAGCTGTCTAAATCCAGCCTCCAAGGCCCATAAATAACTTCTGTAATGATTCAAAATAAATCTGTAAATGTAGTTTGCTCCTCTGCTGTCTACAACCCACCAGCCTTCCATTTATAGATCACGACTTCATCTACATCATCATCATCTTCCACAGCTTCCAGCCACTGGCCGGGTCTGTTTGGAACACAAGCCTCTCCAACGTATTCTGTTTTCCCACCATCTCTAAGCCTCCACCCTTGTCCAGTCTTCTCCTCTTTTCTTCATGCTTTCTTCCACCCCCTTCAGCCACCTGTCTCTCGGTCTCCCTCTTGGTCTCTTTCCTTCCCACTTCGTCTCGTGTATCCTTCTGGGTATCCTCTTCTCCTCCATTCGTTTTACATGTCAATACCATCTAAGTCTAGATTTCTCTATACCATCCTGTAATGGTTCCTCCTTCATTAATTCTCTGGTCCTCTCATTTCTCATTCTGTCCCTCTTTGTAGCTCCAATACTGCTTCTCAAGAACCTCATCTCACTAGCCTGTATTTTGATCTTCTCCCTTCCTTTCATAAACCTGGTCTCCGAGGCATACGTCAGGATAGGGACATAGTACGTCCGATATATGATGTTTTTGCTGATCTGAGGGACATCCTTGCTCCATAACATGCTTCTCACACTCCTCCGGAATGCTTCTGCCTGTCTCCCCCGCTCATTTATTTCTCTATCGTTTCTTCCATTATCTTATATCAGGCTTCCCAGACACTTGAAACTCTCCACATTCTTCAGCTGTTCCCCACCAATTGTTATTCCTGCTGTGGTCCTTTCCTTCTTCCTTTTCTGTATGCCTCTCACCAAGGCGGACCGGGTTCGATTCCCGGTCAATGCATGTGATATTTTCAATGTGAAATGCCATGTCCTGTGGTTCGGATTCCACGTAAAACGGAGGTCCCGTGGCTTATGATCGCGAGATTAACGGTCACGTTAAACTACAAGCTTCCTTCCTTTTTTTCCTTCTTCCTTGTTGTGATCACCATCTCACTCTTATTTATGCTAAATTTCATCCCATACCCTTGTATTATTCCTTCCCACACGCCCAACTGTTCCTGTACCTCCTCCTCCTTGTTTCCCCAAATCATCAAATCATCTGCAAACACCATTGCTTTCATCTTTCCTTCCCCAATTATTTGTGCCACCCGGGTCATTATGTCATCCATCACCAAAATGAAATGTAACGGTGACAGTGCACTTCCTTGTTTCAGGCCGTTTCTCTGTTCCAACCAGTCTGATCTCTCTCCTCCCACTTTCACACAGCTCACGCTTCCCTTGTACATCTCCTTTATCCACCTTATAGTCCATTTTTCTACTCCTCTATCCTCCAGGGACTTCCATACTTTGTTTCTGCATACACTGTCATCTGCTTACTCAGTGTCCAGGAAGGCCATCAGTAGATGTGTTCCACACTCATAGTGCTGTTCTTGTAACTGCCTTACAGCAAAAATCAAATCCACTGTGGACCTTCCTGCTCTGAAGCCATGTTGTTCTTCCCTCATCCCTCCTTCTATCCTTGCCCTAATTCTCCTTTCCAGAACTTTCTCAAACATCTTTGCACAATGACTCATCAGTGTTATTCCCCGATAGCTTCTGCATTCTGTTCTACTACCATTCTTGAAGATCGGGACAATTATTCCATTTTCCCAGTCCTCTGGGGTCTTACTTTCCTTCCATGCTGTCTTCATCACTCGGTACAACTATTGTATCCCCACCTCTCCTGCTGCTCTCACCATCTCCACACTCAACTCATCCACACCCGGTGCCTTCCCTCCTTTCATCTTCCTCACTGCATCTTCCACATCTTTCCATGTTAAGTCCTTTTCTGTTTGCAGTTCATCTTCCTCTTCCCCGATTTCTTCCTCCTCGCCGTGGTTTCCGTTTGGGTTCAGGAGTTCTTCAAAATATTCTTTCCACATTTTCTTCAGTTCTTTCCTATTTTCTATCTCTTGTCCCCTTTTGTTCACCATTCTAACATAATCCGTAGGATCCTTCCGCCTCTTATTCTTTACCATCCCATACAGGACCTTTTTTGTACCTTCACTATCCTCCTTCATCATCTTTGTCCACTCTTCCATCCACTTTCTTCTCTCCTCAGCCACTACTCTCTTTGCCTCCTTCTTTCTTTCCTGGTACTCTTCCCTTGTCTCTACCGTCTTATTTTGATACCCCCTCCTAAAGGCTCTATTCTTTTCCCTTACTATATCTTTTGTCTTCTCATTCCACCATGGTGTTTCCTTCCACGTCTTCTTACTACTTGTCCTCCCACATACTGCTTCTGCTGCACCAACTAGTGTCTTCTTAAATCTAGCCCATTCCTCTTCCACCCCTCTTTCTTCATCTGTTGGAATTCCTTCCTTTACCATTTTGTGGTACTCGACCCTTCTATCTCCTTCTTTCAGTTCCCATATCCTTATACGTCTTTCCTGGATCTCAGTCCCTTTCTTCTCCTTAGTCCCTCTCAGGTTCATTACCAGCAATTGATGGTCGCTATCCAGGTTCTCCGATGGTATAACCTTGATGTCCATGATGTTCTTATTTAATTCTTTGTCATACAGTCTGTTTGCCATCTCTTGATGAATACAGTACATTTGCATTTGTCAGTTGGCACAGGCTAGAGTAAAAGGTGGCTTTACACCGATGTCTCAGTCTCACTCATGGCTGTGATTATATGGAAGCTACTGAGGTATGGGTGGTGCTTAGTAATGGCATTCAGGGCACAGTCAGTGCCTGTGAATGCTGTGAAAGGTTCTACTCATAGGGTTAGGACTACTGTTCTGACTCAGTGAGGAAAGCAATGGCAAACTACATCACTCCTCTTTTTGCCTAGAACGCCTCAATATAGCGCTGCCTTGGGTTTTTATGGGTATCTACTCACATAACGTAACGGCGGTGCTTTTGAGGATCCAACCAGCCTTCGGGCTGACTACCTAACAGACAGACATACAGTATATAGTCGACCACCGACTTCCTGGTCAAGTCATCACTGTACCATATGATTGTGTGGCTTTCTCTTTTCTTGAACCAGGAGTTCCCAACTAGCAGGCTGTTCCTTTGGCAGAAGTCCAACAGTCTCTTTCCTTCCTCATTTCTTGCACCCCAACCCTCTGGTCCCAGCACACTCTCATACCCTTGTCTTTCTCTTCCTACATGGGCATTCAGATGCCCCATAACAATCTTATTTCTTCCTACCAGCTGCTTCTGCAATTCCTCTTCAAACTCCTCCTTCTCTTCAGAGGCGCAGCCTACTTGTGGAGCATAAACTTGCACTATTTCTACGGTCTCTCCCCTCAGTGCTACTTTCACTTTCATCATCCTATCACTTATTCTCTTCACTTCTTCTTTTAAACCATCCCGCACTACTACTCCCACTCCATTCCTCTTTCCCCCTTTATTCCCACTCCAGTACATTCTATAGCCTTTTCTCAGTTCTCTCCTTCCTTCCCCTTTCCACTTTGTTTCAGCCAATCCCAATAAATCCAACTTCCTTCTTTCCATCATATCCACTATCTCCTCCACCTTCCCCGTCAGCGTTCTTATGTTTAATGTTCCAAATCTTAGTCCGTGTATACAGCCGTGTCGTCGTCTATTATATCCTTCATGTCCGAGGCTCGTTCCATTCTTGAAAGCATTTGGTTTCATCCATTCCTGGCTTGCTGGGCCTATCGTAGTTTCACCAGAGCCCCGTTAGCCGTCACTTTTCAGGGTTCCTGTAGGACCATCACAGCTACCGTAACGGTCCCGGGGCACAATAAGTCCCCTCTGTACTTCACCCCTACAGGCAATCACCTACTTTGTGCCGTTGCCCGTCTTCCACGACGTGGACGAGGATTTGGACTTAAGGGAGACAGATCACGACTTATATAGTAAAATTCCAACTGTGTCGCCATTATCCGTGTGAATTATGCACAAGTACAGCATTGCCAACCCCTCACATACGGTACTAATTGTGTGGTATTTCTCTAAACCAATAATTGCTAGGTAACGAGTCTTATATGCACCCCTGGATTTTGTCACGCGTATGACTGACCATATGTGGTGGTGTATTTTGTATCTTACATGTTGGCAACACTAATGTGATGTCATGTATCATCAATGTGTATGCCTAGGTGACATATTAAGAAAAAAGGTATGAAAATCATCTATTATCCGTGTTAACGAAACTGTGAGTGTCAAACGCAGGTTCTCGTCTCATGCACTTGTATTGAAAATAGTGCATTAAGTTATGGGAACGTGCAAACCACAAAAATAAAGGTCATGAGAGAATTTCAATTGTACAATACTTTTAATTGTAGAGCCATGTCATTGTTGTTGGCGACTTCGGTGGCGTAGTTGGTAGCATGCTGAGCTTCTATGCCCAAGATAGCGGGTTCAAACCCGGCCGAAGCCATCGGATTTTTACGAGCGTTAAAAATCCCTCAGTATGCCTTCCTTCAGAGGGGAAGTAAAGCCGGCGGTTCCATGTCATAGATTTATGGCATGTTAAAGAACCTTCCACTAATTACACCTGTGTGAAGCTAAATTGGATAGTTTAAGAATGTAAACAACGCTCTTAGGTTTCTACGTTCGTTGCCAAGAGCCAACTGTGGTGGCGTCTAGTACCTAAGTTTTGAACTAGGCCTAGTAGTCGTTGACAGTGGCGTTTGGCGGCAAAAGTAGGAACTATTTGAAAAATTCTAAGTTGCCGTCTGTACTTAAATTAATAAACAGATACACACACTAATACAGCCATCACAATTAACACCGGTTATCAGACAGATTCTACACACAACCAAAGTTCACGGGGCTAAATGACCGCGTTGTTGCAGCCCCTAAACTGAGGAACCAACCATATCTCATTGTTAACTTCATAATTACTGTATTGCAAAAAGGAAGTTACCTTAGCATACTTTCAATAATAATTGCCTTGGAACATGAAAAAAACATTTTTATAACCATGTGATATAGGTGTCATAATATGTGGACGCTGGGAGTTAATTCATTAAATTTCATGTAAAGAGCTTTTTGTAGAATGTACCTATCAAGATTTTGGTAGAATGTCAGATTACATTTCATTAAACTTTTCAAAATTGTTTATTTAGTTCATCTTGTGATGTATATTATATATAAATCTGTCCAGTTCTCATAGTTTGTGTGATGGATGTATGATAAAATGTGTGATTTGTCTTGTGGCAATTGGCTGGGTTGTTAATAAATCTAGCATCTCACCACTATCAAAGGTGTTTAATAATGTAAACAATCTGCTTGAATGTAAAAGTAAATTAATGATGTAACTGGGATGGCTTCAGAATAGGAAGAGCATCAATGTCATTAATTAATTTCATAAAATATTATTTTAGGGTTTAGTCCATGCTTTCTTCCAATATTAACTTGAAAGTTTTAAAATTAGTATGATAAATTTGACCCATGTTCCTTGTCTTGTTTTCTCATTATGAAAGTTGCATTTATGTGTGTCTGAATCAATTATTCTCCAAATTTGTTAATTGAATAATAAAATGTCCAGTTTTCTCCCTCACTTCTGGTAATGGTGTATTAATTACTAATATTATTCTTGAAGGATTTGACTGAGAAGGCTTCAGAAGAGGAGAAGGTTTGATAATACGGCAGGTATGTCATGCAACAATTGCAAAATCAGTTTCCTCGCCGAGATTTGTATATGTGGGGAATCAGTTAGCTTGGTACTGCTGGGACTAGCAAGTCCGCAATGGCAGACGACCTGCACGTCCGGGGATAGTTTCGGAGCGCAGTCCGCCCGCCTAGTGCGTCCTAGTACCAAGTCTCCGTGATCCGGAGAGGGGAGCCACACCTGCAAGCAGGGGCTTCTTCTCTCGTGTCCTGGACATAACTGTTGGTTGTCATCAATCACTCTCCACTGCTGCATACAATCGTCCTGAAACTATAAGCTAAAATGATTAATATTCCTTCCCATGGTGAGCCAGGGGAAGGTTGGTTTTTTTTTTTTTACCTTGATCTAGACTTAACCTAAAGCTGGAACAAACAATCTACTGAAACAGACAAGCAGACGTACAAGTAGACAAATATTGGTTAGTACATAAATATATACACTTCATGTATGCAGCAAGGGGAGCGCGTGTGGCCTCCTTGATTGGGCCAGAGCCGTTAGCCAAGGGCTCCCATGGGATGAGTGGGGAAATTGGATGATCCATGAGGGTGTTCCATGGGATGTGTATCTGGGGGTGACATTTATGTTGTGTGTCCCTAGGGTTGGTGCCGCTTTGCGCTACTCTAGCACCTATCTTCACTGACTTCTCCTGAATAGAATGTGTCGAGGGGTAGAGTATTTGCTATTTCGGCCAATATTGTGTAGCCCTAGGGCTCTTGCGAGTAGGTTGGCCGAATAGCGCCTGGTTCGTTGTGAGCTTAGTGCAAGTTGGCGCACAAAGGTTTTGATGCTTGGCGTATTTGTTATGCATTCCAACTCCCGCATCGCTGTTTCGCGCGAGAGCTTTTGTGCTAACCGCAAGCAATTGTTTTGGATCATCTGCAGCTTTTTGAGGTTAGACTTGGCTGTGTAGCCCCATACAAGGCTGGCCTACTTTAATATAGGCCTTATAGGCTTTATACATGTTTACGCCCAGTGTCTTGTCGAGGCGACTCTTCCTATTTAGGAGTGGGTAAGGCTGCAGCATTCCCACGTGTGCTTTTCCGCTGAAGTTTTGTGACATGGTGGAGCATGGTCAGTTTAGCATCTAGGGTGACTCCTAGGTACTTTACTGTGCTCGTCCATGGAATGTTGCGTGCGAATAGTGTGACTGGCTGGATTGAGGCAGGTCGGCATGAAATTCTGTTCTTCTTTGTGAAGAGTACCGCCTGACTTTTGTCAACATTGACTTTTATCCGCCACTTATTGAACTAGGGTTCCAGGGCCCATAGCGCTTCCTGCAGCCGCTTTCTGTTACAGGCTATGTGGAAGTGTTGGGCTGTCATAGCCGAGTCGTCAGCATATAGGTATAATGCAGTTAGCGCTCCAACTGGTGCTGGCATGTCACTGATATACAGACTAAACAACACAGGAGCAATTATACTGCCCTGTGGGATGCCTGCTCGGATCGGTTGCTTAGTGGACAGCAAGTTCAGTATATCAATCTGGAATGTGCGGTCTTCTAGATATGATTTGATTAGGCGTATATAGGCTGGATGAAAATTACAGTCTATTAATTTTGCTAATAGGCCTGTATGCCACACCTTGTCAAAGGCTTTCTGAATATCTAGGAAGACCGCTCCTGTGTCACGTTTTTGGTTGAATCCGACCGTTACGTGTTCTACCACCTCATAAGCTGCTGCGTTGAGGAGTGGTGGTTTCGAAACCTAAACTGTTCATTTCTGAGCAGTCCATTTTCCTTAACGTGCGCTACTATTTTCTTTAGCAGTATTTACTCGAATACTTTGCTAAGTGAGTCCAGTAGGCTTATTGGGCGGTAGTAGTCGGGGTTGACTTGTTTTTGCCCGGTGTGCCGAATACTAGTATTTTGGCCCGCTTCCAGCATTCCGGAAAGTGCTGGAGAGTGAGCATAGCATTGAAGATGAGGTTTAGTATTTGCAGTGCCTTATCAAACAACCACTTCAGTACTATATTCTGTAGGTTGTCTCGGCCCGGGGCTTTTCTGCATGGGAGGTGCCGGATAATCCACTGTGTTTCATGAAGATTGGTTTTGCGAACTTCCGGCTTGGGTGCATTGGCTATGTAATCATTTACATTTGCATCCATCCTGAGCGTAAACTCCGGACTAGAGGGTGTGTCATTAGGTGTAAATGCTTCCTCTAGGGAGTTCGCTGGGGCCTGTCAGGGTTTGTAGGGTCGGCACCTGATGGGTTTTGCGGGTGAAGTGTCTCACAAGGGGCCATACTGTTGGAACGTTCTCTTTGGGGTTGGTACGAAATTTTGATATCAGGTTTCCCCAAGAGTAGTGCATTCTGGATTTCAACGTTTAGTTGATTTATCCTGACTCTGTCATGATCCCTGTGATACTTAGTCCAGTCCCGCCTTATTTTGTTCCTTTCCCTTATTAGATCGCTGATGTGGGCTGGTATTTCCAGTTTTCGCTCGTGGGTGCTAACAAGGGGAACGCTATTATCCAAGGCAACTTGGATAGCTGAGATCAGTGTTTCCATGGCTGTCTAGCTCCTGAACAGTGGTTAGTGGCATGTCATCTTTGCCTTCTAGATGTTGGTCTAGGATGGTTTTGAACTGGTTCCAGTTGGCAGCTTTGTAGTTGCGGATTGGCCTGGTTCCGGTTTCGATGACTTCGGGAGGGGTCGCAAGTGTTATTATTGTTGGGTAGTGATTTAAGTATAATATAATTTGGGAGACCTGCCTGATCAATACACAATTACATATATATAGGGCTATATTAATCCCATATGGTACATGTTTCGGGGCCTATTATTATGGTAGTGATTTGATGATAGGTCTTTAATCACCCTGACTCTATGTCTGAGCGTTACCTGATTCATCAGGCAAATGTCCAGAATGGCAGGAACGTCCGTCGAGTTTCTTTGAGGTATAAAAGTTGGCTCTTTGGGGGCCGCGACTATATAGTCATTGGCTGTCATGTGTGCGTAAGGCCTCGTCCCTGAGTGATTGTGGCGAACACATCCCCAATGAGCACTCTTTGAGTTGAAGTCCCCTCCGAGAATGGTATTGACTCCTGTTCTGAAAAGGGTTTCTATGTCCTGAGTGTTAATCCGGTTTGCCTGGCTGTACACTGAAAATATTGCACAGGCAAGTGGATTCTGCAGGCCTCGAGTGATTGCAGTTCTGGTGTATCTAGTTCCAAGTGAGCAATTTCTTTGCACACCAGTACTGCCACTCCCCCTTTTTGCATATCTGTGTGCTCTCTTCTATCTAACCTCACTGTATTATAGCCTCTTACGGTGAATATTTGCCCGGGCTGTAATAATGTTTCGGTTATGAGAGCCACGTGTATGTCGTGGGTTTGGAGGAACATCGCGAGTTCAGTTTTCTTTTTGCGTACGCCATCGGCGTTCCAATTTAATACTCAGATGCCCTCCGTGTGAATGATATTGGGGTTATTTGGGTTACCTTCGTTCCCTTCAGGTAAGTCAGGTGTATTATCCATGACGGGATGTGAAGGTGGTGGTAATAAATTGGGTGAAAATGCTGATCCACTGGTTCATGGGGCCATGATAAGCTGCATCATCAGGCCCATCATGACCTGGAGCAATGCTCCCATCATCAGCCCTGGAAAGAGCTGATTTAGGAAGGCATGGATCTTCTCTTAGATGGTGCTGGGTGCTTGATCCAGTGGCGGGCTGGCCTGAGTGGCTGTGTGGAGAAGGGGAGGGGTTGATCCTGAAAGCAGGGGGGGTCAAGTGGGGGGAGAGTAGCTTGTGATGCGTCAGTGCTTCTGGGCTGGCAAGGAGTGAAGCAGGCAGCATGTTCGGCTTCCTGCGTTTTCTCTGCAGCCATGGTGGTCTTTGGTGAGGGCTTCTTGGGACGTTTGGAGCGAACCTTTTTTGTCCTTTGTTCCTTGGGAGGAACTGAGATCTGGTCTGGACGGTTGGAGGGACCTGGTCGAGGGTTGATCTCAGTATTGGGATGGGCTGTATTAATGTTGTTCAATTATGGCTTCGCTCGGGGCTGATGGGCCTTTAGGCATTGAGGATGCCTGGGTACCTGAAGGGCCTACACGAGCTTGGTGCTGCCACCTTGTTGTGGACCAGTTCGCTGCATGTCTTGCCTGTTGGCTTCGTATGCTATGCGGGTGGGGCAGTTTCTAAAATTAGCCGCATATGTGCCCTTGCAGTTGCGGCACTTGGAGAGAGCCTCATTGGGACCATTTGGGCAGATGACAGAGTGGTGTTCTCCTGAACAGCGCCTGCAGCAAGGCTCATCGTGGCACCCCTTGGAGGTGTGACCCAGCCTTTGACAAGTAGGCCCACTGCATTGTGGCGCATGCGCGGGAGTCCGGTAAGGCGTGATGGTCACTGCCATGTGGGTCAGCATTTTTACCTTGGTTATGCTGTCCGCTTCCAGCCTGGCTGTAATGGTTACCAGGTATAGTGGGGTGTGAATACGGTATGTTCTGGTGCGCATCACCTCGAGGAATTCCTCAGGGAAATTCATCTCTTTGAACACGGCTGCGAGGTCCATGCACGTCACCCGGTTAGCCGGCGCGCGCAATATTTACCGCTTTACAGGCTTTGCTGAAACGATCTGCGAGTATGGCGCATCGATGGCTGAGAGATACTCTAGGCACCTGTCATATACGTTCCAGTTGGCGCATAATAGCTAAACTGACGTGCCGGGGTCTCGCTTGGGGGCTGTGAAGTGTTACTTGTTGCACTGTTCATGCGGCAGGTACAATATTCGCATTATATCTCTGCCGGTGAGGACCGTTGCATTTCTGAGAATTCGAGCCTCAACTCCTCTACTCTTATTTATTACCCCTCAGTGTGGGGCTCGGGAGTTCTGGCGGCCGACTTAACATAATGCACTCGGCACACTCATTTGTGTTTGCCACACAATTGTTTGTGTGCCAATTTGAGAAATTTCTTTGGGGAGGCTAGTACAGTCGGTAGCCTATACCGTTCCTGGAAGTAATGACGTAGCTCACCGGCAGAGATATAACGTGGGCACAGTACCTGATAAGTCTCAAATCTATGTTTTTAATGTCTGTAGTGTACAGAGTGATGGGTGGCGGCTTTTTCGGCTTTGGCCTGTTTGGTCTGTCTGGGTCCGTGGAATGAGTTGAGCCGGACGAATCCCGCAACTCATTGCGCCTTGGCCCGTCATTAGCATTGGCCTTGTGGACCTGCCTCTTGGCCTCGGCTTCTCCTCGACAGCACCAGCGTGAAGCCCTCCTCCGGGTCCCCTTGCTCTGGAGTTAGTTTCCTGAGTTCGGTGGCCTCTGGCTGTGCGGAGGGCTTAGGTTTGGTTTTGCCCTGCCCAAGACGGGATGTCGGGACATTTGCTAGGGCACCTTTGCCAGCTCTCCCGCTCGAGGATTTAGCTGGCGGAGCTTCTTCGGGGCCTAGGCCGCTGGTCGGAGGCGCCTTGCTATTCGGAGGCTGTGAGAGCTGGGCTGCCGGATTCGAGGCCTTTGCTTTGGCCTTCCCCTTGGTGCTGCCTGCTTTCGTGCGACTTGGCTGGTCAGGCGGCAAGTCCACTACTAGCTTGTGCCCCAGAGGGTTGGGGTCAATTGCATGGCTCTTCAATCCGGTGTCCAGTTGCATTTGAGTGGGGGCGCGTCCCCCTGGACCGCGGACAGGACAGCTTGCACTGCCGGATGTGCGGTCTCCAGGGTTGGCGTCTCTCCGCCTGATGCGTCTGTTGGCACCAATAGGGATGTAGTGCCTGGTGTGGATGTGTGCGCTGAGAAGCTGGAATCACTTGGATTGCCCTGAGTCTGGCTGCTGAGCAAGTCTAGGCAGCCATCTGCGGTGTCCTTGCTTTTCAGCAGCTTCGCGGGTGTGTGCATGGGCGCGGCAGGTGTGTGCTGGCTAGGTGTAGCCGTCAGCGGACTGCAGGGCAAGGCGGGCCAAGTCACCTGGTTCACGCTTAGGAACTGCCATAGCGTCACAGCTGTGGGTTTGGGGTGCCAAGCACAGGGGATGATGTGTACCCTGGCGAGGTGGATCTGGGGTCCCTTGGGCTCATGAACGGGCTGCCGGTAAAAGCTGAGCTTGTCACCGGGCTCACGCTCTGAAATCCCAATGGTCTCAGCGGGATTTGTAGCATAGCTGCGAATGTGTATATGGGCGTGTGCTTGGTAGGGGTGGCGCTGGCGGGGACGCTGGGGGCTGCACTGGGTGGCGAAAACAAATGAAGCAAGAGGGATAGATGGAGTAAAACAGCTTAATACATGATAGGTGTCACATCAGGACCAAGGGAAGTTGTCAGACAAATAGCTCTTTTGAACAGACAATAGCTCTCTTGGGATTGGCCTGGTTCTAGCCTATATATGGGATGGGGGGAAAAGCTAATTATGCTCTAGTGAACGCGGGATGAACCGACACGAAGGGTACGGGTCCCTGGTTCACGGCTTGCCCTATCTAACCCTAAGTCTGGCTAGTCCATGGCTGGTTGGGGTATGAAATGAATGAGATGCGGGGTGAAGTATGATGTGGCCTGGTGGGCTTGGCTCTCTGCAGTTGCCTCAAACTCCTCTGGTCCTCGGCTGTTGAGCTGGTGCCGGTTGTGCGGTGACTGGCGCGCCGAAGCGTTCCCCGCAGTCAAGTCTCGATATACTCAATAGGCTCTCTCTCCTGCAGCAGCGTGTCCTCTCTCGTTCAAGTCCAAGACAGCCCACGACTTGTAGCTGCTACTCCCATGCTGTAAGAGCATAGCACCTTAGAAAAGGTGAATGCGGGAAGAATCAGAGACTGGTGCCCATAAACCAGGCTCCTTTTCCTCTATTTTGAAGGGAGAACTTGGGGGTAGTAATAATAATAATGATTGGGAATAACCTCTGGCTGTAGTGAATCAAATAACTTACAGCCAGAGTATTTGTTGTGCGAAGATAAATAGTTGAGCAAAGGAATAATAAATGATTGTTTAATTAATTTATTTATTTATTTATTAATTAATTAATTAAATAGGGGCAGTGCAAGAGAGAGATGAGAGTAGCAGCTCATCTCAGCTTATGTTCGGGTCAGGAAGTGAACGTTGGCCAATGTGACCAGTCACTCTCCTGCCGATGCTGTAGATGTTATTATTATTATCGCTACGCTCGCCATGGATTAGCTGTGTGTGAGATTTTCAGTGTGTGTATTGATTTTAAGTTTTGCAGCAGCTTCAAATTTAACGTGAAGAATAGAAGACCTCTAGTGGGTTGAAATTTAGTAGTGCTTTAGGAGAGAGGAAAAATAAAGACCTATAGTAGGTTTGGCATTGATTGCCAATTATATATTGCATTTAAAAGGCTTCAGCTCCTGACTTTTATGTTTAAAATGTATGCATTGTGTTAGTGGACTGTGTAATTGATGTGATAAGCCAGCCGGGCATAGGTCAGTCATCTGAGGCTGACCGCGCCCGACTGGGCTTACAGTTGGGTACTGGGTTTGAATTTTATAATAGGTTTCCGTGCAGTTGGGTGTGTTTAGGGTCCACTGGTCCGTAGCTCGTCACCCCGGGCGGGCTAGCCTTGGCCTTTACTCCCCAGGCAGGCGAAACCACGTGTCTGTGTTGAGTGAAGGTAGTGTAATTATTAGTTTATAAGCCAGTCGTACGCAGGTCAGTCTTCTGAGGCTGGCCACGCCCGACTGAGCTTATTTTGGTGCCGGGTTCGAGCTTATGGTTTAGTGTTAGGTGAGGGAGACAATGTTGTTTGTGAGCTGTAAGATTTGGGATAGTGTATTTGTTGTGTTCAGTGGTGGTGAGATGGGAAGGGAGAGTAGTGATGGGATGTTATTATGGCATTCTTTCTTCTTCAACTGTGCGTGTTTAATGGCATTTTTGTAGTGTCTGCAACCATGATACGACGCCGCATGCACCCCTCCGCAGTTTGAATATGTGGGTTTTTCTCTTGGCACGGTACACTCCGTGTGTCGGTGAGGACCAGCACACCGGTTGCACATAGCGTCGTACTTGCACTCAAATTGATTATAGTGCAGACGTTGACAGTTGAAGCACTGTATGATGAGTGTAGTTCGTTGTTTGGATGGTGGGTGACACAGCACCTGTTTCTTAGTGCTTGTTTTGTTCTTCGCAGAGGGTGTTTGAGTGGATTTAATGTGTACTTGATGTGTTGTTTGGGTGCCTTGGTGTGCGTGTTCAGTAGGCTGTAGGGTTGAATTGGGTTCTGTATAAGCTGTGTTGGATGGATCTGTTTCGCCTTTTTGAATGTCTGTTTGTGTGGATTCATGACTAATGCCTTGTGAGGCCGTTTGTGATTGAGAGGTGAGGGTTTCAGTGTGCTCTGTCTGCGTGGGTCTAGAGTGCCAGCCCACAGGGTTTGGTGAAATGTACTTGCACTGCTCAAGTCTAAGCTGCGTGAACCTGAGAGGAATGTGCATCGCGGACTATGAGAAACGGTGTTGACGAGTGATGAGGTTTCTCGGTCCGTGCATAGTACAGAACCAAATACATTGGTCGGTGACTCACTGACTCATTCGTAACACCACACTGGTTTCAGAGAACACCCTATGTTAGCAGTATTGGAATAGACGAGCATGCCAAGTAACACGGCGGGCTGTTGACAGGCCCTTCTCTTCTCGCCTGACCCTTCCCTGCTCTTTCTCCTCACCCTGCAAGTTCATAGAGCTTGGACTCGCACAGTACTGTGGGATGCCTGGGTGACTTCTGAGGGCTCTAGCTATGACTCCCATTCGTTTAGTGCTTGTGGGTGTTGTGAGAATGAAGTTGTTCCCTGTTTCCTCTATCTCAATTATGAACTGCCATATAGGTTCCAGCACTTGAATGACAGCCATTCGGTTCGTGATCGGATCAGCGTTCCGTGATGGCTTGATCATTATGACGCTAGACCAGGGGGCGCTTCGGTCCGGGTGCGAGTACATAAGTTGTTCATCGAAGTTGAATGCAGGGATGAGTGGTGTGTCCATGTTTGTGTTTGATTAACTGTATGTATGTTTGCGTATGTATGAGTATGTGTAAAGTCAAATGCCGTGGCAGACTTGGATAATGGCCTTGCCGAAGAGAAATGCCAGTCGCTCAAGGTTACCAGTTTATGGGTTGGTGCCAAACAGTGAGCGAGCTGGCGGTTTAATTAATTAATAAAATTAAATAATTAATTATTTGAAGAGCTTGGCAGGCGTTGGGGTGAGGAATAAATATGGGTTAGGACAGGACCATCCAGTCATTGCGCTCCAAGAGCGCGGCCTCGCTCGGGGATCACTGGGCAGTCAGACAAGAGCTCGCTCCCCCACCACCACTACACTGTGGCAGCGAGGAGACCTGAGACACACGTACTATCTTCATACCGCAATAACTAGATACGTACGCACAGTTGTGCAGGTGACGGCTTTTGTGGCATTGTTGACATCATATTGATAGGGCTGTTTTACCATAATAGGATATATACTGCCATATAATATATAGATATATGTGTATACAAATCGAATGGTACTCCGATGCATGGAATGTGTAGGAAACGAACGCAAGTGTTAAGTAAAGAATGTTGTGATTTATTACAAAATTAAATGAGAACATATTAGAGAGGAAAATTCAACAACATTTTACCAATATGAACAGATAGTACAGGCCTTGAGTGACTTTTTCTCCGTCGTTTTTACAAATTTCTAGTTTTGGAGGAAACAATCTTCTCCAAATTGGGTACAATATTTCTGGACACAGCTATTCGTAAACAATTGCGCAAGTTTCTATCACTCATCGTTGCACGATGTTTACTTTTGGCAAGCTTAAGAACTAAAAAGACACGCTCACAAATGTACGTTGAGCAGAACATTGACAGAACTTTACTTGCATGTCTATACAAAAGGGGATATTCTTCTTGCGGAAAGCCACTGTAAAATTCTTCTAAACTTTGTGACATTAGAAAGCAGTCTTTAAGACGAACATTGCATTGCAGTTCAATCAGCTCTAATTGAAATAGCTGTGGAACACTGTCTGCACTAATAGAAAATGGTCGAACAAATACATCTAACACCGCTTGGAGTTCTGATAATTCTGAAAATCGCTTGTCAAACTCTTCTTGTAATTGGCGAATTACCTGCAAGTACTCATTAAAGTCGACACCTTCTTTCACTGTTTCAAGCGATGGAAAATGTCCTGTGTTCCTTGCACGCAACTGGTTTTCCCACAAAATCAATTTTCTTGTGAACGCTTCAATTTTTTCCACCAAATCGCAGATGTTGTGCTTTTCGCCCTGAAGCGAAGTGTTCGAATTATTCAGATGGGCAGTAATATCACATTAAAATGCCAAGTCCGCCAGCCACTTAGGGTCACGCAAAAGATCTTCGGGCCGCCCTTTCATGTCACAGAATGTATCTATTGCGTTCCGCAAGCAAAACACACGATTCAGCACCTTCGCCTTGCTCAGTCATCTTACTTCTGCATGGTACGGGATATCCGGATACTCCGCTTCGATGTCATCCAAGAACTCTTTGAATTGACGGTGCGTGAGTCCATGGGAGCGAAGATAATTTACCATTCGCACAACTGTTCCAATTACATCTTTAAGCTTGGCGACTTTTGCACAGATTGCCTCCTGGTGTATGAAGCAATGGATCGCCGCCATTAGGGTACTACCGTTCTCAGCCATTTTTAACTTTACACAGCTGAGGAACCCCGTGCGTATATCCCGTAAAGCAGGAGCTCCATCCGTCGTTATACTCGTCAACCGCTCCCATTTTAATCCCATTGATTCAAAAACACCCTCCACAGCTTGGAAAATATCGAAACCGGTAGTGGTGTCTTTGAGAGCTACCAAGTCGAGGAAATCCTCGGTGACCCGAAGATGGTCATCCACCCCTCGAATAAAAATAACGAGCTGTGCTGTGTCCACAATGTCGGTTGATTCGTCGAGGGCGATGGAAAATGATAAAAATTTTGCTGCCTTCTCCATTAATCGCTGTTCCATATCAACGGACATATCGTTTATTCTGCGAGCCACTGTTTGAGGAGAAAGAGAGATGTTTTCAAATTTCTCAACTATCTCCGTAGGACAAATACATGCCTCCACGTCCATTAGGCACTCCTTGATGAAATTCCCTTCCGCGAAGCGTTTCCCAGCTTTGGCAATTCGCATCGAACATTTGTAGCTTGCTCGTAAAATGGGTCCACCAACCTCACTCTCTATCTCCTGTCAGGCAAAAATACGGCAAGTCACAATTTTAGTGTTCTTCAGATAATTAAATCATTTGTTCATTCCCATTTGTAAACAAGCATTTTAAAATTAAGGCAATAATACTTACAGGAAAGTGCTGCTTGAAATTTTCTTTCAATTCTTCCAACTTCGATTGCCGACTGGGCTCTGTCAAGTCACCGTAATCATCCCTGTGATTGGCACTGTAGTGCCGTTCCAAATTGTGTTTTTTTAAACACATTTAATCTCGGTGGCACACTGAACATTTGGCATGCCTTTATAAGCTGTACAGAAAAATAAATTTTCCCATTCTGCTTTAAAGGCTGCTGCTTCACCACTACTTCTTTTTTTTTGTTTGATGTTCAGTCATGATCACTGCGAAACTGATTTACTTTTACGCTGTCAACAAAGGGCATTGGACTAGACTAGTGACTGATGAGTCAGGTGCCCATTTCGGCGCGGCGGGCAGACCACGTGCTCAGCTAGCCAAGCTCCTCCCACCATTACTGAAACAACCCACGAGCTTGGTGCACTGGCTTAGAGCGCTGCCGGAGAGCTGGCGCTCGGGGAGCGCTGTTTGGATGACCCTGGGTTGGGATGTCTAGGCTTGATGGGATTTGCTTGACGTGGATGGTTAGCTTGACTGTAGTGAGGGAACTTTAACAATGGATAACGGTTGACTAGGGGGTGATTGTTGTTTGAAACTCGGAAGGGAAGGTGGAAGGGGTAATGGTTATTGGCCGGATGCGATGACAGCTAGGTTTGGTATCATCAATTTGAAATCACGATGGTAGTGGCTGGAGCTCTGAGCGCTTACGTGTGACCTGCTTGACGGCGCGCAGACGAGTGTTTTTGCGATTTGTAGCTTTTTTTTAAATCGGGGGAGGGAAGGGGGGGGGAATTGTTCCCGCACCCACTGCTTGACAGCCGACCTTACTACTGCTACCTCCGACATGCGATTAGTCTACATAGTAGAAGAGAAAGCATAGGGGTTTGGAAAGGATTTGCCCTTTGAGGCTGTAACGTGTTTTTCGAGGGGTTTTATGCAACTGGCATAAGTCAGTAGGAAGCCATTCTATATTTATTTACGCGGCAAATTGTTCAGCCAAGAGAATTTTTCATGGTAATTTATTATTATTATTAATTTATTATAATTATTATTAAGGTATTTTCGGAGCATTTTATAAAAATTATTAGCATTCAGATAGGTTTTCTATGTCTTAGAAAACGCTATCAAGCAAATTATTACGAACGACAATATTATAGAAAATTATGTGATTACGGAATTTTACGGAGTTTTGTCAGTTAGGGTATTTGAGAGACATGACTCACTGGGAATTCGAATACAAGCTGATTCCTGTCGAGAAGTATTACGCAAGGCTGGGTCGCAAGGTCTAGAAAAGACGAATTGTTGGAACGGAAATCGACTTCTCCCTCTCGCGCGCCGAGTGTAATGAGGCAGAGGAGGGGAACTGGAGGCGTGCTCAGCCAATCAGGGGAGACAACGTAAGCTGGAAGACGGTACCGTGGTGGGGGAGCCAACAGGTGCATATATCGTTCGACGCGCCGTGAAACGAGGACTATCTGTGAAATACTTGCGGAGTATGGTTATACGCGGGGGTCGCTCCGATGTTCCGTGGAACGGGGACTATCTGTGTAGAACTTGCGGAGTACGGTTGGAAGTGCGTGTCGCTCCGATGTTCAGTGGAGTTGAAGACTAACTTTTGCAAAACTTAACCAGTGCGGTTGTACGAGTGTTTGGGTCCGAGGTACGGACCATAGAATTATCTAATCTACCAGAATATCATCAAATTCCGACGGAGATGACGACGTCCAGGAGACTGTGGGAAGCTCACGGCATCAGCAAGTACGAGGGAAATGCCTTGGCAATTTCCAATGGTAAGCGCAAATGACGCAGAAATACGCAATCTCTCATTTTTCTTTGTTTTACATTTCATATTTCAGTAACTTCATAGCTTGGAAATAAGAGTAAAATCAATTTATCAGACTCCGTTTTCACGTAATTTTCTATCGGTAATATTCAAATCACAACGCTCCAATTTAAATGTTGTACTTATTATTATTATTAATTTTGCTATACTTGTTTTATATAATAAATTCATTTCTTTTACAATGCAATCTTTGCTTTCAGTAGGTAGCATTAGATATAGACCAATTCCTTCTCCTGATACAATTGTTTGTTGGGTTAATGATCAAATCATACCACGATCTGAGTGAATAGTGTCTTGAAGGTGTTCTGCCAGAGCTAGACGTTGTTAAATACAAATTTAGATTTCAACATTGCATTGAGGTCTTGGCGCCCATTAAAACAACATAGCTTAGGCAAAGGTAAACAGTTACATTTATCACCCAACAGTGTGGGCTAGCAAAACTGCTACATTTGTCGCCGACAACGTGGGGATGAAAACCTAATAACATTTGTGGAAGGAGAAGGGTATATATTTCTGTGCCTGTATTTTGGGGGTTATTTGTCTCTATCAGTGTATATCATTATGGGGGATGAGAAAGAAAGACAGATGAGGTTACGTAGTGGTCATCAACTGGAGAGTGATGATACGAGCAGTATGTCGAGTGATGGTAGTACCGGGGTAGCGGAGGTAAATCCCGATACTGAAACAGGGAGTGTAGGCGGCCAACCAGAATTAAAAACTTTACTTCTCGAGTTCATGTATCAGAACAAAGTTAGTAGTGATGCCTTAAATGCAAAATTAGAACAAAACAGAAAGGAAAATAAAGAAAGTACAGACGCTTTAAATGCTAAACTGGAACAAAACAACGCTAAATTAGAACAAAACAGTAGGGAAAATAAAGAAAGTACAGAAGCTTTAAATGCAAAATTAGAACAGAATAATGCAAAATTAGATAAGAACAACAAGGAAATTAGTGTGAAAATGGAGCAGATTAGAGGAGAAATCAGAGGAGTAATGGAAGAGAAGGTAAAAGAGATCATTGCAGATGTAGACAAGAAATTAGGAAAAGTACAGGAGGAGTTAGAAATTAGAATCAGTACACAGGCTGAAAATTTAATAGAACTAGTGCAACTGGAAACACAGCAGGTCAAAAAGCAATTGGGGGGAGAAATTGACAAAATTCAGGTAGCAACTAAAGAGGTTAAGGAACAGCTGGGGGGTAGAATTGAGAAAGTCCACTCGCAAATATTTGCAGAAGTAAATGATTTAAGAGAGAGTAATAGAGAGAGCATTAGCAAGATTGAGGAGAAACAAGCAAAGCTATATGATAAAGTAGAAGAATCAGAAGGAAACATTAAATTAACAGTAAACAGTATTGAGAGGAAGGCTGAGGAGAAAATTGCAGAATTAGAATTAAAATTAAAAGCTGGGATCAGGCAAGAAAATAGTCAGAATAGGCCAGTTTTTGTGAATAGCACACACAGGGAGGTAGAACTGGGTAAGTTCAGCAATCGACAGGGGTGCCCAATGGAGTTCATGAACACTATAGAAAATAAATTCGGGGAGAGGTTGGAAAATGGTAGTATTGAGTGGTGCCAGGTAGTTGAAATTTTAGAACAAGTGTTTGTGGGGGAAACGAGGAATTGGTTTGCTGTCTACAGAGACAAGTTTACTGATATTAATGATTTTAAAATGAAATTCTGTGAAAAGTTCTGGAATGAGGTTATTCAGTCGCAGCATCGTGAGGGAGTAGTGTGTGGTAAATATAACCCTAAAGGAAGCTCCACCATGACCGAATACTTTTTAGGGCAGGTATTAGTGTGTAAATATCTGGATGGCTTGAAGGAGGAAAGTGATGTGGTAAGGTTGCTACTTAGGCACTTTCCCTATAGGATCAAGGAGGCTGCTTGTATCCAGAATGTAAAGACTATATCACAAGTAGAAAATTTGTTAAGCACATTTGATGCACTAGGGAGAGGGGGTTATGAGGACAATTTCAATCGGAACCAGGGTAATAATAATAATAGACCTAATGAAGCCAGGCATCAAGACGTTCAAGGGAACGGTGGCGGAGGGGCCAATGCTCAAAATAGAAATAATAATAATCAGCTATATCAGAACAGAGGAAATGGCTATGGTAATCAGTATCAAGGGAGGAACAATGATTTCAGGGGAAATCAAGGGAGGAACAATGATTACAGGGGAAATCAAGGGAGAAACAATGATTTCAGGGGAAATCAAGGGAGAGATTATAATGACAATAATTACAACCAGAATAGGGGTCAAGGAAGAGGACAGCCTAGTGGTAGTAATATACAGCCAAACAATGACAACACAGCCCAGAACAACCAGACCAGTTTAGTAGTTAGTAGTACTACGGCCAGCTGTAGCGGTTCTTTAAACGCGAACCAGGCTGCGAAGTAAGGTCAGAATCTCAGTCTGTAGCATGCCCTGTCCATACAATTATACAGGAACCCTATGACCTAAATGTGAGAAATGAATTATTACATGAACTAAATGATGAAGGTATTATTCAGGAAGTGGTTAGTAAGAGCCCCATAGTTAAATTTAACGTGTCCGAGGCGTACACAGATGTTTTAATCGATAGTGGTTGTATGAAGAGTTGCATAAGTAGTGCATTTTATGATAAAATGAAAGGAACTGGAGTAAATTTTGAGGAGATGCCAATTAAAAGCACTTTTGTTATCACAGCTGTTGGGAAGAGGTCTAAAGTAATTTCTAAGCAAGTTTTAGTAGACATTAAAATTAATAATCATGTAGAGAAGCAGATTTGTCTTGTAATTCCAAATTTAGTATTCAGTGTTATCTTGGGTTCAGAGTGGCTAAGTAGAGTGTCTGGTAACTTATGTTATGATGTAGGGAGTTTGAAATTTAAATGGGGAGATTCTGAAGTAGAAGTAGCGTTCAATGACCATATTCAGAGAAGTAGTATTGTAGGTGTGATTTGTACTTTAAATGAAATATCGCCAGCCGTAGAGCGGGGTTCTCCATGTTTTGTGGGCAGTGTGATTACGAACGGAAGTCTAGAGGACTCATTACGTGAGGCTGCATTTCAGGGAAATATAGAGGATGAACAGTGTGTTCGGCTCTATGATGTGTTATGGTGTAATAGGAGAGTGTTTGAGGATCGCATTGGTATGGCCAATTGCTATACCCATTCATTGAACGTTATTGATAGGTCAGTATTCACAGGACATAGATATCCTGTACCTTTCGCTTATCAGAGTGCAGTTGAGGCACAAATTAATCAGATGCTTGAAGATGGGATTATTGAGCACTCTAACAGTCCGTATGTTAATTCTTTGATAACGGTACCCAAGACCGACGGCACTGTTCGTATTTGTTTAGACGCTCGTTTGGTTAACAATAGAATTAGTTCAGATCAGCTGAAATCTATGTCAATAGAAGAATTAATGCAAACATTTGAGGGGAAGAAGTATTTCACTTGTGTAGATTTGAGTTCCAGTTTTTGGCAAGTGCCACTTATGTACGAAGATAGACCATTTACAGCTTTTAGTCATAAATATAACCTTTATCAATTTTGTAGAACACCTTATGGGTTAAAGAGTAGTTCAGCAGCTTTAATTAGGGCTTTAAACATCGCATTAGGGGATGACACAGGAGAGTTTGTAACCATTTACATAGATGATATGGTAATTAGTTCACGCAGTTTTGAGGAGCATCTACGCCATTTAGATATAGTTTTTCAGAAGTTAGATCAGGCAGGGTTCACTTTGAAGCTGTCTAAGTCATCATTCTGTCAGTCAGAAGTGACATTTTTAGGTCATAGAGTGTCAAGTAGAGGTGTTACACCAAAGGAAAGTAGGGTTAGCATGTGTGGACAGTAGCAACAGGGCATCGTTACAGATACTGAGAAATATGCTAGGTAGAGCAACGTGATGACGTTCATTTAAGGGAGCCACTTGCAAGGTTGGAAGCAGGTGACGCAGAAACATTTATAGTTTCCAAACGTATTGGGAAAACAGCATATGTGCTGGAGAATAGTGAGGGAAACAGATTATACGGGACGTATAATATACATAGTCTACGAAAATATGTGTCATAAAGTGAGTGTGTTTAGCTGGCGAGCCGGCCTATCAAATGAGTAAGTGTGGTGTCTGGTGCGTGGAAGATCTGGTCTTAAGGCAGGCGTATCAGAAGTCACACAGGGGGGTAGTATGTAAGTAAATGAGAGTTTTAAGGTACAGGGAAATATGACGGGATTGTCGGATGCTGTTGAGCACTAAATTGTCTCGATGCACCAAGGCCATTTTTGGCAGCGCTGATGGGTTCCCATTTATCTCCAAGAGATGGGGGAGCGCTTGAATAGGGCTTGTTAGCTTAAGGCGTCCACGAGATAAAAGATGGGCCATCAGAATGCGAGACAGTCCTTCATGAAACTCATACATATCAGCACACGTGATTTCTGTTTACGGCCTCGCCATGTAAGATTTGTAAGTGTGTAATTTAAGATAATTTGTACAATGGTATTATTTGTGTGAGGAGAAATGGTCTGTGTTGAGAACTAGTATTAAGTAGAATATGGTTAACGGGAACTTAACAAGACAGGGCGATTACGGCACAGAAATATTTGGTGTTATATGTAATGCGCATTTACTGTTTTTTTTTCAGAAGTCAATATTAATTTAATCTACTTTAAAGAGAGATTAAGTATTATGGTCACGAGGCGCTGCCACAGTAGTGTGATCGTGTGCTCAGTGATAAGTGAGATTAAATTTCACCATAAGGAGGGGACCTCCAGTGAAATTAGGGAGTTCTATGGTGATATAAATATATCAGAACACCTTCAATGCGTGTGATATGACATCATAAATACATAGTGCTCACACATTAATTATGTCTATTTCTCCAACATAGAGAAATTTGAGAGGCGGAAATATCCGTGGAACACTATTCCATATGTAAAACATTGGACTGGTTGCAAAGTGCAATCCATAGTGACAACAAACTTTGACGCAAAGTGCGTGAAGAAAAAATATGAGTGTATATATCTGTAATTTAGGGTGATTTCATTTATGTAATATGTATTTTGGATGGGGTTTATTAACGTGTCTGGGATAATCGGATAATGGACCGTCGTCACGGTAAATCATCCGATGATCCGAGGCGAATATGTAACGTGTTTTTCGAGGGGTTTTATGCAACTGGCATAAGTCAGTAGGAAGCCATTCTATATTTATTTACGCGGCAAATTGTTCAGCCAAGATAATTTTTCATGGTAATTTATTATTATTATTAATTTATTATAATTATTATTAAGGTATTTTCGGAGCATTTTATAAAAATTATTAGCATTCAGATAGGTTTTCTATGTCTTAGAAAACGCTATCAAGCAAATTATTACGAACGAC
Source organism: Meconema thalassinum (assembly GCA_946902985.2). Taxonomy (NCBI): domain Eukaryota; kingdom Metazoa; phylum Arthropoda; class Insecta; order Orthoptera; family Tettigoniidae; genus Meconema; species Meconema thalassinum. Next base: position 1,091,135,536 of record OX336389.2, read on the forward strand.
AATATTATAGAAAATTATGTGATTACGGAATTTTACGGAGTTTTGTCAGTTAGAGTATTTGAGAGACATGACTCACTGGGAATTCGAATACAAGCTGATTCCTGTCGAGAAGTATTACGCAAGGCTGGGTCGCAAGGTCTAGAAAAGACGAATTGTTGGAACGGAAATCGACTTCTCCCTCTCGCGCGCCGAGTGTAATGAGGCAGAGGAGGGGAACTGGAGGCGTGCTCAGCCAATCAGGGGAGACAACGTAAGCTGGAAGACGGTACCGTGGTGGGGGAGCCAACAGGTGCATATATCGTTCGACGCGCCGTGAAACGAGGACTATCTGTGAAATACTTGCGGAGTATGGTTATACGCGGGGGTCGCTCCGATGTTCCGTGGAACGGGGACTATCTGTGTAGAACTTGCGGAGTACGGTTGGAAGTGCGTGTCGCTCCGATGTTCAGTGGAGTTGAAGACTAACTTTTGCAAAACTTAACCAGTGCGGTTGTACGAGTGTTTGGGTCCGAGGTACGGACCATAGAATTATCTAATCTACCAGAATATCATCAAATTCCGACGGAGATGACGACGTCCAGGAGACTGTGGGAAGCTCACGGCATCAGCAAGTACGAGGGAAATGCCTTGGCAATTTCCAATGGTAAGCGCAAATGACGCAGAAATACGCAATCTCTCATTTTTCTTTGTTTTACATTTCATATTTCAGTAACTTCATAGCTTGGAAATAAGAGTAAAATCAATTTATCAGACTCCGTTTTCACGTAATTTTCTATCGGTAATATTCAAATCACAACGCTCCAATTTAAATGTTGTACTTATTATTATTATTAATTTTGCTATACTTGTTTTATATAATAAATTCATTTCTTTTACAATGCAATCTTTGCTTTCAGTAGGTAGCATTAGATATAGACCAATTCCTTCTCCTGATACAATTGTTTGTTGGGTTAATGATCAAATCATACCACGATCTGAGTGAATAGTGTCTTGAAGGTGTTCTGCCAGAGCTAGACGTTGTTAAATACAAATTTAGATTTCAACATTGCATTGAGGTCTTGGCGCCCATTAAAACAACATAGCTTAGGCAAAGGTAAACAGTTACATTTATCACCCAACAGTGTGGGCTAGCAAAACTGCTACATTTGTCGCCGACAACGTGGGGATGAAAACCTAATAACATTTGTGGAAGGAGAAGGGTATATATTTCTGTGCCTGTATTTTGGGGGTTATTTGTCTCTATCAGTGTATATCATTATGGGGGATGAGAAAGAAAGACAGATGAGGTTACGTAGTGGTCATCAACTGGAGAGTGATGATACGAGCAGTATGTCGAGTGATGGTAGTACCGGGGTAGCGGAGGTAAATCCCGATACTGAAACAGGGAGTGTAGGCGGCCAACCAGAATTAAAAACTTTACTTCTCGAGTTCATGTATCAGAACAAAGTTAGTAGTGATGCCTTAAATGCAAAATTAGAACAAAACAGAAAGGAAAATAAAGAAAGTACAGACGCTTTAAATGCTAAACTGGAACAAAACAACGCTAAATTAGAACAAAACAGTAGGGAAAATAAAGAAAGTACAGACGCTTTAAATGCTAAACTGGAACAAAACAACGCTAAATTAGAACAAAACAGTAGGGAAAATAAAGAAAGTACAGAAGCTTTAAATGCAAAATTAGAACAGAATAATGCAAAATTAGATAAGAACAACAAGGAAATTAGTGTGAAAATGGAGCAGATTAGAGGAGAAATCAGAGGAGTAATGGAAGAGAAGGTAAAAGAGATCATTGCAGATGTAGACAAGAAATTAGGAAAAGTACAGGAGGAGTTAGAAATTAGAATCAGTACACAGGCTGAAAATTTAAAAGAACTAGTGCAACTGGAAACACAGCAGGTCAAAAAGCAATTGGGGGGAGAAATTGACAAAATTCAGGTAGCAACTAAAGAGGTTAAGGAACAGCTGGGGGGTAGAATTGAGAAAGTCCACTCGCAAATATTTGCAGAAGTAAATGATTTAAGAGAGAGTAATAGAGAGAGCATTAGCAAGATTGAGGAGAAACAAGCAAAGCTATATGATAAAGTAGAAGAATCAGAAGGAAACATTAAATTAACAGTAAACAGTATTGAGAGGAAGGCTGAGGAGAAAATTGCAGAATTAGAATTAAAATTAAAAGCTGGGATCAGGCAAGAAAATAGTCAGAATAGGTCAGTTTTTGTGAATAGCACACACAGGGAGGTAGAACTGGGTAAGTTCAGCAATCGACAGGGGTGCCCAATGGAGTTCATGAACACTATAGAAAATAAATTCGGGGAGAGGTTGGAAAATGGTAGTATTGAGTGGTGCCAGGTAGTTGAAATTTTAGAACAAGTGTTTGTGGGGGAAACGAGGAATTGGTTTGCTGTCTACAGAGACAAGTTTACTGATATTAATGATTTTAAAATGAAATTCTGTGAAAAGTTCTGGAATGAGGTTATTCAGTCGCAGCATCGTGAGGGAGTAGTGTGTGGTAAATATAACCCTAAAGGAAGCTCCACCATGACCGAATACTTTTTAGGGCAGGTATTAGTGTGTAAATATCTGGATGGCTTGAAGGAGGAAAGTGATGTGGTAAGGTTGCTACTTAGGCACTTTCCCTATAGGATCAAGGAGGCTGCTTGTATCCAGAATGTAAAGACTATATCACAAGTAGAAAATTTGTTAAGCACATTTGATGCACTAGGGAGAGGGGGTTATGAGGACAATTTCAATCGGAACCAGGGTAATAATAATAATAGACCTAATGAAGCCAGGCATCAAGAAGTTCAAGGGAACGGTGGCGGAGGGGCCAACGCTCAAAATAGAAATAATAATAATCAGCTATATCAGAACAGAGGAAATGGCTATGGTAATCAGTATCAAGGGAGGAACAATGATTTCAGGGGAAATCAAGGGAGGAACAATGATTACAGGGGAAATCAAGGGAGAAACAATGATTTCAGGGGAAATCAAAGGAGAAATTATAATGACAATAATTACAACCAGAATAGGGGTCAAGGAAGAGGACAGCCTAGTGGTAGTAATATACAGCCAAACAATGACAACACAGCCCAGAACAACCAGACCAGTTTAGTAGTTAGTAGTACTACGGCCAGCTGTAGCGGTTCTTTAAACGCGAACCAGGCTGCGAAGTAAGGTCAGAATCTCAGTCTGTAGCATGCCCTGTCCATACAATTATACAGGAACCCTATGACCTAAATGTGAGAAATGAATTATTACATGAACTAAATGATGAAGGTATTATTCAGGAAGTGGTTAGTAAGAGCCCCATAGTTAAATTTAACGTGTCCGAGGCGTACACAGATGTTTTAATCGATAGTGGTTGTATGAAGAGTTGCATAAGTAGTGCATTTTATGATAAAATGAAAGGAACTGGAGTAAATTTTGAGGAGATGCCAATTAAAAGCACTTTTGTTATCACAGCTGTTGGGAAGAGGTCTAAAGTAATTTCTAAGCAAGTTTTAGTAGACATTAAAATTAATAATCATGTAGAGAAGCAGATTTGTCTTGTAATTCCAAATTTAGTATTCAGTGTTATCTTGGGTTCAGAGTGGCTAAGTAGAGTGTCTGGTAACTTATGTTATGATGTAGGGAGTTTGAAATTTAAATGGGGAGATTCTGAAGTAGAAGTAGCGTTCAATGACCATATTCAGAGAAGTAGTATTGTAGGTGTGATTTGTACTTTAAATGAAATATCGCCAGCCGTAGAGCGGGGTTCTCCATGTTTTGTGGGCAGTGTGATTACGAACGGAAGTCTAGAGGACTCATTACGTGAGGCTGCATTTCAGGGAAATATAGAGGATGAACAGTGTGTTCGGCTCTATGATGTGTTATGGTGTAATAGGAGAGTGTTTGAGGATCGCATTGGTATGGCCAATTGCTATACCCATTCATTGAACGTTATTGATAGGTCAGTATTCACAGGACATAGATATCCTGTACCTTTCGCTTATCAGAGTGCAGTTGAGGCACAAATTAATCAGATGCTTGAAGATGGGATTATTGAGCACTCTAACAGTCCGTATGTTAATTCTTTGATAACGGTACCCAAGACCGAAGGCACTGTTCGTATTTGTTTAGACGCTCGTTTGGTTAACAATAGAATTAGTTCAGATCAGCTGAAATCTATGTTAATAGAAGAATTAATGCAAACATTTGAGGGGAAGAAGTATTTCACTTGTGTAGATTTGAGTTCCAGTTTTTGGCAAGTGCCACTTATGTACGAAGATAGACCATTTACAGCTTTTAGTCATAAATATAACCTTTATCAATTTTGTAGAACACCTTATGGGTTAAAGAGTAGTTCAGCAGCTTTAATTAGGGCTTTAAACATCGCATTAGGGGATGACACAGGAGAGTTTGTAACCATTTACATAGATGATATGGTAATTAGTTCACGCAGTTTTGAGGAGCATCTACGCCATTTAGATATAGTTTTTCAGAAGTTAGATCAGGCAGGGTTCACTTTGAAGCTGTCTAAGTCATCATTCTGTCAGTCAGAAGTGACATTTTTAGGTCATAGAGTGTCAAGTAGAGGTGTTACACCAGAGGAAAGTAGGGTTAGCATGTGTGGACAGTAGCAACAGGGCATCGTTACAGATACTGAGAAATATGCTAGGTAGAGCAACGTGATGACGTTCATTTAAGGGAGCCACTTGCAAGGTTGGAAGCAGGTGACGCAGAAACATTTATAGTTTCCAAACGTATTGGGAAAACAGCATATGTGCTGGAGAATAGTGAGGGAAACAGATTATACGGGACGTATAATATACATAGTCTACGAAAATATGTGTCATAAAGTGAGTGTGTTTAGCTGGCGAGCCGGCCTATCAAATGAGTAAGTGTGGTGTCTGGTGCGTGGAAGATCTGGTCTTAAGGCAGGCGTATCAGAAGTCACAAAGGGGGGTAGTATGTAAGTAAATGAGAGTTTTTAAGGTACAGGGAAATATGACGGGATTGTCGGATGCTGTTGAGCACTAAATTGTCTCGATGCACCAAGGCCATTTTTGGCAGCGCTGATGGGTTCCCATTTATCTCCAAGAGATGGGGGAGCGCTTGAATAGGGCTTGTTAGCTTAAGGCGTCCACGAGATAAAAGATGGGCCATCAGAATGCGAGACAGTCCTTCATGAAACTCATACATATCAGCACACGTGATTTCTGTTTACGGCCTCGCCATGTAAGATTTGTAAGTGTGTAATTTAAGATAATTTGTACAATGGTATTATTTGTGTGAGGAGAAATGGTCTGTGTTGAGAACTAGTATTAAGTAGAATATGGTTAACGGGAACTTAACAAGACAGGGCGATTACGGCACAGAAATATTTGGTGTTATATGTAATGCGCATTTACTGTTTTTTTTTCAGAAGTCAATATTAATTTAATCTACTTTAAAGAGAGATTAAGTATTATGGTCACGAGGCGCTGCCACAGTAGTGTGATCGTGTGCTCAGTGATAAGTGAGATTAAATTTCACCATAAGGAGGGGACCTCCAGTGAAATTAGGGAGTTCTATGGTGATATAAATATATCAGAACACCTTCAATGCGTGTGATATGACATCATAAATACATAGTGCTCACACATTAATTATGTCTATTTCTCCAACATAGAGAAATTTGAGAGGCGGAAATATCCGTGGAACACTATTCCATATGTAAAACATTGGACTGGTTGCAAAGTGCAATCCATAGTGACAACAAACTTTGACGCAAAGTGCGTGAAGAAAAAATATGAGTGTATATATCTGTAATTTAGGGTGATTTCATTTATGTAATATGTATTTTGGATGGGGTTTATTAACGTGTCTGGGATAATCGGATAATGGACCGTCGTCACGGTAAATCATCCGATGATCCGAGGCGAATATGTAACGTGTTTTTCGAGGGGTTTTATGCAACTGGCATAAGTCAGTAGGAAGCCATTCTATATTTATTTACGCGGCAAATTGTTCAGCCAAGATAATTTTTCATGGTAATTTATTATTATTATTATTAATTTATTATAATTATTATTAAGGTATTTTCGGAGCATTTTATAAAAATTATTAGCATTCAGATAGGTTTTCTATGTCTTAGAAAACGCTATCAAGCAAATTATTACGAACGACAATATTATAGAAAATTATGTGATTACGGAATTTTACGGAGTTTTGTCAGTTAGAGTATTTGAGAGACATGACTCACTGGGAATTCGAATACAAGCTGATTCCTGTCGAGAAGTATTACGCAAGGCTGGGTCGCAAGGTCTAGAAAAGACGAATTGTTGGAACGGAAATCGACTTCTCCCTCTCGCGCGCCGAGTGTAATGAGGCAGAGGAGGGGAACTGGAGGCGTGCTCAGCCAATCAGGGGAGACAACGTAAGCTGGAAGACGGTACCGTGGTGGGGGAGCCAACAGGTGCATATATCGTTCGACGCGCCGTGAAACGAGGACTATCTGTGAAATACTTGCGGAGTATGGTTATACGCGGGGGTCGCTCCGATGTTCCGTGGAACGGGGACTATCTGTGTAGAACTTGCGGAGTACGGTTGGAAGTGCGTGTCGCTCCGATGTTCAGTGGAGTTGAAGACTAACTTTTGCAAAACTTAACCAGTGCGGTTGTACGAGTGTTTGGGTCCGAGGTACGGACCATAGAATTATCTAATCTACCAGAATATCATCAAATTCCGACGGAGATGACGACGTCCAGGAGACTGTGGGAAGCTCACAGCATCAGCAAGTACGAGGGAAATGCCTTGGCAATTTCCAATGGTAAGCGCAAATGACGCAGAAATACGCAATCTCTCATTTTTCTTTGTTTTACATTTCATATTTCAGTAACTTCATAGCTTGGAAATAAGAGTAAAATCAATTTATCAGACTCCGTTTTCACGTAATTTTCTATCGGTAATATTCAAATCACAACGCTCCAATTTAAATTTTGTACTTATTATTATTATTAATTTTGCTATACTTGTTTTATATAATAAATTCATTTCTTTTACAATGCAATCTTTGCTTTCAGTAGGTAGCATTAGATATAGACCAATTCCTTCTCCTGATACAATTGTTTGTTGGGTTAATGATCAAATCATACCACGATCTGAGTGAATAGTGTCTTGAAGGTGTTCTGCCAGAGCTAGACGTTGTTAAATACAAATTTAGATTTCAACATTGCATTGAGGTCTTGGCGCCCATTAAAACAACATAGCTTAGGCAAAGGTAAACAGTTACATTTATCACCCAACAGTGTGGGCTAGCAAAACTGCTACAAGGCTTAGCGCCTGTCTAATCGCGATCGCGATTTACTAGGCATCATGGGTAGATATTTATATTCATGAGCGCCGGAACGAAAACCGATAACTCCACCTTTGCTGTTTTGGCAGGACGCAACGAAATGTGATCCCGGAGTGATTGCACGTATTGTGGAAAGGCGAAACACACCATGATATAGCACCAGGCAACACCATTCAGGGAGCCCCATTCATTATTGCAATGCTCTTTCCATTACTCAGATATTAAACGCGCGATAATGGAGATGTGGTGGGTTTTGATCCGACAGCGTGGATTTATCGGGATATGCTCCAACCGCATTGGATATATCGGGTTTTGAGTCGGCAGCATAATATGATTGTAGTGCATTACAGCAATGCGATACTAGCGCATACGACACGTAGCTGTATCGACTATGGTCATTATGCTGCCAGTCCTGTGAAGCTAACACCCGATGAGTAATACGGCTCCAGCCGACCTACAGTATACATAACACGTTGAGTTTGTTTGTGGTATTGTGGTGAATAAAATGGATGAAGGACGAGTGGCAGTGAGTGATATTAACCAGGGCATGTGACGAACTATAAGACGAGAAAGGAAGACAGCAGTGGAACAAGCCAACCGGTATGTACGGTAAATTAGTATCGTAGTTGACTGTACTATTGTGGTGTGTTGCGTTGATGGGTTGTAAGGGTTGCTTATTGTTTGTAGGTACCGGGATGCTGATCATCTGGGATTAAACTTTACAGTGCCTTGCAAGCATAATTCATCGACATTACAGTGTTCACGAATATCGAGGATGTATCTTATTCGAAATCGGCACAGATTGTATAAACACCATTCAAAGGTGGCACAGGACGTGTTCCTTGCCCATTTAATTGCGCCATATGCACCAGGGCGACGAAGAGAAAGTAGAGTATCAGCAGGACAGGAACAGAGAGGCCGTACCTTTAGTACCACGTTTTACCTACTAGATAAAGGACACACCAAGGCCGGTATTACACTATCAAAGAAGTTTGTCAAAGAAATTTTATAAAATATTTTATAAAACTGAACTTTTATAAAAGTTATACAATGCAATAATCACACCATTACACTACATCAAATATTTTATCATAGTTCAGCAAAATGGATGAAGGACAGTTCCTTGTTCACTTGGCTGTATTGCGGTAGTTGAAATTCTGTAGTGACAATACCGGTATATAAAAGAAATGGAAAGATAAACTAAACGTCTATGGGTTAAACCATGGTTCGCCATGTGACAGGAAAGATACGAGTAAAATCTTGGTGACGAGCTGCAGTACGAAGATTTGAAAAACTACATTATTATTAAATTATTAATAATTATGATGAAATTAATGTTGGTGACGTACGAAACAACCACTGCCCGAGCAAATAAAATTGAAACATACAAAGTAAAAAACTACATGGTTAGTGAGATTTGAACCCTAGTACTTTCGGTCCATAGTCGAACGCTCTACCCGCTCGGCCAACTAGGAACAATATTATCGAGGTTGGTTATATGTAGCCTATTACCTATTGGTAAAGAAAAAGTGGTTAATTACATTCGCTTGTAATATCATAAGTGAAATTAGCGAATTATATTATAACAACACACTACTATTCACGGCTTATTTCAGCCTATTTAACTATTTAATTCCTCTTTTTGTCCTGAAATGTGCGCCCTCTATGTGCAGCACTTCTAGTCTCGGCTATTTTTACCTACACTTTCTAACTTGACGTTACAGACAGTTAGGAACAGGGCTCCGAGTGAAAGTCGAAGTTAAACGATCGACTCGGCGTCACCACATGGTAGCTTTACGATTGGTTACGCAACGAGAAGCTTATTATCCTCTCTGTTTCAAAATAAATCATGTGATTGTGCCAGAGCTTATCTATATTTACGACACTTTACTAAATGTAAAATACTGTAGTATAATATTCAACATGTCACATTCTCAGAATACATTACATTGAAGTACGTCCAATTTCTGCACATTGCACGTTGCACGGTTGGTGTAGGGGTATGATTCCTGCTTTGGGTGCGAGGGGTCACGGGTTCAAACCCAGGAATTTCCTGGCATTTTTACTCTTCTTTTATCTCTTGAAAAGATTAAAAAAGTGTATAAAAGAACCTTAGGAACGTTTTTCTTTCTTCGTGCGAGACTTGTAATCACTGTGTGCCAGTAATATAAATACATAGTTTGAGGTCGAACGCTTTTTTTTTTAGTCGCTTTACCCTCCCGGTTGGCTTTTCCCTCGGACTCTGCGGGGGATCCCACGATTACCGCCGCCAGGGCAGTGCCCTGGAGCTTGAAACACCTGGACGGGGGATAAAACTGGGGAGGTGGGACCATCACATCGCCCAGGCGGCCTCACCTGCAAAGCGAACAGGCGCCTTATGGGGGATGGAAAATGAGGGGTAGATTGGGAAGGAAGAGGCAAGGAGGGTGGCCCCACCTCCCCAGTGGTATACCCCAACCAGGTGTTTCAAGCTCCAGGACACTGCCCTGGCGGCGGTTATGGTGGGATCCCTCGCTGAGTCCTAGGAAGGGTAGCAGCTTTGGTGGCGTAGTTGGTACATGCTGTCCTTCTATGCCCAAGATCGCGGGTTCAAACCCAGCCGAAGCCGTTGGATTTTTAACAGCGTTAAAAATCCCTCAGCATGCCTTTCTTCGGAAGGGAAGTAAAGCCAGCGGTCCCATGTCATAGATTTATGGACGTTAAAGAACCTTACAGTAATGAAACCTATGTGAAGCTAAATTATAGGTTAAAAAATTTAAATAACGCCCTTAGGTTCCAAAGTTCGTTGCCAGGAGCCGACTGCGGTGGCGCCTAGTAACCAAGTTCTGAACTAGTAGTTGTTGATGGTGGCGTTTGGCGGCAAAAGTAGGAACTACTTGAAAAAAAGCAATGTATGTAGTCCTTACTTGAATTTTAAAAAAAGACTGATAGTCAGTCTGAAAGACTGGACCTTATATCATTTTAAATGCTAGCAGCCGAGTACCCAGAAGGCAGTGCGAGAACAGAGTTTCAAGATTCTATTTTTTTTCTTCACTGCCTACTTGAATGTTTTCGCACTGCCTTCTTGAAACTCTGTTCTCGCACTGCCTTCTTGGTACTCAGCTGCTACATCGTACTATGACGTCACACACTTCTCGGTACATTTCGTCCCGTCACCGTAACGTAACGCCAGACCTCAGCGTAACGACGAAGTCGACAAGATCATTTAAAATTATAAAACCGATAACACACACTAATACAGCCATCACAATTAACACCGGTTATCAGACAGATTCTACACCCACCCAAAGTACACGGGGCTACATGACCGCGTTGTCACAGCCCCTAAACTGAGGAAGCAACCAACTAACCTAAGTCCGAGGGAAAAGCCAATCTGGAGGGTAAAAAAAAGAAGCGTTTACCTCAAACTATGTATTTATATCACCGGTAAAAGTACAAGTCTCGCACGAAAAAAAAAATAACGTTCCAAAGGTTCTTTTATACACTTTTTGAATATTTTCAAGAGATAAAACAAAAGTATAAATTCTAAGCACTTCCGGGCTTTGAACCCGGGACATCTCGCACCCGAAGCAGGAATTATACCCCTAGACCAAGAGACCGAAGCATAATTAGCAGAAATTGGAGGTACTTCAATGTAATGTATTCTGAGAATATGATCATGTTGAATATTATACTACAGTATTTTACATTTAGCCGCCTCCGTAGCGTAGCGGTCAGCATGGTTAGCTGCCACCCCGGAGGTGTCCTTGGTTCGATTCCCGGCTCTGCCACGAAATTTGAACAGTGGTACGAGGACTGGAACGGGGTCTACTCAGCCTCGGGTGGCCCAAATGAGTAGAGGGGGTTCGATTCCCCCTCAGCCATCCTCGAAGTGGTTTCCCACTTCGTCTTCGGGCAAATGCCGGGATGGTCCCTTCTTCAAGGCCACGGCCGCCTCCTTCCCTCTTCCTTGCCTATCCATCCTAACCATCCCTTTCCTTCCCTCATGAGGCCCCTGTTCGCAGGTGAGGCTGCCTGGGAGAGGTGCCAATCCCACCTCACCAGTTGTATCCCTTGATACACAGTTGTGTCCCGCTCTAGGACACTGCCCGTAGAGGCGGTAGTGGTGAGTTCCCTCGCTGAGTACATTTAGTAAAGTGTCTTAAATGTAGATAAGCTCTGGCACAATCACTTGATTTATTTTGAAACAACCGTAAAGCTACCATGGGGTGACGCAGAGTCAATCGTTTAACTTCGGCTTTCACTCGGAGCCCTGTCTGTAACTGTCTGTAACGTCAAGTCACTTTCTATCTGTTATTTATGTCTTACATTGTATACCATTCATTATGTAACATATTATGTAACATTTAATGCATTTCACACTCTGATATGAGCATCTTTGTTGTGGTAATATCCCAGCTGTTATGGTATGATCGGCCATTTTGGTTTGAATCTTTTGTCAAAGATACCATGATGCTCATACATTTTATAAAAGAAATTTAATAAAACCTCCTTTTATAAAAGATTTCCCCATTACACTGTCATATCATTTATACAAGATCTTTTATCAAAGATCTTTGACAAATTTATTTGATAGTGTAATACCGGCCTAAGAGACCTGTATGTAAGGAATTGTTTATGAAGGTGTTTTCTATTAAAAATGATAGGGTGCATGCTATAGCTAAGACAGTGTTTGAGGGACGAATTCCTAAAGAAGGACGAGGTGGGGACCGAAAGTCCATCAAATCCGCTGCGAAGAAGGCTAAATTGAGAGAGTTTTTAGGTAAACTTTCGGCAACCGAGAGTCACTATGACAGACGTAAATCCAGGCGTGTTTATCTATCTTGCGAGCTAAATCAAAGGAAACTACGGCAACTGTATAACGAGTCGGTTCCCCAGCATTTACAGGTCAAGAAGTCGATGTTTCACGAAGTATTTACACGCTCCTTTAATATTGGTTTTCGGTCACCTTCCTCAGATACGTGTAGTACATGCATGGTACTCGCACAGAGAATAAAGGTTGAAATCGATCCTCAGAGGAAAAGCGTTTTCATAATGCAAAAACGAGTACACACGTTACGAGCAAATGCATTTTATAACCTGTGTAAATCTAATGATCCTGATTCAGTGTCATTCTGTTTTGACCTACAATAGGTCCAACCCCTGCCAAGAACACCTATCCAAGAATCATGTTATGCACGGCAAATCAGTTTCTATACCCTTTGTTTCGTCGGCATGGACTCGAGGACGCCAACGTTTTATCAATGGACCGAGGACGTAGGCGGCAGAGGGGCAACGGAGGTTGGTTCCGCACTCCTGCATTACTTGGATTCGTTGCCATTAGACGGAACACGAATGTTGAGATTATTCTGTGATGGGTGTGGGGGTCAAAACAAAAACTCCCACATCATACACACCATCATGTTTTGGTTTGTCAACAAATCACCTCTTTGTGGGGATGTAAATGTGGATTTCTTAAAATTTGATAGAAATTGTGAATTATTAACACAGGTACTAATTTCCTATGGACTGAAACCTACAGTAAATACCCCAACAAGAATAACAAAATTTAGTAAAACCACTCCTGATCAATGTTTTTAAATACAGATAAATATCACCATTCAATAGAAGTCTATTGTCCGGGTTTTAGTGACCACCATGGACAAATACTGAGTTTTGAAGTACCCGAAACAATCAATAATAATGATAATGGAGTAAAATCAAAGTGCAGGTCATTCACCGAAACAAATGTTATATATTTCAATGACTTATTAAATCAGGAAACATGGTCAGAAATGTATAAACTAGAAAATGTAAATGATAAATTTAATGCATTTAACAATACCCTAAAACTCTATTTTGAAACAGCATTCCCCTTTAGACAAAGAACTGTTCAAAATAAAAATAAACTAGCAATTGGATAACAACAGGGATTATAAATTCATGTCAAAGAAAGAAATTTATACACAAATTATATAAACAATACCACACAACACCTGAATTCAATTTATACTTCAAAAAATACACTAGCATATTAAATAAGGTAATAAGACTAGCAAAGAAAATGCATAATGATAATTTTATTTCCCAATCATCTAATAAAAATAGGGCTATGTGGTCCGTGATAAAGAAAGAAACTGGAAAATCTGCTAAAATACAAAGGAACATTACACTGACCAGAAATAATAAAGTGATTAATAGTCCAGAGGAAATAGCAAACACTTTTAATGACTATTTTCTGGAAATTCCACAAAAATTATTAAATAAATCACAGGTAAATACACTAAATTCTAATAATAAAATAAATATATGTAGTGATTCTTTATTTATAAATCATGTCACAAGTGAAGAGGTAAGAATAGTTATAAAAGAGCTAAAAAATAAATTCTCTGCTGACATTGATGGCATCCCTGATGCAATTTTAAAGAAATGTGCAGAAAATATAATAAATCCACTTACACACTTAATAAACAGTTCAATTCTCTCAGGAACTTACCCAGATATTTTTGAAGTTATCAAAAGTAATTCCAGTGCACAAAAACGGTTCAAAAGATGAATTAGATAACTATCGTCCTATTACCTTACCAACTGGTATTGCAAAAATTGTGGGAAAAATCATGTATAAGAGACTGATAAGTTTTATAGAAAAAAAAATATCAAACTCACAACATGGATTCAGAACGGAAAAATCTACACAGACAGCAATTTATGAATGTATTAATAGTATACTGAAATTAATTGACAATAAGGAACATGTAACTGGCCTATTCTTTGATTTATCGAAAGCATTTGATGTTGTTGACCATAAAATCCTCCTTACAAAACTAAATCAATATGGTATTAGAATTGTTGTTTTAAGGGGCCTAACATCTAGGTTATCGGCCGATGGTATTAGAGGTCTAGCTAATAAATGGATAGAGTCTTACTTAACAATGTGTAAACAAATAGGATGATGGAACCAAATTACTTAATGAAACATTGTCCAATGAGGGAATTATTAAATTTGGAGTATCCCAGGGATCGGTTTTGGGCCCACTACTCTTTCTTCTATATATCAATGATATAACACAGATTGTTCATTCACATAAGGAAATTTTGTTTGCGGACGATACAACACTCGTAATAAAAGGTGAAACTAAACAGGTCATACAGCAGTCTGCTGACTCCGTTACAGGAGAGTTAACCAAATGGTCACAAGATAATCGCCTCATAATAAACTATAAAAAAACAGTATGTCTAAATTTCCACACTATACAGAATAGGAATCCTGCGAAGCCCAATATAACATTAAATGGTCATCAAATAGAAAATAAATCAGAAACAAAGTTTTTAGGACTATGGACACAACATGACTTGAAATTGAATAAACATATACAATATCTGAACACTAAACTGAACTCGATGTGCTTTGCGTTACGTATTTTGAAAACCTGCACTAGCATGCACACATTAAGAAATACTTATTTTGCTTATTTCCATTCATACTTAAGATATGGGGTCATATTTTGGGGTATCTCGCCAGATGTTCTAAGCACGTTTAGGATACAAAAGAGGGCGATTAGAATTATGGCAAATGTAAACATTAGAGAATCATGTAGACCTCTGTTTGAAGATTTAAACATTCTCCCACTGCCCTGCATACATATCTTTGAAAGTATTATGTTTTATAAAAAGAATTTAATGAATAAGGATGTTTTTCTTAAAACAAACAATGATGTTCATAGGCATAACACAAGACAAAATCAAAGCATTCATATTTCACACACACACACACACACACACACACACACACACACACAAGCATATATTAAAAAGGATTTTTTCACATAGGAGTTAAATTATACAATAAACTACCCCAGTATATAAAACTTGCCCCAAAAATAAAAACCTTTGATAGAATGTTGAAAGCTTATCTGCAGTGCCATTGTTTTTACTCTGTAGTTGAATATCTTAGTGTATAGGAGCGATGAAATCTATAATTATATTTTACTTTTCTATTTTAATTGTAATACCTAGCTGTAAGTTGTTGTATTTATAGAATATTATGATACTAGAGTAAGGTGTAAATAGTTGTCCAATAAGATTGTATCTCTTAAGATCTGTTATTATAATAAGTTATAAATAGTTATAGTATTAGTATTATATACCTATTAGTACTTCTATTTTATAGATGTAAATTCTGATGTGTCCTATATCAAAAATGTATTGTATAGGCTACATGTATTTGATCAAATGGAATTAATAAAATCTACCGGTATCTATTTAGAGGAAATAAATTTGACATTTCCAGTACCGGTAAGAGGCCATAGCTTTCTGCCGCAGACCGTGTGTTCGGTCGCGTTGAGAAGCACATTCGGACAACGCCGATTATTACACACAAGGACGAATATGAAGCAATTTACAAGGAACACGGCACTGTATGAACCTTAGGACGGGACTATGTCTTACACAACATTAAATCCCTTGGGGAGTCCTACAAAAACGTCCGTGGAATAAGGGATATCAAACGACGTAACTTCAGGAAATAGGCTACATAGTCATTCAGGGCAAAGGACAGGCAAAAACATTATTCCAATTAAAATGCTACACGAATTACAAGCATGAATCTGTTGCGGAAAGGAAGCGGTTTTGTATTTTGAAGCGAAACAGACGCCATCCACAGGTAGTGGACAGCGTCGTCTGACAGCGGCCAAGAAGGATTATGTGCGAGGTTTGCTGGTCAGGCAATTTGGAAGGGAATGGGAAGCGGATGCTCGTTTCCTGTGGTACAAGAACCTGCTTAATGACGGTGAAATCCGCGAAGACAATACAGATGAAGAGAACGTATTCGCAGATGAGCAGTGTGATTGCTTGGAAGATGAACTGTCAGCGATAATTTAACATGAAACGTGTTTGTTGCCAACAAACAGCTTTGTTCCCAATGATAGTGTATTGGTTACTAGACTACTCCAGAGCAGTCGGATCAAGCTCCGATAACTCCAAACGGTTGAATCAAAGCCAGACATCTCCATATTTTTGGGGGGAATGCCCTGGGTGTTGCGGTGTCTATACTTTGGTTTCCTACCATATTCCACAATTGTGCAACCACATGGTTACGTGGCGTTTTCCTGGCCTGACGTAGGTGTTTCCCGGGAGTTATCGGCTTTTGATCCAAACGCGCATTTCAGTTGACGATGTACGCGTCATATCCTGTGTTTTGATTAAAATGACTGTGTGGCAATATACATTTCTCTTATGTCCCTCTCTCTCCACCCCCCCCCCCCTCCCCCCCCCCCCCCCCCCCCCTGCACCTCACACATGCGATGCAAAATCAGTTTCCTCGCCGAGATTTGTATATGTGGAGAATCAGTTAGCTTGGTACTGCTGGAACTATAGTGCGTCCGCAATGGCGGACGACCTGCATGTCCGGGGTTAGGTTCGGAGCGCAGTCCGCCCGCCCGCCTAGTGCGTCCTAGTACCAAGTCTCCGTGATCCGGAGAGGGGAACCACGCCTGCGAGCAGGGGCTTTTCCTCTCGTGTCCTGGACATAGCTGTTGGTTGTCATCAATCCCTCCGCTACTGCATACAATCATCCTGAAACTACATGCTAAAAATGATTAATAATCCTTCCCATGGCAAGCCAGGGGAGGGTTCTTTTTTTTTCCTTAATCTAGACTTAACCTAAAGCTGGACCAAACAAACTAATGAAACACACAAGCAGACGTACACATAGACAAATATTGGTTAGTACATAAATATATACACTTCATGTATGCAGCAAGGGGAGCGCTTGTGGCCGCCTTGATTGGGCCGGAGCCGTTAGCCAAGGTCTCCCATGGGATGAGTGGGGGAAATTGGATGATCCATGAGGGTGTTCCATGGGTAGAGCCCTGCGCGGATAAACAAAACGTTATCCGCATCCGCCCCGCATCCGCACGGCTGTTATCCGCATCCGCCCCGCATCCGCACGATTGTTATCCGCATCCGCCCCGCATCCGCACGACTGTTATCCGCATCCGCCCCGCACGACTGTTATCCGCATTATTTTGCAGCAACTGCTTTCGTACGGTTGACTCGAAAATGTTGAAACGTCTCCCCTCTTCCCTTATTTCCCTTATTTTCCTCCCATCATCCCTAATTGCACGTAGAGCTTTCTGCATATTTTCTGCTGGGTAGGAGTTTTTCTCCGTTTTCCGCGTATAATTTCTTGGCATCTGGAGAACAAACACTAGATATTTTGCCATTAATTTCGCATTGTATTTACTTGTATCGTACGTTCTGCGCACCATTACCCCACTCTGCTTTTAAAACGTAACTCACTGAATCCCAGTAAACTAATCTATTATGGAAAAATAAATACCTGCAAAACTGGCATTTAAAACTGCATTTAATTTTAAATAATTGAATCACAACGGTAGGCTTACCTTCTTATTTGCTGGCTACAGAAAATAACATGCAACGTGTAAAGTTTCTTCATCCAAGCCTCACGGCTATCATCACATAGCAACTGGCATCATGCTGACTGTCCCTATCTGATAGGTACGATGACAGCTTAAGGGCAGCATGGGTAGCAGGGAACTGAGTTGCTAGTTGTACTACCAACTCGAAAAACATAGGTGCGCACAATTACCCAACTTTCCCCATGATATTCAACGGGTACGGATTGTATTCTAAAACCTATCCGCAATTTTACTCCAAACATTATCCGCAGCTTATCCGCTATCCGCAAAGCCATGCAAACTATATCCGCATGGCAAAAAATGTTGCGGATATCCGCGGGTTTATCCGCGGATATCCGCATCCGCGCAGGGCTTTATCCATGGGATGTGTATCTGGGGGTGACATTTATGTTGTGTGTCCCTGGGGTTAGTGCCGCTTTGCGCTACTCTTAACACCTACCTTCACTGACTTCACCTGAAGAGAATGTGTCTTGGGGTAGGGTATTTGCTATTTCGGCCAATATCGTGTCGCCCTAGGGCTCTTGCGAGTGGGTTGGCCAAATAGCGCCTGGTGCGTTGTGACCTTAGTGCAAGTTGGCGCACAAAGGTTTTGATGCTTGGCGTATTTGTTATGCGTTCAAGCTCCCGCGTGGGTGTGTCGCGCGGGAGCTTTTGTGCTAACCGCAAGCATTTATTTTGGATCATCTGCAGCTTTTTGAGGTTCGACTTAGCTGTATAGCCCCATACGGGGCTGGCGTACATTAATATAGGACTTATGAGGGCTTTATACATGTTTACGCCCAGCGTCTTGTCGAGGCGACTCTTTCTATTTAGGAGTGGGTAAAGCTGCAGCAATCGCACGTTTGCTTTACGCTGAAGTTTTGTGACATGGTGAAGCATGGTCAGTTTAGCATCTAGGGTTACTCCTAGGTAGTTTACTGTGCTCGTCCATGGAATGTTGCATGCGAATAGTGTGAGTGACTGGATTGAGTCAGTCGACGTGAAATTCTGTTCTTCATGGTGAAGAGTACCGCCTGACTTTTGTCAACATTGACTTTTATCCGCCACTTAGTGATCCAGAGTTCCAGGGCCCAAAGCGCTTCCTGCAGCCTCTTCCTGATACAGGCTATGCGGAAGTGTTGGGCTGTCATAGCCGAGTCGTCAGCATAGAGGTATAACGTAGTTAGCGCTCCTGCTGGTCCTGGCATGTCATTGATATACAGGCTGAAGAGCACGGGAGCTATTGTACTGCCCTGCGGGACGCCTGCTCGGATCTGTCGCTTAGTGGACAGCACGTTCAAAATATCAACCTGGAATGTGCGGTCTTCTAGATATGATTTGATTATTCGTATGTAGGCTGGATGAAAATTACAGTCTAGTCAAAGGCTTTCTGTATATCTAGGAAGACCGCTCGAGATGGTGCTTCTTATTATACGGTACGGTTGATGGTGTAGACGTCACTTCAGAGCAGTGATATGATTCGTCCGGCAGTACAGGAAGTTGACATCAACCAATGAGAGATACCGTTACGAACATGAGAAGGACAGGAGCACAACCCAACGAGCTAGAGAAAGGTATATAGAGAGGCAAGGAGCCGCGTAGCAGCACTCTGGGCGGAGGCAACCTGAGTTAAGGCGGCCATGATTCAAAACGTCGTCTGACAAGAGCTTGTTGTGATTGTTCGGGCTGTGCGGGAACATGCGTTGAATGAAATTTATTTAAAAATACATAGGCCATTCCGTCAGTGTGTTCGTCATTCAATTGTACGAATAGAAGTAATAAGACAACAGGAGTGTCGTATTTCAGGTAAGAAATGTCATCCAAATTCATAAATTATTGAGGTCGACTCTTTACGAAAACGTGATGCAGCAGTTGAAGTTTGTGTGATATTTACATTTCAGATTCCCTTTGCAGAACCAGGAACTAACAAAACAATGGGTTGTCAACATGAAAAAGGGATAAATGGTAATCCACGAGATACAGCTTTATTTGTTCTCTACACTTTGAAGATAAATATATGTATGTAGCAAATGACAGGCGACGTCTACTAGCTAATGCAGTAGGCCTACCTACAATTTCCAATTTTCCTGCACATCTGCAGAAGAAGCAGGCCTGTAGATCTTCGCCGAAGAAGCGAAGTTTCCAGGAAACTACAGAACACTCGCAATCAGATAGCATTGTTGCAGAATACCTTGATATCAGTAAGTAAATATATTAGACTGTCTTAAAATTTAAGGAAAGATAGTCGTGAGTCATAATAATAATAGATATAAAGTAAAATATATTGTTCAAATCTTCGTAAGCCAACGAGGTATACTTTCTCTAGTTCGTTGTTTTGAACTCATTTTGGGAAACGTAACAGGCTTTACTAGTCTTTTATTTTTTTCTTGTTCTCAGAAATTCTACAGCAAGGTGCAGGATCTAGCCATAATCACACATATTCTATCCCTAGCCCACGGACGATGAAGAAAATGAAGTGCTTTTATCGGGTCAAGATGTTGAGAAAGAAGGACTGATTAAAGAGAAAGACGTGAAAGATGGCCTTTTGAATCCATCAAATGATGTAGGGAAATTACGTAAGACAGCTGAGAGTGTCATCAGGAAGAATGACTGTATGTTGCGAAAGAACACGAAGAATCTCATGCAGAAGTTGCAGACAGAGTCTATGCTACGCTGCCGGGTTATCTGTTTCACAAATCTGACCATCTATTTACAGCTACTGAACCTGGGGAAAAGTCTCACTATGCTTCACTCATCGAGCGAATTGTGAAACAGTAACTTATTATACATGCAGGCTTTACCACTTCTGCAGAAATACAGCTCAACGTGAGAGAGGTCAACAGGAGCGTCAGTTGTACACAAAACTTTTTCTTTTTAAAGGACAATGATATCATGCAATGTACTGTGCATAAGCAACGTAGCTTATTGTCTTGTAAGATGATTGTGTTAATTTTCGTTCAATCTACAAATTAAATTGCTAGGCCTTACGTAGGCCTAATCTTACATTACGCCTCATTAGTCACGCCTCTTCCTCCCTGCCTCCCACCCTCTTGACAGTGTATATCATGGCGGCTGCCAGTTCAACCTGCTTCCAAAATGGCGGCGCCATTTCCACTCTATATACCTTTCTCTAGCTCGTTGGCACAACCTGTCTGCCATTTTGATTACAGCTATCGGTTGATTGAACGTAATTGCCGTAACAAACTAGCCTATAGGCCCAAGACTTTTTGAAAAAATATATTTCAGAGCCATAGGCTATCAAAACAGACGTCTAACAAGGCAAGTGAAAAAATAATAATTACTGAGAGGAATGGTCAATTTGACCATTGAAAAGATCGCTTAAAAAACGTGAACCTGTGCTCAGTTTATAGGTTAAGAAAAATTTGAAAAATGTTTTTCCTCTCTCCAATATTGGCAAAAATTGCTTCAATACAAAAATAACTGGCTTTGTAGCCATCGTAAATGCGAATACACGTGATCGGAACAGGTAAGGACGACTTATTAAAAACTTCAGGAAACTACGGTACATCTCAAATTAAAATTCGCCAAATGACGACTTCAAGATGAAAACAATTGAAACCCAAAACATTCAGATCAAATCCCTTTTAACCTTAACAAACTTGACAAAATACATAACCATGTTTCTTTCGACCATGTTCTCACACAATCTTAACATTTAGGTACCCCAGTTTATGCTAAATTAATTTCTTGTAGAACAATAATTAACATCAGTCTATTGAGAATTGAGGCGTTGAGATCACAAAAGGTACATGTCACTGAATAGTACCGTAGTTTTGAGATATATCAATTTTTAATATAATTCTGAATATCATTTCTACAGCTTATGGTTAACCTTACATGCTGATTAGGACGATTAAAGTCATATGTCAAAATCTGTAATCATATAATAAAGACACATACCGTACTAGTAAATGGATATAGAAAATGACTGACATGTCCCTATTTTTGCTTTTAACAACATTCCTTTTACCAAAAATAAAGTATAACTCAAGAATTTGTACAGTGTTATAGCAAAATGTGTTTTTAATCATTTAAACATAGTCTATTAATGCACACTCCAAATATTGTAGGTGTATATTACATATAGTTAATTGTTCCATTAGACTGTGGTGTATGAGTGTGTCTGCTGGCAGTTGCATTGTTTATTAGATATAGTTCATTGTTTCAATAGACTGATGTGAGAGGGTGCCAGGTGACAGACTGTTTTAGTGATAGTATTTTGTTGTTGGTGGAACTTGAGTATTTTTTGGTTACCGGTAGTAGAATTTTGGTATTTAATTGTTAGTAGAAGGTTAGTATTTTATCATTTTAAATGATCTTGTCGACTTCGTCGTTACGCTGGGGTCTGGCGTTACGTTACGGTGACGGGACGAAATGTACCCAGATGCACTGAGGTGTGTGACGTCATAGTACTGCTTGGTGCATGTGTTCCCCGACAATCTCTACTTCGTTAGTATAAGACAAAAATCCCCGATTCTTGGATGTCACGGGTAATCTCGAGAACCACTGGATGGATTTTGATGCGGTTTTCACCATTCTGTAAAGGATATCTCGAGGAAAGATTCTGTAGAAAATAATTTATGTATGATCAAAGGAAGCCAGGCAGTAAAGGATTTCAGTGAAAAAGTCGAAAACAAACTTGGCGTCCGTGCGCTTCTTAAGCTTACGCTGGGCAAACAGTTAAAAATATCAATATACTATGAGCATAAGAATTGGTCAGCATGAAAAGTTCTTCAAAAAAGTCCGCGAAAGCATATCTCTATCTTCAATACATCGCCCACTATAAGAGTTTCTAGACTGGATGGAAGGGGCACGTCCCCGCGCGCTCTGGTGAGCGTGACGGCATCCCGCGCGCTTGACCTTGCTTTGCCCATGGTTTGCACTTGCCGCTCGCGAGTAATTTGAGACAAGATAAGCAAGATAAGTATTATGCAGATAATTTTCTAACTTGTCAAGAGTCTTTGGCTTCGAGCGAAGCGAGAAGCCTCCAGCCTTTCTAGCATTTTTCAACATTTGTACCATTTAAAATGATACAAAGTCTAGTCTTTCAGACTGACCGTCACTTTTTTGTCAGTAGAATTGCTGTATTATTTATTCTGAAAGGAAGTAGCAGCCTTTTAGAATGAATCAATTCTTCACTTGTCTTATAGACGGTTAAGATATTGATAATATAGCACAACTAATGGCTACACTGCATTCTGCTGCACAGCTAAAAGCAACGGGAAACTACAGCAATAATGCTATTCCCGAGGATATGCACCTCTCTATGCATAATTACATGTGATGATGGCCTCCTCCCTTGCAAAAATTTCAATCCGGAGGTAAACTAGTCCCCCGTTCGGATCTCTGGGTGGGGCCTACTCGAGAGGGGGTTAACATCACAGAAGTGACAAAGAGGAAATCTGACATTCTACGGATCGAAGCGTGGAATGTTAGAAGTCTGCTAGGAAGTGGAAGGTTAGAAAACTTAGAAAGGGAAATGGATAGGTTGAGGTTGGATTTGGTTGGGATTAGTGAAATGCGCTGGCAGGAAGAACAGGACTTTTGGTCAGGTGACTATAGTGTCATTAGCACTAAATCAAACAATGGCCAAGCAGGGGTTGGTCTCATATTGAGTAGCAAACTTAGACAGCGGTTGGAATATTATGAGAAATATAGTGAACGGATTATTGTAGCTAAATTCAAAACAAAACCTATGTGCACCACAGTGGTACAAGTCTATATGCCTACCAGTCAAGCTGATGATGAAGATGTTGAAAGGGTCTATGAAGAAAAAGATGAAATTCTGAGGTATATCAAGGGTGATGAAAATGTTATAGTAATGGGAGATTGGAATGCTGTGGTAGGAAAAGGAAGAGAAGGGAAGATAGTAGGAGATTTCGGATTAGGTGAAAGGAATTATCGAGGAAGCAGGCTGATGGAATTCTGCACCGAGCATGAGTTGGTCAGAGCTAACACCTTATTCAGTAACCTCAATATAAGAATATACACAAGGATGAGACCAGGAGATACAGGGCGTTACCAAATCGACTTCATTATGGTCAAGCAGAAGTTTCGAAACCAGATTTTGGATTGTAAAACATATCCCGGTGCTGACATAAACTCTGACCACAATCTGGTTGTTATGAAATGCAAGGAAGCGAAAGAAGAATGGTTGAAAGAGAAATGTGCAGATATAGAAAATTGTCTGAAATTAGGAAAAGTAGACAAAGCTTATCGAAGGATTAAGAATACTTTTGGGGAAAAGAAGACTAAGTGCTGTAATATTAAGGACACAAATGGAAAGCCTCTAACGGATAGGGAAGAAAAGGTTGATAGATGGAAAGCTTGTATAAGGGAAAGGAGATTGAGAATCATGTAATGGAAAGGAAGGGGGAAATTGATGAGGATGCAAAAGGAGATTTAATAATGAGATCAAAATTTGACAGAGCTTTGGAAGAATTAAGCAGGAACAAAGCACCAGGCATAGATGATATACCGACTGTGTTACTATATTGTGGGGTTTGAAGCCATTTTTCATTGTTGCCTTAGTAAACAAAAGTTTGGTGCTTTTCAGTCGGTCAACATGAATGTACCCAAAAGAGCTGGGTTATACCCTAATCCTGAAAAAAAATCATGAGATTAATAAATTTTATTAATTATAAATTATAATTATTAATGAGGTTATTTCACTTGGTGTGTAGGATTTATGAGACTGGTGAGGTACCCTCTGATTTCAAGAAGAATGTTATCATCCCTATACCGAAGAAAGTGGGAGCTGACAGATGTGAAGATTACCGTACAATTAGCTTCATTACTCATGCTTCAAAGATCCTGTCTAGAATAATTTACAAGAGGATTGACAGCCAGATAGAAACGGAGTTGGGTGAAGACTAGTTTGGTTTCAGGAGGAATGTAGGAACAAGGGAAGGTGTACTAAGTCTTAGGATTATTTTGGAAGGTAGAATGAGGACAGATAAGAAAACGTTCATGGCATTTGTAGACTTCGAAAAGGCTTTTGATAACGTTGATTGGACTAAATTGTTTGACATTTTGAAAACGATTGGATTAAAGTACAGGGATAGGAGGGGTGATCTACAATCTATACAGAAACCAGACAGCAGTCATTCGAGCTGAAGGAAATGAGAGAAAAGCTGGTATTCAGAAAGGTGTAAGGCAAGGCTGCAACTTATCACCCATACATTTCAATCTTTACATTGAACAAGCAATGAAGTAAATTGGATAAAACTTTAAAGTGGGAGTGAAGATTCAAGGAGAAATAATTTCAACTCTGAGATTTGCCGATTACATCGTAATCTTGGCCGACACGCCTGAGGATTTGAATGAGTTTTTATTGGTATGGACTCCGTCTTGAGTAAAGAATTCATGATGAAAATGAATAAATGTAAAACAAAAATATTGGAATGCAGCCGAAAAAATCAGAAACCTCTATGGACATCAAATTGGCAGGTGAAAAACTGAAGGAAGTAGGAGACTTCTGTTACTTAGGAAGCAAAATAACGTGGTGGACGAAGCAAAGAGGATATAAAAGTAGGTTGGCTCAGGCAAGGAAAGCATTTCTACAGAAAAGGAATCTGTTGACATCGAATATAGATTTAGGTATTAGGAAGTCATTTTTGAAAGCCTTTGTCTGGAGCGTGGCACTCTATGGAAATGAAACTTGGACTATTGGTGCAGCAGAAAAGAGGAGAATTGAAGCGTTTGAAATGTGGTGTTACAGGAGAATGATGAAGGTCAGATGGGTAGATAGGGTTACAAACAAACAAGTATTAAGACGAGTAAGAGAGGAGAGATGTTTCTGGCGACTGGTAATGAAGAGAAGAGATAGGTTGGTAGGACACATACTAAGACACCCAGGAATAGCAAGCTTAGTTATGGGAGGAAGGGTCGAGGACAAGTACTGTAGGGGTAGACCAAGGTTAGAATATGTTAAACAGATTGCCTCGGGTGTCGGGTGTGGTAGCTATGTAGAGATGAAACGATTAGCTTAGGACAGGGAGGCATGGAGTGCTACATCAAAACAGTCAAAAGACTTAAGTCTCAAACAACAACATCGAGAAAGGTTGAAAGCGTCAAAAGCCTTCTGGATTAGGATAATTCTTGTCCAGTCATAAGCACTTGCCATTCAGAAGAAAATAATTCCTGCTGAGTAAGCAGCAGAATCCTTCGAGTAGCGAATTGGAGTTCCAAATTGGTAAGGAAACCTTGCGCTAGAGAGGCTGATCAATCACAAAATATTTCCATCGGAATAAATAAGCCATTACAAGGCTGAATTTAACAAATGAAGAGTAACGCGGGGAGAAGGCAGTTTCTGTGGAGGTCAAGTGGGAATAAGCCATACAAATACTGTATCAGGCACATCCTTTGAAAACTGGCAAGAAAGATGAGGATCTAGTATAAGCCACGAAGGTCTATGCCATACAGTTCAGTACAGTACTGGGTAAACAACGATGTTATACTATGTCTGCGGGATTTTTCTTACTGGAAACTTGATTCCACTGTTCCTTGTGAGGCACTTATTGAATGT
Organism: Meconema thalassinum; assembly: GCA_946902985.2. Lineage (NCBI taxonomy): Eukaryota > Metazoa > Arthropoda > Insecta > Orthoptera > Tettigoniidae > Meconema > Meconema thalassinum. Next base: position 1,091,161,796 of record OX336389.2, read on the forward strand.
TGATAACATGATTTTCCACAAAAGTGTTCAAATTGGAAGAGGGCTTTGAAAGCCAAGCAAAAACAATGGACAAGTCATTGCAAAAAAATGTGCTGGAAAATTGAACCTTGAAACCACAATGTAATTTGCTTGCTAACTCTATTGCTGTTAAAGCAGAGCTACTGTGGTTTTTGCACAAGTCTAGTTTGCGAACCCAAGTGAGGGAGTAATGGGACATCGACTATATAAGCACAACAATAAGCATACTCAGAACTATTGGCAAAAGTATGAAATTCTCAATGCTGACAGCGAGGGTCAAGAATTAGAAGACGAGGGAACAAAATGTCTGAAAGATCTCACAAACTGTTTCGATAATCAAGCCATGCTTGAAGAAAAGAAGTAGGTACTACATCATCCCAATTTGATTTTAATAACCATAACATCTGCATAAAAATTTTGGCAGTGATCATAACAGGGGAAATATACTGTAGGGGAATGAAAAACTTGGCAATTCGGACAAGTCTTGTCTCTTGGTTTTCGGATTACCATCGGACATGTGAACCTTGCACGAAGAAAATTCGGATGATGGTGACCAACAAATGCCTAAGTTCTTGACTGTAGCTTCTTCAGTAGGGAGTTGAATTAGGTTAGAATGGGGTAATCACGAGAATTTCAACGAGAATTTGTGAAGAAGAAGACCTCCTCCTATGAATAGGGATTTAAGATCCTTAGAAATGTGAACAGCGTCCTTTAAGCCATGAAATGAATGAAGAAAATTGTCCATGTAGAAAGATGTTTTAAGTGCCTCGAAGGCCAAAGGGTGCAACTGATGACAGTCTTGTTCGGCCAAGATGTGTAGAGAGCGAATGGCAAGAAACGCTGAAGGCTTCAGACCAAATGCATAGATTTACAAACAAAATTATTTAATAGCTTTTGAGACCTCACCACGCCAGAAAATATTTTGCCATTCCTGTTGCTCGGAATTCACTAAATCTCGCCAATACATCTGTTTGATGTACACTATAACAGCGTTGGGACAAAGACGAAAATTAAGTAATACCGAAGTAAGGTCTGTAGGTCTGTTTAAATAGCAGGTCCTGAATACAAAGTGTCATTGAATAAAGTACCATTAACATCATGAGCAGAACCACTAAAATCAACTCATATTTGTTCCTGTGTAGAAGAGTCCTTGCAGACAGGATGATGGTTTGTATAGACTATTTCACGAGGATGGCCACTCTCTTCTTCGAATTTAGAAACTACTTCCATGTAGTCAGTTGACTCATAATCTTCCATAAGGAGACAGTCTTGAGACTTGACAGAAGTATCTTGCTTAAAATGATTCTCAACTAGGATAGGATAGGATTCTAGAATGATCGGAGGGTTCAAAACACGCGGAAGAATTATTACAAATCTGTCCTCAGAGGTACGAGTAGCAGTTTCACAAGAGAATTTCTCACAATTTGCATCCTCATCTGAAGGAGGCATAGGCTAAAAGTTTCACCGTGTTCTATCTCCCATCATTTTGTTAAGTCTTGGTACAAATCAGCACTGACAGAATAACACTGTGGCGAGAGTTAAATGGGACTATGCTGGATTTGTCCAGTAACAATCTAACCAAAACTTGTTTTACGAACGGAAACATGCTGAGCGCCATTAACTTCCTCAGAGAGTAAACATTGCCAGAAAACATTAGAACTAAGGATAATTTCAATGGGCATATTTTAGTTGAGATGTGAGTCGGCTAACTTCATGTAGGGTGGAACATACTTGGCATATGGAACTGATTTCTAAGCAATCTAAGTGAAAGTGCGGGTATGCTTTAAATGCACAGAATTTAATGATTGGGACTTGGATTGTTTCATCCCAGTGACCTCTATTGAGGTGGAGTACTTTTGAAGACTTAGTTTTTGAACTAAGGACTCACTGATAAAATCGTGAATGAATGCATGATCCAATAACTCTCGTGCATCAATCCATTTTCCCTGCGCATAATGTAACAAAACCTTCACCATGGACAATAACACTTGAGTGTTATTTTAAGAGGTAGCGCTTTGAATAAATGACTGAGCACCGGTAGAGTGAGTTTCCGGCCCAGACTTGACAGAGGAACCAACAGGACTTGATGATCGTGGTATCTCATGCCTATGCAAAAGCGTATGCTGTTTAGCTTTGCAATAAAATCAGAGCCATTCAGAACGATAGTTATTCAAAGAATGCTTGCTCAAAAGACAACTAAAACAATGTTTATGTTGCATCACCAATTTGCGCCTATCATCAATGGACAAAGCTTTAAATTTCAAAACGATAGAGATTGTGAGAATATTGACATAAGACACAACTCAGTGATTGGCTAGGTGACTGAATTTGTACAGCAAATACATGGGACTTTGACATTCTTTGTTCATGAATGATGGCCTTGTATTTGTTGAAAATCTTAGTAGCAGAGACACCAACTTCCTGACAGGCCACTGTAATAAGAACCTGACATCTGGCCGTTATATCTTTTACAAGAGCCTCATTGGTGCATTGAGAATGTTAAGGTAGTTCCATTTCCCATGCCCTCAAGGTGGTGGAATCAAATTTAGTTGAAATGAGGAGGATTAAAAACAAATCCCAATGTTCAATGGGTTAATTGAAATTTGCAATAGCACAAGTGTGGTGTTCTGGTATATCTATTACATTTCTGAGGTATGACATGTTCTCAGCATGAACAGTAGGCAAGTTGAATAGGGCTTGTATATGCCTCTGATTTCTTAACCTAGTATTGCTCTACTGATCTATAAAGAAGCTCTAATGCGACGTCATAATAATCACTGGTGAGAGCAAGCACTTGCATGAATTTCAATGCATGACCTTGCACCTCTAGGCGAAGATAATGAAACTTTTGTATTGGCGAGAGAGAATTGTTATTATGATTAAGAGAAATGAACAATTGGAGGATTGATTCCCACTTTTTCTTATCACTAGAAAAATGAGGCTGCTCCATTTTAGGGACAAAAGATGAGGTAGGCATCAAAGGAATTGGGCCTTCTTTCTCTGCTTGCAACATTAATACCCTGAGGAGATTTGTAGCCTTGGTGTATCCCTTATAATATAAGTGCTCAACTTCATCGCAATCACTTAGCTGATCTGCTCTATGGATCTCGATGTCACATTGATTTTCATTGTATTTTTCAAAGCATGCTCATAATTCCTTAGGTGTTGAGAAATTTTGTCAAGGTTGTGCTCTAGCCCAGTAATATCTGCAAGGAATGTATGAAAATGAGTTAACTTCCCCCTATAAGAGGCACAAGTGTTAATAATTTTGTCATCAAGGAACATGTAAAAAACTGTAGTGTTACTCACCACACTGCTAACTTGAATGTTGCGGCTATAAGGGGTGTTGATGACCGGTATGCCTTCAGCTTGCTGAGTGCGAGCAGATAATGAACGGGAAGTTGACAGCTCCCTCTCCCTTCATATTCTCTTCACCCTCCATTGTCACCTGTTTGTAATTAGGCTGGAAAAATACAATTATATGTATTAATAAAATCTATACTAATATAATAAAGCTGAAGAGTTTGTGTGTTCGTGTGTTTGTGTGTTTAAACGCGCTAATCTCTGGAACTACCAGTCCGATTCGAAAAATTCTTTTTTTATATGATAGCCAGATTCAAGAAGAATGGTTTAGGCTATGTAGCATTAGGCTACACCTCTCAAGTAACGTAAAAGATTGATTTTTGTTCAGTAAGTCAGTAGAACAAGCACTCCCAAACAGCTCTATCCGCATGCGCTGGCGTTATGGTTAGTGATAGGTACACCGTTTCACCGATCTGAACCAAAATTTGTATACTTACCCTTTGGAACCCTGCGAGTAACTCGCTCTACATGAAATTTATGACAGACCAGTCCATTCCCTGCATTTAGGCCCTTTGGCACAAATCTACACAATTTTACCGATCTGAACCAAAATTTGTATACTTACACTTTGGAACCCTGCGAGTAACGCTGTTTACATGAAATTTTGGACAGACCACTCCATTCCCTGCATTTAGGCCCTTTGGCACAAATCTACACCGTTTCACCGATCTGAACCAAAATGTGTATACTTACCCTTCGGAACCCTGCGAGTAACACAGTCTGCATGAAATTTTGGACAGACCACTCCATTCCCTGCATTTAATTCCTTTGGCACAATTCTACACCGTTTCACTTATCTGAACCAAAATTTGTATACTTACACTTTGGAGCCCTGTGAGTAACACTGTCTGCATGAAATTTTGGACACACCACTCCATTCCCTGTATTTAGGCCCTTTGGCGCAAATGTACACTGTTTCACCGATCTGAGCCAAATTTTACATACACTTTGAAATCCTGCTGGTAATACTGTTCACTTGATATTTTGGACAACGCTCTCCATTCACTAAATTTAGAATAACAGACAAAATTAACTTGAAAACCACGTATTAAGGCCTTAGAACCATTCTTGTCCGAAGTAGGGTAACAGTAAGAGTATTTTAATAAGTCTATTGTTGACGGGCAGTTCGGGCTGCATCACGTCGCCCCTACCAGTGTTCTGGTGCAGAATTGCGAAATTGTTGTATCTTGCGCTGTTTATAAATTGCAGTCATGGGGAGTAATTAGTGCAAAAAATTTCTTAGGCCCCTTAAAACAGTTATCATCATGAAAATATTATGCCTCTGTATAAGTGCAATGGTGTTGGTGCAGTACATTGAGGTTTCTAGCTGCAATAAGCGTTGGTGTTTGAAATTTACTCTCATTTATTCCGAACCTTATCGTGAGCGCTATGTGGCGATAAATGATACTATTGCTACCTCAGTAGCTCGGGACAGCCGAAGTTTTCCAAAGTGTTCTGATTATTTTCCTACGGCACTATGCGACAATAGACAACAGTATTGGTCTCTATATTTCTAACAGCCAATGAGATATTGGCCCTAGGCAGTGTCTTTTATTTCACTTACTCCTCTTTTTAATGAAATGAAAATCCACAGCCTGCTTCCAGTCGATCGCCCGGGTCAGGAAATGGAATGAATGAAGCCCCTATCTAGCGGTGAGGATATGAACAGTGCCGGCTGCCGAAGCCTATCGCACTCTCCTGGGTCAATGATGAAATGAATGTCATACGAAATAAAATGATAGTGGAGAGCGCTGCTGGAATGAAATTGTGACAGGGAAAACCGGAGTACTCAGAGAAAAACCTGTCTGCCTCCACTTTGTCCAGCACAAAACTCACATGGTGTCACCGGGATTTGAACCACGGACCCAGCGGTGAGAGGCCAGCGTGCTGCCGCCTAAGTCACTCTCTTTCTAATCATTTTTTGAAATTTGTTTGTAAATTACATGTGTCAGTGCTGTAGTTAGTAAAAAGCTGTTTCCCTATTCATAATCATCATTATTATCATTACGGGAAAATGACCTGAATGTTACGTCCATTATACTGTACTAGTTATCACCCCCACTACAACCATGACCACCACAAAAAGTTGTATTTTTAAAATATCTTTTTCTGTTAGTTTAAGTATCATGTGCCAGTTCTGTAGTAGTAAGCTATTCATTATCATCCATAAAACTAATAAGTCCATCGGACGAAGCCGGGCACTACTGCTAGTACAATATAATTTGAAAATATGAAATTAGTTACGGACGGTTAAATTCCAAAATTATAAGTGTGACAGCTCTATTTTAGTTTTTTGGATAACAAAGCATGAAAATGGATAATCGGAGCTCTAAGGTGGGTAATCACAGGGTTTGGATGAACCATGTTGTATTGGAAGGATAGAAGGAAGCTTGTAGTTTTATGTGACCGTTAATCTTGTGATTATGAGCCATGTTATTTTGGCACTGGGTATATGACAGACTTATAATAGTCAATGAAAATCTGGGAGAACAGCAATGGAAAATACTTGAAGAGAAAAGTGCTGGTAGGGTGCTGGAGAATAGGGATAGAGAATGGAGAAACATAAGGATCCACAATGTAAACTGCATAAAAGATGACAACCATACACTGAGAGCAAAAATTTATATTTGGAATAGCAGATTGATATAACAAATGTCTGGTAGCATTGAATTAAAATATTAATATGTCTGACTGGCAGAGCATTGAGAAAACTGAAGATTTGTTTCAGTTATATGTTGTACCCCGCCTATTCATTGGGCATAATCGTGTTGACCGACTGATGGGCTACAAATGACAATTTTGTATAGGCAACACTGAAAGAATAGCTGCAAATCTCTACATTACATTCTGTAAAGGGTTTCTCGAGGAAGGTTTCTGTGAAAAACATTCATTTATGACCGAAGGAATCCGATCAGTAAAGATTTCAGTGAATCGAGTTGAAGAAAAACCTGCGGTGTAATTGAAGCAAAATGCTCTCTGGCAGTCAGAAGAAATAGGGAAAGATAGGATGCTCCAATCAGAAGTGATGACTTGCGCACTGCGCATACAGGAGATACCCACGACGTAATCCAAGTAGGAATGCTTTAAAGTAGCTAAATCATTCTAAATTACATCCAAGATACTCCACTCAAAACAGAACAGTTGATGATGATGATGATGATGATGATGATGATGATGATTGTTGTTGTTTTAAGGGGTGGAACAGCAAGGTCATCTGCCCCTGGAAACAGAACAGTAAATTTGCTAATAAAATAAATAATTACAATGTTTAATTTTGATGTGAATACTGTATATACAATTTTTAATTCAGTAATTGAGTTGGTAAGCAAAGAGAAACAAATTGACAATGATACCACTACACAGAGTGGACTCCAAGGAAACCATAGTCAAAGACAAGAAAAAATGGGATTTGGTCCGCAATCAAAGCCAAAAGGCAGTGAAAGAAAGAAAAATTAAAAACAAAACACAACAGGTGATTGTCCTTGGCAGGAGACTGTATCTTTCACAGAATCATGAGTATTGCGAAATTCAGTACTGGCGGCATCGGCCACCAATAGTTTGCTAAATTTGTTGGTTATTTTCCACATTACGATCTTGTTTTTCCATTGGATTTATTAAACCCAAGTATTTGAATCCTTGAACAGATGCATAGTGTTTGGATGAAGTCTCTTCTTTATAATACACTGCTGGGGGTTAAAACTTCTGCACCAAGTAGGATGTGAACCATCAGAACCAGAGTTATACCATATCCAGGTGAAATGAACACTCTTGCAGTTCTGTACAAGATATAGAATATAGTAAAATCAATCTCCTTTTTGTCTACCCACTATCATCAATAACTGCTGCTACACGACCCAGCATTGAAAGGAAGAGGCATTGGGTGTTTGTCTCGGGTTTCACTGCCTGTGCTGTTTCGATGCATGTGCACGTCGGTTTACTACTAAAACTAGGTAACTGAAAATTTACACTTTTAAGATAAAGAAGGTTTTATGTTTCTACACTTATAGCATGTAGTCTCTTTATGTGGTTGTGCTTAATAGAGCATTTTTTTTACAATAAGTGCAGTTAAGTAGGTTGTAATGTATCCCTCAGAACAGTTTTTATTAAAAATGAAATGAAAATCCACAGCCTGCTTCCAGTCTCCGACCGGGTCAGGAATGGAATGAATGAAGCCCCCATCTAGCGGCGAGGATATGAACTGTGCCGGCTGCCGAGGCCTGACGCACTCCTCTGGGGCAATGATTAAATGAATGACAGATGAAATGAAATGATAGTGGAGAGTGTTGCTGGAATGAAATTTTGACAGGAAAAACCGGAGTACCCGGAGAAAAACCTGTCTGCCTCCGTTTTGTCCAGCACAGATCTCACATGGAGTGACCGGGATTTGAACCACGGACCCAGCGGTGAGAGGCCGGCGTGCTGCCGCCTAAGCCACGGAGGCTCGGAGTTTTTATTAAAAATACTGTTTTCAATTATTATAATTAATTAATATCTAAGTTACCTAGTTTTAGCAATAACTCAAACTGACATTAATAAAATTGTCTATGACATAAGGACTGAGGAAAAAGTCAGAGCATTCATATTTTAGGATGTTATTTATCCACATTTAATACAAACTCCACAAATGATAAATACACAATTTAGTACTATGTACCTTGTATTTTATTTGCATTTACTAATCATCTGGACTGCTCGACGAGTAAGGTAGACTAGCATAATAGCTGTAATAATCTTTGTTGATGGCTGCTGGTTTTCTGTGGAAAAGGGACAGTCATTGTACTTGATTTTGTTGATGCACGTAAGTTCCTTGTACAAAGGCTGCAAGGACAGGTGTGATGACCGCCTTGTGGTTATACTACAGTCAACTACTCTGAAATCTTGTTCGTCAAAGTTTTCCTTAAATTTGAAACTGTCAAAAAAGCTTGCCTCAAATTTATTCCAAGACATGTTTTGCCAATGAACTGGCTGCCCCTTCGTATCTTTCTCACATTAAAGTTGGTTTGCAGTAAATGTTTCCAATATCCAAAGGCAAAGTTGTCAACAACTGTATACTGCTTGTGCCCTTTTCTGCGAGCACTGCGCGCAATTACTTTCCAGTCACTTGGACAGTAACTTTTTCCTACTTGCTTGGATTCAGTTCCTATAGCTGAATGAATAGAGTCGCTTTCCAATTCGGTATGCCAGATGTGAGAAAATTGAGATCGATACACTTTACGTTCAGTGTCTTCATAGCATGCATCCACATGCTAGCCACAAATTGATTTAAATTCTGCCCGCCACAATAGTCACTGAAACACCGGATTTCTTCCACATATTCTGAGTGGGACTGAAAGTATAGGAACAGACATGATGCAATCTCACTGCTTCATCTTCATGCCACATGTAGCACACTCCTTCTTTGGAAACTACATTGTAAACTGTCAAATTATACGTTGTCGATCTCTGTTTATAAAAAACAGCATTGTTTGTTGGGTCACTTGGCACCATTAGCACCTGCTGCAGATCAAAATTTAAGGACCCTACTTTGCCTTCAGACAATGCCGCCTCTTCCTTGTCTTTCCTCTTTTCTTCCCTAGCCATATACTTGATCTTTAAGTGGTCTTCATAATCACGTATGAATTGCTTGTCTTTTAAAAATGCTGGTCTTTTTTTGGTTGGTGGAAGCCTAAATTATAGTCATTAATGAAAATCTTCCTGCGCGCTGATTCTTTAGCTATTAACTGTACATTATCCTCACACCATTTCGAATACTGTCTTATCTTCTTCTATATGCCCTGCCCAGTCTCCCGGACGTTGGCGATAGCGTTTGTCTATACATTACTTTAATGTTCAAATCCAGATGCAAATACTTCTGATCTGTAATTGAACGGCAATAATGCGACGGCACAACCAGGAAAGATTCAATGTGGACTTTGATACCTTGCTTTATTTCAGGAGCAAGCACTTTCTTTGTGTGGCACCCCCTTCCATCACCAGGAGAAGTGTTTGTGTTTGACCTTTTCCTTAGAGCAATGCCCACTACGCCCTTCTTTATGCCTAACGTATTGAGAAACTTTCACACTTATTCCATCAACAAGTAAATAGAAATAGGAGCTAACATTCCACCTACAAGTACTGTAGATGCAGTAGTCTTAGTTTTCGTTTCCACCTTTTCCATGTTACTATGTAAGAATATCGTCTTGCATAATTTCCCATTGCTCAATAAGCGTGAAAAATGTTCTGTCTTGATGTGACTCTTTCGCTTGCATTGGGATGTATAAGGAGGGCCCATTTGCACTTTCTGTTTAGTTATCCCCCATGCACCAGCATATTCTTGTCCATGAGCTTTACAAGATTTCATTATATTCCATACCCACTTGTCTGGTTGCTTCTTTCTCTTTCTCACCACTTAACAAATCCAGTTCTACCACCGTCTTCCTGTGAACATTTTTGTCAACGTGTATGCCACAAACTTGAGTTCCACAAGCACATAGAGGCAGCATTACAATAACAGGAACATGTCAACAGTCTGGATCACTTGCTAGCTAACAATACAACCACTGATTAATTTAGCACTACAAATGGATAACTCCAGCTGTCTCCACTTTGTTACTGCAAGATGAGTTGACTCTGAATTCAAAAAGTGGATATCTACATTTACCTAATTATTAAACTGAATGTATCCTTCATTTGCCACAGGTCTACTTTTGAAAATGACAGGTAAATGACTCAAGGTGCATCGTTTTGTTATCCACTTATAGCATTTCAAAGCTTACTACTGGGGTATCCATAGATGCAGATAACTCAAAACCGATAAAATTTGAGTTATCTAGTTTTAGTATTGAACCCATGAAATGCTCTTGAGGAAAGCAAGTTCTTGTCTGACCGTAGCTGGATGTTCAAATGCCAACCAGTACTGGCCAAGTGTTCTGGACTAGGTGGTTGGGTACTTCGATCCTACTCGCAGTTTTCATTAAAAGTTTTCTTGGGGTTTTCCATATGGATTCTATACATATGATGGGATGGTGGCCCGCTACAAGCCATGGCGATTTCCTTGCCAATCCTGAACCTAATAAGAATACTCCACTGGTAGGCACACACAGTACCACAAGTTACCAAAGAGACTCTAGAAGCTTATGTCAACAATATTTCCTACCTCTAAATGAAACAATGATACCAAGTAATTAGTAGTTAAGACAATGACGCTCTTTTTAATGACTTCGCCCATGGCTACGTCTAACTGTAATCCCGAATGTGGTTTTTCTCTGTTTTCCCTCCACTCACTGTAAGTACCCTATACAGTGAGGGCCCTCCCTATTGAATGGAGACTCGAGGTGGCTGTATTTTGGTCGGGGTACTGAGTGTAGCAGCGTGTTGAGCAAGGCACTGGCGCTAGCAGCAGCCTAGCGTTCAACTAGTCAACACATTTACATGTTTTATAGTATTTAATAATCATATTTACTTAACGGTACGTGAATTTCAGAATAGTTGCTGGAAATGCTGTCCTTCATTTTCTCAACACATATTGCACCAGCGTAGGAAGCTTTGGTACACTCGCTGTAATTTATTCATCCTCACTGATATTTCGTATCAGTGCAGTTATTTAGTTATCGAGAGCCTCCAGAGTATGCGGATTCTTTATGTATACCTTTTGTGTAAGACTCCCCCACAAGTAAAAGTTGCACGGCGCAGAAACATACAAACACATTTACTGTAAGACTTCTTCTTGAGAAGATAAGTTTTCACTAGGAAAATTTGATGTTTTGTTCAATACCTAACCATGTTCACGGGATACAGTACTTCACCACAAGTCTTAACTCTCTGATCTAAGGGGGCGTGGTAGCGCAGCGGTCAAGCTGTTGATCTCTCACCAAGGTAGACTGGGTTCGATTCCCGGTCAATGCATGTGAGATTTTCGAAGTGAAATGCCATGTCCTGTGGTTCAGATTCCAGGTAAAAAGTAGGTCCCGTAGCTCATAATCCCAAGATTCACGGTCACGTAAAACTACAATCTTCCTTCCTTCTCTGAACTAAGGTATCTTGCCAGCTGGGAATGTAATCAAGCTAAGACCTCATGCAGTGATTCCCAACTCGCTGTTGTTTAACGGTAGATGCTACTTATCTGGCACTGACTCAACGCTCTCCACGCATCACACGGCCCAAACAAGGCTCGGTGCTGTAGGATAGGCTCTCACTGTACAAGCCCTGAGTTTCCTACCTAATAGTTGTATACACTAATACACTCACTGAAGGTTTAGTTCCTTGCATACAAAATGAACTTAGATTGTAGAGCTGCCTCCAGATAGCACTGTTTTTGGTATCGCGATCATGAATATATGTAAGAAACGTTCCTACTAGTGGTTGCAGACGCCAACCTTGTGGACTACGATCTTCCAGACAGTGCATGGGAATGAAAGTATTCCCTCACCTAACAGTCATGGATGGCCAGTGCTTGCTAAGGCTAGCTGGACAGATGCTCAAAGCTGGTTTCTCTGGCTCTGACCATATCTGATTCCAGTGTTAATTTCCTCTCCACTGCTGTTACACTTACTGTCTGAGAACTTACCAGTGGTAAAATCATAATACATTGTTAACAATGTAAGCAGCACCAACAATATAAAAGGAACAAATGCTTGTAGTGACTAAGCTTTTGAGGGTTTAATGCAGTCTGACTCAAGCTGGGACTGACTGGCTGTGTTACCCTATAGGAAAGGATACTCACTCACTGTGTCCAAGGTTGCAAGCTTGAAGGCCAGCAAAGCCAGATGACATTAAGATTATTTAAATGCTTAAGACTCATATGAGTAGATTTACTATCATATTAAAGGTCTTTCCCATAGTAAACTTCTGTCATTTCAGCATCTCATAAAATCTGGTAGTTAAAAAGGGCATTGAGCCTTGTATGTTGTTCTTACTATTATAATTGTTATTTATTCATATGTTCACCATGTTATTGGGTACAATCAGAGGCGACCCTAGCAAGGTTTTCAGGTGGAGCAAGAACTCATTGCGGTGCCTCCTCCCCTGTGGAGACTAAAGATAACATAAATTTTATCATTTCAAATGATTTTGTCGACTTCGTCGTTATGGTAGGGGTCCATCGTTATACGTTACGGACACGGAGACGGACGTGACGTCATGCAGCCGCGCGGGAAGTGACGTCAGGCAGCTGCGCGGGAACGTGTCGTCATGCTCACGCGGGGAGCGAGAAGCAGACGCTAATGATTATTGGAGTCTGTTGAAAGAGGTCTGGCGTCGAGCGACCTGGGGCTTTGAGCGAAGCGAACACAAGAATACAGGGTGACTTCTAAAGAGATATACAAGATGCCATATAAGAATACAGGGTGCCTCCTAAAGAGGTGTGCAGGATGTCAGAGCAAAAAATTACAGTCAGTCTGAAATAAGAATACAGGGTGCCTCCTAAAGAGGTGTGCAGGATGTCAGAGCAAAGCATCGAACCAGTCCCAATATTCCATCCCTACACTCACTCAAATAAATTGCCCCCCCCCCTACTGTTCAGCCCGCCACTGCTCGCTCCCAGGTTCTACAACTCATCTCCCAACTCTCTACCGTTACACTAGTCTAGCCAGATCGAACACAGGCCTGCCTGGGGCAAAAACACTCCTTTTCAGAGGAACAAAACAACTCCGCAACAAGCTCCATGAAAACCCAAATTTAAATCGAAAATTCCATTCTACAAACACCAAATTTGGTGTACTTACCTCATTTCAGTTACTCTATACTTTAAACAGACACAGAAGGCATAGTCATGACTCCTTCATGGAGTAGGCTATTGTCTAATCATGTTCACCTCTCCTTCACCTTTACCATAAATTCCATAAACTCTATTTAAAAATCAGAAAATCACTCCACAAATCTGTAAATCAGTATTCTTCCCTTATTTCAGATACACTATTCATTAAACAAACATATAAGGCATAGTCATGACCCCTTCATGGAGTAGGCTATTGTCTAATCATGTTCACCTCTCCTTCAACTTTACCATAAATCAAGCTTCACGAAAACCCAAATTAAAATCGAAAATAACATTCTACAAACACCAAATTCAGTAAAAACTTCCCTCATTTCAGTTACTCTATACTTTAAACAGACACAGAAGGCATAGTCATGACTCCTTCATGGAGTAGGCTATTGTCTAATCATGTTCACCTCTCCTTCACCTTTACCATAAATTCCATAAACTCTATTTAAAAATCAGAAACTCACTCCACAAATCTGTAAATCAGTATTCTTCCCTTATTTCAGATACACTATTCATTAAACAAACATATAAGGCATAGTCATGACCCCTTCATGGAGTAGGCTATTGTCTAAATTTGGACACTCATACTACATTCTTACTCTAATTCAAATTTACGGCCAAATGATCCTTCTGCCAGGGAGGCAAAGGTTTCCGCCGGCTTGCCTGGGATGATGGGCCACAAAACTGCTATCAAAAAGTACACAATTTACGCTTTATTCAACCAAACACATCTCTAATACAAGTACAAGAAACACATTTCTTCCCGTGACCCTTAAAGAGGTGCCCGCGCGGGAAGCCTAAGTTAATGGGTAATGCAGTCTGTTGAAAGAGTCCTGGGGCTTCGAGCAAAGCGAGAAGCCCTCCTGAGCCTTTCTAACATGTGTAGCATTTGTAGCATGCGTCATTTGAAATGATACAACGTCTAGTCTTTCAGACTGACTGTGATTTCCTTTACATTATTTGTAACTCGACCTCTGAATGATTAGTATAGTAGTACTGTGGATGAGAAACAATAAGCGTAAATACATTCTTTGAAAGGGTTTGTTTCAACTGCTATGTGACAGACAATGCTCACATGATGCATACATCAAATTTACATCGTAAATTAATTAAAAATTAAAACTAATTAAGAAAAAAAAACACTAAATGGCCCAGATTACCGCTTTCCTCGCATTTGAACTTGCAATTTATTTTATTAATTCTGAATAATTCATGTCCTTACCTTACCTTACCCATTGGCGCTACAGCTCTTGTAGAGCCCGGGCCTTCTCAATCACACCAGTCCACGCTTTACGGTCCAAGGCGAGCTGTCTCCACCCACGAACTCTTAGTTGGCGTAGATCATCCTCTACTTCATCCAGCCATCTTTTACATGGTCCACCCTGCCGTCTCCTTCCTTCCGGATGTCGATGAAATATCTGGCTAGCCGTCCGTTTCTCCTCCATTCTTTCTAGGAGTCCTGCCCATCGTAGTCTTCCTCTTCTTACTTCCACTGATAGTTGAGGTTCCTCATACAGGCTATATATCTCTATTATATCGTGCTTGCCAGTTTTCATGTTCCTGGATGGGTCCATATATTCTTCTAAGAATTTTTCGCTCCCACGTATTCAATGCTTCCTCTCCTCTTTTGGTGAGTACCCACGTTTCACTACCATGGGTAACAACTGGCCTAATTATTGAATGATATATTCTCTTTTTGATCTTTCGAGAGATCATGCGTGTCTTAAGTACTTTCAGGAGGCTAAAATAACATTGATTTCCTTGTGCTAATCTCCCCTTTATTTCTGCCATTGTGTTATTATCCTCCATGAGTCTAGATCCCAAGTATTTGAAATTGGTGACTTTTTCAAATTCTTTCCCGTTGATCACTAGGTTGTCTCCGTTTCTCATTTCTCGGGATAATAACATGTACTTTGTTTTTCCCACATTGACATTTTGGCCAGCTTTCCCCGATCCTTCTTCCAGGTCTTTGTATGCTGTGGATATGGCTCTTACCATCCTTCCTAAGATTACTCTATCATCAGCGTAGGCTAAATATTGCACTGCCTGGTTATACAGCGTTCCTGTTTTGACTGGGTTTCTACCACGTATATATCGTGCCAGTGCCCCTTCTCTCCCATCAATATTCCGGACTACTCGTTCTAAGGTAAGATTGAAAAGTAGACACGATAGTGAATCTCCTTGTCGAAGTCCCTTACTTACTCTGAAATTCTTTGATAGCTCATTTTGTGCTTTAATTTTACAGCTTGAGTGATCCAGTGTCATCTTAACTAATCGTACAAGTTTCCTGGGTATTCCCATCTCATCCATAGTTTCGTATAGATACCTTCTATCTACTGAATCATATGCCATCTGGAAATCAATATATAATTGGTGGACAATTATATTGTACTCATAGAACTTCTCCAGCATACATCGTAGCGTGAAGATATGATCTGTAGTGGATCGATTTCGTCTAAAACCACTTTGGTAATCCCCCAATACCCTTTCTGCATATGGTTCTATATGCCTTGCTAAGACTTTTGTAAATATTTTATATCCTATGTTAGGGCTACACAACTTAGACCCCTTCTTGTGTATTGGGCATAACAGAGCTAGTTTCCATTCTTCTGGTATCTGTTTTTCTTGCCATATTCTTAGTATCAGTTGATGCAGTTAGGTAAGGAGATAATTACCATGATACTTGACCAGCTCTGTAGTTATATTATCCTCTCCGGGTGACTTACCGTTCTTCATTCCCTTAATACCTTCTTTTGTTTCAGTCATACTTGGTTCTAGTATTTCTGGGTCAGGCCCTGGTATATAAAGTTCTTCTTCTTGAATTCCTTTCTCTCCTGTTCCATTCAGAATCTCTTGAAAGTATTCCACCCATCATTCCAGCACCTTTTTGGTCTCAAAAATGAGATTTCCATCTTTATCTTCACACATATCCGATCTGGCTATAATCCTTTGTCTTTGCTATTTCCTCTACCTTTTCGATTATTAATCTTTCCCATTCCCTTTTCTTTCTTGTGCACATACGTTTTGCCACTCTTCTTGCCTCTGTATATAATTTCATGTTACCTCTTGTGTCCATTTGTAGCATTTTAAATCTTGCTTGGTTTCTTGCATTTATCTTCTGCTCACATTCCGCATCAAACCATTTGTCTCTCCTCTCTGGCTGTTTAAATCCCACTACGTTCTCTGCAGTGTTCTCAAT
Source organism: Meconema thalassinum (assembly GCA_946902985.2). Lineage (NCBI taxonomy): Eukaryota > Metazoa > Arthropoda > Insecta > Orthoptera > Tettigoniidae > Meconema > Meconema thalassinum. Next base: position 1,091,178,118 of record OX336389.2, read on the forward strand.
TGCCTCTTTAATGCTTTTCCAGTGTTTATTTATATTTCCTGTTACCTTTATGTCTCTCAGTATCTTTCTTTCTAGTGTCATTGAGAATTCGTCAGCTATCTTCTTATCTTCGATTAATTTCTGTCCATCATATTTCTGCATTCTTCTTGACCTACTATTCTTAATTCTGCATATACGTTGTTTATAGCAGGACTTAACCAGAAAATGGTCTGAATCTATATCAGTTCCTCTGCATGTTCGTACATATTGTCTTATCTGTTCCATGTCTCACATCAATTAGTATATGATCTATCTGGTTCCTAGTAAATCCATCCGGTGAGCACCACGTAGCATTATGAATGTCGGGGAATTGAGTACTAATTACTATCATCCTTCTGCACGCGGCAAAGTCTATCAGCCTTTGTCCATTCTCGTTACTTTTCCCGTGTAGGCTGTTCCGTCCAATGCTGTCTCTAAATTCCTGTTCCTTTCAAAATTTTAGCATTCATATCTCCCAAGACGATTTTAATATCATGCCTTGGTGCCAAATCATATATTTGCTCCAGTTTTCCATAGAATGTATCCTTCTCTCCATCCTCAGTATCCTCTGTGGGGCCATGCCCACATATAAAGGTTGTGTTATAGAACTTGCCTTTCAGGCAGATGGAGCATAATCTTTCGCCCTCTGATCTAAAGAGTATTACTGCATTTACTATGTTATTGCTTACTATAAAACCAGTTCCAAAGGTAGTTTTCTCATGTCCACTGTAAGAGATGGTATAATCTTTCTGTTTTAGTATATACGTACCTGTCCACCATATTTCTTGAATGGCTACAATACTCATGTCATATTTCTTCATTACCTCCACTAAGTTATTTAGGGCACCCGCCCTATATAGACTCAGTACATTCCATGTTCCTATGTTCAGCTCGTTGTCCTTTACTCGCAAATGTCATCATCGTTGTTCCGTCCGGTTTCCTTGTGACTGAGATTTCGTAACAGTTCTTTTTCCACGGTGGGGTCGTTGGCCTCACACGCAATCTTCTAGGGGGCTGCTCCTTTCAGCCTTCCGGATTGCTGCCCATTAACATCGGGGTGGGTCCCCTAGCCTTTGTAAGTCCCCTTACTAACTGCAAGGCAGCAAGTGGTATCTGATGGTTCCTCCGCCTTGTCCGCCGTTGGGATATTACCAGTCAACCTCTTCCGCCCTTCAAGCCGTTAACTATTCAGTGTTAATTGTGTTTGATCCGCGAGAACTATTTTATTTCGCTCAAGTCCGCCGGCAAGCCGGTGAGGACCCCCCTATCTGCCACCTGGGACGCGCCACGTGGGAGTATCACCTCTCCCCCTGCTACGACACCATAGCAGGTTCATGGAATTCATGTCCTAGGCAATACTATTTTCTATAGATAAAATTGCCAGATTTGACAGTCTATCCTGACACATGCTTGAATGTAAATAAGTTTTTATAAATTTTAATTTACTGAAACTTCGTTCTCCTTTAGCGACAGTTACAAGCATGGTTAGCAAAATTCGAAGTTCTCTCCATATAATTGGGAATATATTTGGCCAACAATTTTGTTTAACAAGTTGAAAAACACTTATTGGTTCTGCTGATTCAAGCTCTTTCAAAGATGGACACAAGTGTAAAAGTTCCTCAACCAATTCAAAGCCAGATATGGTATATCACATTTTTCCCCATCGATTAAACTTCTTTCTAAATCTGCACAGGCAGTTTCTAATTTGGACTTTTCAGGAATTGTTTTGATATTGTACTAACTCCCTGTAGAACGGAGACTTGCAGAGGCCATGTGGCGGCCGGGGCACTGTGTACTGCTGAGTGTCGAGCAAGGCACTGGGGCCAGCAGCAGCGTAGCTCTCAACTAGTTTAACACATTTATATGTTTCAACATATTCAATAATCATCATTACTTTCATGAATTCCAGTGTAGTTGCTGGTAATGTTGTCCTTCAATTTCTAAACACACATTACACCGATGTAGGAAGTTTTGGTATACTCGCTATAATTCATCCTCACTGATATTTCGTATCAGCACAGTTACTTCATTCTCGAGAGCCTCCAGAGTACGCTGATTGTTTCTGTTTACCTTTTGTTTGAGGTTCCCCCACAAGTATAAATCGTATGGCGCTGGAACTTACGAAGAAATTTACTGCAAACTACTTCTTGAGAAGACAAGTTTCCACTAGGAAAATTCAATATTTTGTTCTATACCTAACCATGTTTCCGAGATACGAGGTAGGCTACAGTACTTCGCAGCAAGTCTTAATTATCACAACTAAGGCATCTTGCCAGCTGCGTATGCAATAGATGCTATAACATCATCCAGGTCTTCCCGACCTGCTGTTGTAATTGGTACATGCTGCAAATCTGGCGGTGAGTCTACGCGACGTGTCCATTCCATAGGGAGGGCCCTCACTGTATTGTATAATGTTCCTATAGTATAATTGAATCTGACATAATATCCTAGGAATACTCGAGTGATATTATAATATTATTGAATATTAAGGTACTAGAGCGTTCCAGAATAGCATTAATATTGTGTGCTTATAGGGATGTAAGTTGCGCTTCGACCAGGTTAAGCATAATTATTATCTTATTCTTCTTCTTCTGCCTTATCCGATACGGACGTTGGCTACCACCTTCTTATCCTGTGCAATCCTGAAGAGTTCCGTGGAAGACAGCCCAAACCACGTACGTAAATTATCCATCCAAGTTATTCGTCTCCTTCCTGGTCTACTCTGACCTTCAATTTCACCCTGAAGTATATCTTGGAGCAGACGGTATTTTCGATTCCTCATCATGTGTCCCAAGTATTCCAATTTCCTCTTCTTAATTGTGTTTAACAGCTCAGGTTACTGCTCTCACGCTGAAGAACCTCGGCATTACTCACATGTTCTGTCCACAAGATTTTAAGAATCCGCTTGTATATCCACATTTCAAAAGCTCGAATCTTCTTTTCTGTAGCTACCGACAAGGTCCAAGCTTCAACACCATAAAGATGGGTGGAGACAACATAATACTTCACAATTCTTTTCTTAAGTGTCATACTGAGATCTCGACAGCATAGTAGTTGTTTCATTGTCATAAGGATAGATCTAGCCTTCTCTATACGGCATCTTATTTCAACCGATGGATCCCAATTCTCATTAATATTCTGTCCTAAATAAACCTAACTCTTGGCTCGCTCAATCTGATGTCCATCAACTAAAAGGACTTGTGACAATGCTGGTTTTCATGATATTATCATATATTTTGTTTTCTTAATGTTGAGGTCTAGGCCATATTGTTTATTCTTTTGATACACCATAGTAACAATCTCCTTAAATCCTTCAAAACTATTTGCAATCAATACAGTATCATCTGCATACCATATATTATTAATATAATTACAATTGACCTTAACACCGTGTTGAATGCCATCAAGTGCCTCTGAGAAAATCTGTTCTGCATAGATATTAAAATGAAGTGGCGAAAGAATACATCCCTGTCTCTCACCACGCATTATTTCCATTGATCTCGACATGTCCATCAATTCTGATACTAGCCTTTTGACCCCAGTATAAATTAATGATGATCCGAATGTCTTTCTCATCTATTCCTGAGTTCTTGAGTGCATTATACAACTTATCATGCTGACAACGGTCAAAGGCTTTTGCATAGTCCAGAAAACATGCATATACATCCTGATTTACCTCACGGCATCTCTAGAAAAGAACTTGAAGCGCAAATAATGCCTCACGAGTTCCTAGATCGTTGAGGAACCCCAACTGCGTGTCACTGATATTTATCTCGCATTTCCTGTATATGTGATTATGGATAACTTTGAGAAATATCTTGAGCACATGACTCATAAAACTGATTGTCCTAAAGTCACTACATGACTTAGCCATCGGTTTCTTCGGAAGAGCAATAAATGTAGACAAGAGCAAGTCTTTTGGTAATATGCCCGTGTTGTATATCTTGTTATACAATGTAGTGAGCGTAACAATGCTATCATCATCCAAGATCTTCAATAATTCCTCTGGAATGTCATCTTGACCAGGAGCCTTACCATTTTTCGCTATCCTAATTGCATATTTCACTTCGTCCATGGTGATCATGGTTCCAACAACTGAAGGAATTTTGGGTCGGGAAGGACGATGATCATCATTAAAAAGCTCTTGTATATAGTTCTCCTAAACCTGTAATTATTATCTACACAAACAAAATATGCCTATAATATCTTACATTACTTAACAACATTTGAAGCCGTCGTGGCTTAGGCGGCAGCACGCCGGCCTCTCACCGCTGGGTCCGTGGTTCAAATCCCAGTCACTCCATGTGAGATCTGTGCTGGATAAAACGGAGGCAGACAGGTTTTTCTCCGGGTACTCCGGTTTTCCCTGTCAAAATTTCATTCCAGCAACACTCTCCACTATCATTTCATTTCATCTGTCATTCATTTAATCATTGCCCCTGAGCAGTGCGTCAGGCCTCGGCAGCCGGCACAGTTCATATCCTCGCCGCTAGATGGGGGCTTCATTCATTCCATTCCTGACCCGGTTGGAGACTGGAAGCAGGCTGTGGATTTTCATTTTTCACTTAACAACGTTTAGTATACTCAGAGAATACCTGATTTAACAATAGAAACGTTCTAGCAATAATGTTTCAATTTCACTCGTAGCTTGCCACACAGACATAAATCACAACCCACATGCACAAGCTCACGAACGAACGCCAAGACAACGGCCGGTGGTCGGCGAAAGAGATGCTGCGGCGGACAGAACTATAGATGTAGATAGATATTGGTTTCAACTCGTTAATATTTCTAGAACGTTAAGTGCGAATTTCACGCTATATGTCTATACCTTTGAAATGCGCACACCCCAGCTCACAGATATATAGAATTAATTCTTGCGGGTAGGGTTAAATAGTAATAAGGTGATTGGGTTTTATTTGTTGTGCATACAATCTATCATTACCTTTTCTGCGACTCCATATGGAGCGCCCGGTGTGGTCGCACCGTTCGCACCGTTCGCACCGCCCTAGGGACGCCTCTGGGTACAATTCACCGTTTCATTGGCAATTGTTACAAGATGGATTGGAGTTCTCTATGTTGGTAGATTATAAAAGGGACGGAAAACCAATAACATTATTATTATTGGTAGGTTGAGGTACGAACGAACTAGAGAGCAGGTCTCTAAAATTACTGTCCTCTGCATACTGATATGCAGATTATGGTGGAGCCCCAGTTTATTGAGGTTGGCCCTCAGCAACTTCGGTATGATCCAAGTGGAAGAGAATATGATAGGCAATATGGTCAAAAATTCCTGTCGCTACATCTGTCGGATCTCTTCAGCGAGTTATGCGAGTTAGGGACTATTATGTCTATTAGAAGGGTTCTCTCCTGCACTTTATCAATAAGAGTAATGTCTGGCCTGTTTGCTGATCTACATCTATCTGTGATCACTGACCTGTCCCAGAGTAGCTTGTGTGTAGGCCTATTGTTCCCCAGAACAGCATCACGAATACAGTATATTGATAGTAAGGCAGAGCATCATTACTTAAAAAGTGCTTCTTTGCCACGTTCAGGTGGATTATCTTGGCTACTTGGTCATGCCTCTTCATGTAATGAGTAGATGAAATTTTTGAAGCTTGTAGTTTTATGTGACTATTAATCTTGCGATCATGAGCCACGGGACCTCCTTTTTACATGGAGTCCGAACCACAGGACATGGCATTTCACTTCGAAAATCTCACATGTATTGACCGGGAATCAAACTCGGTTTACCTTGGTGAGAGGCATACAGCTTGACCGCTGCGCCACCATGCCCCAGATAAAATTATTGGGCAGCCCTCTGTGATATGCTGGATGGTCTCGATTTCATGATGGCATCTCCTACATTTGTCATCTGGCATGTCTGCCTTAATGTATTTTATATAGTTCTTTACTGCCACCACTTGATCTTGTATCACGACCTATGAACCCCTCAGTCTCGGGAAATATATCTGCATGGGTCAGCCAGCAGTTGGACGCATGTAGGTCGACATATTCCTGACTGAGATCAAACGAATGATGGCCGTACCCTTTTTGAGTTCACTGTTGAAGCTTGGTGGTTATGTACTCTTCTGATGTAGCTAGTTGCACATCCCTGGTATGGAGAAGGTCCAATGGCGTGTACTTGACATCTGCCTTAATAAGAGCCTGATGAAGGGGAGAGTTCGTCTTGCTTAGAAAGTAGGCCTGAAGATTCTTCACCTGCTTCGCATGTAGGTGTCAGTTGGCAATGTCAGTTGTTTAACTGCTGACTTCTGATGTAGACATCTGTGTTTTGTTAAAATGGTGCATGACTTAATATGAGTATTTTCTAGGTCTTTGTGTGTCCATTTTAGTACACCAAAGGTGTAAGTTAGTACTGGAATAGCATATGTATTGATGGCCTTGGAGATATTCCTTCCATTCAACTTGTATTTCAGACTCTTGTTGAGGCGTTATCGCTACTGTTTGTTCCTTAATGATCTTGCAAACAATTCTCTTCGACTGTTGGAGACCAGGTACTCTCAGTTTCTTTCATGGGCTGAATTAGACATCGATTTTCTATTACAAATTGGCTTCTAACTTTTCCTGGGACTATTTAAGCAATCAAACTGAACTTTTGTGTGGTGTTAGAGGAGTGTTAAGTAACGACAAATACGTAACTTCCCAAATCCTGAGAAGCACAAAAATATCATGGCGACCAAGTGATTTTAAAATATTTTAAATAACTTTTCTGCCGATCTAATAAATCGAGTGCAATGAAACTTGGCACAGCGAAACTTTATTCTGATATTAGTATGATGCTCAAAAATTCAAGATGGAATCTGTTGGAAATTTAAAAACCGTATCTTTTACATCTCATATCTTATTCAGGCGATTGCAGGTAAGATTCGTATGATGGGCTACGGCAGTGCACAATTCCTTAGTGTTGAAAGCCTCATCGTGTAACATTGGACACATATTTTCCTGTGCAGGAGGTGTTCTGAAGTGAAGTATCTTGGCAAAAAATGAAAGCTTTGATTTAAGACAGGGCATGCACTACGGGCAGTACCATAATGAGATGTTCATGCTTCCTTTATGTTTCTGGTCTATAATGGCTACAACGTATAGATATTGAGTTTAGATTTTGATTTTCTTGCTCTATACTTTACCACAACGTAGGTCAAGTTCAAAAAGCTATTTACAAAGACCAGTAGCTGCTTCGCGTACTGTCATCCTTGGATGATGAGAATTGTGAGGTGGTTACTGCGCATTGAGGAAGGCAACGGGAAACCACCTCATTTATTTTTTCCAAGAATATACATGCATGATGGATTCTTTCCAAGTTAAATTGGTATCCGGAGGTATAATAGTCCCCTGCTCGGATCTCCGGAGGAGACAATGTAAGAAGATTCCGAGAATTGATCAATTATGTAGAATGGGAACATGGAATTTTCGATCACTCAAAAGGACTGGAAAACTGGAAAATGTCAAAAAGAAAATGGATAGACTTGAGATCGACGTCCTAGGACTAAGCGAAGTGAGATGGCCAAATAATGGAGACTTCAGGAGTGGTGACTACAGGATTATTTATTCAGGATATACGGATGGAACAGGTGGAGTTGGCTTTATTTTAAAATGAAAAACTGGCGTGTCAGGTCGAAAGCATTTGGGGATTCAGCGAAAGAATTATCATGATCACACTCAAGACAGAGCCTAAGGATACAGTACTAATCCAGACATACATGCCTACTTCGAGTTACACTGATGATGAAGTGGAAAATATATATAAACAACTGGAGGAAGCAGGGGCGTATATAGAGTTTTATTTCGGAGGGTGCCCAACCGGGGGTTACGGGGCATGGTAAATGCCCCAAAGAATAGAGGGTCTGGGGATCTTCCCGGGGAACTTTTGTATAATTTGGTACAAAATGATGAATTTTAAGGCTTTCTGGCATCAGTTTTTCAACCAATTTGTTGCGATGTTTTATGTTTCGTTAATGTCAAACACAACTTCTGTCGACCAAAGTATTATGTGCACTCGAGTTTGAAGGTTGTTTGTTAATTTTTTTTTTTTGTCGTGTGGCCTCCTGAGAGGCCGAGTGCAGGTCTTTCTATTCGACGCCCGTGGGCGACCTGCGCGTCGGGATGAGAGATGGAATGGATGAAGATGAATGAAACTGGGCAATGATGTGGAAGGAAGCGGCCGTGGCCTGTCAGAAGGTACTGTCCCAGCATTTGCTTGGTGTTGAAAATGGGAAAACACGTAAAACCATTTCAAGGACAGCCGACGGTGGGGCTCGAACCCACGCGTCTACCGAGTCAGCAGAGAGCTTGGCCCCATGGCCTAACGCAGCGCTTTAGCCCGCGTAGCCACTACTGTCGGTGTTAGTTAAGTAACCAATAGACTTACCTAAAATCCAATAACATCATCATTTTCGTCGTTCTATTTTACGTTAGTTTATGAAGGGTTGGAATATTTAATTTATATTTTAATATTTTTTATCGCAGTTGGAACACAAAAGTGCCCGTTTTTAAGCGTGTTTCAACCATGCGTCACATTTAAGAATTATTATCTCAAAAACCCGTCATCAGATCGAATCCAAATTTTAACACAATATACATTGGAATGTTGTATAAATGGTTTATTAATTCCAAACTTTTATATGTCCAAGAAACAGAGTTGTTAACATTTTTGTAAGGTAACTTTTTCTCGGCTCGGGGTGGTTGAAAAATGTAGTTCTTGGTCGCGTTGTAATCCTTATACATCAGAACGATATGCTGTATGACTGTGAAGTACGTAAATTAATTCACTTATTTTATATCGGTTTGTATTTGTTCGGGGAAATAAGGCATGGTTCACCAGCTAGCCGCTAGAGATCAGTGAGCCCATCACTTCCGAGCGAGGCGTGCCATGGCGCGTGATGGGCTCCATCTCGGCAACGCTGTACAGCTTTCCCGGAGCGGCTAGCTGGTGAACCATGCCTTATTTCCGCAAACAAATACCAACCGATATAAAATAAGTGAATTAATTTACGTATTTCACAGTCATACAGCATAACATTTTGATGTATAAGGATTACAACGCGACCAAGAACTACATTTTCCAACCACCCGAGCCTAGAAAAATATACCTTACAAAAATGATAACAACTCTGTTTCTTGGACATACAAAATTTTGGAATTAATAAACCAGTTATACAACATTCCATTGTATATTTTGTTAAAATTTGGATTCGATCTTTTGACGTTTTTTTTAGATAATAATCCTTAAATGTGACGCATGGTTGAAACACGCTTCAAAACGGGCATTTTTGTGTTCCAACTGCGATAAAAAATATCAAAATATAAATTAAAAATTCCAAACCTACATGAACTAACGTAAAATAGAACGACGATATCCCTGTCAAAGTGGAAAAGCACACGTCTCTGAATCTGGTCCGAGGAGTTATTTTCCACCGGGACTTGATTCTGAACACTGACGAGGAGCTCAAGGAGGATGTTATTGGATTTCAGGTAAGTCTATTGGTTACTTAACAAACAATCTTCAAACTCGAGTGCACATAATACTTTGGTCGACAGTAAGTCTATTTTATTTTACTTTTTATTAATTCAATCATCTTGCTCACTTGATAGTGTTTACATGGAAAGAATTAATGTTACTGTTTTCATGTACTACTTACACTATTATATAAAGTCAAGGCTTCTTGAAGCATTTCGCGTTTCTCCGCGTAGCGGTACTTGAAGATTGTGCTTAGCATTAAAATAGTCGGAAATACTAATAAGGCATCATGGAACTAATTTACGTTAAAGCATTGCACTTTCGGTAACATTATTGTATTTCTTCTCTCCTTGTTTTCGTTATATTTCAATTGATTTTGTACTGTATTTGCAATACCGGTATACTGCATACCGTTTAACGTTCGACCGATCAATCACAACACAGCAAAAAAGGTACAGGAGGGAGTGAGATGGGAAGGTGAGCGAGAGAGACATATAGTCTTCCCCCACCATCGCTGCAAGGACGTCCACACCAAAAGCACGCCGGTGTGCAGCCAGCGTGCCAGTGCGCCCGGCGTGCTGTATGGACACCTCTGTACTAAACTGTGAGAAGAAATATCACTATGGACAGGATTCTTAGGTTTTTACCTACTTCTTTCCTTACTTCTATATACAAAACAAGATGTTCAGTAAAGAACATATAGCCTACTCTCTCCTAAATGCATGGGCATAGTTATAACTCTTTGTCCTTTTCAAGGAGTATGATTGAATGTTGGTTGTAGTAGCTTGTTTGAAATACAACGAGCTATTGATTGATTGAATCGGCACCTGAATTATATAGACTATACACACACTACTACAGCAATCACAATAACACAGGTTATCAGAAAAAAATCAACACTCACCCAAGTACACGGGGCTAAATGACCATGATGTCCATGCATCAAAAATGAAACAACAACAACAACAGCTTCCTAACCAAATCCTTCCTCGTATAAAAGTACACACACTAGTAAGCCTACAGACATCACAGTGACACAGGTTATGAGACAACTTATACACACACCCAAGTACGCGGGGCTAAAAGACCATGATGCCGCAAAACCCCTAGAGAATCAACGACATAAACAACAACAATACACTCTACCGCGGATCAAGGACAACGAATTTTAATCGCTCTAGTCGAGTGTTCAAATATGTGGTGTTATAAGTATATAATATTTTCGATTGCAAATACACACTATATATGCTTAACATAATAACGTGTGAGTAGTTATAAGTCAATAAATACGAAAGAAACGAAGTAAACATATTTGTACCTGCTGGGATTTGATCCACGAACCTCCAGACTATGAGTCCAGGTCGCTACCACTACGCCACAGATGACGTACAGCAATACTTGGTTAAGAACTGGTTTAGTATAACTCCATGATATTTTGTTTTGTCTTGTCTTGCAATCAACGATTTCATTAGAGTTTTCTGCCGTTTCTATAAGCCATTTGATACTAAATATGTATTATTGTGTTCAGTTCATTCCTAAAAGGATATTAACTTACGAAGTTACGGAAATATAAGGATTTACTAGCAAATATAACGGCCATTTTGACAACGGGACGGTACGGACCCACAGCGATATGGCATGGTCGGTCTGAACTGTTAGTCAGTATTGCGCTTACATATTCTATTTTAGAATGCTAATATCCTACCGGTCACCTCCTTGAGGACAGTTTAAACCTACCTATGTACAGTACGATGGGCGTATTTCGTAAGGCCAGGCCTTGTTGAATCGTAAGTTACGGTTTTGCTAAAATACTTGCATGATTCATACATTAGTCATCTTGAAACAGTTTGGCTGATGACCTTGTAGTTTGGGCAAAAGCCGCTTCCCATATTAAGGTACATTGTTGCAAAATTTGGTAGAGATCAGATGATTAGGTTAGTCGTAATTTGATTTAAACTCAGAACATTTGGGTGGGCGCCATTTCTTTTTTGTTATGATGGCGGCGATATACAACATGACAGTGAGTTGTCCCTTGGTATTGCTACCTCTGTACCAAAGTTGGTTCGATTTGGTTTCGTGTTTGGATTGATAGGGGGGATCCATTTGCACCCACACACGGCCGCCATCTTCAACCTGTTGGGCTGATGACCTCGTAGATTTGTCAGAGGACGCTTTCCACATAAGGGTATGCTGTTGGTTAATTCGGTAGAGATCAGATGATTAGGTTAGTCGTAATTTGATTTAAGCTTTGAACATAGTAATTCAGTCGCTCACAATATTGTGTTCAGAGTTTCAATAACGGAGTTGCAGGTTGAATTATTCTCACGGGAATAATTCGCCTAGTTTCAGATAAGTCGCCAAGACTTCCTGTCTTGAAAAGCATGACGTGTTGAGAACTTAAGTCTGTTGTTGAGGCGTTATCTCTACTGTTTGTTCCATAATGATCTTTCAATCAATTCTCTTTGACTGTTGGAGACCAGGTACTCTCAATTTCTTTCATGGGCTGAATTAGAGATCGATTTTCTATTACAAATTGGCTTCTAACTTTCCCTGGGACTATTTAAGCAATCAAACTGAAATTTTGTGTGGTGTTAGAGGACTGTTAAGTAACGACAAATACGTAACTTCCCAAATCCTGAGAAGCACAAAAATATCATGGCGACCAAGTGATTTTAAAATATTTTAAATAACTTTTCTGCCGATCTAATAAATCGAGTGCAATGAAACTTGGCACAGCGAAACTTTATTCTGATATTAGTATGATGCTCAAAAATTCAAGATGGAATCTGTTGGAAATTTAAAAACCGTATCTTTTACATCTCATATCTTATTCAGGCGATTGCAGGTAAGATTCGTATGATGGGCTACGGCAGTGCACAATTCCTTAGTGTTAAAAGCCTCATCGTGTAACATTGGACACATATTTTCCTGTGCAGGAGGTGTTCTGAAGTGAAGTATCTTGGCAAAAAATGAAAGCTTTGATTTAAGACAGGGCATGCACTACGGGCAGTACCATAATGAGATGTTCATGCTTCCTTTATGTTTCTGGTCTATAATGGCTACAACGTATAGATATTGAGTTTAGATTTTGATTTTCTTGCTCTATACTTTACCACAACGTAGGTCAAGTTCAAAAAGCTATTTACAAAGACCAGTAGCTGCTTCGCGTACTGTCATCCTTGGATGATGAGAATTGTGAGGTGGTTACTGCGCATTGAGGAAGGCAACGGGAAACCACCTCATTTATTTTTTCCAAGAATATACATGCATGATGGATTCTTTCCAAGTTAAATTGGTATCCGGAGGTATAATAGTCCCCTGCTCGGATCTCCGGAGGAGACAATGTAAGAAGATTCCGAGAATTGATCAATTATGTAGAATGGGAACATGGAATTTTCGATCACTCAAAAGGACTGGAAAACTGGAAAATGTCAAAAAGAAAATGGATAGACTTGAGATCGACGTCCTAGGACTAAGCGAAGTGAGATGGCCAAATAATGGAGACTTCTGGAGTGATGACTACAGGATTATTTATTCAGGAGATACGGATGATACAGGTGGAGTTGGCTTTATTTAAAAATGAAAAACTGGCGTGTCAGGTCGAAAGCATTTGGGGATTCAGCGAAAGAATTATCATGATCACACTCCAGACAGAGCCTAAGGATACAGTACTAATCCAGACATACATGCCTACTTCGAGTTACACTGATGATGAAGTGGAAAATATATATATATATATATATATATAAACAACTGGAGGAAGCAGGGGCGTATATAGAGTTTTATTTCGGGGGGTGCCCAAGCGGGGGTTACGGGGCATGGTATATGCCCCAAAGAATAGGGGGTCCGGGGTTCTTCCCGGGGAACTTTTGTATAATTTGGTACAAAATGATGAATTTTAAGGCTCTCTGGCATCAGTTTTTCAACCAATTTGTTGTGATGTTTTATGTTTCGTTAATGTCAAACACAACTACTGTCGACCAAAGTATTATGTGCACTCGAGTTTGAAGGTTGTTTGTTAAGTAACCAATAGACACCTAAAATCCAATAACATCATCATTTTCGTCGTTCTATTTTACGTTAGTTTATGAAGGTTTGGAATATTTAATTTATATTTTAATATTTTTTTATCGCAGTTGGAACACAAAAGTGCCCGTTTTTAAGCGTGTTTCAACCATGCGTCACATTTAAGAATTATTATCTCAAAAACCCGTCATCAGATCGAATTCAAATTTTAATACAATATACATTGGAACGTTGTATAACTGGTTTATTAATTCCAAACTTTTATATGTCCAAGAAACAGAGTTGTTATCATTTTTGTAAGGTAACTTTTTCTCGGCTCGGGGTGGTTGAAAAATGTAGTTCTTGGTCGCGTTGTAATCCTTATACATCAAAACGATATGCTGTATGACTGTGAAGTACGTAAATTAATTCACTTATTTTATATCGGTTTGTATTTGTTCGGGGAAATAAGGCATGGTTCACCAGCTAGCCGCTAGAGATCAGTGAGCCCATCACTTCCGAGCGCGGCGCGCCATGGCACGTGATGGGCTCCATCTCGGCAACGCTGTACAGCTATTCCCGGAGCGGCTAGCTGGTGAACCATGCCTTATTTCCCCAAACAAATACCAACCGATATAAAATAAGTGAATTAATTTACGCATTTCACAGTCATACAGCATAACATTTTGATGTATAAGGATTACTACGCGACCAAGAACTACATTTTCCAACCACCCGAGCCTAGAAAAATATAACTTACAAAAATGATAACAACTCTGTTTCTTGGACATACAAAATTTTGGAATTAATAAACCAGTTATACAACATTCCATTGTATATTTTGTTAAAATTTGGATTCGATCTTTTGACGTTTTTTTAGATAATAATCCTTAAATGTGACGCATGGTTGAAACACGCTTCAAAACAGGCATTTTTGTGTTCCAATTGCGATAAAAAATATCAAAATATAAATTAACAAGAAGTTCCGTGACGAACTTAAGAGCCTACTTTTCTTAAAATGTAAGAATCATGCCAATGATTAATCTATATTATGGATCTATCTAGAATAATGACAAAATTAAGTTGGTAATATCGAAATTTCTAATTAGTTCGAAATACTGTATACCTGGCATAACGTTGCCTAATAGAGAACTGCAGTTGGCAGCCCTGGTGACTGAATATATTCTTAGTTCCATCTCTTAAGGCACCGAATACAAAATGTGGTTAAGTCCAATGGATAGCATGGAGGTTACATGCAGTTAAACATTGGATCTAACAGCGCGCGTAAATTCATGTTGGCAACAATGACATACATGTATTGGTCAGAAATAATCTGAAATAATATGATCTATTGTTGTGTCAATTTTGAATGAAATCCATTTGTTAGTACAGAAGTTACATGCATTTTAAAATTGGACCTCTCAATAGGCTTAGAATCATGTTGGTAGCACTGACGTATATAACTTACTCCAAATTAATATAGAATGTCAGGTAATATACGTGTGCATAGTTTAAAGCTGTCGGCTTGCATACTTTCTGATATATGGGTATTTGGATTTAAAAAATTGAGAGCATTTATTAACAGTTGGCAGCCCTGGTGGCTCTTAAGAATACGCTCAGTTATATATGTTTATGTACACATTGCACATACGAAATTTGGTTGAAATCCAATTGATAGTGTAGAAGTTATATGCATTTAAAATTTGGACCTATCAGCAGGCTTATAATCATTTTGGCAACACTGACATGTATGGCCTCATGGAAATAAAACTGCAATATTATTATCTATATGTGTGCCAATTTTGAAATAGCTCCCATTCATACCTTCCAAGATATCCAACATGGAGCTCAAATTTCAATTGCGATTTTTCAGAAGTTCGTAGCACTGACATCATTTTCAAATATGGACGTGAGATATTCAGGTGTAGATCTTTACTCCTACCAAATTTTGTTTCGATTGCTGCAGCCGTTTAGGAGTTGATAGGAGGGGGGGACACACACACAGCCAGAAGGACAGACAGACAGACAGACTCACATTTGCCCGATCTCATAAGACTACTTTTTCCTCATTTTTGCAAAATGTGAAAAGTAGGCTAAAAATTCCAAACCTACATGAACTAACGTAAAATAGAACGACGATATCCCTGTCAAAGTGGAAAAGCACACGTCTCTGAATCTGGTCCGAGGAGTTATTTTCCACCGGGACTTGATTCTGAACACTGACGAGGAGCTCAAGGAGGATGTTATTGGATTTTAGGTAAGTCTATTGGTTACTTAACAAACAACCTTCAAACTCGAGTGCACATAATACTTTGGTCGACAGTAAGTCTATTTTATTTTACTTTTTATTAATTCAATCATCTTGCTCACTTGATCGTGTTTACATAGAAAGAATTAATGTTACTGTTTTCATGTACAACTTACACTATTATATAAAGTCAAGGCTTCTTGAAGCATTACCAAATCGGTTTATAACTTCGTCAGTGAGATGTATGTGTCTGTGAATAGATAACAATACAAGACCGTTGAGTCTGTTTTCAGAAGTAGAATTTCTTAAGTATGTTTTCAACCAACTCAAACTCCGTTCGACAGTACAGGTAGCTACAGAGAGATGCAAATTTGCCAAAAGTTTGATAAGGGTATAAAAGTTAAGGAAAAAACTTTTGTCACATGCTTCAAGTGCACTTGTTGCTGTTCTTGGTAAGTTCATAAGAGCGAAGGCACTGGAGAGTAATAAGAGGTTATGTTGTTACACATAAGATCACAGCGACCTCGTAGTTCTGCCCCTTAAAACAACAATAACTAACTAAGATCAGAGCAAACTGATAGTCACACTGTTCACATCGCTCTACCGTCGCCCTGCTTTGCAACGTTGCCATACGTCGCTTAGTAACAATAGTACATGATAAGTACGAGTATATTAGTTTTTAATGTCTTAATTCATAAACGAATAATATATGTGACAAAAATTTCGGGGGGGGGGGGCGCCCCCCCCCCGCCTTATATACGCCCCTGGGAGGAAGTATTGATGAATATTATAGAAGGTTATAACCTTATCATCATGGGTGACTGGAATGCTGGGAGAAGGTACAAGAGACAACTGTGTGGGAAAGTATGGACTTGGGAATATGAATGCAAGAGGGAACAGGCTTATTGAGTTCTGCAGAAGCCATATGCTGATTGTTGCCAATACATGCTTTGAACAACCAAAAATAAGGAGATACACGTGGACAATGCCAGGTAATGGTGATAGATATCAGATAGATTACATACTGATAAAACGTCTGTATCGTAATCAAGCAAAATCATGTAAGACCTACCCGGGTGCAGATGTGCATTTGTTTCTTCTCTGAACTCTTGTAAAACTTGCTTGCCATTTTTTATCTTGTTGATATTCCATCTCTTACAGGGTTGTTTTATAACTTTTCTTCTTAATCTAAGTTGGCTCTTCATTAATAACAGGTTGTGGTCTGAATCCACATCTGCACGCGGGTAGGTCTTACATGATTTTGCTTGATTACGATACAGACTTTTTATCAGTATATAATCTATCTGATATCTATCACCATTACCTGGCATTGTCCACGTGTATCTTCTTCTTTTTGGTTGTTCAAAGCATGTATTGGCAACAATCAGCATATGGCTTCTGCAGAACTCAATAAGCCTGTTCCGTCTTGCATTCATATTTCCAAGTCCATACTTTCCCACACAGCTGTCTATTGTACCTACTCCTACAACAGCATTCCAGTCACCCATGATGATAAGGTTATCATCTTCTTTAACATTCATCAATACTCCCTCCAGTAGTTTATATATATATTTTCCACTTCATCATCAGTGTAACTCGAAGTAGGCGTGTATGTCTGGATTAGTACTGTATCCTTAGGCTCTGTCTTGAGTGTGATCATGATAATTCGTTCGCTGAATCCCCAAATGCTTCCGGACCTTCACCGAGATAGCTAAGAATGCTGGTCACTACGTCACGAGGGGTACGAAAGTGTTGGTGAGGTATCAGCTATGAAGAGGAGACAGATCTGTATTTTTGTCAATTGAGGGTGAAAACAATCATGTATGCTATATTGTGTATGAACGAACAGTGCTAATCATTGTGTTTTGAAGGATTTAAACACCAAAATGTGTACAAATATGAACAGGAGCTTCCAGCAAGTTCTTGCACCGGCACACAAGGCTAAGTCAGCCGAAGTCGATTAGCATCGACTTCATTACTCCAGATGATTGGCCCTCGTCCAGCCCTAACTTAAATCCACTGACCCAGGGGCGTCCAGCCTTTGTACGCTCGGCGTGCTAGTTCGCTGTGCCGCACGCCGCACGCCGCACGCCGGCAGGTTAAATCCTACCTCTCTTGGCTGGATTCCGTGTCCTGACTGCCGGCGCTGCGACATTTCGTTGGTTGTCCGACACATTTACATTCTGTTTCACTCGTTTCTCCGCGTAGCGGTACTTGAAGATTGTGCTTAGCATTAAAATAGTCGGAAATACTAATAAAGCATCATGGAACTAATTTACGTTAAAGCATTGCAATTTCGGTAACATTATTGTATTTCTTTTCTCCTTGTTTTCGTTATGTTTCAATTGATTTTGTACTGTATTTGCAATACCGGTATACTGCATACCGTTTAACGTTCGACCGATCAACCACAACACAGCAAACAAGGTACAGGAGGGAGTGAGATGGGAAGGTGAGCGAGAGAGACATATAGTCTTCCCCCACCATCGCTGCAAGGACGTCCACACCAAAAGCACGCCGGTGTGCAGCCAGCGTGCCAGTGCGCCCGGCGTGCTGTATGGACACCTCTGTACTAAACTGTGAGAAGAGATATCACTATGGACAGGATTCTTAGGTTTTTACCTACTTCTTTCCTTACTTCTATATACAAAACAAGATGTTCAGTAAAGAACATATAGCCTACTCTCTCCTAAATGCATGGGTATAGTTATAACTCTTCGTCCTTTTCAAGGAAATGATTGAATGTTGGTTTTAGTAGCTTGTTGAAATACAACGTGCTATTGATTGATTGAATCGGTACCTGAATTATATAGACTATAAACACACTAATGCAGCAATCACAATAACACAGGTTATCAGACAAAATTCAACACTCACCCAAGTACACGGGGCTAAATGACAATGATGTCCATGCATCAAAAATGAAACAACATCAACAACAGCTTCCTAACCAAATCCTTCCTGGTATAAAAGTACACACACTAGTAAGCCTACAGACATCACAGTGACACAGGTTATGAGACAACTTATACACACACCCAAGTACGCGGGGCTAAAAGACCATGATGCCGCAAAACCCCTAGAGAATCAACGACATAAACAACAACAATACACTCTACCGCGGATCAAGGACAACGAATTTTAATCGCTCTAGTCGAGTGTTCAAATATGTGGTGTTATAAGTATAAATTATATAATATTTTCGATTGCAAATACATAATATATATGCTTAACATAATAACGTGTGAGTAGTTATAAGTCAATAAATATGAAAGAAACGAAGTAAACATATTTGAACCTGCTGGGATTTGATCCACGAACCTCCAGGCTATGAGTCCAGGTCGCTACCACTACGCCACACATGCCGTACAGCAATAATTGGTTAAGCACTGGTTTAGTATAACTCCATGATATTTTGTTTTGTCTTGTCTTGCAATCAACGATTTCATTAGAGTTTTCTGCCGTTTCTATAAACCATTTGATACTAAATATGTATTATTGTGTTCAGTTCATTCCTAAAAGGATATTGACTTACGAAGTTACGGAAATATAAGGATTTACTAGCAAATATAACTGCCATTTTGACAACGGGAAGGTACGGACCCACAACGATATGGCATGGTCGGTCTGAACTGTTAGTCACTATTGCGCTTACATATTCTATTTTAGAATGCTAATATCCTACCGGTCACCTCCTTGAGGACAGTTTAAACCTACCTATGTACAGTACGATGGGCGTATTTCGTAAGGCCAGGCCTTGTTGAATCGTAAGTTACGGTTTTGCTATAATACTTGCATGATTCATACATTAGCCATCTTGAAACAGTTTGGCTGATGACCTTGTAGTTTGGGCAAAAGCCGCTTCCTATATTAAGGTATATTGTTGCGAAATTTGGTAGTGATCAGATGATTAGGTTAGTCGTAATTTGATTTAAGCTCAGAACATTTGGGTGGGCGCCATTTCTTTTTTGTTATGATGGCGGCGATATACAACATGACAGTGAGTTGTCCCTTGGTATTGCTACCTCTGTACCAAAGTTGGTTTGATTTGGTTTCGGCGTGTTTGAATTGATAGGGGTATCCATTTGCACAAACACACGGCCGCCATCTTCAACCTGTTGGGCTGATGACCTTGTAGTTTGGTCAAAAGACTCTTTCCACATGAAGGTATGCTGTTGGTTAATTCGGTAGAGATCAGATGATTGGGTTTGTCGTAATTTGATTTAAGCTTTGAACATATTAATTCAGTCGCTCACAATATTGTGATCAGACTTTCAATAACGGAGTTGGAGGTTGAATTATTCTCACGGGAATAATTCGCCTAGTTTCAGATAAGTCGCCAAGACTTCCTGTCTTGAAAAGCATGACGTGTTGAGAACTTAAGTCTGTTTACTGAAATTCGAGAGCCATAACGAGAAGTTTGTTAATCTACGAATACTAGTAAAATATGCTAAGTATTGTTCAAGTCAGGTGCGAATTAATTGCGATAATCCACCATACGGAATCAGAGCACTGTTATTCAGTTAGATCCACGAAGCAGCATACGTTGGATTCTAAACATCAGGAATTTACATTAATTAATATCTGTATTTGAAAATCATATGTGTGAAACAATTAGTTACTGTGATACAAGTAACTAGGTCTGATTCTCTGAGAGCACTAACCCCAGAATCAGTAGAGTTAGTCTTCACATCTGAGACCAGCATCTGTAAGTACCAGTCATCATCTTCTTCCAAGGGTTCACCAATGCATGTGATAAGTGTGCTTGTGTATATATGATAGGGAGTGTTAGGGTAGACTGTATCGACGAGGATCCTGCCAAGTGTATATATTTATTTCTGGTATCAGAAAACATGCCTACTTTTTAAACCAGATATACAGTGCTTTTATTTTATGCGGTCACCAGTGTAGTTGGTTGTGAATGTTTATTGCTTTTGTCTATATCGTACAGGTGTTTAACCTCCACGCACCCCGTGTAGAAGAGGAAACATTACAATTGGTCGCCCAAGTGGGACTGATACGTTACAAATGGTCACCCAAGTGGGATTGATTCGTTACAATTGACGCCCAACTGTGGAGATCGAAGTACGATGTAGCAACAACGATAGCATTCACGTGTACGCATACGCCAATAGACACGATAAAAGGGTAAATTCAGGAAATTTTCATGCAGGTTAAATGCTGTCAGAAGAAAGTCTGAAGTTGAGAAGTAGATCCATGATGAAAGTTAATAGTAAGATGTTTGATAGAACTTGAACATGGATGTGGATAGCTTGATAGAGGAACCGTCGGAGAACTCTATCAATTCCGAGGAATGTCAGATCACCAAACTGGGGGGGGGGTATTAAGAATAAAGGTAATGGGGGAGATAGGGACACTAGAATGCTCCAAATGCTTCTGACCATGAATGAGTCTATTAAGAAGCAAGGAGAGTCTTTAAGTAAAGAAATAGGAGAGTGGAAGGAGTCTATGATTAAGGAGATAGGAGGATGGGAAGAGTCTATAGGAGAGATAAAAACAGGGAGAATCTTTGAGTAAGGAAGTAGGAAAATGGAAGGAGTATATGAGTAGAGGAGATGAGAAGAGTGGGCAGCAGGTGAAAGTGACGTTAGGTGATATTAGCTTAGATGAGAGTGAACAGCAGGTGAAGGTGATGTTAGGTGAAAATAGAGGAGATGAGAAGAGGCAGCAGGTTAAGGTGACGTTAGGTGAAAGTAGCTTAGATGAGAAGAGGCAGCAGGTGATGTTGACGTTAGGTGAAAGTAGCTTAGATGAGAGTGAACAGCAGTTGATAGTGACGTTAGGTGAAAGTAGCTTAGATGAGGAGAGGCAGCAGTTGAAAGTGACGTTAGGTGAAAATCAGCAGGGAACTTCTATTAGACAGGATGAACAGAAGGTGAAAATAACAAATTATAGAAGCAGGAAGAAAGTGAGTAAACAGATATTATTGCCTATGAAGTTAGAATTGATTCATGAAGTAGTGCTTGGCAATGACAGACTAAATAAGCATAAGGTTGTTATGGATTTTGACAATGGAGTTTTATGTCTGGAGAGAGGTATTAGGAGTCAGAAAATTAGGATGAGGTGTGAACTAGTTGAGGTGATGAATGGTGCGTGTATTACTAAGGGTTTGGAGGGGAGGTCGGTAATTTCTAATGCATAGTAGAATGCATTATGCGAGTGCGACGTGGTTATATATGCCAAAATTGTCAATTATGACAAGTAGCGTATGTAAAGGACACGTGAGGAAGTTCCGTGTGAGTTAGCAATTAAGAACACTTGAGTAATGTCGGTTCGAGTTAGTTTTATAAGTGAACAAAATACATTTGAATGAATGAATATGTAGAATCTGACATCAAGAAAATGAAATTGTATTGAAAGGGTATTTACGTATGTTGTTTAAAGGGTATATATGTTTTCAGTGTTTTTGAGTGTAGATGGAGACCCATTCATATGTATTCTTTGGAACTCCATCGGAGGGGAATTGTGACCTTCCCAAATCACAAGGGATCGAACCCTCACTTTCGGGACTTACGATTTGATATAATCGTCCATATATTTTTATCTGATGCGTTTATATTATAAATGATAATTTATAAGAGTGTATTATGTCATGTGATTGATTATCGTATAATTTGTCTAGGTTTAAGATATTGTTAATAGCAGGATCCGAAGTCAGTTTAGAAGTATATTTTAACACTGTATAAATATTTATTTGAGTGCCTAGTTAATTGCACGGAACCAGGAAGCATTTCTGGCTAGCGATGGGGTTTATCCGAACGGGCCGTGCGCAAGGATGACTCATGCTGCAAGTCGGCAGGAGTAGGTTTGGCAACTATGTACGAGAGGTGTGTCTTAGTTAAATTAGAAAGGTATTATACCATGTCCTTATTTGGAGATATTGTTCAGGATTGGCTATACCCGTGATTTAAGATGTGGAGACCAGTGTATTGAGGAGGGGAGATGACTGATATGTAGACTTGTCGGCGGAGTGAAGGTTATTCGATTTTGTATCACCCGAGGGAGTGGTAGTTGTTCTTACGGTAGACTCCGGGTGGAGTAGATTATTCGATTTCGTGGCTCCGTGGTGCGGAGTGGTTGTTTGATTAGGGATCGACGTTACGTCAGCTGTTAGGTGTTTGGATTTATTATTGAAGAAGGAAGGAAAGTAATTCAGACTCTCACGATATTATATTCAGAGTTTCAATAACGGAGTTGCAGGTTGAATTATTCTCACGGGAATAATTCGCCTAGTTTCAGATAAGTCGCCAAGACTTCCAGTATCGAAAAGCATGACGTATTGAGAACCTTAGTCTGTTAACTGAAATTCGAGGGCCATAACGAGAAGTTTGTTAATCTACGAATAAAAAAAAACAAAAGTTTGGTGCTTTTCAGTCGGTCAACACTAATGTACCCAAATAAGTTGGGTTATACCCTAATCCTGAAAAAATACATGAGATTAATAAATACAATGGGATGACCAGTTTCGATCGTCAAGCGATCATCATCAGATCCATTACACTTAGGCTATAAAATCTGTCTGAAAAATGGGTGAAAATATTTACAATATGTACACTTATTTAGTTGCTGTATTGAGTATTGGTAATGCAACTCGACGGTATTTGTTAGTTGTAGTCTATATGATGTTTGGGTGAGATGCTGGAAGTGGTGATATAACTCCGGAGTTTGCCTGTTTGGAGTGACTATGTGGTTGTTGTGAATGGTCAATTCTGATTGTACTGTATTGTAGAGGCTACTTATCTGGTTAGGGGTCTTGTGCAGTCCAGCAGCGAGCAGTTCACTTGGACACTAGTAACACGCGACTGATGGGTCTGCTATCTCGCTGGGCTATTTCCCCTCCCCGCATTCCTAAGTCCTGTTTATACCAAGTGCAGGTGTACCTGTAGTGGGTTGCCAAGTCTAGACATGATGGTGTATGTTATTGTATTCAGGACGGTCTTCAACTAATAAAATCTGTGGAATCGATTCTCGCCACGCATAAACTAGTAGCCATATAAACGCTGCCGGTCTCTGAGAATGTCCCGGCACCTTTAATACTGCCGTGAATACCGGCCTAGGTTTATTGAAGAAAAGGTACATCGTACATCCTGATTTTCCTATTATTATCCCCCGATTTTCCCCCCTTTTTATTATCAAGCTTGGCTATATCGCTATGTTGTGTCTTGTGTCCGACAGTGTGTGTTTTTAGTAGGATGAAGAGGGATGAGCTCTCCATGAAAGTGTGTTCATTTAAATTATTGGGGTTGTTTCTTTTGGCTAGGTGTATCTCGATTGCTTCCTTTATGTCAAGAGCTCTGCCTTTCGGTTCGTGTTGAATTATTTTTAAGTCGGTTTCAATGTTAGTTAAACTGTGTCCCGCGTCGCACATGTGCTCGCATACGGCTGAGTGTGTCCCGTATTTTATCGCATTTCTATGTTCATGGTAACGTGTACCCACTCTTCTTCCATACTGTCCGATGCAATTAGCTTGACAACCTGTGTCTTGGCACGTTATAGAATATACCCCTGACTTTGAATACGGATTTAGATTGCTATTGTGTAGATGCTTATCGGTTGTGTTAGTCGTTGTGAATGCTATGTTTATGCCTTGCTTTTTGAACAGATTAGTGATTTTATATGTGTTCACATTTACATAATCGAAACGCGCAAATTTTTTCTCATTATTGACCGGCTTTCGAATCGTTTTATCTTTAAGTTTATGTCTGGCTACAATTTGATCTATTTTGCTGGGCGGGAAATTGTTTTCCTTTGCTATTTGCTTGATTATCCTTATTTCTTTATTATAATTGTCTTTTGACATGGGTATGTTTAAAGCCCTGTGCACCATTGAATTGAACCCCTCTAATTTATGCGTACTGTGGTTATTGGACTGATTGTCGATAGCATGTGAGGTTTGTGTATCTTTTCGGAATATGGAATATTAAAGCTCATTATCTTTACGTTCGATGGTTATGTCGAGAATTTATTTTCCGATCCGTTTCGGATTCCTTAGTGAATTTGATTGAGTGGTGTAGGCTATTATTGGTTTGGAGAATTGTTTCTTCGCTTGTTAATTCGGTGTCGTAGATGCAAATTACATCATCCACGTATCTTTTCCACATTACTATTCCCTTAGTTGAGGTCTATTCTATGAACGCTTTTTCCAATGCATTAATGAAGATGTCGGCAATTAGCCCGCTTAATGGTGACCCCATCGCTAGGCTCTCTGTTTGTGTGTACATTTTATTGTCGAATTGAAACACTTTTTGACCCTCAGTAATCTCACAACCTCTTCAGTTTCTTTTGCCGAGTTGTTGGATTTTATTGTTTTCGATAGTGTTGATTGCTTCATTAATTGGAATATTGGTGTACATGTTAGTTATTATCGAAGGATACTAGCCGCAAGCTGGGTGTCATTCGTATCATGTTCAATGCAGTTACTAATTCCGTTGTTTCCTTCACAGAATTGTTTTTGTCATTGGAAATACGGTGTTTTAAGATTTTTAGTAACTCTTTGCTGATTTTGTAATTTGGCGCATTCCTACAGCTGACTATTGGTCTCATTGGGCACTCCTTTTTATGTATTTTTGGTTGTCCCCTCAATGACGGTATTTTCGGGTTCATGTTTATTAATTTTGATTTTTCGGCTTTTGTCAATATGTGTTCTGTTTCTTTTGACGCACTTTTTATTTGTTTTTGCGATTTGTTGGTGGGGTCTTTTCCTATTTCCTTGATTTCATTCTTGTTCAGGAATTCGACTGTTTTATCGATGTATTCTATTTTGTTCAGAATTACTGTGGTGTTCCCCTTATCTGCTTTCGTGACGACTAAGTCATGTTCTTTTATTTTTGTTTCAATGAATGTATTTGTTTGAGTTGTTTCTTGCCATGAGTGTTGTTGCTTTCGCCCTCTCGTTTGAGGATATTTTTGGCTTCGTTGGTTGCCAGATTTTTGGTTAATTCCCTATCTTCTGCTGGAAGCTTGTGACAGGCTATCTCAATATCTGTGATTAACTGTTTTATATTGTGGTTCGTGTGTGAGTCTGCGAAGTGTTATTTCAAGCCTTTGTCGAACATATTCATTTCTTCTTTAGAAAAAAAACGTTCGTTCTGTTGTTTACTCTGCTGTGGAAGTTGAATTCATTGTTATTCGTGTGTTGTTCATTAGGTTGATTGTTTTGCATTTCTCCTAGTTTTCTTAGTTTATTATCTAGCGATTCGTGCTTCCTCGTTGCTCTTATTTTGACAGTGTCATGTAGATGCTCAGTGAAGCTATTTCATTGGGATGCATGCCAGAAGTTGCAATTGCACGTCGTATAATTGTTGGTTGATTTTTTGCTTTCTTATGTATGCAAATCTTAATTCGTTTTTTTTTAATCCAAAGTGCTTTGGCTTGTTTAGTTGAAATGATCGACGCTGATGTTTTCGGTACGGTTTTAATTGGTACGTATTTAGGAGTGAGATTCAGATTTATACATTTTTTGTTGAACCAAATTGACTTGTCTAAGTTCATGAGTTTAAACCTGAGTGATTTGAATCTCTTGGCTTCACGATTTGCCTGACTAGCCGTGAACATTATGGTGTTTGAATACTAGTAAAATACTAGTGAAATATGCTAAGTATTGCTCAAGTCAGGTGCGAATTAGTTGCGATAATCCACCAAACGGATTCAGAGCACCATTATTCACAGTCAGATCCACGAAGCAGCATAAATCGTTGGATTCTGAAATTCAGGAATTTACAATAATTAATATTTGTAATAGAAAATCATACGTGTGAAACAATTAGTAACTGCGATACAAGTAACTAGGACTGATTCTCTGGGAGCACTAACCCCAGAATCAGTAGAGTTAATCTTCACATCTGAGACCAGCATCTATAAGCACCAGTCATCATCTTCTTCCAAGGGTGCATCAATGTATGTCATAAGTGTGTCTGTGTTCATAATAGGGAGTGTTAGGATAGTATGTATCGACGAGGATCCTGCCAAGTTTATATATTTATGTCTGGTATCAGAATACATGCCTATTTTTTACCAGATATCCAGTGTTTTTATTTTATGCGGTAACGGGTGTAGTTGGGTGTGAATTTTTATTGCTGCTGTCTATATCGTACAGGTGTTTAACCCCCACGCACCCCGTGTAGTAGAGGAAACATTACAATTGGTCGCCCTAGTGGGACTGATACATTACAAATGGTCGCCCAAGGGGTACTGATACGTAACACGGGCTAGAATGTGAAAATCACCTCTGGCGTTCTTGGATTTATTGAATTTGAATAATTAACCTATTTAAAGAGAGCAAACATTCCTTAAGAGTGTGAAGTTCTCGGTGATAATTTGATAAAAGACGTATCATTGTGTAAAATATTACACTCTCGTTACAATCAGATTCTCTACTAACAATTAGGCATTAATGTTAAGCTTTGCGCATTTCATGTCAAATTTTGCTTCACTTTAAACATTAAAAAAATGTTTTTGAAAACCTATAATGACAATTTAGAAAAAAACGATCCCTAGATATCACACTATTAAGGGCCTGAAACGTTCCTTGAAAGTTTCTTACTTAGAACGTGTGTGTTCCATTCGACAAGTGGCTAGATAAGTAACGAGGCGGACCTATTGTTATTTGTGACGGTGTGTGAAAGTGTGGTAATGGCTAGAATTCTTAGCTGCCACAGTGGAGATTTGAGTTCGATTCCTGGCTCTGCCAAAACGTTAAAGTCTGGTCTGAGAACTGGAACGGGGTCCACTCCGTTTCGTGAGGTAGATATGAGAAGAGGTGGGTTTGATTCTCATCTAAGGCATCGTAGAAGAGGTTTTCTGTGGTTTCCCCACTTTTGTTCCAGACAAATACCAGGGTGGCCGTGACCAGCTCCTATCAGAGTCCTAGCCTCAATTAAAAATAAACACGCTAGTGCTGCCATCACAATGACACAGGTTATCAGACAGATTCCACACACACACCCAAGTACACGAAGCTACATGACAACAATGTCGGAAAGCCACTAAATGATCAACCTCAACAATCATTATGATTCATCGCCAAGATATTCGAAAGAATCGACAAATGAAGTCTTGAAAGCTATTTTGTAATGCAGAAATAGAGCAAGATACTTAGATGGAGTTTGTTAGTTATTGTTATTTTAAGGGGCGGAACAGCGAGGTCATCTTCCCCTAATGTAAATGGATTCAGAATTAATATGTCAGATCCAACTATACAATCTTACTACTTCCGGCTTTCTACCCTGGTGCTCCAACCACTAAGCTAATGGAGACGCTTCCATTCTCACTTTTCAGCCTCTTGAGGCAAAACTGAGAAGAGGTGGGTTCGATTTCTACCTCAGCCATCCTGGAAGTGGTTTTCCATGTTTTTTCCACTTCTACCCTTAATTCCATGTGATGTATCTGCCAATATCCGAAGGTGGAGATGGATCGCAGCAACTTTTAGTACCGTACCCGGCTAGAAATTACCACAAATAGCTATTGGCAAATACACACAGGATAAGGATCAGCTATCTATAGAAATCCTATAGTTCTTATATACTGGGTTCGGTTAACGTACTCTGGAGAGTGAAAAACTTTCGAATCTCGGGCGTAACGGCATTAGGTTGTGGGTTGTGACAACTACTCTACTACTATAGCATTCTTAACTTAACCAAAACTGTTGCGAAAGATAATGCAAGTGTTCTATAAAAGTATTGCAAGCTGTCGTAAATACGTGCCTGTCTGATTTATTCTGTTTCATAGGAAGCAAAATGACCAGTGATGGACGAAGGAAAGAGGATATAAAAAGTAGGTTGGCTCAGGCAAGGCAAGGAAAGCATTTCTACAGAAAAGGAATCTGTTGACATCGAATATAGATTTAGGTATTAGGAAGACATTTTTGAAAACCTTTGTCTGGAGCGTCGCGCTCTATGGAAGTGAAACTTGGACTATAGGTGCAGCAGAAAAGAGGAGAATTGAAAGCGCTTGAAATGTGGTGTTACAGGAGAATGATGAAGATCAGATGGGTAGATAGGCTTACAAACGAAGAGGTATTAAGACGAGTGGGAGAGGAGAGATGTTTCTGGCGACTGGTAATGAAGAGAAGAGATAGGTTGGTAGGACACATACTAAGACACCCAGGAATAGCAAGCTTAGTTATGGAAGGAAGGGTCGAGGACAAGAACTGTAGGGGTAGACCAAGGTTAGAGTATGTTAAACAGATTGCCTCGGATGTAGGGTGTGGTAGCTATGTAGAGAAGAAACGATTAGCTCAGACAGGGAGGCATGGAGTGCTGCATCAAACCAGTCAAAAGACTGAAGACTCAAACAACAACAACAAAGCTACTAAATCAAACTTGACATGATAGGTTCGTATAAGAAATTTAGTAAAAGAAATGTATCCTACTGCTTATTATTTTCCCCAGCGTGATGTTTGTAAATGAAGCAGAAATTTTACCTCCATAATTGTACCGAATCATATGAACATTAAGAACATATTATAGAAATGAAATCGTGAATTTGAGAGAAAGTAGGCTCTTCGTTCTTTCCGGAATATGTTGTTTATATGTAAAATTTATTTTAGCTATTCCACATCGATAACTCTTGCATCAGTAATTAATATGCATGCGTTTTAATTAAATTGAATTAATTGCATTCTGTTAGTGCAAAATTTACGGTTTATTAAGAATGATTTGCCACTATTAGCTCCCAACAGCGGGACAAGGTTAATTAAAATTGCACTTCAACTGGTACAAAATTATAAAACCTTCTACCGTATCCCTGAATTGTATTTTGTATCACTCGATTGGCCGATATTGTGAAAGTAGGTGTGAACTTTTAGGAGTACAGTAGTTAGGGTCATGAAACGTTCGTATTTTCCAGGATCTGATGATTTCACCTATACTTTTGTTTCCTTGATTGTAACATTTACCCTTGAACTGTCGACTGCATCTGTGAAGGCAAGGCTATAGAAGGAATCTATGCTGGCATGCTGCCTGACAGCATGGGGGACGCTCATCGAATCCAAACAGCAGTTAATATTTCTTCCATTTCATGGTCAGCTCTGATCCGTTCCTTTGAAGCGAATGACGAGATTGTCCTTAGAAAACAATTTATGAACAAACTTTCTGAATCCACATGGGCTGAGCAGTACTCGCGTATATTTTAGGATAATAATAATATAACAAATTAATTAATTATTTAACTAATTATTTGATTTATCTATTTATTTATTGAATTACTGATTGATTGTTTTATTGATTGATTGATTGATTGATTGATTGATCTATCCATCTATTAATTTATTGATGTATTTATGTACGTATTCATTTTTTGTGATGTTTTGTTAAGGCTACAGGGTTTTCTCGTATACAGAACCAAAGTGTACACCACACATTCTTAGCCTTCATTTTTCAAAAGTGAGGAAAAAGTAGACTTATGAGATCAATCCGGGGAAATATCTTGTCTGTCTGTCAGTCTGTCTGTGTGAACCCCTCCCTATCAACTCCTAAACACCTGCGCCTATCGAAACCAAATTTGATAAGAGTAAATATCTATACCTGAATATCTCACGGCCATATTTCAAATTGACGTCAGTCCTACCAAATGCTGAAAAATCGCATTTAAAATTTGAGCTCTGTGTTGGATATCTCAGAAGTTATGCATGCAAACTATTCCAAAATTGGCACACATATGGATAATACTATTCCAGATTAATTTTCAGAAGTCCATACATGCCAGTGTTGCCAACATGTCTCTAAGCCTGCCGATAAGTAACATTTCTAAATACGTGTAACTTCTATACTATCGATTGGATTTCAACCAAATTTCGTATGTACTATGTGTACTACAACAGATATGACTATGCATATTCTAAAGAGCCACCAGGGCTGACAACTGTTAATAAATGCTCTCTCTATGTTATAGCCCCAATAGCAATATATCAGAAAGTATGCAAGCCAACAGCCCTAAACTTTGCACACGTATCGTACCTGACATTCTACCTTGGTTTGATGTAACCTATATACATCAGTGCTGCCAACACGATTCCAAGCCTGCTGATAGGCCCAGTTTTTAAATGCATATAACTTCTATACTAACAAATGGATTTGAACCAAATTTCGTATGGGCTTTGTGTAGCATAACAGTTACGACTATGCATATTCGTAAGAACCAGCAAGGGTGCAAGGGTGCCAACTGTTAATAAATGCTCTCTCTATTTGTTTTATACTAATATCAATATATCAGAAAGTATGCAAGCCATCAGCTCTAAACTTTGCACACGTATAGTACCTGACATTCTAGATTAATTTGGAGTAACTAATATACCCCGTGCTGCCAACATGATTCTAAGCTTTCTGATAGTTTCAATTTTAATTACATGTAACTTCTATACTAATAAATGGATTTTATCCAAAATTGGCACTATAATAGATCATAATAATTCAGATTAATTCTGAGCATCACATATATGAAATTGTTCCCAACATGATTTTACGCGCACTGATTAATCCATTATCAAACAGCATTAACGTCCATACTATCCATTAGACTTCAACCAAATTTTGTGTGTGCATTCTATACTTTAATAGATGGAACTAAGAATATATTCAGAATCACCAGGGCTGCCAACTGTAGTGAGTTACTCTATTAGGCTACACTATATCAGGTGTATTTCAAACTGCAGTACCTAGAAATGTTAGTATTACCAACTTGATTTCGTCATTATTCTAGATAGGTCTATATAGATTGGCATTAATCTTAAATTTTAAGAAAAGTAGGCGCTTTAGTTCGTCACGGAACTACTTGTTTTATTTAAACAGTACATTTTATTCCAGAAATAATATGGTACTAAATAAATAAATTAATTACGTTAACAAGTTGGTAGAAGTCATAGGTTTATTCTACAGTTTATCATGATGAAATCAGAACTACTATTTATACTATTACCAATAACTGCATTATAATATTATTACTGAGATAAACCGTGGTTATATTAAATGCCGAAATATAGAACTAGAAACAAATTCAAATTCAGTGCCGTATATTAGAGATAGTTCTTCAGAATTATTTCAAACGCGTTTCACTAATCCCAACCAAATCCAACCTCAACCTATCCATTTCCCTTTCCAAGTTTTCTAACCTTCCACTTCCTAGCAGACTTCTAACATTCCACGCTCCGATCCGTAGAATATCAGATTTCCTCTTTATCAGTTCTGTGATGCTAACCTCCTCTCGAGTAGTCCCCACCCGGAGATCCGAACGGGGGACTAGTTTACCTCCGGATTGGAATTTTACAAGGGAGGAGGCCTTCATCACATGTAATTATGCATAGAGAGGTGCATATCCTCGGGAATAGCGTTATGGCTGTAGTTTCCCGTTGCTTTCAGCCGCGCAGCGGTTCGCAGTGTAGCCATTAGTTGTGCTATATTATCAATATCTTAACCGTCTATAAGACAAGTAAAGAATTGATTTATTCTGAAAGGCCTCTACTCCCTTTCAGAATAAGTAATAGAGCATTTCTACTAACAGAAACACTAATCTTCTACTAACAATTAAATACCAAAATTCTACTAACGAAAAAATACTTAAGTTCTACCAACAACAAAATACTACCACTAAAACAGTCAGTCACCAGGCACACTCATATGCATCCTCACACATCACAGTCTAATGAAACAATGAACTATATCTAACAAACACTGCAGCTGCCACCAGACACAGTCTATTGGAACAATGGACTATATCTAATAAACAAACTAACTACATACTTACAACTGAAACTAACTACATACAAAGAGTATACCTGTCGAGAATTAACAAGGAGGTTAGGTTCAAAATACGTACAGAATGCAATGTAGAGTCGAAATATTAACAATAGGCAACTGAAATTCAAAATACTTACAAAATGCAAATGCGATTGAAAATATGTGCAAAATGCAATAGAGTTTCAAAATACTTACAAACTGCAATTGAAATTGAAAATACACCATACAATTTAGATTGATAATCTGCTTCCCAGAAGATAACGTGTGTAGGCCCTACGTGTTATTGGTTACTGTTTAATTGTTATTGGGTTTCAAAATTTTATAACGTGTTACTGCTAAGTGTTAAAGCGAATTGAAATGTGAAAAGAAATTTCAACTTGAACATGCAAAAACGACTACAGATATTACGGCAAAGGAGGGAAACAAGAGTGAATAAGATTGGCTTATTGTTAAGTGCATATTTTTCATTTACAGTATAATGGATATTTTCTACATTTTAGTGCATAATTGCAAGCATATTTTAAACGTTTTTAGTGCATAAATATCCAGTCTCTAGTCATTGTGTTAATCAAAACAGCTCTCTCTCACAAGGAAATATTGCTATCCTTCCCAAAAAGACAATACGCAAGGATAAGTACGCCTTACCAAAGATTGTACAAGTTACTCAATCCAACTCCATTTGCAAAGCTTTTCCCTAGTTGCCCTATAACTGTTGTACCCAGAGTCTTACTGTACTGCAAGCAATTACGAGGCGTCCTCATACACATGTTGCAGCCTCTTGTTTAACATGTTGATGGCTTGTAGTTCATGTACACAACATGACCAAATAACTGAAAAAAATGCATGTTCTTCCTAGTCAGCGAATCACACCCAGCCATCCATTTCATCGCTGTCATTCTCAATACGCTCATCAGGTAATGTCAATTCAATTTAAAAATGAATATCATTCGTGCATTTACATAACTTATGGTAATACGATGCAGTGGATAATTAAGCAACTACAGTAATTGTCATTCCTTTAACAGCTGCACCAGTCAACTTAATAAGGCAATAATTAAATTCAATCAATTGAAATGATCGGGGGCTGCGTGACGCAGTCGGTAGAGGCGCTGAGCTTATAACTGAAAGGCCGTGGGTTCGATCCCCACCTGGGTTGTGGATTTTAGAAACAAAACTACCGCTTTTGGAAATGCAATTAGCCCTGAGGTTCACTCAGCTTACACCTGAAATGAGTACCAGGGTAATTCCTGGGAGCAAAGATGGCCGGGCGTGGAGCTGACAACTCCATCCCATCTAGTGCCGATGTCACAAAGGGTGGAAGCCTCTAACTTCCCCTACTCCCAGAGCCTCTATGGCCTGTATGGAGTTGGCTTTTTTGTTTTGAAATGATCCACAGGTCTGCCCTTTCAACACATTTATTCGCTGCTTGGTACGGGAGAACTAGCAAGATGTTATTGTTGGCTGAGTTACGATAACATTAGAGCGGACAAGGGGAGGGGGAAGATCAGGGTCGGGAGCATCATATATGTAAAAGGGGTTTAGTGTGGGTATGTGGGAGAGAGGGGGGAGGGTTGGAGGAGTATTTTAAGGTGTTTTTATTGGTTTTGACAGGGCGGATCAGTGAATCATTTCAAATGATTGAATTTAACAATTTTGATGTCAACCTATAATTAGGGATCCTGGTTTATGTTAAAACTAGCAACCCGACCCGGCTTCGCCCGGGAACAGTTATGAATGCATTACGTGATAAGCGCTTTTTTTCCAATGTCAATGAACAACGACCAATTTCCGTTTTACGTCTCGGCATGATGGGTTAAATCACTGACTGGACTATTAATTATATTATCATGGAGATGCATGTGCAACGAATTCTTGTCAGACGTAATTTATGAATGGCGAGGCGCATGAAACACAAATCCCCCTTCCGTTCAATCTTAACTCGACTGTGAATTTTGCGGAACGAAAAGTTCATAGGCGAAATGAAGAAAAGCCGAGTTGCACTTCCAGGGAAACTCCAAACACAACCACTCTTCTCTAAAGTTTTTAACTCAACACGACTCGAAAGTTTGCTGCTGGCTGTATCTGGGGCAATACGCTCGTCCGCTAGCTAAGCTGTAACTGGGGTGATAGACTCACCCCTAGCTAGCTCGTTAACTGTCGCCTCAGTAACTGAATGGAGATTGTTGGAAGAAATGAAAACGTAAAAACACTTATAGTAGGCGATGTATTGAAGATAGAGATATGCTCTCCCGGGCTTATTTTGTAGAACTTTTCATGCTGATCAATTCTTACACTCATAGTATATAGATTATTTTAAAGGTTTGCCCAGCGTAAGCTTAAAAAGCGCACGGTCGCCAGTTTTTTTCGACCTTTTCACTGAAATCGTTAGTGCTTGACTTCCATTGGTCATAAATAAATAATTTTCTACAGAAACCTTCCTCTAGATATCCTTTACAGAATAGTGAAAACCGCTTCAAGATCCATTCAGTGGTTCTCGAGATTACCCGTGACATCCCAGAATCGGGGACTTTGTTTTATACTAAGTAGAGATTATACGCCAATCAGTATAATTTAATATAATTTAATCCCCCTTCTGTCCAATCTTAAATTAACTGTGAATTTTGCGGAACAAAAAGTTCACAGGCGAAATGAGAGTTGCACTTCCAGGGAATGGCGAGGTGAATGAAACTCAAATCCCCCTTCCGTCCAATCTTAACTTGACTGTGTTTCACAGGCGAAATGAAGAAAACCCGAGTTACACTTCGAGGGAAACTCCAAACACAACCTCCCTTCTCAGGAGTATTAACTCAACACGACTGGACGGTTTGTTGCTGGTTTCTATCTGGGGCAATAGGTACGCCTGCTAGCTAGGCTGTAACAGAGAT
The DNA here is from genome assembly GCA_946902985.2 of Meconema thalassinum. Lineage (NCBI taxonomy): Eukaryota > Metazoa > Arthropoda > Insecta > Orthoptera > Tettigoniidae > Meconema > Meconema thalassinum. Next base: position 1,091,213,506 of record OX336389.2, read on the forward strand.
GATAGACTCGCCCTTAGCTAGTTCGTACTATGTCGCCTCAGTCACTGCCATCGTAATGTACAGGCCATCAGGCAGCCATTACCATGTGATCAGCTTATCGCTAAGGGTGGATGGGTAACGACCATTATGCTTAACTGTGAGTGGTTTGTGCTGTGTTGTTTATACAATTTAGTTAGTGTCCGAGTTAAAAGCAATACGTAAGAACGCTACTACTTACGTCATCCAGAATGAGGATTACGGTACTCCGTTTGTTTTCTGAGGCAAATGTTCATTTCGTAGGTAGGTAATTAGCCTATATCTATAAAATGTTTAAGTTGCATGTTTGCCACCACACTTATTAAGGTTATGGTTCAGTTAGGAGCTTTACATCGCTTATTTTCGACTAATGCAGGTTTTTTGGTAGTTACGGTACCGGTACCGTTAATACAATTATATTTATTCATTGAAACAATTATTCCTTCCATGGTCCCTGGAATGCCAAAACGTAGTTGTGTTACCGGGTGCAAAAACAACTATTATGATGGAGATGATTAGGTTATATGCCTTGTTTTTCCATCCCCACCGACGAAAATTTAAGAAAGCAATGAATACGGTACTTAAAAGTCCTAGAAAAGGAAGACGAGAGTGTGTGTTAAACATTTCCCTGAAAGTAAGATACTTCGGGAGATAAGAGCTACCTTTAGGCCTACTCGTCTTGATGGTAATTTATAAGTTAATAATATGGTTTCAATATTATAGTATGAAGTTCTAAATGTCAGCCTATGCTAGGACTGGAAAGATTTCTAACATGTAAATGCTGAGGTTAAATTACATGTTAGGGCCTACTTATGTAAATCAGACAAGTTATTATTAGTATGGTATTATTCAGCATAGTTTGAAGTCTATCCAAGATGTGTCCCGTTCAACCTCAAGTGAACATAATTTTCATGTGGTAGCATTTATGTAGGCTGCTGTATTTACATTAATGGGATTGTTAGCAACCTATCTACCTGATTTCTAGATTACAATCCATGGTAAATTCCTGATGCAATAGCCAAGTTAGATTGAGTAATTGAAAATGTGTGCTGTTAGGTTAGGCTCTGTTTAGGTCACACAAGAGGTGTTCTGTGCATTGATTACAGTTAGAGATTGGTTACGTTGTGCATCATATCATGAGCCATAAGTAGTTTAGAATGTGATTTGTTGAATAGCCTAGAGTGATGTTGGGTTTTCTGAGGCATTTAACCTTAAAGTGGTGAATAGTGACGATTAGAATTGATCAGATAAAGAATGATAAACTTGTGATCTACAAATTAAGAGTAGTTTCCCTTGAGATCATATATACATAGGTCTATATTTTAGGACAGAGATTTTTTGGTGTGATTACCTGTAAATAATATTGTAAGTTGAATCTCATTATATTATCGTTCACACCTAACTTGGTACGAGGCTGCATTAGTTATTAACTTTCTGTACTGTAGCTTACACCAGAGGTTAACATCTAGTGCTGATATCACAACAGTAGCTTAATACTGACTGAAATTATTACACATAGATTAGGATATTCTAAATGGTTCCACACTTTATACATGTGTTAAGATAATCATTCGAGAAAGTGCTATAGAGACAGTAGCTTTTCAGTTTTTTTAGTTGTGTATAATAAAAATGTTCTGAGCTGCGCAGATTAGTTTTTTGAGCTGCGCATTGACATTTTGAGCTTCACAGATTAGTTTTTAGAGGTGCGCATTGACTTTTTGAGCTGCGGAGATTAGTTTTTGAGGTGTGCATTTACTTTTTGAGCTGCTCTGATTAGTTATTGAAAAGACAAGATCCTTTGTTATGTAGCCTTGATTTTTCGTCCTTATACCACACATTTTTCTGGTTGTCAAGTAGGACCGCAGTGAATTGGTACGGTACATACAATTTTATGCGAAGAACTGGTTCTTGAACCTTATTTTTCTGACAGGAAGCCAAGGGGAACATAGTGTTTTTATACATAATTATGTTTATTCGAAGCAGGGTCAGCAAGGTATATCTGTTATTTTGTCCAAAAGATATTCATTCGAGAAAGTGCTATGGAGACAGTAGGTTTTCATTTCTTTTCTAGTAGTGTGTAACAAAAGTGTTCTGTTATGTTTTTTCACTTCTTTTATCTGGAATAGGGTGGGATTTGTTTTGTTTTCTTACTGAAGTAGTGGTTTTATTCAGAGAAGATACTCTGTTAAGTAACCTTGATTTTTGGACCTAATACCATACATTTTTCTGGTAGTCAAGTAGTACCGCAGTGAATTGGTACATACAATTTTATGCGAAGAAGTGGTTCTTGAACCTTATTTTTCTGACAGGATGCCAAGGGGAACATAGTGTTTTTATACATAATTATGTTTATTCGAAGCAGGGTCAGCAAGGTATATCTGTTATTTTGTACAAAAGATATTCATTCGAGAAAGTGCTATGGAGACAGTAGGTTTTCATTTCTTTTCTAGTAGTGTATAACGAAAATGTTCTGTTATGTTTTTTCACTTATTTTATCTGGAATAGGGTGAGATTTGTTTTGTTTTCTTACTGAAGTAGTGGTTTTATTCAGAGAAGATACTCTGTTAAGTAGCCTTGATTTTTGGACCTTATACCACACATTTTTCTGGTAGTCAAGTAATACCGCAGTGAATTGGTACATACAATTTTATGCGAAAAGTGGTTCTTGAACCTTATTTTTCTGACAGGAGGCCAATGGGGACATAGTGTTTTTATACTTATGTTTATTTGAAGAATATCCTGTTTTGTGAAGGTCATTCATTTTTGTGAGATGAAATGAAGTTGGACAACAGTGATAGCATTAGTTTTTTTGTGGAATCCTCAGTAAAGTGACATTGACCTTTCGAAATTTAACCATTTTTCTAACAGGTCAAGGGGGATAACGGCTATATTGTACAAGAAGATCCTTTTGGCCCCAATTACTTTGTTTAGTGCATAAATATACAAAAATTCAAAAGTATATTTTTATATCTGGATTTTGCTGGTGTTGTTTAGAGAGGAGGCGTAATATTCGTAACTTTGTTTTACTGAATGTCAAGAATGGCAGATTTCTTACTTAGCCTTTTTTTTCTCATGCAAGTCCAGAAGTGAATAGCTAGTATTTTTGTAGTATTTTTGTATTGTATTTGTTTTGTATTTTCTGATAAACAAGGTCTAGAAATGAATATTTCTGTTGCTACCATATATAATGAATTTTGGGGCAGAGTGTTCAAGAAGGCAGTAGGGGGTGGGGGCTGGTTATCTAAAAGAAAGGAAAATAAAATACAGAATTAGAGATGCACATAATTTGGTATATTATCCTTGAAAGAGAGATTCTGTAGATTTCTCAAATGTTAGCCTATAACTTAAGCTCAGTTCGAGGATTTATCTGGCAGTAGGCACAGAAAAGTGTACCTGTCTATGTATTGTTTCTGTGGGTACACAGATTTATTTTATTAACAAACTGTTCCTGCAAATTGTTTTGTGTATTGAACTATTCGAATATTTCCTTCCTTCAATGCCGAGTTTAGCCATATGCGATTTATCGACGTTGTGGTACATCTTGAGTAACTGTTTCAATGCCTCTTTTTAGTGATATAACATTTACAGGACGTCAAAAAGCTGCAATTTTTGCCCTGTCTGTGTGCGTCAACGTCCTAGTAAGTTCACAGACGATGTACCATTTTGTTCACTCGTAAAATGCCCGCTACAACGGCAGGATTCGAACTAGTGGAGCGATAATTAGGCCTATTTAGTGGTTACTTATCTAACTGCCAGTGAACTCCAAAGAGTATTAACATTTTCCTATAAATATGAATTTATATTCGCTTTGGAGTGACTGCGTGTGAAAGGAGCCGTCTGACTTGCTACGGCGGCTGTACCGACCCTACGCGTGACATCACTAGAGGAACCTTGTGGCCTGGACATAACGATGGCAGTGCCTCAGTAGTTGAATGGACATGGTTGGAAGAAAAAAAAACGTAAAAACGCGTATAGTGGGCGATGTATTGAAGTTAGACATATGCTCTCGTGGACTTTTTTTTGTAGAACTTTTCATGCTGAACAATTCTTACACTCATACTATTTAGATATTATGTTTAACGGTTTGCCCAGCGTAAGCTTACAAAGCGCTCGGACGCCAGTTTTCTTCGACTTTTCCACTGAAATCGTTACAGCTCGGCTTCCTCTGATCATAAATAAATTATTTTCTACAGAAATAATCCTCGAGATATCCTTTACAGAATGGTGTAAACTGCATCAAAATCCATTCAGTGGTTCTCGAATTTACCCGTAACAAACAGGAATCGGGGACTTTGTTTTATACTAAGTAGAGATACAAGACTTCAAAGCGGAGAAATAAAATATCCATTGCGGTGAAATAAAAAAGTGAGGTGCGAGTGTGTTTAATAACCAAGTGCACGATGTACGGATTTGGTCAAATAGTGAACACTATAGAAACATTTGGAGGAATAACAAACAATTATTGAAAGAACTACAAGTCAAATGAATTTGCATCCATAACCTAAGGGAACGACTTTTTCCTCAATTGTCTAAATATGTAGCTTTATGCTTTATCTAATCTAAAAATATTGTAATGCCAGTATATACGGATAAGAGTCGTGCGGATGCGGAGCGGATAAAGTTTTGTTTATCCGCGCAAGGCTCTACCTACATCTGCAGTTTGTGGTTTATAGCAAACTGCGAAAAATGCAAAATATTTCTCCTAAATAGATGGTATACGGCCAGTGAATTAAAACTCAGCAATTCTTCAGCCTGCTTATAGTTCACGCAGTAAACAGGTGCAGTTGCACTTTATATAAAAGGAGGTAGCGCGCAGTTTGCTACTCCAGTGGGGGTCCGGGCGGGGACACCCAAGAGCCCGCTGATGAACCAGCTTGGTGTCCTAGGCGAAAGCCCACACAAGACACGGCACAAACCTAGAAGAATTGCTGAGTTTTAATTCACTGGCCGTGAAAGCCAATATACCATCTCTTTCGAAGCCTTCCTAGTGTAGGGTACCTGTGAGGGTTGCCTGTACAAAGAATTAACCTAAGGGATGAAATTAGTGTAATTAGGGGGCGAGCTTGGCAATTGCTGTAAGAGATAGGAATTATTTAGTGATTTGCGATCGGCAGTACGATCTGCAAGGAGAACTCCCCAATGTACTGCTTGACGGGGTAGTTCCGGGTAAGGGGTTGTTTGGAGAGGTAATTCAATTATTACGCGGTGCGCGACAACTGCGCCACGCGGTCTTCTGCAAGTCGTACGCAGGCGAGCTGATAGCCTGCTTGTGTCAGCGCTGTGTGGTAGCGCTCGGCTGACGTCACGAAACAATTAAACAGTAAACAGTAAAGCTAATTCTAGATCCTACCTAATAGGAAAGCTAAGAGGGTAGGATCTTATCAGCTAAATAAATGAGGGATAAGACCAGTGGCTTCTATTACTTTTAGTTTTAATGTGTACCTCGATTTTGAGGTACGCTTGCAAATAGCAGTTCAAATGATAAAAATAAAGAATTATTACAGTCCAAGCACAGGGGGATGTGAGTGTAGTGTGAGGGTGAGTGTAGTGATCGCTTGAGTCACTTACCTTTCAGCTAACAGCAGCGGTTCGTCACGTCGGTAGCACTAAGACAGACTGATCCCGGGTGCATGACCTCCGGGGGTTTTAATAGGTTTCTCGTGCTACGTCTGCGGAATCCGTGCATTCCTTCTAAGTCGTAGTCCTTTCTAGGGTCGTTGCCTGGGACACGAGGCTACTCGAGTTCATATGGGCGATATCTTATTAGTCTTGTAATTTTGTAATTTTATTTTTAGGTTTTTAAAGTATTTCCTTGGAATTTGGATTTGTCGGGGATTTTATTTAGGGGATGAGGGTAGCGTACCATAGGGGTACAACAACCCCCTTTGTAGGGTTAGTTATCGTCCTCGATAACTTGACGAAGACGTGGGGGTGGTTTTTTTTAAGATAGGGCATCTTCTTTTCTCTTGGGATTCTTCTATCTTCTGTTCTTCTCTTCTTTTCTTCTTTTGATTCAGTCCGTAAATGTATGGGTGGAGTCGTCGGGGGTGTGTGGGTAGCCTCGTGGAAGATAGGGGTGAGTAAGGGGGTAGATGTGAAATTTGTAATCTAGGAGTAATCGTCGAAGGTTGAAGGCTGTGTATAAGTGCCTTCTATAGAATGTGCGTCCGGGTAGTGCCCAGCGATCATGTGTAAGTGTGTATGGTGAGGGGAACAATATTTCTTTACAGTGGTATTTAAAAACTGCAACAGTGGGTTGTGAAGCTTACTTGTTTGTTATGTAACATTATTAATCTGGCGGGATACAACACTTGTCCCTATTGGTATGTGTAACATATGACAAAGTATATTGAGACACAAAACAGTACATACAACATAAACATCAAACATATTAATATCCATTTAACTAAAGGGGTGCAGGAACACAACGAGAGGAAAAAACATCCTAGGGGTTGGGGGAGGATATATAAGCAACGTACCCCCGGTGCGGATGAAAAACTGCCCTCGCGTGCCCTGCACGTGTGTAAAAGAGATAGAGTGGAGAGAAAGAATGAAAGAAATGTCGCAGGGTGTAATTTAAGGGAATATAGTTAGAAGTGTTTTATTGTGGGGAAGAAATACGACATTTTTACAACGGGGAGTTTAAAAGAATAGAAAGGAAAAACAATGTGTAAGAAAAAACAATCAAAATATCTTCATACCTTTGCAATCTTAATCTTATCTGAACCATACCATCAATTAGAATATTCTGAAATGCTTTCAACAAAAATCTCAACGCAACAATATCATTTAAAACAAAACTCTATTATCTATACCAATATTCTACGTTTAAAACAACACACTATTATCTATACCAATATTCTACATTTAAAACAAAACTCTATTAACGATATCGATATTCTACCAATACCGTAGTTGCGCAACTATATCACTGTTCTACTATTTCATTTATCAAAATACCGTATTCTATAAACGCTAACACTACTCCGAGTGCACTCTAACTTAATACCTATATGTAAAGTACTTACTAAGACCTGCAGGCTATGTACGACAAAACTATAGTAGGACTGTAGTATGACTCGCTCCCTGTGGGCAAGCGAAGTCATCTTGGCAGCACAACTCGTCCTTTACAGAAATAGGCGCGAGCTGTGTGGCCGTAGTGCACCTCTCATTACAGGTGTCAAATTGTTTATTGTTGATCCGACCTCCAGTGGGGGGATATCCCACAGGTATATCTCCACCGTGGTGCGGATGTACGCCTGTAAACATGTATCATGTGGGGGGGATTGTGTATTGGCCGTGTGAGTGTGAAATGTGGGGGAGGGAAATTTGTGTAGTAAAAATACATATTAGTATTGCATATATCATGTCGCCATCTGTTGGGACCAAAAAAGATATATAAAATCATATTAGAGGGTATCTACCCGCGGCATCTGTGGGGTGAACCTGTGGAGGTTTATAGAAAAACATTTCATCTGGTAAATATATCACATTATGTCACTGTCATTGGTAATCTCGGCGAGTGCCCAAAATGGAGCTACTCCCGATGCAAAGTATGCACCCCTATGTGCGCTGTGTCCGGATCCGGCGCCTCAGGTTTTCAACCTGCGCTGAAAAATTAATACAGACATATAAGCATAAACTATAGACTTATAATTACTAGTGGCCATTTATTATTTTATACTTTCATATACCTTCCTGTTTGTTTTATACATTAGTCCTTATTTTCTATACCTTCGCATTTCCTTATTCTTATTCATCCTTTTTCTATATCCTTGTGCTATTTCATGCTTTATTCCTTATTGGCTATATCTTTGTATTTCTTTATTCCCTCTTACTCATTATTTCCTATAACTTCACTTCACTTTATTCCTATTCGTTTCTGTCCTATATCATTGTGCTACTTTATCCTTCATTCATTATTGGCTATATCTTTGTATTTCTTTATTCTTTCTTACTCATTATTTCCTATAACTTCACTTTACTTTATTCCTATTCATTTCTGTCCTATATCATTGTGCTACTTCATCCTTCATTCATTATTGTATATACCTTTGTATTTCTTTATTCTCTCTTACTCATTATTTCTTATAACTTCACTTTACTTTATTCCTATTCATTTCTGTCCTATATCTTTGTGCTACTTTATCCTTCATTCATTATTGTCTATGCCTTAGTATTTCATTGTGCTATCGGCCCTTCCATTGAAGGACACTCATGTGAATGGTATGGACCGTTCCAATATGCTATCGTCCCTTCCATTGAAGGACAATCACGTGAACGGTATGGACCGTTCCAATATGCTATCGTCCCTTCCATTGAAGGACAATCACATGAACGATATGGACCGTTCCAATATGCTATCGTCCCTTCCTTTGAAGGACAATCACGTGAACGGTATGGAACGTTCCTATCGGGCTTACGCATCGGCGTAAGACCGCATTCGGCGCTCATATATTGCCACTTAGGCAATATCAATATATTCCTCTCCCTGGGGCACAATGATAGCTGTAACCTCGGCCAGGGAGAGAATCGTAGATTCGTCGTATATTTCAAGTATCATATATCATGGGTGATACCCTCCGGGCGTACCAACAGAGGAGATCATCGGTGTTAGATACCTCGGCCCGGGGGATCATATATTCATTATTTCATTATTTTATGTCATTATTTTATCATTTCATTCCTTCCTTATTTCATTATTCCCTTATTTCATTATACCATTTCATTACTATATTCTGTCACTATTTCCTTACTTTATTATTTCCTTATTCCCTTAATTCATTATTCCATTTCATCATTATTCAGTATTATTCATCGTTATTCATCTTCACCTGCCGCTGCAGGTCTTGCTTTCGCAATAAAGCATTTACTTAGCCTTACATGCTAACTAACGTCAAGTCATAGGGGTCGTCTTGGGATGGAGGAAGTATCCTGTCCAATGTGGGGGTAGTTTATTCCCTCATCGAACCATCAAGTCTCCATCCGCAGGTATAGCATAGACGACGTTAGGGCATAAAAAATGGGTAAAACGGACCCGTGCTAGGGGAGACAGGCTATGTACTTCCTCTAACACAGGCACTTGCCCGCCCTAACACGTCACCACTATGACCTCTCGTCGGTCGTCAACGTTGTAGTCCTATTATGTCAGGTCCTGGGCTATCCTTGTCGTCAGTCCTGGGTACAACTTACCAATATCTATTTTCCCTTGGAAAATAGGGTCACATCTATCAAAGTGCACCTCCGTGCACAAACCATGAAAAGAAAGTGTCAAGCGGTATTGTGTTGTGTGGGGTTTCATAGTTATACGGGGGGATGACTGTAGTGGCACAGTGCACTTTAATTGCGCCTGGCTCGTCGGATATCCAGCTAATGTCAGCTGCGTATTATTCCCTCTCACATGTTAGTGGGTAAGTTAAGGATGTGAAGGGTATTCCCGTGTTAATGGGCAGTTGTAATTATGTTAGAATTTGTAAGTATTGGTAAATGGATGGTAAGATAGGTCCAAGGAATCGTGGTCCTATGGGGATGTATGGAAACGTTTAAGTGGTAGGATCTCTCGACCGGTGTGGGTGAGGATTTTATTGGTTAGGACCTGGGTGTTCAGCGTGTTTGTTAGGTACCGTGCTGAAGGAGTTAGGGTAGCATTTATGCTCTGTTAATGGGCAGTTGTAATTATGTTAGAATTTGTAAGTATTGGTAAATGGATGGTAAGATAGGTCCAAGGAATCGTGGTCCTATGGGGATGTATGGAAACGTTTAAGTGGTAGGATCTCTCGACCGGTGTGGGTGAGGATTTTATTGGTTAGGACCTGGGTGTTCAGCGTGGTTGTTAGGTACCGTGCTGAAGGAGTTAGGGTAGCATTTATGCTCTGAACTGGCATGCAGGGTAAAAATATTGGTTATTAAAATAAAACAATGCATGCACTAGTGTTTGCGGGTTAAGTCTGGGACGCCAAGCTATTCGCTCTAAAGTTCCGAATGTTGATTAACATATAGCCACGAGCGATAAATCATGGCGTACACCCTGGTAATTGCATGATTACCGTGCATTATAGGGAACAATTTTACAAGTGTATATCTGTAGATTGTTAATATGTATTTTGGGAGGGAGATGTGCTTTGAAGCTTGGACGCACTAGTCGCAATATATGGCATCTGGAGCCATAATAATATTATACTGCTGTCCATACTGGTTAAATATATACTCTAGACTTATATATTATAAAGCCTATATATAAAAACTGGTCATCTAGGATTATGATAGAATATGATCCCTTAACTAGAGAAACTGTCTTATATGTATATATATTCTTAACCAGGTTATATTGCAGCGCACTATATGTGTGGCCTAAGTCCTCCCTATAGGGGGGTTTATTGCTGCAAAAAAACATTCTATCCACCCTACGGAAATGTGGGGGATCCATAAGTGTGTATTGCCATTCTATTAGTTGGGGGGATGGTATATGTGAATGCCATCTATATGGTAAACGAGGCTATAAATTCCACTAAATGTGGCGTTTTAATTATGGAGTTCAAGAGGGATAAAATGCGCGCGGGGGGATATTAATGCGCGCGGGGGGATATTAATGCGCTATCGCTTGAAATAAGTTTGCTCGTCCAAATTTGGAGGAGAATATTTTGTTCAATATCGCTGTGCCGCGAATAAAATAATTTAAAACCTCCTAAGTGGGAAGTAGATTTATATATTTATGGGGTCACGGAAACATGCCCGTGCTTTTCTATGTTGGATGGCGTGTCTATATAAGGGTGTATTCGAGGGTAAAAGTAAATTAAAGCCCGCTGAAAGATAAAATACGGTGTATTTTGTGTGACGCGGCGCTGTGTGAATATCACCGATAATACTGGCTTCTGGCCGTGAAATATGCTGTCCTGGTGTTAAGTATTGAGGGATGAAGGGGGTGAACAAAAAGAAAAATATTTGGTTACCCTGCTGTGTATAGTGTATTCCGAGAATTATATGTCTCGCCCTTGCTGTCGTTTGAATTCAGTGCGCGAGAGTAGGCCTATATCCATTATGGCTGCCTGCTAGTTACTCGTCACGTGAGAGGCGTGGCTGGTGATAACGTGTGTATATGGAAGTTATCAGGTATCGCTACTGCGAGGCGGTACCTAGATTGTGGATTGGCTGGCGGGCTGCAATAGTGCATGTTTATCGTAGCGCTATTCTGATTTGACCTGAGCTCTAATAGTGGGTGTCAAGCACGGCGCTCTGTTATTATGCAGTAACTAAACTGTCAAAAGCACGTGTTATGTGTCAAATGGAGTGGTCATTAATTATGTATCATCAAATGTTATACAACCTGTATATTATGTAATCTGGGTGTAGGCTATTGATTGTCCGTCTGTATATCGGGAAGCTACGCATGTTTCTCTGTTGGGGAATTCTAATGGGATTACGCTGTCATCATATCGTACTCAAATGTGGCAAACGATATGTATATAACTATTGTGTTTCTTGTATACCATTTATGAAATATGCTGGAGTGTGTTATGCATGTCCGGAAGCATATGGCGAATTCCTGTGGCTGTAAAAATTCTGGGTGTCACTATGTAGAGAAGTGTTTCAGTGGTTTGCACTCGTCTACTCCGGGAAAGTGAAAAATAATGCGGGGCGCATTAATATGCTGGGTGTCCATCTATAGACAAATGTTTCTGTGTTTTACTTCCACTTCCTGCGGGAAAATGGAAAATGGTGTCTATAAAAATATTGAGTTATTCTGTACTTAATTTACAAATTGTACTATCCTGTATTGGGAATGTGTGGATGCGTGTAGCGATTCTATGTGAGTGTAGCAATGTTGGGTGTCACCCTGTAGGAAAAGTGTTTCCGTGGTTTACTCCTGTCTACTCCGGGAAAATGAAAAAATAATGCGGGGCGCAGTAATATGTATATTCATAGTGAATGTTTTATTCCATGTGTTGGATTGTCCGTGGAGTAGCATAATGGGCTACATTTATCGGGCATCCTGCTGTGTGGAAGTGAAATTTATACAATGTATTCTCAGAACTGAATGTGTTGTTGAGGAAATGCTGTGTTCGTATTTCGTATACGATGTTTGTGGAATCAAGTGGATATTTAGTCTTTATATATTAAATCAACTCATCGGGCCTTTGTTAATCGTTATCTATAAAATTCGGCATGTCTATGTCTATGGTCGATACTTATTCCTTATCGTGCTCCCAGGAAAGTAGGACTGAACCTGCCTTTGACTTGCTGACGCCTTAGGAAAACGTGGAATAGCTATGTACCATTAACGTATTAATTGCCGAATATATTTATATCTGTACGCTCACGACTGATATTCATCCTATAGTTTTTTTGACCCAGGAAAGTAGGACTGAACCTGCCTTTGACTTGCTGACGCCTTAGGTCAACTATAGGACATTTATGGGCCATGGCGTTGGTGTGCTACTAATGGACATATATATATATATATATATATATATATATGTATGTGCCATGTCGTATCACGTTGCCTCAAAACGAAAATATGTAAGTTTAATGTGGCCAACTTATGATTGTAATGCTAAGTGTTTATCTACTGTGTAGAAATGAATTAAAGGGGATCTATATAAGGATTTGTCGTCCTGTTGGAGCCTTGTGGCAGTTATGAAATTATGAAATTACTTATAAAATTACGAATATCATTACGTCATATAGTAGATCAGTATGAACAGCTTGTACTTAGCGTAAGGATGATAAATGGGTTCCTAAGTCGACTGTCAGGGGAATACCCCAAGCACCTAGGTATGTCTAGGAGTCCAATCGGTCGTCGGCTAGGATGAGAAGATTATAATTATAATTGTAATTTAAATGAGGGCCCTAGTCCGTCGAATGAGTTGGAGAGTCGCTTCATATGAAAACTGTCCATTTTGTCTGTCTTTATGACGGTACTTGGTGGTCAATGCCACTGTGATCTAGAAAAATAGATTTTAAAAGATCCCCGATGATAAGAAAAAATATATGGACAAGAGTATGTGTTAATGTCATGCGTGCAGTATATAACTTGTGAGTCTGTGAGTTCTGGCGTCTCGGGTGTCGAGAATCTGTGTGCGCATTTCTCGCATCCGGCCTTGCATGCAGAGCGCGCCTCACTGTCTGTCTGCAGTTTGCAGTATCTAGTATGTGAAGTGATTTTATATGTATTAAAGAACATCTATTGGATAGCTGTGTATGGGATATGTAATATGTGTAAGTATAAGTCAACCTTATTCCCAGTGTTTCCTAACTGTGTGTTCAGCTGACCTATATATGCTAACGCTGTGACGGTATGATAACCTGTGTGATTGTGTCACATCCTATTGGCTGTGGTGGTAATAATCCATCTGTGTACTAGCGCAATTGTGTGCGGAATTATACTAAGTGTTGCTATATCCTGTCATGAGTATTAATCTGCTTTGGCCTATAGTGAGATCCGCTAACCTGTGTTGTTGTATGTGTTAGGCCATTGTGTGTATGCACTGCGGCTATCCTGTGTTATTGTGTTGTCTGTAGCTCTGTATGTGCTTTCGCTACTGCTGGAATAATGGCGTTCGCTATAGAAATTTTATTGTCTGTTCCGTAGTGTATTATATTTGGTCCTATGTATCAACTTATTGGCCTATTCTGTGATAATGTAGTGTATCGGCCTGTCATCCCGCCTTAATATGGGTTGACTGTTGGAATCCGTGCACTTTCTAAAGTTGTGTAAGTAACAATGTTGTGTTTTAATCTCCTAAATGTGGTCCTTAGCCATGGGAGTGTTAGTCCCTTTAGTGTTATGGGAAATGTACGTAAGCGCCTATTATTTATCACATTTGTCGGAATTTGTTATCAGTCGCTGCTGAAAGTATATATATATATATAAACAATTAAGTTATATATTGGTGCTTATCAACTGTGTGCTGTGAGTATATTTGTGGGGGAAGGGCACGTTATTGTATCGTCCCTTATGACAGGTGAGTTGATCTTTAGTCGGTCGCCTAATGCTCATGACTGTGTATGGACATCTATATGCGGTTAATTAGGTTAAATGTGCGTTCTGTATAAGTTTGAATGAATATAAAGTGTTTAAATATCTTTTTATGGTGAAGAAATCTTTCGGTGTTTTGCTACGTGTCCTCCATGTGTGTGAATGACCCGTGTTACGCACGGCCATGTATGAGCGTGGTAGTCTACGTGATTGGGCGGAAAGAGCTGTTGCTATGCATGGGTCGTGTATCGCTGATTGAGCATTACAACTTTCGTTACTTCCGTATGTTGGGATAGAGGAATGACCTCGCCTGCTGTATATTGTGCATCACATGTGCAATGTCTCGTCTACAATATATTATCTGCAAAAAAAATTATGCACTTTACCTATTATAAATATGGAACTATTATTAAGAACGTTAAGTCGTTATCTCCTATTTGAAATTCTGCAACTAAAGACTACTTATGGAGTGGGGCCAAACTGGGATTGGTATTGACCTCTATTTCAGACTGTGGTTACTAGATGCCATAGTGCAATTGGCGCTATTGCCAATGCTTATTTGGCGTACCGTGTTTATGGGGACCTAAGGGGAATGTGAGGCATATGTGCTGCTAAATATATATCTAGCCTTGTTCTATCTGAAACTAGTGTGTGTGAACAGAATTCATAATCCTAGAAAGACATAGGACACAAGAAATATAACCTGGTATACATTATTATATCATTTATAACTAAACATGCAACTTATAATTAAGCTTCGTATCATGCAGTGTTGGGAACTGTCGGTGACTGCTAGTTGTAATCATGGCTACTAAATGCCATAGTGCATAGGGCGCCTGTTTGATTCACATGGTTCTGGGTTTGAGCTATGTGTGGGGAAAATATAGTTTACTCCCCAACACTGGTGATTTAATGCTTTTGTTTCCTATGCCTCTGGGGACTGGGGAAACGTGGAGATAGCCTACGTGGGACTGCTGCGAGCGGAGCGTGCCTCGACATTTCTTATCCTCTACTTACACCTAAATATTGTGTGTGAAAGGAAAATTGACTATGGAAGCGAGTTATATTATGCGTAAGGCTATTACGTGGTCTGGTTTACTGGTATTATAATTCATTGTGCCATTAATTATGTAAAAATAATGTATTCTGAACTGGCAATTTCAAATTCCATCTATCGCAAGTAATGGCATCGTCTCCCTCGGATTGCCAAAGCGGCTTTTGCACCTGGTATCCACTCAAGGGATGCATTCTACGTGCGAGGCGTTTGGAGAAGGGTGATCTTAGGTTTGTGTAGCCTACCTTCTATTTTCGGGATTGTGATCGGAATGGTGCGGTGAATTAATATGGCTTTTCGGCGTACCTTAGGACTGTTGCTGGCCGAAATAGGCGCTAAGGTCCTAGGGCATAATGGAAGCATGGGGATGGAAATATTACTACGCGGCATCGGGACTGTGTTTGCGTGTGTCTCGTTCCCCATGGCGAGCTGTGGATGTAGCATGGCCACGGCAGTCTCCTTCCTAATAGGAGTGGGCATTAGGGGAATGGATGTGTTAGCTATTTTTGGTGCATTGTCTGTACTGACCGCTTCCATTGGGGTAGGTGGATGTGTTAACAGCTCAAATGTAATAAAGTATGCCTGGAGCTGACGGAAACGTTGCCATATTTCGGCGTATTGCAGGGTAATCACCCTGGCCTGTTCTGCCAGTCTCGTGTTTACTGTATTTACCCTAAGGTGTTCTATCTTAAGTTGAAAATGTTGTCTGTGAAGGGCCTCGTGGAGTAAGTGAAGTTTACCCTGTGTTCGGTTAAATTGTTGCCTGATGGCTGGGAAGGGGCCCCTAATGACATATTTATGTCCTGTTTTGTGGGAAAGGGCTCCCAGAATCCTCTTATATTGGGCACGCAGTATTTTCTGCAGGCGGTTCAGGTAATCCTGTTTGTCGCCTAAGGATTTGTGCCACGCAATTAAGCTTTGCAATGCGTCTATACGCTGCAATGTATGTATGCGGTTAAGGGATGCCATGCTGAATATAAAACTATAATAGGCTTTTGATCGTGTATGTGTGTTTCCTATCGCAATGTATGTATCTCGTCAGTAGGGAACTATCGATAGGGGTGTCTGGGCAAGTGAATCTGTGGGATTTATTTTCTTGGGTTATCTGGTATATTCCCTATTCCACGGGGTGGGAAAATAAAATATTAGTACTGCAATCCTATATATGATACCGGGGACCGAAGTGGGTGGGCAATTAAATAATGTGACCCCGTATTAATTATATAGTGTGGACGTAGCAAATTTGGGGTTTTAAGTGGCTGATTATTTTGTAAGGGTGGCGTTAATGAACGTATCTCTGTTAAGGCGGGTCTGGGTGGGTATAAAAATCTTATTGGACCCTTACTTCAAAAAATTTTCCTAATTTTGGGTGGCGTTTGCTTGACTTAGAAAGAGGTTTTAGGTTTTTGGGATCTTTTCCGCGGAATACGTTGTCTGTACTCCTGTAGGCGTTGTTTTAAGACAACGTCGCGGTACCCGGTGCCTTCACCATTTGTAAGGTACCTGTGAGGGTTGCCTGTACAAAGAATTAACCTAAGAGATGAACTTAGTGTAATTAGGGGGAGAGCTTGGCAATTGCTGTAAGAGGTAGGAATTATTTAGTGATTTGCGATCGGCAGTACGATCTGCAAGGAGAACTCCCCAATGTACTGCTTGACGGGGTATTTCCGGGTAAGGGGTTGTTTGGAGAGGTAATTCAATTATTACTCGGTGCGCGACAACTGCGCCACGCGGTCTTCTGCAAGTCGTACGCAGGCGAACTGATAGCCTGCTTGTGTCAGCGCTGTGTGGTAGCGCTCGGCTGACGTCACAAAACAATTAAACAGTAAACAGTAAAGCTAATTCTAGATCCTACCTAATAGGAAAGCTAAGAGGGTAGGATCTTATCAGCTAAATAAATAAGGGATAAGACCAGGGGCTTCTATTACTTTTAGTTTCAATGTGTACCTCGATTTTGAGGTACGCTTGCAAATAGCAGTTCAAATGGTAAAAATAAAGAATTATTACAGTCCAAGCACAGGGGGATGTGAGTGTAGTGTGAGGGTGAGTGTAGTGATCGCTTGAGTCACTTACCTTTCAGCTAACAGCAGCGGTTCGTCACGTCGGTAGCACTAAGACAGACTGATCCCGGGTGCATGACCTCCGTTTTTTTATAGGTTTCTCGTGCTACGTCTGCGGAATTCGTGCTTTCCTTCTAAGTCGTAGTCCTTTCTAGGGTCGTTGCCTGGGACACGAGGCTACTTGAGTTCATATGGGCGATATCTTATTAGTCTTGTAATTTTATAATTTTATTTGTAGGTTTTTAAAGTATTTCCTTGGAATTTGGATTTGTCGGGGATTTTATTTAGGGGATGAGGGTAGCGTACCCTAGGGGTACAACAATAGGGAGGTTAAGACTGCTTGAGCTTATAGTTCTCGCAGTAAACAGGTGCAGTTGCACTTCATATAAAGGGAGGTAGTGCGCAGTTGGCTACTCCTGTGGGGGTCTGGGCGGGGACACCAAGAGCCCTCTGATGAGCCAGCTTGGTGTCCTAGGCGAAACCCCACACAAGACACGGCACAAACCTAGAAGAATTGCTGAGTTTTAATTTCTCCTAAACTCATCACGTGATGTATCTTCATGTTTTATGGGATTTTAGGGGTATTTAACTAGCGATAAAATGCGAAATGGGTTCAAAAGACAGAATCATTTGTTCTCTGCAAAATAATTGCGACATAATAATCATCATTTATTTAAATACCTGGGAATCACCTTACTGTACAGTCGACCAGAACGTTTCGATTACACATTAAAGACAAAGCAGTGATAGGCACGAAAGCGATGTACAACATTAGTAATTTACAGTATCTATCCTTAAAAGAAACTATTAAGAGCGTTAAAAATCCTTGAGTATGCCTTCCTTCAGAGGGGAAGTAAAGCCGGCGTTTCCATGTCATAGATTCATGGCATGATAAAGAACCTTCCACTAATTACACCCGTGTGAAGCGAAATTATAGGTTATCTTTGACTAACGCTCTTAGGTTCCAACGTTCGTCGCCAGGAGCCAAATGCGGTGGCATCTAGTAACGAAGTTCAGAACTAGTTGGTCGTTGGCGGTGGTGTTTGGTAGCACGAGTTGAAACTACTTGAAAATCGAATGTATGCAGTCCTTACTTGAATTAATAACAGATAACACACACTAATAGAGCCATCACAATTAACACCGGTTATCAGACAGTTTCTACACACAACCGAAGTACACGGGGCTACATGACAGCGTTGTCGCAGCCCCTCAACTGAGGAACCGACCAAAGAAACTATGCACCAATTCGACACAAAAGTCATGCCTAAATATTTCAAAAAGCTACTTTTGGAGTTTTAAAGGCTGAAAACCACAAACTCTACCTGTATCTCACACATTGTGAAAGACGCCTCTATCATATCAAAAAGAAAATACAATACAAGGAGAAATCAGTGGAAAGCATTGCCTTACTCATATCATGAAAAATCATTTTTAGGGGCAGATGACCTCACTATTCTACCCCTTAAAACAACGATAGTCATCACCGTGATTATCAACATCATTAAAAACTTCAGCTGCAAAGTATTCAATTTCAATGTTTCATATATGAGATAGCAGCTGAGCGTAATGTTCATTATAACAGTTTTGTGACTTAGAAAATGTATTGCCCTGATTTGCGACTCACTATTTGCTACGTTCTGTGAACATTTCCTCTTGTTCCTTACATTCTAAGTTGTCGATTTTAATGTTGTAATAGTATGCTTGTCTGACATCTACAATATATTAAGTCAATGATTTTCATCCCTATATTCAGTAAATATCTGAATCGACTCTAATTGTTAAGTTCCGACACAGTAAGTGCATTAGCTAATAAATATTACTAATGTTAACACTTTTATCCTGGTTATACGTAATTATTAAGGTTCGGATGTTAAGGAAAAGTCATATTTTTTCCCTGAGCTCATTTTACAGGAAATATGAAAAATTAGTTCGAATGACGGGTCCCTGACCACGTTTAAAGCAATTTTATATTGCCTATAAATGCATATTTCGGCCATTTTTATTGTTTTGGTCATATTTGGTCATATTTTGGTGACATAAGGTCATATTTGGTTATAATTTCAGCATTTTTGTTTAAATTTAGGCGTCGTTAACAAGGTACGTGTCATCTGCGTCGAGTTTCAAACACAGGATTTCCGAATAGTGCAGTAGATATATTTTTCATTCTTTTCCCAGAACAGGCAGATAGCAGGTTTAGAAGACCTGATTTCAAGAAGGCGCTCCTCTACGGGCGTCTTTTAGCACATCTTTCTGGACAAGTTAGATTGCGACACTGAACGTATGAGGTCACGGAACATGACGATAGTGTGCATCTCTCTTCCAATAGGATGTCTTTCCAGTAGATATATTTAGCTCAGAAGCAATTAGCAGACAAGAAAATGACATGTTATGTCTTTTAGGAAAGCCGAGCAAAAACTGCATCTCAAGTATATGATACTGAATGAATGTTGAAAATGTTAATGTACTGAAGCTCTCTTGACAGTTTGTACGATTAAATGTGTCTGGTGTATTATAGCTGATCACGTTTTGGCACTTAAGACGTTTACTGTATGTTAGCGATAATCTACCTATCCCAAAAATTCATGTCATATTTCATAGTTTTTAGGTCATATTTTATAGTTTTTAGGTCGTATTTAGCTAGTTTTTAGGGCATATTTGCTTGCATATTTTGTACTTCTTTAGGTCTTAAACTTCCGAACCCTAGTAATTATCAGTCTGATAATTTTCTGAACATAGCATATTAAATTTCTTGTGCGGTGCATTCTTCTACCAAAGTTTCACCAATATTGGTCTTGAGTAATATATCTTATTGATTTCAATATTGACATACTCAGGATGGTGGTTCGGCTCATTATTCCCTATAATATCCTTGTGGTTCGTGCAACTGGAGCCTCTCGTACAAGACCAATTTTTATGGTAATTGCTCAATTTTGTTCTGATTTATCAATTTTGATTATTTAATAAATAGCCATAATCATGAATGTATAAAGGCGTTGCACTTATGTCCTCAGAAAACTCAAAATCCTTTACGATACTGCAATTTCTCGAAGTTTCAAAATTCTAAGTTTATTAGATGGTGAGATATCACTTTGTGCTTCAACTAAATCAAGATGGTGGTTATACATACAGGTTTTATGATTTGTAACTGGTACATCTAAGTTCTCTAATAAGAAAGAAGAACTTCCCTTTCACCAAACTTCGTGCTGAATACAAAATTACGTCCTAATTTATCTATATTAATACGCATTACCACCATCTTGAATGTATTAAATCTATTGATTTGTGCCTTCAGTAGGGTACATTTTCTATACAATCCTATCTTTTTGTCAAGTTTTAAAATTCTATGTTCATTGGATGGTGAGTAATTGATTTTTTAGTTTCATTTAGCGTATTCAAGATGTCAGTTCTGCTTTATATTGAAATATTGAATCTGTTGGTCTTACGACATGTGCAACTGAGGTTTTGAAATATTGGAAGCTTTTTTTTTCAGAGTTGCTTAAGTAATCTAATATTAGAAGCTTTTCAGTCGGTCACAACGAGTGTGCCCAATTAGATTGGGCGGGGAAATACAGGGTGTCTATAAAAGGACTCCGGGGTTATGAGGCAAAATATTGTAATGAAGTAAAAAAAGTTATATTAATGTTTAATACATGATCGGAAAGGTTGCATTTTCAAGTTTTTTTTAACAATTTAATAAAGTTCAATACGAGCCCCGTTAGTGCCATGGCACACATCGTAACGGTATTCCACCTCTTCCCATGTCCTGGCCAGCATGTCTGGGGGGGACGGGGGACGGGACGGATGCCACACTATTGATTATTCATTCCCTGAGATGGCCAACATCATGAATTTTCTCCGCATACACAAGATTCTTGATATGCCCCTAGAAGAAAAAGTCCAACAGAGTCATATCAGGGCTCCTTGGAGGCCATAGCATAGGTCCTTCCCCTCCAATCCATCTGTTGCAGAGTCGAGCGTCAAGTGCCTCACGCACCCAACTCCAGACTGCGTCTTGTCAATGATTTCTTAGGGCTTCGAAGGCATGAAGCTCGGATTCTGTCCACATTCTCTTGTGACACACGCGGCCTACCCGGCGACTTTTGTTTTAAAACACTTTCTGTTTGTTTGAAAGCACTTAACCATTGGCGAATGGTTTTATCCGTAGGCGGGTCAACACCATAATTACGTCGAAAATTTCTTTGTACCGTAACAACATAATTCGTTTCTATTAGCCAAATAACACATTGATCCCTTTGTTGCGGCGTCGCCATAGCGCGGCAATACAGACAGCACTGATTGCGGCTACGTTGCTTCAAGGTCAACGCTCCGCAGTGCTGCCATCTGTTGATGAAAACATTCCCAATTCGTATGAGTAAAACTTGATGAGCTACTCGTTTCAGAGAAATTAACTACATTTTGCTATCTTCTACAGTTGTTAAGATATGAATTGTTAAAACCCCGGAGTTCTTTTATAGAAACCCTGTATAATTAATTTCCTAGTGGCTGAAATAAATTACTTGAGTTATGTATATGCTTAATAAAACACCTCTCACATAAATCTCCAGACTCGATAGTCAGGTGGGTTCGAACCCCATTGTTGGCCGTCCTTGAAATGATTTTCCGTGGTTTCCAATTTTCAACTTCTTGCAGATGCCAGACGGCACCTTCTAATAGGCCATGGAGAGTCCCTTCTAACTTCCAATTACCTTATTTTTCATTAATTTAATCTCTCATTAACTTCTGTCATGAATGTATAAAGGTATATGGTACTTCAGAAAAGGCATCCGACCGTAAAAACCACCCACCATACAGACATTTATTGAAACTCATCCCCGATCCCGCTGAAATAGGAATAATAAGGGGCTCGCATGGTCGCGATCTTCAATGTACGAGTACGATGCAGTTTTGTCTTCAGCATAGTAAATCCTTTACGCAGTAGTAGTTTTACAGGATGATGCCATATTCTAAGTTTGTTGAATAGTGAATGATCGATTTCACTATTTTATGTATTCAAAATGACGCTTGCGCGCAAATTTTTACCTTAATAACGTCGTAACTGGGTGCATTTAGGCCTGTCGTATAAAGCTTTCTGCATGTACATTTTGGCGATCATTTATCTATTGAAACATACTGTAAGTTGGAAATTACGCACAGCTGCCATGTTGGAATTCATTGGCTGAGGAATGTAAAACTTCGGTATGCGACTCTCCTTTTAAGATGGTACTTGAGACATAAGTTTAGAAGTGATCCGATGATTCGTTCAGCCGGTAACAGACTTATGCAATTAAAACTGAGGTGGCTGCCACTTTGTTGCAGGTAAGATTGCGATAATAATATAAACAGGTTATTCCGTGAAGAACTAAGTAGCTTATTCTCATATAACGCACTGGTCTTTTCCATTAAAACTCTCCTGCCTATTAAAACGAATTTCCATGTGATAGGCTTATACAAAATAGCTTTTAGTTCTCAACCTATGTCTTCACTACACCATTACAATGAAAAGGTATGTGCTGGAATATATAGTTTCAACATCGGTGATTAAGACTCCTCCGTCTAGGTGGCATCTTTCTGTGACGAACCAATGGTATTAATATTTAGGAAAAACAAATTTACGGCTTTTATGAGTAACGAAAAGTAAGCTACAGAATTAAGTGCCTTTATTTAATGATTATTATCATAGCTCATCATACGAATGATCTTTGCAATTGCCTGCATAAGATACGAGATATAAAACAAGTAGTTCTGCAAAGAACTAAATAGCCTTTTTTGATATATTCTACTGGTCTTACTTAGGAAACGAGAAATGAAAACGAGATTTTAAAAATTTGCACAGCCGCCATTTTTCAGTTCTCATAAAGTTCCATTAAATTAGACGTCAATATATTAAGACTTGTATGAAGATTTATCGTGCCAAGTTTCACACTGCTCGGATGAAAAGTCGTAAAAAGAATCATTCTAAATATTTAAATTTCGTGTCGCCGCCATATTGGTTTTGTGCTCACTGGGTTATTGAATGATCCATAGGTGAACTTATGTTATTAGCCTCTATCAACATACAACATTTCAATTTGATTGCTGTAATAGATTCTATTAGTACCCCTTATCACCGTACAAAATGTCAAGGTGATCTGTTACTGTTGCGGAGATATAGAATGCCAGTGAAATATTTCACGCGGCCGCCATGTTTAATTGATGAAACATATTAAAATTTGAGAGGTACGGTTGAGGTTGGACGAGGTAGTTGTATGCAATCATCGAGTTTCATTGAACTCGCTTTGGCCGTTTAGATTTTATTAGAATGGGGATACACACATACGCACACACACGAACAAATGGTAATCTCATAAGTCTATTTTTCACAATAAAAAAGGCTAAAATAGGTTTTAAAATTTTGAACAGACGCCATCTTGAATATTTGAAATTAATTGAACAGCATTAGATGTGTCTATACTAAGCTATGAATAATGGTTCGCTGTGCCAAGTTTCATTGCAGTCGGGTGATTAGATCGCTAGAAATGTAATTTTGAATATTTGAAAATCACTTGGCCACCATGATGTTTCTGTGTTTCTCAGGATTTGGAAAGTTAAACATTTGTCCTAACTTACCAGTCCTCTAGCAGCATACAAAATTTCAGTTTCATCGCTTAAATAATTTCGGAAATATTGAGAACCGCATAAATGTATCGTATGTCCGCCATTTTGGATTGTTTTATATATGTGCTATAGAATTATGTGCCAGAAAATGAATATTATAATCATGATTCATTAAACCAACCTGCATTTTTGTCACTTCTTTAGGACACATTTAAAGTAAACGTGATTATAAAAATTTATCACAGCCACAATTTTTAAGTTCTCATAGAAATTGCACCAAATTAGACGCCTGTATATTGAGCCTCGTGTAGATGATTTTCCGTGCTTAGTTTCACTGCGCTCAGATAATTAAGTTGCGAGAAGATTCGATATAACGATTTCAATTTCGAGTCGCTACCATGTTGAATTTGTGTTCATCGGGTAATTGAAAGGTCCATAGGCGAACTTATGTTAATAGCCTCTATCAACATACCCAGTTTCAGTTTGTTTGCTATCATAGATTAGTAGATATTGAGAACCGTCTAAATATTGCGTTGGTTCATTATTCAAATGTTCACTTCGATCGCATGATTAATACACAAGAAATATAAAACTTAATTTTAAAATTACACACAGCCGCCATCTTGAGGTTATGTGATCAATTGAACTAAATTGTACGCCAGTGCATTACAATGCGTATATACATTTACTGTATCATATTTCACTGCGCTCAGACGTTTAAATCTCGAGAAAAGTCTATTGAAATGTTTCACATTCGCTTGGCTGCCATGTTCGTTTTGTGTTTGACAGGTTTTCAAAAGTCTCATAGCTGAACTTCTAGTAATGCCCTTTATCACCGTACATAATTTCAGGGTGATATCACTAATAGTTTCGGAGATATAGTACAAAATAGTACTATGACCTTACTGAGTTTCATTGAAATCGCTCCAGCCGTTTAGAAGTTATTAGGGGACACACACACAGACACACAGACACACATACACACACACACACACGGAAAAATAGGCCCAAAATGTAGACTCGTCTAATTTCCCTCGGTACGTACATCTGGCAGGGAGTTCTTAGTTTAGGTCTTCTGTGAACGATACCAATGAAGAGTAATACAGTATTCTATTGATAAAATTATCTAATTACCAGCTATGTATTGTGCCCGTTAACCCGTAGGCCAACGATGACATATGCTTGAACCTCGAGAACAGTTTCGGCACAAGATTCTATAATACTCAGGGTGCACTGGGTGATAAAGATTATAATCGGCTCTCGAGTCACATAAATAAGAACGACATTCATAGATTTTACCAAAACACTCACCTTTATTTTAGAAAATCACATACAAAGGAAGCATTTCCTGCCTGGCTTCTCAGGGATATCGAAATTTACATGATAAATGCACTTCCTGGAAAATAAAATAACATCGTAAAATTGACAGTTTGTACAGGCAAGCACTGAGAAAATGGCTTTATGAATTCACATATCCTGTATCTTCCCATCGGATGTCCTATTCGATAACAATTAAACTACTATCATACTGGAATATTATACATGAATATTTACCATCTCATTTCAAAATCGCAATCGCTTCAAGTGAGAATATTTTGCTTTCACTCTGCTGATTGTAACTCATAAAATACACTGTAAAATTTGATAAATAATCTGAGTGTTAAATATATGATCGCCTTTATTTACTGTAGTTACATTAATACAGTATGTAAATTGGTATATTAAAGCTTGTAGTTAACATGACCGTTAATTTCTTGATCATGAGCCACCGGACCTCCATTTTTACGTGGAATCTGAACCACAAGACGTGATATTTCACTTCAAAAATCCAACATGCTTTAACCGCGAATCTAGCCCGATCTGCCTTGGTGAGAAGAAAGCAGCTTGACCACAGCACCATCAGCGCACTGACTCCGACTTGTCTGGTAAAGATAGCTTTGAAGCTATTTTTCAGTGTTGCCTTTAGCAATTAATATTGTAGCTTTCGGTTTGCGAACAGCATATTACTGCAGTCGTTTCCAAGGCCATCAAAGGAACTCGCTTATTTTGCCACTGTCCATCACGGTCACGTGCTGAGCACTTCCATGTGGAGAATGTATCCTAATTATGGTTCACGTTCTACACGCGGCCAGGTAATTTACAGACATATTAATGAGGTCGGTAAAGTACGTTGAGGTTATGACCTTCAAAGAGTTCTTATACATCGAAGGAATGGTGTCAGAACGAATGCAGAACTAATTTACTGACTGATTGAAAGAGCTACCAGGAGTGGCAAATAGCTGTGTTTAATAATGTTGTTCCTATATTACTTTGCTCCAATTCTACCAGGGAGGATCTCATACCCGGTACGGAACGGAGTACATTCAACCTATTGAGGACCATGAAGAGGAGAAGTTGGTTCGAATCCCAACCCCTCCCCCCTAGAAGAGTTTATTTTTGTTTGTTCCCGACTTCAACTCCAGGTAAGTGCCAAACTTGTACTGTACCTCAAGGCTACGATCGAAGAGAGCCAGTATGAACTATAATGGTCTACCAGCAGTAGATACCTATCTCAGATCCTTTGGTTGAAACTGAACATACGAGTATTCCCGTCTTAAGAAGAAATTTGTATATTTCCCCGCGATGCGTGCTCAAAATACAAAATATATTGATTTGATATAATTGAAAACAATGGTGATGGCCACCTAATTTTTTCTCGTCGTTTGGGAGTTATTAACGTTTAATATATTGCGTATGAGTCCTTGTTGCATGTAGAGTAATACTGGAAGTATTGAACCCGTAAGGCTCATGAGTGGTGATACTGTAATTTCCTTGGAATGTATATTGCGACCAGCACAGGCCAGGATGAGCCGTAATGACATCGAACCCAATCCACTCGCCTATCTTGCCTTCAGTGGTTGATGACATTCCAACATTCCGAACCACGAGGTTATAATTTCGACTTCAAAAGTCAAGCAGACACAATTATTGAACTGGATTGGAATTTCAACGCTCACTTGAATTAATTATTGGAATTTTATGGTCACATACGAGTATTTTACATCGCAGATATATGAATTATGGACATTGGTCAATACACGACTAGGGTTGTACTTCCGAACCCGGTATCTGTCTTCTCGGAGACGTTACAACTACTACTTTTGTACTCCTACATGGAGGTACGTTTGCTGTGAGTGCGGAATCTATACTAATAATATACTGCTCAAAAAATTAAAGCACCACTTTTTTCAATGGCCACCAAATTTGGAAAGTTGACTGCACAAGGTCGAAATTTCAGTATGACGATTGCCCCGACGCCTACCAAGCACATGCTTCAGCACAACTCCCCAACTTGTGTAGTTTCGGGATAGCGCCCCCAAAACCAGCCCATTTTTGAAAACCGTAAATTGAAGTTTGCGAAAAACGCTGTAGGACTTGTCGCAGGTTGCCAAAGCAGTCGAAAATGAATGAGTCTTGCTCTTAAGGTTCCACGAACACGTTGAAATCGTTACTTTTGACGTTTGGGTATTTTCAACCCCCTTCATCATCCCCTAAACATGGACTACCATTGGGGGCGCCTGAGAAGGTACCGGATGTGTTTAACCACCTGAAAACCTGCACACCGTCCTCAGTTGCTGATTGCAGTAAGTTCTTAAGGCCTCCGGCAATGTTCACCCCTCCTAACACCCTCAACTGGCAAGGGACCAAACCACCCCGTCTTGATTCACCCCTAAGGAAGGTTTAAATCGAGATTTTTATCAGTGCTGCTAATGGGGGGTCTTCCCCTAACGTTTCAAAAGAGGACCTGGGCCTGTGTCGCCACCCCTTCCCCTGCAACCCCCGTTTGTATGATTTTTCGAATCAGGCACTTTTTAAGGGCTGAAATGAGGTCTTAATCGCTGAAAGGGCTGTAAAGGTCCTTAGAAGTAGTGGTGACACGAAATCAACCCCTTCCGATGTTTGATTGACATTCCATCCCCCAAAGTTGACATTTTTGCACCCTCAACCCTCCCTGTCTGGACGCGTAACGCGTCATGGCAGAGTTTTCAGAGTTGGATCAAAATGAAGCTTATGGCCTGAAATGGAGCCCAAAACAGCAGGTTGGATGGAAATTCATCGGTAGGGTGGGAAACGGGACCAAAATGTTTTCAAAAAAGTTAACAGCCTCTAGTAAGTACACCAATGCATAGGCAACCCACATCACGTCATTTTTCTCCCATTGCCAAACTTTGTAACCTATTGCCGATCATAGGCAACCCACACGCACGGACGTGATGTGGGTTGCCTATGCATGGGCGTACTTACTGTAGGCTGTACACTTTTTTGAAAAATTTTGGTCCCGTTTCCCAACCTACCGATGAATTTCTATCCAGCCTGCTGTTTTGGGCTCCATTGCAGGCCATAAGCTTCATTTTCATCCAACTCTGCCATGACGCATTACGCGTCCAGACAGGGAGTGTTGGGGGTGCAAAAATTTCGAATTTGGGGGACGGAATGTCAATCATCGATCGGAAGGGGTTGATTTCGTGTCACCACTATTTCTAAGGACCTTTACAGCCCTTTCAGCAATTAAGACATCGTTTCAGCCCTTAAAAAGGGCCTGATTCGAAAAATCATACAAACGGGGGTTGCAGGGGAAGGGGTGGTGACAAAGGCACAGTTCCTTTTTTGAAACGTTAGGGGAAGATCCCCCCCCCCATTAGCAGCACTGATAAACATCTCGATTAAAACCTTCCTTAGGGGTGAATCGAGAGGGGTGGTTTGGTCCCATGCCAGTTGAGGGTGTTAGGGGGTGTGGACATTGCCGGAGGCCTCAAGAACTTACTGCAATCAGCAACTGAGGACGGTGTACAGGTTTTCAGTTGGTTAAACACACCCGGTACCTTCTCAGACGCCCACAATGGTAGTCCATGTTTAGGGGATGATGAAGGGGGTTGAAAATGCCCAAACGTCAAATATAACGATTTCAAAGTGTTTGTGGAACCTTTAAGGGCAAGACTCATTCATTTTCGACTGCTTTGGCAACCTGCGACAAGTCCTGCAGCGTTTTTCGCAAACTTCAATTTGCGGTTTTCGAAAATGGGCTGGTTTTCGGGGTGCTACCCCGAAACTACTCAAGTTGGGGAGTTGTGCTGAAGCATATGCTTGGTAGGCGTCAGGACAAACGTCATACTGAGATTTCGAGCTTGTAGGTCAACTTTTCAAAATTTGGTGGCCTTTGAAAAAAGTGGTGCTTTAATTTTTTTGAGCAGTATATAATAAAGCTGAAGAGTTTGTCTGTGTGTTTGTGTCTTTAAACGCGCTAATCTCCGGAATTACTAGTCCGATTCGAAAAATTCTTTTTTTTATATGATAGCCAGGTTCAAGAGAAATAGTTTAGGCTATGTAGTATTAGGCTACACCTCTCAGGTAACCTTAAAGATTGATTTGTGTTCAGTATGTCGGCAGAACCAGCCCTCCCGAACTGCTCTATCCGCATGCGCTGACGTTATGGTTAGTGATACGTACACCGTTTCACGTATCTGAACCAAAATTTGTATACTTAACCTTTGGAACCCTGCGAGTAACACTGTCTACGTGAAATTTATGACAGACCAATCCATTCCATGCATTTGGGCCCTTTGGCACAAATATATACCTTTTCACCTATCTGAACCAAAATTTGTATACTTACCCTTTGGAACCCTGCGAGTAACACAGTCTGCATGCAATTTCGGAGAACCACTCCATTCCCTGCATTTAGGCCCTTTGGCACAAATCTACACCATTTAACCGATCTGAACCAAAATTTGTATACTTACCCTTTGGAACCCTGCGAGTCACACTGTTTACATAAAATTTCGGTCAGACCACTCCATTCCCTGCATTTAGGCCCTTTGACCCAAATCTACACCGTTTCACCGATCTGAACCAAAATTTGTATACGTACCCTTTGGAGCCCTGCGAGTAACACAGTCTGCATGCAATTTCGGAGAACCTCTCCATTCCCTGCATTTAGGCCCTTTGGCACAAATCTACACCGTTTCACCGATCTGAACCAAAATGTGTATACTTGCCCTTTGGAGCCCTGCAAGTAACACTGCCTACATGAAAATTATGACAGACCACTCCATTCCCTGCATTTAGGCCCTTTAGCAAAAATCTACACCTTTTCACCAATCTGAACCAAAATTTGTATACTTACACTTTGGAACCCTGAGAGTAACACTGTCTGCTTGAAATTTTGGACTGACCACTCCATTCCCTTCATTTAAGTCCTTTGGCACAAATCTACACCGTTTCTCTTAATTGCACCAAATTTTACATACACTTTGAAACCCTGCTGGTAACTCTGTCCACTTGATATTTCGGACATCGCTCTCTATTATCTACATTTAGAATAACAGACAATATAAACTTGAAAACCAGGTATAAAGGCCCTAGAACCATTCATGTCCGTAGTAGTGTAACTGTAAGGGTATTTTAATAAGTCTATTGTTGACGGGCAGTTCGGGCTGCATCACGTTACCCCTACCAGTGTTCTGGTGCAGATTTGCGAAAATAGTTGCATCATGCGGCGTTTATAAATTGCTGTCACGGGGAGTAAATAGTGCAAAAGGATCTCTTAGGCCCCTTAAAACAGTTATCATCATGAAAATATTATGCCTCTGTATAGGTGCAATGGTGTTGGTGCAGTACACTGAGGTCACTAGCTGCAATAAGCGTTAGTGCTTTCAAATTTACCTTCATTTATTCCGAACCTTATCGTTGAGCGCTATGTGGCGATAAATGATACTATTGCTACCCCAGTAGCTTGGGACAGCCGAAGTTTTCCAAGGTGTTCTGATTATTTTCCTACGGTGCTATGCGACTAAAGACGACACTATTGGTCTCTACATTTTTAACAGCCAATGGGATATAGGCCCTTATTTCACTTACTCCTCTTTCTAATCATTTTAAAAAAAATTGTTTGTAAATTACATGTGTCAGAGCTGTAGTTACAAAATAGCCGTTTCCCTATTCATTATTAACATTACGGGAAAATGAACTGAATATTACGTTCATAATACTGTACTACTTATCACCCCCACTACAACCTTCACCACCACCACCACCACCTCAAAATTTTATATTTTTAAAATATTTTTTCTGTCAGTTTAAGTATCATGTGCCAGTTCTGTAGTAGTATTCATTATCATCCATAAAACAAATAAATCCACCGGGCGAAGCCGGGCACTACTGCTAGTCTATATATATAAAGCACAAAGTTTGTCTGTCGGTCTGTTTGTCTGTCAGTTATGTATACAAATCTACACCGTTTCACCGACCTGAACCAAAATTTGTCTTTTTACCCTTTGGAACCCTGCGGGTAACCCCGTCCACTTGAAGTTTGGAGAGACCACCACCTTCCCTGCATTTAGGCCCCTTTGCACAAATCTACACCGTTTCACCGATCTGAACAAAAATTTGTATACTTACCCTTTGAAACCCTGCGAGTAAGTGTCCACTCAAATTTTCGGACAGACCATCCCATTCCCTAGATTTAGGCCCTTTGGTCGAAATCTGCACCGTTTCACCGATCAGAACCAAAATTCGTATTCTTACCCCTTGGTACCCTAGGAGTAACACTGTCTGCTTGGAATTGCGGACAGACCACTCCATTCCCTGCATTTAGGCCCTTTGGCACAAATCTACACCGTTTCACCGATCTGAACCAAAATTTGTATAATTACTCTTTGGAACCCTGCGAGTAACACTGTCCGCTTGAAATTGCGAACAGACCACTCCATTCCCTGCATTTAGGCCCTTTGTCCCAAATCTACACCGTTTCACCTATCTCAACCAAAATTTGTATATTTACCCTTTGGAACACTGTGACTAACACTGTCTCCTTGAAATTGCGGAGAGGCTACTCCATCCCCTGCATTTAGGCCCTTTGGCACAAATCTACACCGTTTCACCGATCTGAACCAAAATGTGTATACTTACCCTCTGGAACCTTGCGATTAACATTGTCCACTTAAAATTTCGGACAGACTACCCCATTCCCTGCATTTAGGCCCTTTGGCACAAATCTACACCGTTTCACCGATCTCAACCAAAATTTGTATATTTACCCTTTGGAATACTTCGACTAACACTGTCTGCTTGAAATTACGGAGAGGCCACTCCATCCCCTGCATTTAGGCCTTTTGGCACAAATCTACACCGTTTCACCGATCTGAACCAAATTTTACATACTTACCCTTTGGAACCCGACAAGTAACACTGTTCACTTTAAATTTCGAACAGACCACACTATTCCCTGCTTTTTGGCCCTTTGGCACAAAACTACACCGTTTCACCGATCTCAACCAAATTTTACATAATTACATTTTGGAACTCGACGAGTAACACTGTCTACTCGAAATTTCGGACAGACCACTCCATTCCCCGCATTTAGGCCCTTTGGCACTAATCTACATCGTTCACCGATCGAAAATAAAATGTGTATACTTACCCTTTGGAACTCGATGAGTAACACTGTCCCCTTGAAATTTCGGACAGACCACTCCATTCCCTGCATTTAGGCCCTTTGGCACATATCTACATCGTTTTACCGATCTGAACCTAAATTTGTATACTCACCCTTTGGAACCCGACGTGTAACACTGTCCACTTAAAACTTTGGACAGACCACTCCATTCGCTGCATTCAGGCCCTTTGGCAAAAATCTACCCTGTTTCACCGATCTGAACCAAAATTTACATTACTTACCCTTTGGAACCCGACGTGTAACACTGTCTAAATGAAATTTCGGATAGACCATTCTATTTACTGCATTTAGGCTCTTTGGCAAAAAACTACATTGTTTCACCCATCTCAACCAATCTTTATGTAAGTTACTTATCCTTTGGAACCCGACGAGTAACACTGTCTGCTTGAAATTTCGGACAGAGCACTCCATTCCTTGTATTTAGACCCTTTGGCACGAATCTATGTCGTTTCACCAATCTGGACCAAAATTTGTATACTTACTGTTTGGATCCCAACGAGTATCACTGTCCACTTTAAATTTCGGACAGACCACCCCTTTCCCTGCATTTAGGCCCTTTGGGACAAATCCACACCGTTTCACTGATCTGAACCAAATTGTTTATTCTTACCCTTTGGAACCCGACGAGTGGCACTGTCGACATGAAATTTCTGATAGACCAATCTATTCCGTGCATTTAGGCCCTTTGGCACAAATCTACACGGTTTCACCGATCTGAACCAAATTTTACATACTTACCCTTTGGAACCCGATTAGTAACACTGTCCACTTGAAATTTCTGACATACCACTCCATTCCCTGCATTTAGCTCAGGACTCCCTCGGGGTTGCCAGCTTCCTAACTCACCAGCCATGAGCCCTTGAGGGTGTACCAGAAGTGGTGGGGCTACACACATCCTGCCTCTTTGAGGACCTTTAGCAGAAGACAGGAGATATTATGAAAAGGAAAGGAAGGCAGACTCCTCGAAGAATGAGGGTATCATGAAATATGAGACAACGGCCAATTAAGGCGGGAAAGTGAAAGACTCCCTAGGGATCGGATACCCTAATACAGTCGGGGTTGGAAGAGAACAAGAGTTGACCAAGGGAGGCCGACAGGAAAGAGAACTGAAAGGAGCCCGGCACCAGGAAGTAGAAGCGATGCCAGACTCAGCTGGTGTCCCGTGGTCGCCAATCCGCGTCCCACAAATTGTGAGACCCTGCGAGGGGGGGGGGGGTGGCAGTTGTGACAATAGCTTGCTGATTCATCGCGAGGTGACATGAGACGACTTTCCAGAGCCCGCCGTGTTATCTGCTGTCTATGCCGATGCCAGCACAGGGCCGTTGCTCAAGCCACTGTGGTTTGCGAAAGAGTGAGTGATTCCCCGGCCAATCTAAATGGGACGGGGAACCCCGAACGTGTGTCATGATATTTCGTCATCATCTGCATCATCTCAGGTTCGTGCAGCTTGGACCCATATTCTTTGCTGAGCAATACGCCATAAGCTCTTTCACTAGACGGTATCGAATACAGGCCTAAGCCAGAAAATAAGGTTGAGACTTTGGAAGACATCGAAGCCAGACATCTGATTTACCTATATCAGTTTTATAATTACACCATGTTCACTTAGTAGACAATTTTTCATTACCTTATTATTATCATCATAAGTGCAAATGACGTAGATGTTACGCGCATCATACCACTAATCACCGCCGCATAAAATCATTCTAGACTGTGATTTTTAAAATATTTATTTTTATTACAGTACATTGTGTACATTATAAGTTGAAGTGTCAATTCAATACCGGTAGTAGTTTCCCTTATCATCCTCATCATAAGGGAAAATGACCTAGATGTTACGCCCATTTCACCATTAATCACCACACACAATAAGTCTTCCTGGCCTGTGAATTTTGAAATATGTATTTCTATTACGGTAGTTTGTAAGTTTGACGTGTCAATTCAACAGTAGTTTTCATTATCATACTTATCAAAAGGGCTAATGACCTAGATATTACGCACTCATTGTCTTTGGGGAAAATGACCTAGATTTTAAGTCAATTATATTTCTAAGGAGACTTTGAGACATTATCATCATTCCACCGGGCGAAGCCGGGTAATACTGCTAGTATATGTATAAATTGCACGGTGAAATGGTTTAGAATTGTAATCGGAGAGTTCAGCGTTATTGTTATAACACGCTTTTGTACACTGTGTTTACGATTGTGCACTAAATTGTGAGAAAAGTGATATTTCGCCATTATTGAAACAAAGGCACCAAACTTTTGTTTACTAAGGCAACACTGAAAAATGGCTTCAAACCCCATAATAACATTTTTGAAACTGTGAAAGTAGTCGACTTGACCACATGGATCACGAGATGTACACAATTATCTTATTAACCAGTGAGTTGCTATTAACTGGTCATGCTCAGTGACATAATCTACATACTAAATTTCGGAGTGTATGACTACCCCTTATTATTCCCGTTTTTCCAACGGGGTCGGGGATGAGATGCGATGGAAGTCTTTGTGGCGATGGTTTTTACGGCCGGATGCCCTTCCTGACGCCAACCTCAGGAGAGGAGTTAATGAGAGATGAAATGAATGATGGTGAATGAAACTGGGCAAGGACGTGGAAGGAAGCGGCCGTGGCCTGTCAGAAGGTACCGTCCCAGCATTTGCCTGGTGTTGAAAATGGGAAACCACGGAAAACCATTTCAAGGACGGCCGACGGTGGGGCTCGAACCCACGCGTCTACCGAGTCAGCAGAGAGCTTGGCCCCATGACCTAATGCTGCGCTTTAGCCAGCGTAGCCACTACTGTCGGTACATACTAAATTTCGGAGTAATTTTTGAAATCAAGAGCATCATCGATTACAGCGATTGTGGACGATTTTTTTTATAGTCATAAGTTCAGTGAGCAGACACCACCCGCGTGTCAGTAGAATCAGTGGCAGACACTCATGGACAATTTTATCACGTCTACAGAGGTGTAAAGCAAGTGATTACTTTTAAAAGTATTAAGTTAGAGCCTGTGAATAGACGCCAAGACCGTCTTGGTAAACCTGAACGAACTCGTGGAGACGAATTTTCCTGTAATAAGGAGATGGAGATGATGCAGTAAAAACCACCCATGGTGAGGGAGCTGCCAAAATTAAAGTCCACATAAAGAGGAGACGAAGACGATGGACCGTTGTGGAGCCGGGGATCGAACTCAGGCCTTGTTCTATGGCCACAGCTCGAAGGCAAAATTGATTCCAGCACGCCGATGATGTGAGTTTTTAATACAAAATTCCAACATGTAAAGGCTTCAATGTCATGTCGACTAGGACTAATGCCGCACTGTCATAGCAACCAGCCTAGTTAGGATTCTGCTATATTTTTTAAGATGTCTTCCAACTTTACCATTTTGAGATTTTCGATTTATTCTGGTCAAACTACCATTTGAGTGATGCTCATAAATATGACGACGAGCGCCACGTGTACGCTAGACAACCTGATATTAGGAGGAGATGTTGCTAGACCCCTACATACTCATTATTGTATATACACTGAAGAAAAAGGAAATTGCAACACCCAGAGGGAGTGGTGCTACAGTGCTGCAATTGAACATGCAGGACGAGTGTTCGGTTGTGATTCGATGATTACACTTTCAGGTCCCTCTGACCGCAAGTTTGGACAACAATCAATACAGGATGTGCCCACCACGAGCTGCAATACATTGATGAATTCGGCGAGGCATGGAGTCAATAAGGCCCTGGATCGCTTCCTGAGGAATTGTGGCCCATGCTTGCTGCACTGCATGGGTCAGTTGTTCCAGAGTTGTGGGTGGCTGAGGACGGTTGGCCAGTTATCGACCCATCATGTCCCACACATGCTCAATAGGACTGAGGTCCGGGGATCTGGCGGGCCATTCTAAGGTTGTGATGTCGTGGGGAGCTTCTCTGGAGATGCGTGTAGTGTGAACCCGGGCATTGTCCTGCTGAAACATCCCATTAGCAATGTTCGCCATCATAGGTACAACCACTGGATTGAGTACCCTATCAACGTACTGTCGAGCAGTCATAGTGCCCTCAACAAGCACTAATTGTGATTTCACATTATAGCCAAGAGCTCCCCAGACCATAATGCTTGGTGTTGGCCCAGTGTGCCTCTCGACAATAAGGTCTGGGCGGCCCCTCTCCCCGGTACGTCGGCGCACACGATTCCGGCGATCACTGCGGGCAAGACAGAAGCGCGATTCATCACTAAAGACGACCCTATGCCATTCGTCGACCCACGTCGATCGTTCTCGACACCAGGCCAGCCTTACACGTCGCTGTTGTAGGGTCAATGGAACACCTTCTGCAGGGACACGGGATCGTAAGCCAGCTGTACGCAGGCGATTACCAACTGTTTGTTGTGTAATGTGGGGTGCCACAGCTGCTCGAATTTGCGCTGCTGTTGCATGGGGTTCCATCCAGGCCATCCGAATGATGCGGCGATCCTCTCTCACAGTTGTCTGTCGCGCTGGGCCTGTGCCAGGTCTACGAGTGTGGGTGCCTTCATTTGACCACTGCTGCCATACACGTTGTACCGTAGATGCCTGTCGGCCAACACGTGCAGCGACAGTCCTTAGCGATAATCCAGCCTCACACAGCCCAATTATCTGAGCCCTCTCAAACGGCGACAGTTGTTGATAGCGTGCTCTTCTCTGTCGTCGAGGCATGTTTGACGGGGAACACTTCACTGCACAGACTGCAAGTCAACTACGCTACACCAGAGTCCGTATACTGGAGTTGATTCCTCCGCGACCAATCACGTGGGGAGACCTGTAGCAACAATCCAATGGGTCGGAAACTTTGATCGTTTACATACCTACATGGCATCGTTCCATATCTTGAAAATCAACACAAACGACCAATGCCTTCATGGTGTTGCAATTTCCATTTTCTTCAGTGTATTTTCTGTCTACGAGGCAGCTTGTCTGCAATGTCATTGTCTTTGGTTATTCTGCTGAACAACACTAGCGTATAATTTGAAAGATGTGAGGACTACACTGTCGCTTTAGGAATGAAATATTTCGTGAGCTCTGAAGCCACTACCTTTGATTTTCGAGTGATTTTGGAACAAGTGTTAGGATAACACAGGATCTAGGGGCCATGCATTTGAACAATATACTTTTCGTATCATTTTTCAGCACATAAGGTGTGAGTGATGTTGTTTAATATTATTTTGAGTGCCCAGGAAGCACACCGCTTACTTTAAATACTTCGAGTGTACCTGAGTGAATGGTACAAGGTTCAGTAACCTATATTTGAGAGAGCACGGACAACCCTGTAGCAGCTGATTCCTTGCAAAAACTTGACAGGAGTGGAATAGTTTTCTTTTTGTTGTCTTTGCCATAACCTATTATGTCTACGAGTGTGATAGAGATTATCTCTGCAGGTTTGATTGTGACACTAAGTGTGAAATGAATGAGACGTTAGCTTACAGATAGGACTGTAGTATTATTGTACAGCTCATTGTATCAGATCTGAACTGCGAGGTAAAGTAACATGTGTGATTGTGCCTGACTGCGTTAGACAGGGATGCAACGGTCTCCCAGCTGTGAGCGCAACATTCGCTTGTTTTCTCCCGGCATGCAACATGATGAGACGACCATAGGTCTAAATGCCATTGAACTAAGAATTTCCCACGTGTAAATTTTATACGAAGCTAAGATCGCTAATAGGCATTGTTATTGTTATCATTTTCACTAGACATTCACGTCATATTTGGGGCTATGTTTAGCCGTTCCTGATGCACATTTTGTGTGATCTTCATGAGTATAAGAGTTAGATCTGAGAGATCCCTTTTCAATGAGTTTGACTGACCAGATCATGTTTTAATTTAGTGTAGATGCTATTGTTGTGTCTTTTGAGACGATGGAATGATGGGATGGACGTTGATCACCCACATTATTTATGGTATTACCGGTGTTGGAGATTATTTTCACCTCATCAGCCGAAGGTTTAGCGAGCCTGGAGAACCACACGTTTACGCTATTTTTAGCAAGTGTTATTGTGTTACACGGTTGAGGTAATTTTTAACGTTTGAGTGGACATCCACGTAGCAGTGTTTTTGCTGTTGTTGTTGTTGAGTGTCACCATGGCCATTAGGGACATTAAACCACACTGAGAGAGATTAAAACTGAAATGAAACTGAAATTAAATCAATAACGTAACTATTCTAAAAATCATTTTCCTAAGGCGAACCGCTAAATAAGATGATGAATGAATCTAAACTTGAGATGATATTTTTATTGAATGACCGACACTATGGAACAGCTGACATATATGAACTATACAGTACTTTAGACCGAGCTGACACTATTTGTGTGACGACGAGGTTGCTAATGCCACAGAAACCCTGTAAGGCGTGATCATTTAGTGACTATGTGACTAAAGTCGCAGTTTTAACTGTGCTGTCACCACCCTAAATTCATGCACAATACGTGACGATTGGACGCAAACAGCGATCTTATTAGCTTAGACAGGAGTGTAAATAATTCATGTGTGTTACTTTGAGAGTGTAATGTTTTTAACCTTGTATCCTGTGTGTATTAGTTTAACTTTATTTTTGAGATAGTGCTTGGTTGCTATTTAGCTTGTGATTTTTGTCACAGATTCACCTCATCTGGAAGTAGCGTAAATTAGGGATTAGCTGACTACTTAATGTAAAATTGAATGTTAGAAGTGACACCAACGTAACTTAGCTTATCTCTATTGGTGCAGTAAATGTAAATTCCAATTTTGTGGCATGTGGACGATTCGTATTTATGCTTTGCCGTAAATTCGCTAGATGTGACTATTTGTATTCTTAGCTATGTTTGTATTTGCTTAGGGAACAATTTACGTGCCACATTCTTAGCTTGATTGCTGTTTATTGATTTTTCGTGTAAGAAGGACTTTCATGAGGATTTAATTTAAACTCAGTTTAGGGGAATGTTATTTATTTTTATTGCTTTTTAGACTTGTGGACTTGCTGAGATTTTTAACCCTCCGAAGTGGGTTAGGGGTTTGTGATCCTTAAATAAATTTGCAACGATTTTTACCTAAATCTGGATTATTCCTTTCTAGCTTTATGTTTTTGTGGGGTGTGTTTCCTCGGGCATGTCTATGAAGTTTTCCTCTCACTTTCCAGATACGCCCTGAGCTATCAGTCTTGTGCCGGAGCTAGTCTGAGGACGAACTCGATCCTCTCAGTGTATGGGTTCGGAGGATAAGGAAGTCAGTAAGGTCACTGCGGCAGATGATATCCTGGTGACCTTGTCTGACGGGCACAGTATCTCATACCACGTTTTATCCTTAGCCACGCGATCAGCTACATGTGTTGAATTTGCTGCATTCAATAAGGTCGCACTCGGAATTTTAATAGTTACATTTGCATATGTTCCGAAACACCCTCACCGAAAGCCTTTTTCTTTTTTTTCTTCTGCAACATTTAAGTTTCTTTTTGTCTTGTGGCCTCCTGAGAGTGCGAGTGCAGGTCTTTTTAGTCGACGCCTGTGGGTGACCTGCGCGCCGGTATGAGAGATGGAATTGATGAAGATGAATGAAACTGGGCAAGGATGTGGAAGGAAGCGGCCGTGGCCTGTCAGAAGGCGCCGTTCCAGCATTTGCCTGCTGTTGAAAATGGGGAAACCATAGAAAACAATTTCAAGGATGGCCGACGGTGGTGCTCGAACACACGTGTCTACCGAGTCGGCGGAGAGCTTGTTCCCATGACCTAACGCTGCGCTTTAGCGAGCGTAGCCACCGCTGTCGGTAACATGTTAATTAGATCATTGAGCAATAGTATAACTATAGGTATAGCTTACATCTCGAAAGATGAAATGTACTTGATCCCTGCAAGGGGTACGTATTATGTGAAATGTGTCTTATATGAAGGCAGGGCATAAAGAATTCAGGGTGATACCCTACGAAAAGTTATTTTGGACCATAACGTCAAGTGATATTATACACTGGATTTTTAGCATAGGAATGTGTCCGTATGCCGCGAGGTTGCTCAGTTCTGTGTAAGGCAGTTCCCACGCTCGGACGGTAAAAACGAAGCTTGTAGTTTTATTTGACCGATCATAAGGAACAGGAATTCCTCTTTACGTGGAATCCATTCCACTGGACGTGACATTTCATCTCCAAAATTCCACATGCATTATCCGGATCTTGAACACGGATCACCTTGGTAGGAGAACTCTCAGGTGGGGCTGTGCTGTAGATTTACTCTGGTTACCAACCTATTGGTAGAAGCATTTCAGTCGGTGAACATGGGTGTACCCAATTAGATTGGGTGATAACTAACTTTGTTATTGTTAATTCATTTGAGGGGCTTAGGACATCTTGGTCATAAACCCCATGTAGTTGGGTCTGTGTTGAACTTTTCTGATAACCAGTATCGCTGTGATGACTGTAGTAGTTTGTGTAGCTTTTGCGAGGACAGGGATGGGGTAGGCGCTCCGGGACTTGAAGTAAGGTACTAATGATGATGATGATGATGATGATAATTGTTGTTTTAAGGGACCTAATATCAAGGTTATCGGTCCCTAATGGCTTGGGTGATAGTGAAAGATGAGATGAGAATGAAAACTATAACTAATACTATCCACAAACTTATATAGGCTACTAGAAGAAGAAATGGTAAACAGATAAAGGATAAGACAAATAAAGGACAGGAAGAAAAA
The DNA here is from genome assembly GCA_946902985.2 of Meconema thalassinum. Classification (NCBI taxonomy): domain Eukaryota; kingdom Metazoa; phylum Arthropoda; class Insecta; order Orthoptera; family Tettigoniidae; genus Meconema; species Meconema thalassinum. Next base: position 1,091,254,382 of record OX336389.2, read on the forward strand.
AATGCCCTCAACCCTCGAAGAATGAGGATTGAGGGACTTGGAAGGAAGGAGAGCCATGAACGGCAGATAGGAAAGGGAAAGAGGAGAGAGCCCGCCCCAAGGTCAGAGTGAAAAGGGGACAAAACGGGCCCAGCTCAGGAATCCCTCAGGGTCGCCAACTCCCAAACTCACCAGCCGTGAGCCCTTGAGGGTGTAGCACTATCCAGGGTGCACCAGAAGTGGTGGGGATACATACACCCTGCCTCCTTGAGGGCCTTGTGCAGAAGGCAGAAGAAAACATGAAAAGAAAAAGGAAGGCTGACCCCTCGAAGAATGAGGGTATCAGGAAAGATGAGAGAAGGGCCAATTAAGGCGGGAAAGTGAAGGACTCCCTAGGCCTCGGATACCCTAATACCGTCGGGGTCGGAAAAGAACAAGAGTTGACCAAGGGAGGTCGAGAGGAATGATAACAGAGGGGAGCCCGGCACAAGTAAGTGGAAGCAATGCTGGACTCAGTTGGGCTCCCGTGGTCGCCAACCCACGTCCCACAAGTTGTGAGCCCCTGAGGAAATTGAAGTAAGGTACTATCCCGGCATTTTCCAGGAAGGAGTGTGGAAATACCTGGGGAAATTCACACACAGGATAGACACTGTCAGGATTAGAAACCTACGATCTCCGGATTTGCTGCAGCTGCCCTCGCGACCGTGTTGCACGATTCAACGAGCACGACTATGACGCAAGAACTAAGTAGCTAAACCGGTAACTAACGCAGAAGAGTGTGACAAGCCTCTGTGTTAGGTGGATTTCACTAGCAAGTACGAACACGCTTCATTAGGTTTTCCAGAGATATTATCGCAGAATTCAAAACATTACGAATGGAGTTGATCTGCACTACATGATCATTATTTATGTAGGCGCGAATAAACACGGCAAGCTAAGCCGGCTCTGACTGGCGCACATCGCGGGCGCACATACCCGGTTCAGCCAGTCGTGGTGCGCACTTTCACACTTTTACCAAACAATTTCAATAATATGTACTTACAGTGCTCATAGGCTATGCTGAAAACGTCCTCCCTCTCTTGTAACACACACCTGACATCTCTTGATGAAAGAATGTCTGTCAACTCTTTTATTATTTACGGAGCCTGTTTCCTTCAATCGTTTAGCGAGCCTCCTAATTGTACTGGTGTTAGGCACAAGTCTTCCTGAAAACATGATTCGAATTTTTCGTCTCGTTTCAGAACAAGATTTTCTGCTTTTCACATACGAATTATCGACAAACACACGGTCGCGCAATGTGAATTGGTGTCTTGGCATGACCAACAACAGTTATCACAATACTCACTAAACGTGCAACACTAACATCTAAGCTTGGCAGATACTTGTCCATAAGAATGACAACACACGTATAATAGAAACATACCATCTAGCATGATATGCAAGGGAAGAACTAATTGATGTGAAGCATTATATGGGTGATATTGACTGAGAATCAAATCAAAACCAGTGGCGCCACAGCCCACGAAGGACCTACGTCTACCAAGAGACCACTGCCCAGGCATTTGGCCTACAGATTATGGGGTGACGCGTGGTCAGCACTGTGGGTCACGTCGGCCGTTAATCTTGGTCTGCGTGACCGGGGCGCAGCATCACTGTCAGGCAGTAACTCAATTGTCCTCACGAGGCTGAGTACACCCCGTTCCAGCCCTCACTTCAGTTTCTAAACTCCCTGACGGAGCTGGGATTCGAACTTGGGTCTCCAAATGCGAGACTGAGAATCCGGATATCGCAAATAAAACTTGCACCATTTCCGCGTCTTCCTGCTTCGAGATTTGAAGTCCGGATGAAGGGTCCTCATTATACTGCGCTATTAAAGAGTTGTTGGCGGCGGAACTGAGCACGTGGTCCACTCCGGGCGAGCATGCAGCACTGGACGAGGCTCTTCTTTCCAGCGTGCTAACCTCGAAAATGTTTAAATCACTAAAACGTAATATAAACGATACTTGTATGCAATAACAAAGGTAATCAATTGGCAGATAATTGTAGGAGGCTATTATGACGAAAAATATATATGTTCAGAGTTCCTTCATGATAAAAGATGATGTAACAAAACCAGTCTAGGGGGGGGGGGGGTCCGCTTAACATATTCTAACCTTGGTCTACCCCTACAGTTCTTGCCCTCGACCCTTCCTTCCATAACTAAGCTTGCTATTCCTGGGTGTCTTAGTATGTGTCCTACTAACCTATCTCTCCTCTTCATTAGCAGTCGCCAGAAACATCTCTCCTCTCCCACTCGTCTTAATACCTCTTCGTTTGTAACCCTATCTACCCATCTGATCTTCAACATTCTGCTGTAACACCACATTTCAAATGCATCAATTCTCCTCTTTTCTGCTGCACCAATAGTCCAAGTTTCACTTCCATATAGCGCCACGCTCCAGACAAAGGCTTTCAAAAATGACTTCCTAATACCTAAATCTATATTCGATGTCAATAGATTCCTTTTTTTGTAGAAATGCTTTCCTTGCCTGAGCCAACCTACTTTTTATATCCTCTTTACAATATTTACATAGATTTTGTAGCCTAAATATTTTCACCTGTATTTCAAACATAGATTTTGTAGCCTAAGTGTAATGGATCTGATGATGATCGCTTGACGATCGAAACTGGTCATCCTAGTGTTTTATTAATCTCATGTAATTTATTTCAGGATTAGGGCATAACCCATCTCTTTTGGGTACATTCGTGTTGACCGACTGAAAAGCACTAAACTCTTGTTTACTAAGGCAACACTGAAAATATGGCTTCAAACACCACAATGTTGAATCTTTCGTTTACATCCTTTACTTTCAGTCTGTCTATTGCCCACCTTTTTGGCTTTTGACTTTTCTTCAGTTTCTTCAACTTTAATCTGCATTTCATTACTACCAGATTGTGGACAGAGTTTATGTCAGCACCAGGATATGTTTTACAATCCAAAATCTGGTTTCGAAACCTCTGCTTGACCATAATGAAGTCGATTTGGTAACGCCCTGTATCTCCTGGTCTCATACATGTGTATATTCTTCTATTGTGGTTATTGAATAAGGTGTTAGCTATGACCAATTCATGCTCGGTGCAGAATTCCATCTGCCTGCTTCCTCGATCATTCCTTTCACCTAATCCGACATCTCCTACTATCTTCCCTTCTCTCCCTTTTCCTACCACAGCGTTCCAATCTCCCATTACTATAACATTTTCATCACCCTTGATATATCTTAGAATTTCATCTATTTCTTCGTAGACCTTTTCAACATCCTCATCATCAGCTTGACTGGTAGGCATCCAATAACAAAAAAAGTGATGGTCAACAGTATTGCTGACGTAAAAATTGTTAACATCGTCAGCATACAGTACATCCGAGAAGGAAGGAAGGGTTGTTCTCTCGATATGTGTCAATCAGTAATACGTCATATCACAACGAAATGAATGTCGTTATTGGTTCTCTTCGCGTACGGTATCCTTAATACTGGTCCTATCCGTTAACACCTGCAAAACTGCTCCTTTCTGGGCGTGTTCTACTTCAGGTAGCTGCTGGGGTTGTGTTGTCTCGCTAACTTATGAAGGGGCAGTACTCGAAGCGGGTGAACATAACGTATGACGTCAGCGCTACCTCGGCCTAGAGTTAGCAACACTGTCGCCATACGGCTCCACAGTCTTTTCTAAACGCTGGATGCTCTTATAGTTAGGGTACTCTGCTGGAAGATGTATGCAATGACTGATTTGAAGCTGTCAGCTGGGCGCTAGCCTCGACTTACATAGCGGTGTCACAACAAAAAATTAGCGTGGCAAAAACGAAGAGTGTGTTCACCTTACTGTGTACTGCTATAACGAGGAAATAAAATGTAATAAACACTCTGAGTATGACAAAGCCCAAGGAGACGTGCGGGGAAAGTGAGCGGCAGACATTCTTCCTTGTTGTTGTTGTTTCAGTTGACAGTATTTTGACATCGTGGTCATTTAGCCCCATGTACTTGCGTGTGTGTGGGTGCACACTTTGTCTGATAATCTGAGTAATTTTGCTGTCTTTAGTAGTGTAAGGGAGGAATGGAACCCACGTCTTCTCAGTTTTCCTACAAGAGGCTTAGTGTACCCCATTCCAACTCACACACCAGAATTAAATTTTATGGCAGAGCCGGGAATGGATGCCAAACCTCCAGTCAGCCAAGATGCTAGCCGCTACGCGACAAGGTAGTCCCATTCTTCTTGTTACGTGTAGATTTGAGCATGGCTAACACATAAACACAACACGAATCCTAACCACTCAGGCGAGCGCGAGGATTAATAAGGCGAATTAATTAAATCAATTAAAAATAATTGAGAATAGAATGCAGACCTAGTAGTATGCCTGTAGTATGTTCTATCCTGCTGCACTCTTACGGACAGTCTATGAAGTAAGCCACAAGCGCGTGACGTCATTTTCTTGGCTCTTCCCACCTGCCGCTAGCTACGTGTAAGAGCGAGCTGTGTATAGTATGGTGTGGTACCCTGCGAGCCAGGCAGGTGCTTTTAGTGCCTCATGACCCAGCCTCATTTTGTCATGCTGTCTATTAGCACTAAATCAAACAATGGCCAAGCAGGGGTTGGTCTCATGTTGAGTAGGAAAATTGGTCAGCAGGTGGAATATTATGAGCAATATAGTGAACGGATTATTGTAGCAAAAATCAATACTAAACCTACGTGCACCACTGTGGTACAAGTCTATATGCCTACCAGTCAAGCTGATGATGAAGATGTTGAAAAGGTCTACGAAGAAATAGATGCAATTCTGAGGTATATCAAGGGTGATGAAAATGTTATAGTAATGGGAGATTGGAATGCTGTGGTAGGAAAAGGGAGAGAGGGGAAGATAGTAGAAGATTTCGGATTAGGTGAAAGGAATGATCGAGGAAGTAGGCTGATGGAGTTCTGCACCGAGCATGAATTGGTCATAGCCAACACCTTATTCAGTAACCACAATGGAAGAATATACACATGGATGAGACCAGGAGATACAGGGCGGTACCAAATCGACTTCATTATGGTCAAGCAGAGGTTTCGAAACCAGATTTTGGATTGTAAAACATATCCTGGTGCTGACATAAACTATGACCACAATCTGGTTGTGTTGAAATGCAGATTAAAGTTGAAGAAACTGAAGAAAAGTCAAAAGCCAAAAAATGTGGGCGATAGACAGACTGAAAGTGAAGGATGTAAACGAAAGACTCAAGAAGAGTATAAAGGAAGGACTAATGAAATGACCTAAACAAACTTCAATTGCAGACGAATGGGCACTTTTGAAGAATGAAATAATAAAATCCGCAGAAGAAAACATTGGTAGGAAAGAAAGAATAGGTAGAAAACCGTGGATCACTCAGGATATACTAGAATTGATGGATGAAAGGCGGAAATACAAGAATGTAAGAGATGAAAAGGGGAAAGCAGAATACAGACGTCTGAGAAATGAGGTTGACAAGAAGTGCAAGGAAGCGAAAGAAGAATGGTTGAAAGAGAAATGTGCAGGTATAGAAAATCGTCTGAAATTAGGAAAAGTAGACACAGCTTATCGAAGGATTAAGAATAATTTTGGGGAAAAGAAGACTAAGTGCTGTAATATTAAGGACACAAATGGAAAGCCCCTAACAGATAGGGAAGAAAAGGTTGAGAGATGGAAAGCTTACATAGAGTGTTTGTATAAGGGAAAGGAGATTGAGAATCATGTAATAGAAAGGGAGGAGGAAATTGATGAGGATGCAAAAGGAGATTTAATATTGAGATCAGAATTTGACAGAGCATTGGAGGGCTTGAGCAGGAACAAAGCACCAGGCATAGATGATATACCGATTGAGTTGCTACGCTGTATAGGAGATGAAGGTCTGATCAGGTTATTTCACTTAGTGTGTAGGATTTATGAGACAGGTGAGGTACCCCTTGATTTCAAGAAGAATGTTATCATCCCTATACCAAAGAAAGTGGGAGCTGACAGATGTGAAGATTACCGTACTATCAGCTTGATTACTCATGCTTCAAAGATCCTGTCTAGAATAATTTACAAGAGGATTGACAGCCAGATAGAAACGGAGTTGGGCGAAGACCAGTTTGGTTTCAGGAGAAATGTAGGAACAAGGGAAGCTGTACTAAGTCTTAGGATGATTTTGGAAGGTAGAATAAGGAAAGATAAGAGAACGTTCATGGCATTTGTAGACTTAGAAAAGGCTCTTGATAACGTTGATTGAACTAAATTGTTTGACATTTTGAAATCTATTGGAATAAAGTACAGGGATAGGAGGGTGATATACAATCTATACAGAAACCAGACAGCAGTCATTCGAGCTGAAGGACATGAGAGAGAAGCTGGTATTCAGAAAGGTGTAAGGCAAGGCTGCAACTTATCACCCATACTTTTCAATCTTTACATTGAACAAGCAATGAAGGGAATTGGAAACAAATTTAAAGTGGGAGTGAAGATTCAAGGAGAAATATTTTCAACTCTGAGATTTGCTGATGACATCGCATCTTGGCCGACACACCTGAGGATTTGAATGAGTTTTTGATTGGTATGGACTCCGTCTTACGGAAAGAATACATGATGAAAATTAATAAATGTAAAACAAAAATACTGGAATGCAGCCGGAATAAATCAGAAACCTCTATGGACATCAAATTGGCAGGTGAAAAGCTGAAGGAAGTAGGAGACTTCTGTTACTTAGGAAGCAAAATAACCAGTGATAGACGAAGCAAAGAGGATATAAAGGAAGGTTTGCTCAGGCAAGGAAAGCATTTCTACGAAAAAGGAATCTGTTGACATCGAATATAGATTTAGGTATTAGAAAGCCATTTTTGAAAACCTTTGTGTGGAGCGTGGCACTCTATGGAAGTGAACCCTGGACTATTGGTGCAGCAGAAAAGAGGAGAATTGAAGCATTTGAAATGTGGTGTTACAGGAGAATGATGAAAATCAGATGGATAGATAGGGTTACTAACGAAGAGGTATTAAGACGAGTGGGAGAGGAGAGATGTTTCTGGCGACTGCTAATGAAGAGAATTGATAGGTTGGTAGGACACATACTAAGACACCCAGGAATAGCAAGCTTAGTGATGACAGGAAGGGTTGAGGACAAGAACTGTAGGGGTATACCAAGGTTAGAATATGTTAAACAGATTGCCTCGGATGTAGGGTGTGTTAGCTATGTAGTGATAAAATGATTAGCACAGGACAGGGAGGCATGGAGAGCTGCATCAAACCAGTCAAAAGACTGATGACTCAAACAACAACTTCACATCTGATGGTGAGTTTCGGCATAAACCTTGTGTCCTTCTTATGGCCAATAAAAGTTATAATGCTCTTTGTATTTTTGTTTCTAACACGTGGTAGACACGAAGACATGGATCGCGTAACATTTCTGAAATGTTACAGTTGCATCTTAGATCTATATGTTTCGGTAATTCCTAACGTTTGCAATGAATCCCCTTCTTAATTATGGTTTTTGAACGCGAGCTAGGGTTTCAGGCACTCCGCGGTGGTTGTAGCAAACAGAGTCCAGGCTATGTCCGTGGAGGTCTATCAAAAGAGCAACCTTTGCTTCCACCTATTTGTGCTAGGCTACTCCCCTTCATGTCTACTTCTGGATTAGTTGTTCTCCATAAAATATGGTGATTAGATCGTTTCTGTACTTACGCAATCAACCTGCAAGTTCATTTTGTGTTTTCCATAAATCTGCTTCAGTCTTAAGTGTCGGCTATTTATATTCCCTTGGTTCCTAACTAGTAAATCACAGTCTTCATCGTTATCACCATCTTCATCATCATGACCGTCTTGACAACCTCCTTCAATATACAAACAGAAATTACGCACCTTGTCACCATGCCTTCAAGCAATTCTTCCACTCTCTGAATATATTTGGCCCTGTCTCCCTACGTGATGATTACTATACTTTGGAAGTTCATTCACTGAAAATTCTGAAATTAGCTTCGAGGTTTTACTATGCCCAGAACCAAGAATGCATTGAAAATCAAATGTCTTAAATAGGATATGTGGATTACATATAAATATGCAATTGGATTAACTCACGAGGACCAATTGTAGCATTGGCCTTTGGGAATATTTTACGGAGGCTATTCTAACAACTCTACGAAGTGATTTGCTCTCAGAATTCCCAGACCAATGTTCGAATTGCAGAACAAGAATGTAGAAAAAAGGAAACTTGTGCCCACTGGCCTGGTGCAAGTCCTCGAAATGAACACCGCTTGGATGACTTACATATCATCGATAAAATTTCAGTAACTCAAACCAAAATTAAATTTCTTGGCAGGGCAAGGAATCAAACCCGGACAGCCAATAATATTAGCCGCTACACCACAAGGTGCTCTCTTAGATTGTCAGAGCAATCGATTGCACGATAACATGTAATCTCTACACTGCACGAACTATAACAGTACACCTTTCTTCGTATTTTTTTGGCATTACATAGCCCCTGGTAAGTTAGGGTGACGGTTTGCATACCATAACCCTAAAGCCGAATAGTTCCAAAAACTAACAAACAGAATAGTTTTAGGTACTCCATCGACGACAAACTGGTAGAAGGACAGACAACATATTTTGTAAATTTCAGAGCAAAATTGTTTTACAATGAATAGCACTCTTGGTCCCCATACTGTTGAAATAATGAAAATTGTCCTAAAATGTCAAAAGTCAGAAGGATTTCATGTCAACTTGCTTATTTTTCCTTCCATGAGGTACTGTTTCAGGCGAAGTTGATAATAAGAATAAAAGACATAAATTACTTTAGCTTACGACGGAATATCATTCATTTTAAAATTCTGATAAATTTACTAATGCATGTTTGTCGAATTCACATATCCCTGAACAGCATCAATCTAGTCAATTGGTGAATTCAGAATTTTGTTATTGAAATAAGTTACAGCTTCATAGTCCTAATGTAGTTTTTTTTTGTTCTACTCATAATTATTCCGGTTGCTATGGGGTAGGGGATGTGATGAGAGAGTTTCCTTGTGAGAATGATATTACGGATAGATGCCCTTCATGACGCCAATCTCATGAGAGGAGTTAATAACAAATGAAATTAATGAGGTAAGGTATGGAGTGGCTGTGTGTGGTCTTTCGAGTTCGGAGTAGTCTGGCCATGCACGTTAAGGTGTGTAGTTTACCTCAGCTGGTTTGTGACAATTCGTCAACATATTAAAAAAATGTATTTTAACTCTCCTGATTCGATACCGACCCCTGTTACTGTCGCATGATTGATAACCAATATGCTTGATTCCAATTTTAGGATTATTATATCTCGCTGCACCTGCTGCATTACCCAAAACGTATGCAAATTCCTGCACCCTAGTTGCAGATCTGGTTCATGTACGTCCAAATATCATGTTTTCTTTAATGTGTGACTCTACCACTATGCTATTTTTGTCCTCCCCATGCACAAAAGACATCATGAGCAGGGCAGACCACAGGCATATAAGAAAATATTGGCTCTAGTGCGCCTAGTGACCAGGCTCTGCGCTCAGTACTAAATGTACTGCAGTACCCGGTCAAATGGACAGTACCTGTGCGACTAAGCGCTGCAGTGCTATAAGGCATCCAACCTTTAGAATGAAGCATTGATTAGATAGGGATATTCTTCTCTCTTTCTGTTGCACGTGAGACATGTATGACGCTGTCATTTTCCAGCAATCCACTGTTGCCATATCAGTCAAAATAAAAATCTTTGTCGAAAAAAACCCAGCATATTCGGGTAGAAATATGTTTTGCCGACCTTCTTTGTCCTATATTAGAACTACGTAAACTTGATAGAAATGCTAGAAAAATTAGATATCCATATTTAAAAAAACTATAAACTGTGGCCCCTTTTTAGTTAAATCGATCTTATATCATGTTGCATTAACTTTGTGATGCCTATTTTTCACACACGTGTAGCTAAATGTGCCGTATTGATGATGGTTTATTGAAATATTTTATACTGGCAATATTACAATTTTCATGTAGGTAAAACTTCTGAATATTCTCTTATAACCGCATAGCAGCATTGAAAAAGGTTCGTATGCTGCCAACTTTTCTATTTTTAAAGATAACCATGCCATGTAAGTTTGATAGTTGTAGAGGAATGTTGGAAGAAGTTTTCTACCTGCTTAACCAGAGTGTAGGTTTAATTGTTTACACAGGGCAGGCTGTTCATTGACCGCGGATTATAAGAATGAGGTTTCGAAGGATAGTGGGGTGCAGCTTGCTACTCACAGCTTTATTACTGTGCCCTTCGAGCTTTTATTTCAGTAGTTCAGCTAGTAGGAAATAAAGAGCGGTTCTGGCACAGGGGCTAATGCGCAAGATGGCGGCCGCGCGCAACCAGTTCTATGTTATTCTTATGGAGGGGTCAGTCAGAGCTGGCACAGGGGCTAATGCGCAAGATGGCCGCCATACTCTGAGACCGTGAATGACGTCAGAGGGGGAGGTCGGCCGTGTAGTTGTTAAATGGAATATTTATTATTATTATTATTATTATGTAATTATCGATTAATCATGTACAATCAAGACCAGCCTTATATAAGCCACTTTATGATTAAGTGCCAGATTTCTTGGATGTCACTGTGGAGTTCCCGGTCTGAGTCCTGGCTTTGCCAAGAAATATAATTTCAGGTCTGATAGTTGGAATGGGGTACACTCAGCCTTGTGAGGCAAAACTAAGAAGAGTGGGGTTAATTCATACTCAGCCATTTTGCCTAACCCAACTTTACCTAACCTCACCTAACCTAACCTAATCTAACCTTACCTAACCCAACATAACCTTAGTTCACCGAACCAAGCATTTCCTCACTTAACTTCACCTAACTTAACCTCACCTTACTTTACCTAACCTAACCTTTAAAGCTAAGCAATAGGCTAATCAACACAGTCAAAGTATATAAGGGCACATGCAACTATCTTTTTTTTGCTAGTCTTATAGAGAGTAAGGTAAAGCTAACAATTGCACTGTGGCTACTGTGCAAAATGTTCGCTACACACAACCAGCTTAGGATTACAAAGTCAGTTAAGTTTTAAAAAGTAAAAGCTTTTGTTCATTTTTTTCTTTTCATTTTCATATTTCACACATTGCAATTTGTCAAATTCCAATTTACAGTTTTTAAAATTTTAGTTTTAAGTTTTTTGAATTTTGTCAGTATGGAAACATGGATTTTGCAATTTTGTTGTTTACATGTCTTTGATTTAGTCCGTGTCTAAAGTTCATATTTGCCAAACACGTTTTTTTCATTACATATAACAAGGCTGTATACCTTATCCCAAAGCATATAGGTAATACATGGGATATACTATACTTTTGAGTACCTAGTTTAGCTAACTAAAGCAATTTCTCAAAATTACTAGAGGTTAACAGTTTGGATTAGGAGTGGGAGGTGGGTAGTAATTAAAAAATTCCAAGCAGTGTTCATACAATATTTTTATTCATTTTAAATATATTTACACTATTTACACATAATACATTTGTTATAATTACAGTTGTTTTTATTTTTGTTTTCTATTTTTATTTATGTTTGTGTATGAATACCATTTTTTTCTTTTTGTGTTTTCTATGTTTAGTGCTATTGTTTTATTTCCTAAATTGTTTTTTTTTATGTATTTGGTATATGCAGGCAGAGGATTCTGATATTCTTAACTTAACTCTTTAAGCATGGTCAATGATTGAGTAATGGCCATAGGCATGAGTACCTATACCATTAGTATCAATTACTCTTTTATCATCACCAGGACACAAAGCAATTTTGTTTAGTCTTATAGATGATATGTCATGTTGTTTAGAAGCGATAATGTTCATTGGTATTCTTTTTACATTGTTTTTCATGACACAATCCTTATAATCTTGAAAGCTTATACAATTTTTGACAACACCTCTACTAATACCTTTAATCTTTTTGATTTCTTTACCATTTATGTCTAAAGCATACATTTTAGCTCTAAGTCCAACAAATGCTTTAATAATTTGTCCACAAGCCTCGTCTTTAAATTTTCCCAACGTTTTCTTGTTTGATATAGAGTAACATATATGATTAGTAGGATAATCAGATGTGTCCAGGTGTTCTAGAAAATCCAACTTGTCTTGATATACATCTTGGGTGTTAACCAAATAAATGAACGAGTCAGTATCCATATACATGAGTTTAAGATTGTCCATGCCATAATAGGGTAGCAGGACATCATAGTGGTGGGAATACATGAGAGTTTTTGAAATATCCAGTATACACATTCCAATATATATAGGCTTATTGAATACAATGTTACGTTTAGCCATGTGGAAAGCAGCTAGGTTAGGACCATAAATTGTTCTGTCAATAAATGTCGGCTTTGCTATTAGCTTTTCAGCCTTTTTGCTGTCAGTCACAAGACGTATGTCTATTCTTTTACGAATATTTTCCATTGTTTTTCCAAAAATGGCATTGTTGAATAATTTGTATAGATTTTTCTCAAAATAATTTTTGGCTTGTTTTCGAAGGTTGTTATTAAATCAACGTATGCCTTTAGCCAAGGTCTTTGTTTAAACTTTAACACACGATGAATTTTTACCAATTTTAGTCCATGATCTAAAGCCTGTTTAAGTGCCATGTAATGAACAACGTACCGCCTTCGATTTCCAAGATGAGGAATTAGTTTTTTGAGGGACGAATCCTTAGGTTGTGTACACTCTGGTAGGAAAGGTAAATCGTTGTGTAGATCATGAAGGTCGCATGGGTAATCAACATCAACGTCTAGAATGTACCCCACAGGATCGTCTTCCTTTAGTGTTTCTAGATCAATTGTATCTGGAGAAACCCACTGAAATCCACCATAAGGAAGAGAGTGACACATAGCCCACCCATATTGGTTGTTGGCATCATCATAGGTAATAAACTGCGATGGTTTCTCATAATCATAGGTTTCCATGTATTTATTGTTAGCTTCAGCATACCGATGAGACACCTGACATATGCCTCCACGTATTCCAGACTCTATTAAAAGAATCTGATCGTAATCCTGTAGCAATTCCAGTTCAATTCCAGTGTAAAGGAGCATTGCCTCGAAACATAAACCAGGCGAAGTAAAGAAGTGTGCAGCATCCACTCGGTGTGTTTCTAATGTTTTGTTTCTGAACGTTTCAAAGCTGTCTGCAAGTAGGAGTACATCTGAAGTTAGGTAGAGGTCACTATACCCCCCTAGAGTTTTAATGTTGAACTGATTCCATACATTTTTGGCATGTTCATAGTCTTCTTTACTAACATCTTCTTGACTTAATTTGCTAAAGAATGCCTCTTTTGGAGGTAAACACGTTTCACTTAACTTTTCCCATGAATCGATGTAATCATAACAAAATACACCTTTACGAGTCATGAGCATTGCATTTTCTTTTCCAAAGTACTTGTCTGTTTCAGGGTATGATGTTAAATTGGAAACTAAGTTTTCCAAACTACTTGGCATTAACCGAAACGTGTCCACAAATCGAAGCTTAACATTTCCTACATATTTGGTGAAGGAAATGTACTTTTCTTTGGAGTTAGCGATAACATCTACTCTTTCAGTAGTACATCCCAATTGTTTTACAATGAAATTTGCATCGTTGCCACTCATATTATGTAGAAATACAGGAACGGGGTTACGTGTTTTACACCTCAAATTACAGTTATTGTGAGCACTTCCACGGTATTCCCCTGTAATATGGCAATGGTCTCGAACTTTCCAGTCCTCTTTGGCAAATGGTTTATGACACAAATAACAGGTTTCAGAACATTGGAACTCTGCTTCTTGCTCCTGAGTTAAGGCCTTTGGAACATTTAAGCTGTAAAGGCGATCAATTTCATTAGCTATTGAGATCAAACAGTCCATAAACTTTTCCGCAGCGTCAGGTCCACGATAAATAACAGGTTGGCTTGGAAGGTTTGTCTTTATGTGTTCCACAGTAGGTGAGGGTTTAACATATATACCAAAGCTCATAGGAACATGACTCTGGTATGGCACTGTATAACTTGCCTCAGGATTGGGTAGACATGTTTGATATGGTAGAAGTATACTTTCAAAATCTGCATAGATAACGTAAGGTATTCTCAACATTTTTTCCACATTTAAGAATTTCACAATTGGGTTTTAATAGGCATTTCAACCCTAGCAATGTCATGTTGGACACACAAAGCTCTATGTTCTTTTAATTTTTCCATTCCTTGTTGTCCATATCGATTATCAAAGTGAGCAAAACACCGTTTACACGTATATATCTTATGTTCATAGTGGGTAATCTGATGTCTTACTAGTTTATCAAAATCTTTGATAAAGACGTAGTGGTTCTGACCAGATGAAGAACTTAGCAGGAGGAGGTCACGATGGTCTTGTAGCTCTTGATCCACAATCTTTAGAGGAAACACTTTGTTGTCTTTTTCCAGTCCAAATACATTTATGGATATGTCGTTGGCTTTTTCAAATTTGGGAATGTCAGCTAGTAATGTAGGAAACGATATCACTGAAAAATCATACTTGTTTTCCAGATCCTTGTATTTACTAATGCGTTGAGCATTCTTTTTAACCAGTTTTGCTAAAATAGCATACATAAAACACTTCTCGTCCTTAACGTTTTCAGGATTAATGCAGGCTTTTCTTGCTTGTATAGCTGCTGGTAATGAAATATATGTGCTGCCACGCAAGGGATTATACTTATTTATTTTCAATCTAACTCCTTCCACTGCTAACAGAGCCCAATTACTGCCTTTTAGCTCAGATTCTTCCATTTCAGTAGTTAACTTTGTAAATTGTGTTTCCAAGAAACTACTTAAGTCTGTTTCCAAAAATAGGGCCTGATTTCGTGTTTTAAAAGCACGATCTGTAATTTCATTCGTAGACGTATGAATGAATCTACATTCAGCCACAAGATTAACTTTTATTGACTTGTGCATTGCTAGTTCTTTCTGCATAGCTTGTATTATTTGCTGTTTGGACTCTTTAAGGTATGAATTTAAATCCTTACACGTATCACAACGTATAAAATAGGATTTAAGACGACCTTGAAAAGACGTTTCATATTCAGTAAGTCCATTATTATCAGGAACCATTGAGAGCAGGTAATGTTTTGTAGGCTCAGTTTTTTGTCTTTTAGCTGCTGACACAACATTACAACATTCTTCATGACGACGTCCATTGTAGACATTGTTAAATTTACTGCCACAAGTTTTGCACTCATAAAATTTACCACACGATACTTCGTGACGCTTTCTATCATAGTCCCGAAGAAAAGTCTTTCCACACTCTTTACACATATAGCTAGGCATTGTTTCTTCCATTATGAATGTTGATTTCTGAAAACAGCTGCTTACTGCGTATCACAAGGCTGTAGGCTGGTGGTCAGTGAGACGGACTTTCACGATGTGAACACTGCAAAAGGTAGTAATCAACTGATTGTATTCCTGCTAAGAGAGACCTCTTATATAACCTAATCAAGACCAACAGCTACTTACCACGTAGTACACGGCTAGAGCCTAGTGGGTGAGACAATCTTTCACAATGTGATCACTGTTAATTGTAGTAGTCAACTGAAAATATTCTTACACCCTACTAAAGGTTATCAGGTACTTACTGCATATCAGAAGGCTGTACACTCATATGTTAGACTCTCTCTCTTGCTAAGGAACCCTATATTCCCTATACAAGGCTATACATGTTAGTTCTAAACACTTAATGGTTATTTGTATATTAAATTTATGTACACAGTTTATACGAGCACGTTTTTCACGCAATAAAACTTTGTCAAATAGCCACATGCGACACGCAAAGTATGTTTCCGCTATCTAGCGGTGACTATGAGAACTACCTGAACGACAGCATGGCACTTAGCGCTCCATATCATTACTGAACGATCAGCATGCTATCTAGCGGTCGATATCAAAAATTACTCAACTACTAGCATGCTACCTATCAGTCGATATTACAACCCACTCAACTACTAGTATGCATTTCCAATAATGAACACATTTGCTCATATCCACTAACAATACACAGCGGGTTTGCTTTATCGTTTAATAAAAATATATCTTGTTTAAATAATGTAACAAAAAGTTACATGGCACAATTGTATGGGAATGTTGCATTACCTAAAAATGTAATAGTATGCAAGTGTTTAACATTTACAATAGGCTCATAATGAAGGATTATGGTGGTGGCTTATCGTGGTGGCTTAAGATGGTGGCTTATGGTGGTTGCTTATGGTGGCTTATGGTGGATTATGGTGGTGGCTTATGGTGGCTTATGGTGGTGGCTTATAATGGTGGTATATTTTGGTGGCTTATTTTTGGTGGTTTACGTTAATACCTTATTTGTAATGGCTTATTTGACAAGTTATTTTTTTGTCAATGTGTTTAGAGGATTTTTCTCTTGGTCTTGGAAAGTATTTCAACCCTTTTTTTATGGTAGCATAATGCTTACCGCCATGTTTGTAAGCAACAACAACACACTAAAATTCCAAGAATCCAAAGTACTCTAAGGTTAATGATTGTCTCCCAACTCCATTCAACGCCTAGTCAAAAACATTATATATTTTCAAATTTTTCAAAAAAAAAGGTAAATTGGGGAAGTATGCTATATGTTTAAACTAAAAATCATATCAAATCATATGCTAACTCCAACATCTACGACTATCCCACTTTCAGTCAAAAAATATAATATTCTTCAAATATTTTTTCCAAAACAATATTTGGAAAGTAGGCCATATTTTGAAAACTATTCATTCTATAAAGTCATATATAGACTCAAACCAATGGCTTTTATATCCTTAATCGTAAGAACAAAATACGGAATCGTTGACATTTTTTCCAAAAAATGTTCTTTTTAAAACGGGGACTATATTTTGGAAACTAGGAATTTTACAAAAAAGTTTGTTTAACGTAAATGACAGGTATTTACCCCCACTACCCACAAACCAAGTACCAGGTCTCTGAGACAAAATCCAAAAAAGTTCAATTTGGAAAGTAGGCGATATGTTGAAAACTAATCATCCTAAAAAGTCATATATAGACTCAAACCAAATGGCTTTTATGTCCTTAATTGGTAGAACAAAACTTAACATTTTTTCAGTTTTTCCAAAAAAGTCCAATTTTCAAAATTATTTATATTTTGGGAACTAAGAATTTTACAAAAAAGTTTGTTTAACGTAAATGAAAGGTCTTTACCCCCTCCTTTGGACTGATCCCTATGGACTGGCCCTTGCATTTTATCCAAATTATGACAAAGGGGGCCCGCCACAGGGACCCGTCAACAAGGACCCGTCCCCCGGGACCCGTAAAAAAATGACTCCCTTCAAAAAGGACCCGTCCAAAGTGTGCGTGCGGGGAACATACGATTACGTCAGCAAAACATCTCATCTAGAGTTTTAAATTTAGCCACTATGACGCGCTCAACACAGGAAGTGCGTGGAAACATACGATTACGTCAGCGAAACAAGAACTCACTTGTCTGTTGTAAGAGTATCACTTTAGTAGTGACATCAAGCAGCAAAAGACGTTTTCTTACACTCAATCCATCATTATGGTAAGCTCTTTTTTTCTTATCATCATGGAAAGCTCTTAGAATAAAATGATATATATATAGTGATTCTGGTCACTTATAGCTAAACTGTAATATACATTTTTTTTGTTTCTTTATAGGCTACTACAATAAACATTCTCAATGCTATGGGACAGAACTGCGGATTGGAGAGAAAAAAGCTCACTGAATTACCAATGCATACTCCATTCCGTATCATCAACATTCAAAAAGTGGACACAATGTATGGTGAACGTGTACTATGTGTTAGTGAAAATTTTCAGACATTCCTTCCTACACGTTTTAATGATATGTCAGAAAGTGTGCTTGAGGATCTAAATCATGGTGGACATTCTGTATATCTAATTTATGAGGGTATAAAAAACAATAGATGTATTGTACGTTTTAACGAATTAAAAAACCTCTCATGCTGAATAATAATTAATACTGTTTTTATTTCTTACTACCCCCACCCTACCCCCAGTAGTTTTTAAGAGTTCTACAAACACCCTCCTCCTCCACATTCCTCCACAGATTTTGGAACTTTTTGATCACTCCTCGTAGGGTTAGGTTAGGTTGAGTTAAGCTACGGCCGCCATTTTGGAACTTTTTGATCACACCTCGTAGGTTTAAGTTAGGTTAGGTTAAGTTAACCTACAGCCACCATTTTGGAACTTTTTGATCACACCTCGTAGGTTTAGGTTAAGTTAGGTTAGGTTAAGTAAAGCTACGGCCGCTATTTTGGAACTTTTTGATCACACCTTGTAGGTTAGGTTAGGTTAGGCTAGGCTGGGTTTGGTTAAGTTGCAGCCACATTTTTGGAACTTTTTGATAACACCTCGTAGGTCAGGTTAGGTTAGGCTAGGTTAAGTTAAGCTACGGCCGCCATCTTGTTAGGTTAGGCTGGGTTAAGTTAAGCTACGGCCGCCATTTTGTTAGGTTAGGCTAGGTTAAGTTAAGCTACGGCCGCCATCTTGGAGGAGGGTGGAGGAGGAGGCTGCGGAACCCCCACAAACACACTACTGCACAGTTTTTGTCCTAGGGACCTGATATGTATTTTTTGGGGGTAGAGGGGGTAAAGACCTTTCATTTACGTTAAACAAACTTTTTTGTAAAATTCTTAGTTCCCAAAATATAAACAATTTTGAAAATTGGACTTTTTTGGAAAAACTGAAAAAATGTTAAGTTTTATTCTACCAATTAAGGACATAAAAGCCATTTGGTTTGAGTCTATATATGACTTTTTAGGATGATTAGTTTTCAAAATATCGCCTACTTTCCAAATTGAACTTTTTTGGATTTTGTCTCAGAGACCTGGGACTTGGTTTGTGGGTAGTGGGGGGTAAATACCTGTCATTTACGTTAAACAAACTTTTTTGTAAAATTCCTAGTTTCCAAAATATAGTCCCCGTTTTAAAAAGAACATTTTTTGGAAAAAATGTCAACGATTCCGTATTTTGTTCTTACGATTAAGGATATAAAAGCCATTGGTTTGAGTCTATATATGACTTTATAGAATGAATAGTTTTCAAAATATGGCCTACTTTCCAAATATTGTTTTGGAAAAAATATTTGAAGAATATTATATTTTTTTGACTGAGAGTGGGATAGTCGTAGGTGTTGGAGTTAGCATATGATTTGATATGATTTTTAGTTTAAACATATAGCATACTTCCCCAATTTACCTTTTTTTTTAAATTTGAAAATATATAATGTTTTTGACTAGGCGTTGAATGGAGTTGGGAGACAATCATTAACCTTAGAGTACTTTGGATTCTTGGAATTTTAGTGTGTTGTTGTTGCTTACAAACATGGCGGTAAGCATTATGCTACCATAAAAAAAGGGTTGAAATACTTTCCAAGACCAAGAGAAAAATCCTCTAAACACATTGACAAAAAAATAACTTGTCAAATAAGCCATTACAAATAAGGTATTAACGTAAACCACCAAAAATAAGCCACCAACATATACCACCACTATAAGCCACCACCAAAAGCCACCATAAGCCACCACCATAAGCCACCATAAGCAACCACCATAAGCCACCATCTTAAGCCACCACGATAAGCCACCACCATAATCCTTCATTATGAGCCTATTGTAAATGTTAAACACTTGCATACTATTACATTTTTAGGTAATGCAACATTCCCATACAATTGTGCCATGTAACTTTTTGTTACATTATTTAAACAAGATATATTTTTATTAAACGATAAAGCAAACCCGCTGTGTATTGTTAGTGGATATGAGCAAATGTGTTCATTATTGGAAATGCATACTAGTAGTTGAGTGGGTTGTAATATCGACTGATAGGTAGCATGCTAGTAGTTGAGTAATTTTTGATATCGACCGCTAGATAGCATGCTGATCGTTCAGTAATGATATGGAGCGCTAAGTGCCATGCTGTCGTTCAGGTAGTTCTCATAGTCACCGCTAGATAGCGGAAACATACTTTGCGTGTCGCATGTGGCTATTTGACAAAGTTTTATTGCGTGAAAAACGTGCTCGTATAAACTGTGTACATAAATTTAATATACAAATAACCATTAAGTGTTTAGAACTAACATGTATAGCCTTGTATAGGGAATATAGGGTTCCTTAGCAAGAGAGAGAGTCTAACATATGAGTGTACAGCCTTCTGATATGCAGTAAGTACCTGATAACCTTTAGTAGGGTGTAAGAATATTTTCAGTTGACTACTACAATTAACAGTGATCACATTGTGAAAGATCGTCTCACCCACTAGGCTCTAGCCGTGTACTACGTGGTAAGTAGCTGTTGGTCTTGATTAGGTTATATAAGAGGTCTCTCTTAGCAGGAATACAATCAGTTGATTACTACCTTTTGCAGTGTTCACATCGTGAAAGTCCGACTCACTGACCACCAGCCTACAGCCTTGTGATACGCAGTAAGCAGCTGTTTTCAGAAATCAACATTCATAATGGAAGAAACCATGCCTAGCTATATGTGTAAAGAGTGTGGAAAGACTTTTTTTCGGGACTATGATAGAAAGCGTCACGAAGTATCGTGTGGTAAATTTTATGAGTGCAAAACTTGTGGCAGTAAATTTAACAATGTCTACAATGGACGTCGTCATGAAGAATGTTGTAATGTTGTGTCAGCAGCTATAAGACAAAAAACTGAGCCTACAAAACATTACCTGCTCTCAATGGTTCCTGATAATAATGGACTTACTGAATATGAAACGTCTTTTCAAGGTCGTCTTAAATCCTATTTTATACGTTGTGATACGTGTAAGGATTTAAATTCATGCCTTAAAGAGTCCAAACAGCAAATAATACAAGCTATGCAGAAAGAACTAGCAATGCACAAGTCAATAAAAGTTAATCTTGTGGCTGAATGTAGATTCATTCATACGTCTACGAATGAAATTTCAGATCGTGCTTTTAAACACGAAATCAGGCCCTATTTTTGGAAACAGACTTAAGTAGTTTCTTGGAAACACAATTTACAAAGTTAACTACTGAAATGGAAGAATCTGAGCTAAAAGGCAGTAATTGGGCTTTCTTAGCAGTGGAAGGAGTTAGATTGAAAATAAATAAGTATAATCCCTTGCGTGGCAGCACATATATTTCATTACCAGCAGCTATACAAGCAAGAAAAGCCTGCATTAATCCTGAAAACTTTAAGGACGAGAAGTGTTTTATGTATGCTATTTTAGCAAAACTGGTTAAAAAGAATGCTCAACGCATTAGTAAATACAAGGTTCTGGAAAACAAGTATGATTTTTCAGTGATATCGTTTCCTACATTACTAGCTGACATTCCCAAATTTGAAAAAGCCAACGACATATCCATAAATGTATTTGGACTGGAAAAAAACAACAAAGTGTTTCCTCTAAAGATTGTGGATCAAGAGCTACAAGACCATCGTGACCTCCTCCTGCTAAGTTCTTCATCTGGTCAGAACCACTACGTCTTTATCAAAGATTTTTATAAACTAGTAAGACATCAGATTACCCACTATGAACATAAGATATATACGTGTAAACGGTGTTTTACTCTCTTTGATAATCGATATGGACAACAAGGAATGGAAAAATTAAAAGAACATAGAGCTTTGTGTGTCCAACATGACATTGCTAGGGTTGAAATGCCTTTTAAAAACCCAATTGTGAAATTCATAAATGTGGAAAAAATGTTGAGAATACCTTACGTTATCTATGCAGATTTTGAAAGTATATTTCTACCATATCAAACATGTCTACCCAATCCTGAGGCAAGTTATACAGTGCCATACCAGAGTCATGTTCCTATGAGCTTTGGTATATATGTTAAACCCTCACCTACCGTGGAACACATAAAGACAAACCTTCCAAGCCAACCTGTTATTTATCGTGGACCTGACGCTGCGGAAAAGTTTATGGACTGTTTGATCTCAATAGCTAATGAAATTGATCGCCTTTACAGCTTAAATGTTCCAAAGGCCTTAACTCAGGATCAAGAAGCAGAGTTCCAATGTTCTGAAACCTGTTATTTGTGTCATAAACCATTTGCCAAAGAGGACTGGAAAGTTCGAGACCATTGCCATATTACAGGGGAATACCGTGGAAGTGCTCACAATAACTGTTATTTGAGGTGTAAAACACGTAACCCCGTTCCTGTATTTCTACATAATATGAGTGGCTACGATGCAAATTTCATTGTAAAACAATTGGGATGTACTACTGAAAGAGTAGATGTTATCGCTAACTCCAAAGAAAAGTACATTTCCTTCACCAAATATGTAGAAAATGTTAAGCTTCGATTTGTGGACACGTTTCGGTTAATGCCAAGTAGTTTGGAAAACTTAGTTTCCAATTTAACATCATACCCTGAAACAGACAAGTACTTTGGAAAAGAAAATGCAATGCTCATGACTCGTAAAGGTGTATTTTGTTATGATTACATCGATTCATGGGAAAAGTTAAGTGAAACGTGTTTACCTCCAAAAGAGGCATTCTTTAGCAAATTAAGTCAAGAAGATGTTAGTAAAGAAGACTATGAACATGCCAAAAATGTATGGAATCAGTTCAACATTAAAACCCTAGGGGGGTATAGTGACCTCTACCTAACTTCAGATGTACTCCTACTTGCAGACAGCTTTGAAACGTTCAGAAACAAAACATTAGAAACACACCGAGTGGATGCTGCACACTTCTTTACTTCGCCTGGTTTAAGTTTCGAGGCAATGCTCCTTTACACTGGAATTGAACTGGAATTGCTACAGGATTACGATCAGATTCTTTTAATAGAGTCTGGAATACGTGGAGGCATATGCCAGGTGTCTCATCGGTATGCTGAAGCTAACAATAAATACATGGAAACCTATGATTCTGAGAAACCATCGCAGTTTATTACCTATGATGATGCCAACAATCAATATGGGTGGGCTATGTGTCACTCTCTTCCTTATGGTGGATTTCAGTGGGTTTCTCCAGATACAATTGATCTAGAAACACTAAAGGAAGACGATCCTGTGGGGTACATTCTAGACGTTGATGTTGATTACCCATGCGACCTTCATGATCTACACAACGATTTACCTTTCCTACCAGAGTGTACACAACCTAAGGATTCGTCTCTCAAAAAACTAAATCCTCATCTTGGAAATCGAAGGCGGTACGTTGTTCATTACATGGCACTTAAACAGGCTTTAGATCATGGACTAAAATTGGTAAAAATTCATCGTGTGTTAAAGTTTAAACAAAGACCTTGGCTATAGGCATACGTTGATTTTAATAACAACCTTCGAAAACAAGCCAAAAATGATTTTGAGAATAATCTATACAAATTATTCAACAATGCCATTTTTGGAAAAACAATGGAAAATATTCGTAAAAGAATAGACATACGTCTTGTGACTGACAGCAAAAAGGCTGAAAAGCTAATAGCAAAGCCGACATTTATTGACAGAACAATTTATGGTCCTAACCTAGCTGCTTTCCACATGGCTAAACGTAACATTGTATTCAATAAGCCTATATATATATTGGAATGTGTATACTGGATATTTCAAAAACTCTCATGTATTCCCACCACTATGATGTCCTGCTACCCTATTATGGCATGGACAATCTTAAACTCATGTATATGGATACATACTCGTTCATTTATTTGGTTAACACCCAAGATGTATATCAAGACAAGTTGGATTTTCTAGAACACCTGGACACATCTGATTATCCTACTAATCATATATGTTACTCTATATCAAACAAGAAAACGTTGGGAAAATTTAAAGACGAGGCTTGTGGACAAATTATTAAAGCATTTGTTGGACTTAGAGCTAAAATGTATGCTTTAGACATAAATGGTAAAGAAATCAAAAAGATTAAAGGTATTAGTAGAGGTGTTGTCAAAAATTGTATAAGCTTTCAAGATTATAAGGATTGTGTCATGAAAATCAATGTAAAAAGAATACCAATGAACATTATCGCTTCTAAACAACATGACATATCATCTATAAGACTAAACAAAATTGCTTTGTGTCCTGGTGATGATAAAAGAGTAATTGATACTAATGGTATAGGTACTCATGCCTATGGTCATTACTCAATCATTGACCATGCTTAAAGAGTTAAGTTAAGAATATCAGAATCCTCTGCCGGCATATACCAAATACATAAAACAAAACAATTTAGGAAATAAAACAATAGCACTAAACATAGAAAACACAAAAAGAAAAAAAATGGTATTCATACGCAAACATAAATAAAAATAGAAAACAAAATAAAAACAACTGTAATTATAACAAATGTATTATGTGTAAATAGTGTAAATATATTTAAAATGAATAAAAATATTGTATGAACACTGCTTGGAATTTTTAATTACTACCCACCTCCCACTCCTAATCCAAACTGTTAACCTCTAGTAATTTTGAGAAATTGCTTTAGTTAGCTAAACTAGGTACTCAAAAGTATAGTACATCCCATGTATTACCTATATGCTTTGGGATAAGGTATACAGCCTTGTTATATGTAATGAAAAAATCGTGTTTGGCAAATATGAACTTTAGACACCGACTAAATCAAAAACATGTAAACAAAAAAATTGCAAAATCCATGTTTCCATACTGACAAAATTCAAAAAACTTAAAACTAAAATTTTAAAAACTGTAAATTGGAATTTGACAAATTGCAATGTGTGAAATATGAAAATGAAAAGAAAAAAAATGAACAAAAGCTTTTACGTTTTAAAACTTAACTGACTTTGTAATCCTAAGCTGGTTGTGTGTAGCGAACATTTTGCACAGTAGCCACAGTGCAATTGTTAGCTTTACCTTACTCTCTATAAGACTAGCAAAAAAAAGATAGTTGCATGTGCCCTTATATACTTTGAGTGTGTTGATTAGCCTATTGCTTAGCTTTAAAGGTTAGGTTAGGTAAAGTAAGGCGAGGTTAAGTTAGGTGAAATTAAGTGAGGAAATGCTTGATTCGGTGAACTAAGGTTATGTTGGGTTAGGTAAGGTTAGATTAGGTTAGGTTAGGTGAAGTTAGGTAAAGTTGGGTTAGGCAAAATGGCTGAGTATGAATTAACCCCACTCTTCTTAGTTTTGCCTCACAAGGCTGAGTGTACCCCATTCCAACTATCAGACCTGAAATTATATTTCTTGGCAAAGCCAGGACTCAGACCGGGAACTCCACAGTGACATCCAAGAAATCTGGCACTTAATCATAAAGTGGCTTATATAAGGCTGGTCTTGATTCTACATGATTAATCAATAATTACATAATAATAATAATAATAATAAATATTCCATTTAACAACTACACGGCCGACCTCCCCCTCTGACGTCATTCACGGTATCAGAGTATGGTGGCCATCTTGCGCATTAGCCCCTGTGCCAGCTCTGACTGACCCCTCCATAAGAATAACATAGAACTGGTTGCGCGCGGCCGCCATCTTGCGCATTAGCCCCTGTGCCAGAACCGCTCTTTATTTCCTACTTCAGCTGTCTCTATCTTGAGTGTGTGTGCAGCAGTTCTGTTAGATTTAACGTGTTGTATTTTACGTATTTCACGTACGACAATGGATAGTTTTGTGAAAAGAAAGCGTGGTCAAGTGCTCAGAAGGAAGGAAAAGAGGTCGTAATTAATGTGTTCAGTTATTTTAAGAATCTTAAACCTAACGAAAGTATAAATCATGAAAGGTAAGCCAATGAGGAGTATTTTCTTTAATAACGTACTTTAACTGCAGTTGAAACTTCACACATTTCGTTGTGCTTGTACTTTTTTTTATTTTATTTTGATTGTTTTCTTTATGATACTTTCAGCATACGTTATAGTTAATTAATTTCGTTGTATGTGTTTTGTTAGCCTACTATTAGTATTATTATACAGTACTTAATTCAAGTCTTCGTCACTGCACAATCACTGAATGTGCGGAAAGTGTACGCGAAGCGCTTTGTACTGCCTCCTCTCATGAAGTGGCAACCCTGTTGTAACGCGCCATAAGACCAATGCTTCATTCTAAACGTTGGATGCCTTATAGTGTGTTGTCCTGCTGCACTGCTCAGAAATGGGCAGGGTAGGGTTGCACCTCGCTGGCACGAGTAAGTTTCTCTCTAGCACTGCCTTACCTCACCCATTGCACGGGCCTGGTACAAACAATTATCTGTATTTATACTGTACTGTAAATTGAATACGTTTGAATTTATTTTTCGTACTGTCCCCGTTTACCCGGATAGTAGGCTGTCAGATATCCGCCCCCTCAATCGGATTGCCAATAATCCACCGCGCCGGCTCAGCTACACCAATGAAAATGGCACTGACAGATACTACCGAGATTTGAGCACAGAAGTTAACAAAGAATTATTGTGGAACACACCAAAATGGACGGGGGTTTCATACTTACCTCTACTTACCTCTTAAAAATATCTCGGGGATTGGGTTGACAACAGGATCTCTAAAGTATGCTCCCACAATAATCTTCACTATGACATTTAAAAATGAACCAGAACGAAGGCAAGAACTTTGAACTGTACAAAAGCTTTATTTCAAATAAAGGGTATGACTTTAACAACTCAACAAAATAAATGTGGCTATCAGTAGCCCATGTCAATCTGACCATGTCCTCCTATAGGACTTGCAAAGTTAGCATACAACATGTTAGCTCCCACGAGCTCAAAATAACGTAATATTCATAGCACACTTGGATTGGATAAGGAAGTCAGGATGAGACACATTTATAGAGCATTTGTTTTCTTTTAATAAACATGACACTTGTATTTATAGGCGCAAGGCCACAATGCAGACGACCTCGTCCGCTGATAACCAGTTGTCTGGCCAGCTGCCATCTACCCTTCAACCTGACGTACACCTGTCAAATGGGCTCCCTTGTCAAGCCACGTTGCGTAAGAATCCAGCACTCTCAAAAGCTTTAAATGTCCGCAAGACATCACAAATATTGTTACGCAAATCTTTCAAATGCTTTACTCACATACCACTGGATTATTCTGACAATCCCTAAACTTGTTTAATTATCATCCAAATGTTTAATAAGCATTGTTTAGAGTATAAAACAAACTCTCAAATGTTTATAACAAAAACTCATAAATTAATTTATAACAATTAGAAATTGTTTATAATATAGTTAAAGACAAAAAGAATTTTAAACACGCCTTTAACATTACTTCCGTTCCACATTATTGTCAAAGATATTTACATTATTTATTTACAATATTAACATTTAAATTATTCAAATTATTAATTTGAGAAATACATTAACCACATGTTCATCCGGTTGGTAATTTCAAAATCGTGTCAATATAATCGACCAATGAAGGTTAGTTATACATATTAATGTCACATTCTGGTTTAATAAAGGTTTAATAATTATTATAATTATTTTTGACGGTAATCTTCATTCAAAATCTTATCTTAAATTCTTTCAATACTCTTGTTAATTATAACAGTAAATTCACTTGATTAATTTTCAAAGGACAAATACAATACACTCCTGCGGTAAATACGTCGCTTATAAAAATAATGCACAAAACTGCATTTTAAATAGGCCCAAAATTCATCATATATTAATATATACGGCATCAAAATCTTCCACAGAATTTACAAAAACCTCCACTAACAAATTCTCTAATATCATTAATTACTGTGGGAATCTCCTTCATTTACTTCAAGAGCATTATACATCAGCGACTTTCAACACGTTCGCTGCACTAGCGATTATACATTCATAGTTCCACTTCAAAAATTCTTATAATCATTAATAGTTTCAAAACTGTTGTCATTTAACCTTCGTGGATTTCATTCATGAATCGAAATGAAGTAAAAATTTGCCAATCACAAACAAATTTAATAGTGAATACGCTTATATACGCCTCTCTGGTCTATCAAAATTTAAGATTATCATCTTCAAAGTATTGTAGTATAAAAATACTATCATCAAACAAAGTGCGACTAAACTGCAAAATAGTCGAATAGAATCCAATTAGACTGTGGAATGCAAACATTATTATTCAAATTTCTAATTGAGAAAAACTCCTAACAAAAGTTCAAGACTTTAATGCATTCAATAATTCATAATTAAAGTTCATCTTTCACAAAATTGTCTATGATGCAATGGTCGTTCATAACTGACGATAAATGTCTGTGTTGCAATCAATTTCAAATAACGACTAGTATTTCCAAGATCGTCGACAACGCAAGAGATTTTAACGCTCTAAAATCAATTAAATGTTCTTCCTTCTTGATGATGACAGAAAATTGGTCAAAGTAATTAAACTGGGGTAGAAATTACTTTAATAAAGAGACACGCTGTCTGAAGTTAAATCTGCCATGAAAATCATTAACTTATAGTCAAATCGTGACTACAAAAAATTAAGCAAATTATTGAAATATCTAAATATCAGTCTCAACTGATCCAAAATCATTTAACTATGCCCATGACATAACAATGTCTTAATAAATCGTCGAAAAAGGCATAACTCATCAAGGTGTACTGAGAATGGGAATCTCAAACAAGAATATAGGGCAAAATACATGAGGACAAAAAATATGGGAAAATGGCTGCTCAGATATTGCTACAAACTCAAATACAATAAACGTTCACGACTACCTTATCTGCCGATCGAAGTTCCAGAGGAAAATTCCCCAAAGAAGACTGCTGATGGATCCATTTCACCAAGTTAAAGCTGAGCTCCATCCTCGAAACAGGAAACAGCACCCTCGGAGAATCGAACTGCTTCCTTCTCCGGAAATTGCACTGCTCCATGGAGACGAAAGACATCCTTCCGGCAAAATTCTTCTTTGTGAGTCGGGACAACCCTGACCTCTCTTGAAAAATCCCTGAAGATCTTGTAGAAAATCGCCATGAAGTTTTTGTAGTAATTTCCATTGAAATATTCATATTCAGTGAGTATGAAATCGTTTCCATTGCTATTTGATAGTATTCAGCGTTGAGCCACGAAACATGGGTGTAGATGGTTGTTCACCACATGTCCGCTTATATGGAATAGCAATTAGCAAAGTTCCATGTTGCTATCTTACTCCAACGATGTATGTCCCAATTGCATTAAAGTCCTTTAGCCTTCCATCTTCTCTTCGGTTATGGTAATCGAAGAACAAACTGCCTTATTAAACTGCTCCATAATACTGTAGCGTTGTGTCACAAAAGCAATCAGAAGTTTCCCTGTTATACTAGCAGTGTCAGCCGTAGCGTAGGATCTGGCGATATAACGTGCTTCTCAGGTGGCGAGAAAATCACTTTTGTCAGTCGTCTAAAAGTGCTAATATCTTCTGAAATAACTCCTTGAAATTGTTCAAATTTACTACACTGCTTAATGTAGCACTGCACAATAGAATTAGCTTGTAGGCAACCGCTAACTGTTCATAGCTAACCTTGTAGACGCGTTATAATGTGCGTTTTAACTTCACCTAGTTTTACTCACAGTAAACTTGCACTGCTTGTCTGCTTGAATCTCGTTTAATGCGGTGGCTTCACCACGCGTTATAAAGACGACTCTCTCTACTAATATCACTGAAGATCTGACGATTTGAGATCTGACGATTGAGACTCCTCTCTTCTGCGCAAGGCCTTTTATAAACTTCATAAGGGGCGTATCCATCCCTTCCATAGCGTGTTACTGCGTCATAGCTAGAAGTTCCAACTTCGTCAATACTTGACGGATTTTCAAAATTCAAAAACTGGAAATAAATTTCACCAAAATTCCAGATCAATGCCTCTACTGCAAATGGATTTTCACAATTCTGCATTTCAAAAAGTATTAAAAATACCATAGTTTCAGCAATCTCCGTCTTCCTTCAAACAATCGTTGATTGGTTCGAGCCTCCCCTCCAATAGCATAATTTCTTCCTCAGCACAATTTCACGTTTCCTGCGACTGCGTCGTAAATCTCGGATCTTTCTCGAATAAATGCTGACGTCATTGAGAATCTCAGCTCAAGCAGCCTGCTGGTATAACGTCTGCGTCATCCGTGCTTACGTCATGACCATCCACGTCATAACTATGACAGCCATAACTTTCTTCATAATTTCCAACATAGCCACCGTGGTCTCTATATAATTCAATTACGGGGGCATTCTCCCCTCACCACGTTTTAAAAACAGTTGCAAATTGTTTTTAAATTCAGTGTTACAAGTATCTCAACTCTCTTGAACACGAAATTGAATTATTACTGGCTTACTCTAGTATGATATTTCCTCTATGTTCCTTAATCATAAATCTCTTCTACTTCGGGTTGTGTGTGGTTAAATGCATTCTCTCCTCTCTACTTTCTCTTCTGTCCAGTATTTCTATTTTCTAAGTTCTGCTGGCTTGTCGAAGGTCCAGGATCGATTACAACATCCTGCCTTTTCTTTTGGTTTTCGGCTTCTTTTTCCCGTAGTTCTTTCAGGTATTGCTGGCTTTCCCTCTCTCTTTCCTGATATTGATCGGGTGTCATAACCTGACCTTGAGGATTCTGATTGCTATTTTGTTCTGGTTATTTCTATTATAATTTCTGTTATAACCATTATTGTTGTAATATCTGCCTCTTCCATTGTTATAATTGCCTCGATTATAGTTCCAGCCTCTTCTCTGTTGATACGGACGGTAACCTTGCGATCTGTTATTTCTAAACTGATTATTCCTGTGAGGACCTACATTGTCAGTTTTCTCTTCATCTGGCTTGTCAGTTTGTTGGACTTGGTCCATATATACCGTATTTATTTCTTTAAAGTCATGCCTCTGACCTTTCTGTATCACGTTAGGCATTGGACTTGTGTTGTCTAACCTCCTCAGTAATTCATCCATGCTGGTCAAATCCCTTGTGTTTGACGAAATGATTAGTCTCCTCACCTCCACAGGCAGCATACGAGAAATCGCATCAATTAATTGCTCCGTTGACAAAGGGGGTTGCAAAAATCTCAAGCGGGACAATTGACTCGTAAAGAAATCAGCGTACCGCGTTGGAAGAGTACCTGAGTATTTTCTTGAATAAACCTCCGCTCTTAACGAATTCTGCGCTTCGATGGACCAAAATCGTTTGATTAGCGCCTCTGCAAACTCTTCAAAGTTACTGAATGTGTATCTAAATGCGCGAAACCATTCAAGGGGTCCTCCAATCAAAAATCTCTCCACTATCTTCATCTCTCTCTCTCTGGGAATGTGAGCTTCGATGAAATAATCTTTGAGGTTCCTGACATACTCTATAGGCGTCAAACTGTCAGTGTTGCTGAATTTTTGCGGTTTGTCTTCAAAATTCCTGATGACCGTGACATTCCTCGGATATGAATCCGGGTAGTTTTTCCCACTATCTCGGTAGTTCCACTCAGGTTCCATATTCCTCTCGTCATCTTCCTCCCTGAATCTGGATATACGTTCTTCAGGAGTCACGTCTCTCTCTTCTGGATCTAGGTTGTATCTTCTGGCATAATTCCTATTGGTTTCGCAAGCCAAGCCTACTGTATCCTTGTCAGTAATCACCGTTAAGACTTTCTTGATTAACTCTTCTTTGTAGGTCTCCATCAAACTAGCTTCTCCTAGCTTCAAATTTTGCAATTTACTCGTCGTTTCATTCACATCAGAGACAACTTTATGAATCTGTTCCTCTAATGCAGATTTTAATGCTTGCACATCCTGAACTAATTGTGTTCTATCTTCTACTTGTCTCTCGGATAGCGAATCCATCCTGACGCTTAAATCTTTCCTGATCTGTACTACTTCATTGTTAATATCTATTTGAGTACTGGCAAGTTTTCTTTCAATACGTTCTTGAATTTGGGTTACATGTTCCCCACTTGACCTATTCCACTCGTCTTTCCATACTGCTACATTTGCCGTTAACATTTCTGCTATGTCTACTTCGATATCTTCTTTAAGTAATCTATTATGGTCTAATACCTGGGTTCTCATGACCTCTACATCAAACTTTAAACCTGCTAAAGACGCTGTCGTTCTAACTGACTCATCAACTAGCCTAGTCGTTAATGCACTTATATTACGTGTACAAAGTGTTTTCGAATTTTCTATTTCTTCCCTGACTTTATTTACATCGGTTTGGACTTTAGCAATATCTACGAAAACTGTGTTGACCTCTACTTGAATTTTATTTATGTCACTTTGCATCTCATTTACATCCGAATGAATGTTATTAATATCAACCTGAACATTGGACACATCAGTTCTAACATTTTGGATTCCTCTTTGGACTTCCTCAACCTTGTCTTGGACAGTCGCAACATCATTTTTAACAACAACTACCTCAGCCCTAGCACAAGAAATATCACTTCGGACATTAGCAACATCTAAATTCAACATTGTAAGATCTTTATGCACATTAGACACATCTATTTTAACATTGGACACGTCTGAGCGCATGTCAGTTACAGCATTCTCGATTCCTTGGGTATTAATCTGTAAACGCGACATATTATCCTCTAAGTTAGCAGAACTGGTCTGGAGAACTTTTATATTAGCAGACAAATTACTAGCATTCTCCTCCATTCGACTAGTATTCTCCTCCATCCGACTAGTATTCCTAGCTTCCATCTCCTTTATACTACTATTCATGCTAGCAGACATATTACTAGAATTTTCCTCCATCATCTGCTTCATGCTTGCTTTCATCTCTTCTAACATCATCCTCAAACTTTCGTCTGCCATTACAATATTAATTCAAAATAGACTGCTGTAGGGACATACATCAATAGAGCAAAATAACAACATCTGAGCAACACTTTTCACCATATATAAATTTGATCAATTTTCTGTCTTAAATCTAACTTATAATTACCTTATAATTAACCTTCGAAGACACTTCATGTTGAAACAAACTCAAGCACATGTTCAAATTTCCCTGGTCCATTTTAAAATATCCTAACACAAATACTTTACATTTACAATCCAAATAATTTAATTTTATCTTTAATATGACTGAAATATGTCATAAGCCGGTCAAATAAAATAAGATTCCAGATCATAGGCGATTTTTCTAAGTTTCCAGCCTATTTAACCTCTCTCAAGTTGTATAAGATCTGATCTTTTCTGAGTGTAATTTTCCTAACACAATACAACATTTAATTCCTATATTATCACATTCTCAAATACTACAATTGGCCTAGACATCTAACAAAGAATCAACCTCTTTATTTGAGTCTAATCGATCCACACGTTTTAGGTTTGCCAATCCTACTGGCGTTCAACCTGGTGATCCACTTATGTTGAATCAGCCCCACACGTTGACTGCGCCAATCCTTCTGTCCCCGTTTACCCGGATAGTAGGCTGTCAGATATCCGCCCCCTCAATCGGATTGCCAATAATCCACCGCGCCGGCTCAGCTACACCAATGAAAATGGCACTGACAGATACTACCGAGATTTGAGCACAGAAGTTAACAAAGAATTATTGTGGAACACACCAAAATGGACGGGGGTTTCATACTTACCTCTACTTACCTCTTAAAAATATCTCGGGGATTGGGTTGACAACAGGATCTCTAAAGTATGCTCCCACAATAATCTTCACTATGACATTTAAAAATGAACCAGAACGAAGGCAAGAACTTTGAACTGTACAAAAGCTTTTTTTCAAATAAAGGGTATGACTTTAACAACTCAACAAAATAAATGTGGCTATCAGTAGCCCATGTCAATCTGACCATGTCCTCCTATAGGACTTGCAAAGTTAGCATACAACATGTTAGCTCCCACGAGCTCAAAATAACGTAATATTCATAGCACACTTGGATTGGATAAGGAAGTCAGGATGAGACACATTTATAGAGCATTTGTTTTCTTTTAATAAACATGACACTTGTATTTATAGGCGCAAGGCCACAATGCAGACGACCTCGTCCGCTGATAACCAGTTGTCTGGCCAGCTGCCATCTACCCTTCAACCTGACGTACACCTGTCAAATGGGCTCCCTTGTCAAGCCACGTTGCGTAAGAATCCAGCACTCTCAAAAGCTTTAAATGTCCGCAAGACATCACAAATATTGTTACGCAAATCTTTCAAATGCTTTACTCACATACCACTGGATTATTCTGACAATCCCTAAACTTGTTTAATTATCATCCAAATGTTTAATAAGCATTGTTTAGAGTATAAAACAAACTCTCAAATGTTTATAACAAAAACTCATAAATTAATTTATAACAATTAGAAATTGTTTATAATATAGTTAAAGACAAAAAGAATTTTAAACACGCCTTTAACATTACTTCCGTTCCACATTATTGTCAAAGATATTTACATTATTTATTTACAATATTAACATTTAAATTATTCAAATTATTAATTTGAGAAATACATTAACCACATGTTCATCCGGTTGGTAATTTCAAAATCGTGTCAATATAATCGACCAATGAAGGTTAGTTATACATATTAATGTCACATTCTGGTTTAATAAAGGTTTAATAATTATTATAATTATTTTTGACGGTAATCTTCATTCAAAATCTTATCTTAAATTCTTTCAATACTCTTGTTAATTATAACAGTAAATTCACTTGATTAATTTTCAAAGGACAAATACAATACACTCCTGCGGTAAATACGTCGCTTATAAAAATAATGCACAAAACTGCGTTTTAAATAGGCCCAAAATTCATCATATATTAATATATACGGCATCAAAATCTTCCACAGAATTTACAAAAACCTCCACTAACAAATTCTCTAATATCATTAATTACTGTGGGAATCTCCTTCATTTACTTCAAGAGCATTATACATCAGCGACTTTCAACACGTTCGCTGCACTAGCGATTATACATTCATAGTTCCACTTCAAAAATTCTTATAATCATTAATAGTTTCAAAACTGTTGTCATTTAACCTTCGTGGATTTCATTCATGAATCGAAATGAAGTAAAAATTTGCCAATCACAAACAAATTTAATAGTGAATACGCTTATATACGCCTCTCTGGTCTATCAAAATTTAAGATTATCATCTTCAAAGTATTGTAGTATAAAAATACTATCATCAAACAAAGTGCGACTAAACTGCAAAATAGTCGAATAGAATCCAATTAGACTGTGGAATGCAAACATTATTATTCAAATTTTTAATTGAGAAAAACTCCTAACAAAAGTTCAAGACTTTAATGCATTCAATAATTCATAATTAAAGTTCATCTTTCACAAAATTGTCTATGATGCAATGGTCGTTCATAACTGACGATAAATGTCTGTGTTGCAATCAATTTCAAATAACGACTAGTATTTCCAAGATCGTCGACAACGCAAGAGATTTTAACGCTCTAAAATCAATTAAATGTTCTTCCTTCTTGATGATGACAGAAAATTGGTCAAAGTAATTAAACTGGGGTAGAAATTACTTTAATAAAGAGACACGCTGTCTGAAGTTAAATCTGCCATGAAAATCATTAACTTATAGTCAAATCGTGACTACAAAAAATTAAGCAAATTATTGAAATATCTAAATATCAGTCTCAACTGATCCAAAATCATTTAACTATGCCCATGACATAACAATGTCTTAATAAATCGTCGAAAAAGGCATAACTCATCAAGGTGTACTGAGAATGGGAATCTCAAACAAGAATATAG
Source organism: Meconema thalassinum (assembly GCA_946902985.2). NCBI lineage: Eukaryota > Metazoa > Arthropoda > Insecta > Orthoptera > Tettigoniidae > Meconema > Meconema thalassinum. The sequence goes on from OX336389.2 coordinate 1,091,289,963, forward strand.
GGCAAAATACATGAGGACAAAAAATATGGGAAAATGGCTGCTCAGATATTGCTACAAACTCAAATACAATAAACGTTCACGACTACCTTATCTGCCGATCGAAGTTCCAGAGGAAAATTCCCCAAAGAAGACTGCTGATGGATCCATTTCACCAAGTTAAAGCTGAGCTCCATCCTCGAAACAGGAAACAGCACCCTCGGAGAATCGAACTGCTTCCTTCTCCGGAAATTGCACTGCTCCATGGAGACGAAAGACATCCTTCCGGCAAAATTCTTCTTTGTGAGTCGGGACAACCCTGACCTCTCTTGAAAAATCCCTGAAGATCTTGTAGAAAATCGCCATGAAGTTTTTGTAGTAATTTCCATTGAAATATTCATATTCAGTGAGTATGAAATCGTTTCCATTGCTATTTGATAGTATTCAGCGTTGAGCCACGAAACATGGGTGTAGATGGTTGTTCACCACATGTCCGCTTATATGGAATAGCAATTAGCAAAGTTCCATGTTGCTATCTTACTCCAACGATGTATGTCCCAATTGCATTAAAGTCCTTTAGCCTTCCATCTTCTCTTCGGTTATGGTAATCGAAGAACAAACTGCCTTATTAAACTGCTCCATAATACTGTAGCGTTGTGTCACAAAAGCAATCAGAAGTTTCCCTGTTATACTAGCAGTGTCAGCCGTAGCGTAGGATCTGGCGATATAACGTGCTTCTCAGGTGGCGAGAAAATCACTTTTGTCAGTCGTCTAAAAGTGCTAATATCTTCTGAAATAACTCCTTGAAATTGTTCAAATTTACTACACTGCTTAATGTAGCACTGCACAATAGAATTAGCTTGTAGGCAACCGCTAACTGTTCATAGCTAACCTTGTAGACGCGTTATAATGTGCGTTTTAACTTCACCTAGTTTTACTCACAGTAAACTTGCACTGCTTGTCTGCTTGAATCTCGTTTAATGCGGTGGCTTCACCACGCGTTATAAAGACGACTCTCTCTACTAATATCACTGAAGATCTGACGATTTGAGATCTGACGATTGAGACTCCTCTCTTCTGCGCAAGGCCTTTTATAAACTTCATAAGGGGCGTATCCATCCCTTCCATAGCGTGTTACTGCGTCATAGCTAGAAGTTCCAACTTCGTCAATACTTGACGGATTTTCAAAATTCAAAAACTGGAAATAAATTTCACCAAAATTCCAGATCAATGCCTCTACTGCAAATGGATTTTCACAATTCTGCATTTCAAAAAGTATTAAAAATACCATAGTTTCAGCAATCTCCGTCTTCCTTCAAACAATCGTTGATTGGTTCGAGCCTCCCCTCCAATAGCATAATTTCTTCCTCAGCACAATTTCACGTTTCCTGCGACTGCGTCGTAAATCTCGGATCTTTCTCGAATAAATGCTGACGTCATTGAGAATCTCAGCTCAAGCAGCCTGCTGGTATAACGTCTGCGTCATCCGTGCTTACGTCATGACCATCCACGTCATAACTATGACAGCCATAACTTTCTTCATAATTTCCAACATAGCCACCGTGGTCTCTATATAATTCAATTACGGGGGCATTCTCCCCTCACCACGTTTTAAAAACAGTTGCAAATTGTTTTTAAATTCAGTGTTACAAGTATCTCAACTCTCTTGAACACGAAATTGAATTATTACTGGCTTACTCTAGTATGATATTTCCTCTATGTTCCTTAATCATAAATCTCTTCTACTTCGGGTTGTGTGTGGTTAAATGCATTCTCTCCTCTCTACTTTCTCTTCTGTCCAGTATTTCTATTTTCTAAGTTCTGCTGGCTTGTCGAAGGTCCAGGATCGATTACAACATCCTGCCTTTTCTTTTGGTTTTCGGCTTCTTTTTCCCGTAGTTCTTTCAGGTATTGCTGGCTTTCCCTCTCTCTTTCCTGATATTGATCGGGTGTCATAACCTGACCTTGAGGATTCTGATTGCTATTTTGTTCTGGTTATTTCTATTATAATTTCTGTTATAACCATTATTGTTGTAATATCTGCCTCTTCCATTGTTATAATTGCCTCGATTATAGTTCCAGCCTCTTCTCTGTTGATACGGACGGTAACCTTGCGATCTGTTATTTCTAAACTGATTATTCCTGTGAGGACCTACATTGTCAGTTTTCTCTTCATCTGGCTTGTCAGTTTGTTGGACTTGGTCCATATATACCGTATTTATTTCTTTAAAGTCATGCCTCTGACCTTTCTGTATCACGTTAGGCATTGGACTTGTGTTGTCTAACCTCCTCAGTAATTCATCCATGCTGGTCAAATCCCTTGTGTTTGACGAAATGATTAGTCTCCTCACCTCCACAGGCAGCATACGAGAAATCGCATCAATTAATTGCTCCGTTGACAAAGGGGGTTGCAAAAATCTCAAGCGGGACAATTGACTCGTAAAGAAATCAGCGTACCGCGTTGGAAGAGTACCTGAGTATTTTCTTGAATAAACCTCCGCTCTTAACGAATTCTGCGCTTCGATGGACCAAAATCGTTTGATTAGCGCCTCTGCAAACTCTTCAAAGTTACTGAATGTGTATCTAAATGCGCGAAACCATTCAAGGGGTCCTCCAATCAAAAATCTCTCCACTATCTTCATCTCTCTCTCTCTGGGAATGTGAGCTTCGATGAAATAATCTTTGAGGTTCCTGACATACTCTATAGGCGTCAAACTGTCAGTGTTGCTGAATTTTTGCGGTTTGTCTTCAAAATTCCTGATGACCGTGACATTCCTCGGATATGAATCCGGGTAGTTTTTCCCACTATCTCGGTAGTTCCACTCAGGTTCCATATTCCTCTCGTCATCTTCCTCCCTGAATCTGGATATACGTTCTTCAGGAGTCACGTCTCTCTCTTCTGGATCTAGGTTATATCTTCTGGCATAATTCCTATTGGTTTCGCAAGCCAAGCCTACTGTATCCTTGTCAGTAATCACCGTTAAGACTTTCTTGATTAACTCTTCTTTGTAGGTCTCCATCAAACTAGCTTCTCCTAGCTTCAAATTTTGCAATTTACTCGTCGTTTCATTCACATCAGAGACAACTTTATGAATCTGTTCCTCTAATGCAGATTTTAATGCTTGCACATCCTGAACTAATTGTGTTCTATCTTCTACTTGTCTCTCGGATAGCGAATCCATCCTGACGCTTAAATCTTTCCTGATCTGTACTACTTCATTGTTAATATCTATTTGAGTACTGGCAAGTTTTCTTTCAATACGTTCTTGAATTTGGGTTACATGTTCCCCACTTGACCTATTCCACTCGTCTTTCCATACTGCTACATTTGCCGTTAACATTTCTGCTATGTCTACTTCGATATCTTCTTTAAGTAATCTATTATGGTCTAATACCTGGGTTCTCATGACCTCTACATCAAACTTTAAACCTGCTAAAGACGCTGTCGTTCTAACTGACTCATCAACTAGCCTAGTCGTTAATGCACTTATATTACGTGTACAAAGTGTTTTCGAATTTTCTATTTCTTCCCTGACTTTATTTACATCGGTTTGGACTTTAGCAATATCTACGAAAACTGTGTTGACCTCTACTTGAATTTTATTTATGTCACTTTGCATCTCATTTACATCCGAATGAATGTTATTAATATCAACCTGAACATTGGACACATCAGTTCTAACATTTTGGATTCCTCTTTGGACTTCCTCAACCTTGTCTTGGACAGTCGCAACATCATTTTTAACAACAACTACCTCAGCCCTAGCACAAGAAATATCACTTCGGACATTAGCAACATCTAAATTCAACATTGTAAGATCTTTATGCACATTAGACACATCTATTTTAACATTGGACACGTCTGAGCGCATGTCAGTTACAGCATTCTCGATTCCTTGGGTATTAATCTGTAAACGCGACATATTATCCTCTAAGTTAGCAGAACTGGTCTGGAGAACTTTTATATTAGCAGACAAATTACTAGCATTCTCCTCCATTCGACTAGTATTCTCCTCCATCCGACTAGTATTCCTAGCTTCCATCTCCTTTATACTACTATTCATGCTAGCAGACATATTACTAGAATTTTCCTCCATCATCTGCTTCATGCTTGCTTTCATCTCTTCTAACATCATCCTCAAACTTTCGTCTGCCATTACAATATTAATTCAAAATAGACTGCTGTAGGGACATACATCAATAGAGCAAAATAACAACATCTGAGCAACACTTTTCACCATATATAAATTTGATCAATTTTCTGTCTTAAATCTAACTTATAATTACCTTATAATTAACCTTCGAAGACACTTCATGTTGAAACAAACTCAAGCACATGTTCAAATTTCCCTGGTCCATTTTAAAATATCCTAACACAAATACTTTACATTTACAATCCAAATAATTTAATTTTATCTTTAATATGACTGAAATATGTCATAAGCCGGTCAAATAAAATAAGATTCCAGATCATAGGCGATTTTTCTAAGTTTCCAGCCTATTTAACCTCTCTCAAGTTGTATAAGATCTGATCTTTTCTGAGTGTAATTTTCCTAACACAATACAACATTTAATTCCTATATTATCACATTCTCAAATACTACAATTGGCCTAGACATCTAACAAAGAATCAACCTCTTTATTTGAGTCTAATCGATCCACACGTTTTAGGTTTGCCAATCCTACTGGCGTTCAACCTGGTGATCCACTTATGTTGAATCAGCCCCACACGTTGACTGCGCCAATCCTTCTGTCCCCGTTTACCCGGATAGTAGGCTGTCAGATATCCGCCCCCTCAATCGGATTGCCAATAATCCACCGCGCCGGCTCAGCTACACCAATGAAAATGGCACTGACAGATACTACCGAGATTTGAGCACAGAAGTTAACAAAGAATTATTGTGGAACACACCAAAATGGACGGGGGTTTCATACTTACCTCTACTTACCTCTTAAAAATATCTCGGGGATTGGGTTGACAACAGGATCTCTAAAGTATGCTCCCACAATAATCTTCACTATGACATTTAAAAATGAACCAGAACGAAGGCAAGAACTTTGAACTGTACAAAAGCTTTATTTCAAATAAAGGGTATGACTTTAACAACTCAACAAAATAAATGTGGCTATCAGTAGCCCATGTCAATCTGACCATGTCCTCCTATAGGACTTGCAAAGTTAGCATACAACATGTTAGCTCCCACGAGCTCAAAATAACGTAATATTCATAGCACACTTGGATTGGATAAGGAAGTCAGGATGAGACACATTTATAGAGCATTTGTTTTCTTTTAATAAACATGACACTTGTATTTATAGGCGCAAGGCCACAATGCAGACGACCTCGTTCGCTGATAACCAGTTGTCTGGCCAGCTGCCATCTACCCTTCAACCTGACGTACACCTGTCAAATGGGCTCCCTTGTCAAGCCACGTTGCGTAAGAATCCAGCACTCTCAAAAGCTTTAAATGTCCGCAAGACATCACAAATATTGTTACGCAAATCTTTCAAATGCTTTACTCACATACCACTGGATTATTCTGACAATCCCTAAACTTGTTTAATTATCATCCAAATGTTTAATAAGCATTGTTTAGAGTATAAAACAAACTCTCAAATGTTTATAACAAAAACTCATAAATTAATTTATAACAATTAGAAATTGTTTATAATATAGTTAAAGACAAAAAGAATTTTAAACACGCCTTTAACATTACTTCCGTTCCACATTATTGTCAAAGATATTTACATTATTTATTTACAATATTAACATTTAAATTATTCAAATTATTAATTTGAGAAATACATTAACCACATGTTCATCCGGTTGGTAATTTCAAAATCGTGTCAATATAATCGACCAATGAAGGTTAGTTATACATATTAATGTCACATTCTGGTTTAATAAAGGTTTAATAATTATTATAATTATTTTTGACGGTAATCTTCATTCAAAATCTTATCTCAAATTCTTTCAATACTCTTGTTAATTATAACAGTAAATTCACTTGATTAATTTTCAAAGGACAAATACAATACACTCCTGCGGTAAATACGTCGCTTATAAAAATAATGCACAAAACTGCGTTTTAAATAGGCCCAAAATTCATCATATATTAATATATACGGCATCAAAATCTTCCACAGAATTTACAAAAACCTCCACTAACAAATTCTTTAATATCATTAATTACTGTGGGAATCTCCTTCATTTACTTCAAGGGCATTATACATCAGCGACTTTCAACACGTTCGCTGCACTAGCGATTATACATTCATAGTTCCACTTCAAAAATTCTTATAATCATTAATAGTTTCAAAACTGTTGTCATTTAACCTTCGTGGATTTCATTCATGAATCGAAATGAAGTAAAAATTTGCCAATCACAAACAAATTTAATAGTGAATACGCTTATATACGCCTCTCTGGTCTATCAAAATTTAAGATTATCATCTTCAAAGTATTGTAGTATAAAAATACTATCATCAAACAAAGTGCGACTAAACTGCAAAATAGTCGAATAGAATCCAATTAGACTGTGGAATGCAAACATTATTATTCAAATTTCTAATTGAGAAAAACTCCTAACAAAAGTTCAAGACTTTAATGCATTCAATAATTCATAATTAAAGTTCATCTTTCACAAAATTGTCTATGATGCAATGGTCGTTCATAACTGACGATAAATGTCTGTGTTGCAATCAATTTCAAATAACGACTAGTATTTCCAAGATCGTCGACAACGCAAGAGATTTTAACGCTCTAAAATCAATTAAATGTTCTTCCTTCTTGATGATGACAGAAAATTGGTCAAAGTAATTAAACTGGGGTAGAAATTACTTTAATAAAGAGACACGCTGTCTGAAGTTAAATCTGCCATGAAAATCATTAACTTATAGTCAAATCGTGACTACAAAAAATTAAGCAAATTATTGAAATATCTAAATATCAGTCTCAACTGATCCAAAATCATTTAACTATGCCCATGACATAACAATGTCTTAATAAATCGTCGAAAAAGGCATAACTCATCAAGGTGTACTGAGAATGGGAATCTCAAACAAGAATATAGGGCAAAATACATGAGGACAAAAAATATGGGAAAATGGCTGCTCAGATATTACTACAAACTCAAATACAATAAACGTTCACGACTACCTTATCTGCCGATCGAAGTTCCAGAGGAAAATTCCCCAAAGAAGACTGCTGATGGATCCATTTCACCAAGTTAAAGCTGAGCTCCATCCTCGAAACAGGAAACAGCACCCTCGGAGAATCGAACTGCTTCCTTCTCCGGAAATTGCACTGCTCCATGAAGACGAAAGACATCCTTCCGGAAAAATTCTTCTTTGTGAGTCGGGACAACCCTGACCTCTCTTGAAAAATCCCTGAAGATCTTGTAGAAAATCGCCATGAAGTTTTTGTAGTAATTTCCATTGAAATATTCATATTCAGTGAGTATGAAATCGTTTCCATTGCTATTTGATAGTATTCAGCGTTGAGCCACGAAACATGGGTGTAGATGGTTGTTCACCACATGTCCGCTTATATGGAATAGCAATTAGCGAAGTTCCATGTTGCTATCTTACTCCAACGATGTATGTCCCAATTGCATTAAAGTCCTTTAGCCTTCCATCTTCTCTTCGGTTATGGTAATCGAAGAACAAACTGCCTTATTAAACTGCTCCATAATACTGTAGCGTTGTGTCACAAAAGCAATCAGAAGTTTCCCTGTTATACTAGCAGTGTCAGCCGTAGCGTAGGATCTGGCGATATAACGTGCTTCTCAGGTGGCGAGAAAATCACTTTTGCCAGTCGTCTAAAAGTGCTAATATCTTCTGAAATAACTCCTTGAAATTGTTCAAATTTACTACACTGCTTAATGTAGCACTGCACAATAGAATTAGCTTGTAGGCAACCGCTAACTGTTCATAGCTAACCTTGTAGACGCGTTATAATGTGCGTTTTAACTTCACCTAGTTTTACTCACAGTAAACTTGCACTGCTTGTCTGCTTGAATCTCGTTTAATGCGGTGGCTTCACCACGCGTTATAAAGACGACACTCTCTACTAATATCACTGAAGATCTGACGATTTGAGATCTGACGATTGAGACTCCTCTCTTCTGCGCAAGGCCTTTTATAAACTTCATAAGGGGCGTATCCATCCCTTCCATAGCGTGTTACTGCGTCATAGCTAGAAGTTCCAACTTCGTCAATACTTGACGGATTTTCAAAATTCAAAAACTGGAAATAAATTTCACCAAAATTCCAGATCAATGCCTCTACTGCAAATGGATTTTCACAATTCTGCATTTCAAAAAGTATTAAAAATACCATAGTTTCAGCAATCTCCGTCTTCCTTCAAACAATCGTTGATTGGTTCGAGCCTCCCCTCCAATAGCATAATTTCTTCCTCAGCACAATTCCACGTTTCCTGCGTCTGCGTCGTAAATCTCGGATCTTTCTCGAATAAATGCTGACGTCATTGAGAATCTCAGCTCAAGCAGCCTGCTGGTATAACGTCTGCGTCATCCGTGCTTACGTCATGACCATCCACGTCATAACTATGACAGCCATAACTTTCTTCATAATTTCCAACATAGCCACCGTGGTCTCTATATAATTCAATTACGGGGGCAGTACATATATTTGCAGTGTAGTCCCGGTATTTTTGATACATAGTTTTGTAGTTTAGGCCCCTAGTCCCGGTGGGGGTAAGTTTTTTTAGTACGGTACTTTGAGACAGGTTGACTTATTGCTTTGTTCAGTCTTGTTTTGTAATTGCGAAGCGTAAGTTCCGTAAGGAGGTAGGGGTAGGCTTATTTCAATGTTTTTGGAAGGCAAGTGTTGTCTACATTCCATTGAGGGATCCGCTTAAATGGCCAACAGCTGTCGCATTGTCATAAAGGAAGATACGGTATGTTGTGGTGTGAACAATGTTTGGTGTAAAACGTAAACGAGTAGTAGCTTCCTGTATTAAATAAATAATACTGTAGAAGGCATTCTTCTTCCTATAAACACACGCTTTTGGATTATCCGTGCCATTCACTTTGGTCATTAGCCCGGATAATCGAGAGTAGTCTATACTGCTTAGCACTGACTGGTCTCTTATCAACTTACTTTTATGTTTTTACAGTCCGAAAGCAAAAAATTAAAATACATTCACACATTTTCATTTCAGATTGTTATGACTTTCAGCGTCTAATCTAGTCTCTGTTACCTCCATGATACTCTGTTAGCAGTTAGTCTCCTCTGCTTCTACACCTCTCACTTTGAAATCTAACCATCGCCTCTTAGGTCTACCTCTGCTTCTCTTACCACCTACAGCCGAACTCATTAACCTCTTAGGTAATCTCTCCTCCCCCATTCTCATCACATGACCCCACCATGTGAGTCGGCTCATACGAACAGCTTCATCAAGCGTGTTCATATCATCTCGAAGGAATAATTTTCTGCGATATGACTCCGTAGTAGTCAATGTGTTAACGGGAAATTAGGTGTAATCTGTTGTAAGTAACATTACTTTATACTAGAGTATAAACCCAAGTGGTTTAAATCTGAAGTAGCACTTGCAATTTTAAAAAAGAAACGTTTCATGAAAAATCAAAATGTTTAGTTAATGTAAAATGATATGAGATTAATTTTCATACTCGTCCTCTGACTGGCTGCGTGGCTCAGTGGTAACGTTCTAGCCTTCTGTTCCCAAGGTTGCAGGAACGAATCCTGGTGCAGTAGGTTGGCATTTTGGAATGCGTAAATGCAAGGGAGCCGAGTCAGTGATTTACTGGCACGTTTAAGATCCCCTTCGGGACAAAATTCCGACACCCCGGCGTCTCTAAAAGCCGCAGTTGTTAAAAGGGACGGAAAACCAATGACATTAATACATTATTATTCATGTCCTCTGCTGGGACAGTGATGCTAAAGAGTTGAATAGTACACTAACAAACAAAGCTTTCCAGTCGATCAACAGAAAGTTTGCCCAATTGCATTAGGCGGGAAGCAAATATTTACATACCCTACAAACTAACACGCTTTTTTTTTTAATAGAAATACCTACCGTACGTAATTGGATGACATGTTTGTATGGACACACGCTATAAATAACATAGAATTGCCATAAAACACAGGAAACACCCACCAGTTTGCGAGCACATGTATGGCACATGACATAGCAATAGCACAGGATTGCTATGGAAAACTTTCGTATTATCCTAAGTAGGGGGGTGATGATGGTTCTGCCCCCTCCCACCACCTCTCCCTCTGACGTCACATACTAACCCGCAATACATTCAGGGGCAAAGTCGATATCACTCGAACGCATGGTCCGATTTTGACAAATGAGGTGTCGTTGGACTCGGGCTAACGCCCTCTTTCCAATGGACCACTCATTTCAACCCCTAAATAAACCCTACCCCTACTAGGGGGTGAAATTGTAATTTTTTTAGTGAAAGCCTCCTTTCAAATGCGACATGTATAAGGTGCGCTGCTAAAATGAACTTAAACGTTGTTGCTCATATAGCGCATGCGTTTTTATGGCTGCCGCTATGGATGAACATTTTTGTTTTTGTTTTTTACGCATGCGCACTTGGGATTTTTGTAAGAGGGCGAGCTCTTTGAAAAAAAAATGATTGATAAGAAGAGGTTTTGGTGGTGAGGAGAGAGCCAGATAGTCGCCTACTTTCCTACGAAGTTTGCCGATATCTCTCAAACGCAAGGTCGGATTTGGACGTGTGACGTGTCAAATCGCTTGTCTCGAAGCCCTTTATATGTTATTAATAGGTTAGACTTTTGAGAATGAGGGAAACAGGCTTTTTGGGGGTAAAACCATGATTTTAGACTTTCTGTTATATCTCACAAACCAATAACGCCAGAGACGTATACGAGGGGTCGTAGGACTCGGGGTGACGCCCCTCCCCCCCCCCCTTTCGAATATAGTATTTATGTTTTAAAAAATGCGAAAGGGCCTAACGACACTTATGTTGAAAACATTTCAGTTTTTAAGACTTTTGTTAAATGTGTCTAAAATGTTCATGACGAGTAGTTGTAGATAGAAAGAGACGATACCGCTGGACACGTGTTTCAACGAAGCTATTACTGGCCACGGTGGTGATATACCAATACAGTATTCGCTATTTCGATGAGACGGCGGGTCGAGGGTTCGTTTTCTGATTTTTTCCTATGATGGAATTCCTAATTCCTAAACCCCTGAAGGGGGTCTTTAACGTGTAAACGATTATGAGTGACATGACAAATGATAATTCCTTGATCCGATGAAGTTGGCTTTAGATAGAACAAACAGAACTTGGTTATATGTTGCTTGAAGTGAGTATAGAAAACAAACTTGCTGGGGCAGACTGACAGGATGTGAATGTTATTTGAGCTTATTGGAATGCATTGACTTGACTTGACAACAGGGCAATGAAAAAAGGCACAGAGATGCTGAGGACACTTGAAGGTCAAACGATATGGCAACCATGGTGGGAGGGGGAAGCGAGGATGATGTCGCCGATCATGTTCAATGGATGAATTTATATTTTGCGAAGCATTGTTCGGAGAGGGTCATGTGACGACTTGTTTTAAGGGTATTTATTTTTTCAATGTTTCCTATGGTGGACTCATTGATTGAAATAATCCAAAACTGCTAGGGCATGGCCTTGAGATTTTATAAACCGATAATGGGATTTTGACATACAAGATCCACTCAGAACTTAACATGATGTCATTCTTTTTATGGCTTATGAATTTCCCCAAAAAAGACCCAAAACAACAAGATCATGGACTTTTGCTTTTCTTAATATATTGCAAAACCATAATGTAATATGTTTACTGTGAGTGACGAAATCTAACTAGGTAAAGAAAGAATTATTGTAGGATATATGTATGGTGACTGACACGTCTTTGACCATTGGAACTTGTTTTCAGATCTGACTGTAGTACATAGGGAGTATAGGTTGTAGGCATGGATTGACAAACGGTGCACACAAAATTCAATTTATCGATTCAAGAATTAAGAGTAGACTATCATTAATTAATTGGTTAAAGAGTGTAGCTAAAAGTAAAAAAATGGTGACTACATTAAACTAAACTGAACCAAGTCGAATCAAACCCAACTGAACCAAACCAAGCCTAAAGCAAACCAAACCTAATCAAGAACAAGCCAAGGGCTTAAGTGTAAAACTTGTGGGGGAATGCTGTCATTGGCAATGTCTAAAAGGAGGGATAACGCTCTACCTCTAGAGGGTAAGGTAAAGCTAGAGCATGGTGCTAATGCATATTCCCAAGTACATGAATCACACACACACAACTATCCTATGCTGTTTTTATGAGTTAACTGTTAAAACTTACTCAGTGGTTACTGAGCAAGATGGTCGCTACACACAACAAGCTCTAAATACTTGAGGCTAATAATCTATATACACACACACACACGCTTGTTCTAAACTAAACTGTCTTGCTGGCAGTGCTCACACAGTAGGCAAATGACAGAAATGCTTGGCTAACAGAAATACAATCATTTTCGTTTGTCTAATGTTACCAGCTAACCATTACATGCTATAGTGGTGAGCACATGTGCCTCTTGCACTGGAGATCGTAACTTGATTTCTAGCTCTAAGGCCTAGAATGAATCAAACTAAGAAAGGAGGGTATGGTGACGCAGTGGTTAAACTGTTAGCATTTCACTAAGGTAGACTAGGGTTTGATTTTAGGTTAATATACATGACATAAACAAACAAACAAACAAACAAACAAAAAAGCAGAGATAATGTTTAAAACTGATTACACTTGTCTCTTTTCAAATTATTACTTAGATTGCAAATACAAAGGTGGACTGGGTTTGATATACAGTTAATGCTGCCTATCGCATACTAGCCTGTAAGAAAGCCAAACAAGCAAAAGGCGTAGGTAGAGCAGTGGTAAAATCGCTATGTGTAGAGAACTACCTAACGGTTTTATGAACTGGCAATGGTATGTCGCATAAACAGTGCAGGATACAATCCAGCAACCATAATTTGTATCTTGTGGAGCAGAGAAAACATATATATAGAGAGAGATATAGAAAGCTTGTGTATGAATGGGTAGCATTGATAATTTGACCAGAGAAAATACGATGAGGTAGGGTGGGGAGAGGGAGAATTAACACTTATATATGAATGAATGGTAAATAGTATTTTAGTTTTTTTTTCAATAGTTTTGTTTTTCAAATGCAGTGGTAGATAGCCGTTATTTTGTAAAACATTCTTACTTGCAGTAGTAATAAGACTCTATGGTTCCTCTAACACATAGATAGACTGTATTATTGCCATGGTCAAGCACTCACATTAAGATCATTTACAAAATCATAAAATGAAAAATAAAAAATCTTGTTTTGGAAATATCGTTTTTCAACATACACAAAATAAATATATAAAAAAATTGTAAACAGCAAAATGGAAAATCCATGATCAAGCACTCACATTAAGATCATTTACAAAATCATAAAATGAAAAATAAAAAATCTTGTTTTGGAAATATCGATTTTTTTTTCAACATACACAAAATAAATATATAAAAAATTTGTAAACAGCAAAATGGAAAATCCATGTTTCCATATAGACAAAATTTAAAAACCTTAAACGGAGAAATAATTTCAACTCTGAGATTTGCTGATGACATCGTCATCTTGGCCAACAAGCCTAATGATTTGAATGAGTTTTTGTGGTATGGACTCTGTCTTACGGAAAGAATTCATGATGAAAATTAATAAATGTAAAACAAAAATACTGGAATGCAGCCGAAATAAATCAGAAACCTCTATGGAGATCAAATTGGCAGGTGAAAAGCTGAAGGAAGTAGGAGATTTCTGTTACTTAGGAAGCAGAATAACCAGTGATGGACGAAGCAAAGAGGATATAAAAAGTAGGTTGGCTCAGGCAAGAAAAGCATTCCTACAAAAAAGGAATCTGCTGACATCGAATATAGATTTAGGTATTAGGAAGTCATTTTTGAAAGCCTTTGTCTGGAGCGTGGCGCTCTATGGAAGTGAAACTTGGACTATTGGTGCAGCAGAAAAGAGGAGAATTGAAGCATTTGAAATGTGGTGCTACAGGAGAATGATGAAGATCAGATGGGTAGATAGGGTTACAAACAGAGAGGTATTAAGACGAGTGGGAGAGGAGAGATGTTTCTGGCGACTGCTAATGAAGAGAAGAGATAGGTTGGTAGGACACATACTAAGACACCCAGGAATAGCAAGCTTAGTTATGGAAGGAAGGGTCGAGGACAAGAACTGTAGGGGTAGACCAAGGTTAGAATATGTTAAACAGATTGCCTCGGATGTAGGGTGTGGTAGCTATGTAGAGACGAAACGATTAGCTAAGGACAGGGAGGCATGGAGGGCTGCATCAAACCAGTCAAAAGACTGAAGACTCAAACAACAACAAACGGACATTTAAGAAAATATATGCAAATGGGAAATTGACAAATGTGTAAATATGAAAATGGAAAAATCCATGTTTCCATATCATGAAATTGAAAAACATCAAACTGTCATTAAAAAAATGCAAATGGAAAATTGACAACTTGCAATGTGTGAAATGTGAAATTGAACAAATGGCTATCATTATTAAAAAAAAAGAACATGGTGCTCTATGGTTGAGGTGTGAATCAAACCCTCTCTACTTATTTGGACCACTCGAGACTGAGTAGACTAGTTTTAGTTGTCATACCGCTTTTAAAAGTTTGTGTTAAATCTAGGAATTGAACCCAAGAGCTTGTAGGGGAGATTCAAGGTTATAATATGTTAAACAGATAGCCTTGAATGTAGGGTGTGGTAGCTATATAGAGATGAGACGTTTCGCTCGGGGGAGGGAGGCATGGAGATCTGCATCAAACCAGTCAAAAGACTGACGACTCAAACAACAACATGTAGAGCTCACCAAAATAATGTTGTGTAACGGTAAATGTTAGTCAACGAACAGTAATGCATTACTAAAACCCATGACACGATACCTAAGAGCTTTTCTAAAATTATTTTAAAATGCCTTTAACCCTATATTAAACACCCAGTTCACAAGACTCATAACTGCAATGTTATGGTCAAACAAAACAAAATGTATATTTCAAAACAAACAAGTGGTTTAGTCAATGTATACTGGAAAAAGTTTTATAAACACTCAAGTCCACAAAAATAATTACATTAGTAACTGTCAGGTTGACCGAGTGGTTATGGTGTTTGACTTAAGTTCAAATTTTCTGTACAAGAAAGCAAGGGTTCGAATCCCTTACCTGATATAACTATTGCCTCAATATGGCTTGACCACACTGTATTATTGTGTACTCGGTACACAAACCATAGATAGAGTGTATTGTTTAAGGTCACTCTCTTTGCGAACATAGTCAGAGACTGTTGATGGTTAACAATTGCATTAATAGTGTGATATAGGGATAGCAATTAAGAAAAACAGACAATACACATACACTATTTTTATTTATTTAATGTAAGTACTTGTACAATAGTTATATACAAACTACAACTCTCTTTTGTCTATAACTATCTAGTCCTTTTCGATCCACTTGCATATCAAGGGCAGATGGCTTTGTAGTTCAGCCCCTTAAAACAACAACACTACTTCTTGCATAGTCTGTGATGTTGATGACTCTTGAGGCGTGGAAGATGGATACAACATAACTTTTACAACAGGGGTTAAACGTTGCTCAACAAACAATGCACTATTTTGAGTAGCAACATCTTTCTCTTGTACTAACTTTTTAGCATTCTGATGATTTTTTGTCAACACCATCAGTGTTTTGTCTGAAGCACTACATTGATGATCACTCACACTTAAAACCACACCATTTCTACTTTTCATATTGCCTCGACATTTTGTTGACCCCTGTTTTGAGCATTGCCAGAATAGTATTCCTTTTACATTTTGTCGTCTATAGTTATAAGAGTAGCCTTTATAGAGTACACGTTGTTTACCTCGGTTAGTTGTAGTAAGTTCCGAAGTAGTAACTAACCTGTTAGTATGATTTGCACACTACAAAGGTTATCTCTGTTCTGGTAATAGAATTATTTAGCGTTGGCTTTTATATTTAATATGTACAGTTTAAAGTGATAGAAAAGTGGTAGAAACGTGGTAGCAAAGTGGTAGACAATTGGTAACATAGTGGTAGAAAAGTGGTAGCAAAGTGGTAGAAAAGTGGTAGAAAAGTGGCAGAAAAGTAGTAGAAAAGTGGTAGCAAAGTGGTAGAAAAGTGGTAGCAAACTAGAAAAGTGGTAAAAAAGTGGCAGAAAAGTAGTAGAAAAGTGGTAGCAAAATGATAGAAAAGTGGTAGCAAACTAGAAAAGTGGTAGCAAAGTGGTAGCAAAGTGGTAGAAAATATTACATGTATTGTTAAGAAATAGTTTAAGCGGTTACATGGATTCATTACACTATAATTTTAGCATTACGAAGCTCATTTTCTATATCCAAAAGTTCTTCCTCATATTTAGTATGACCAGCTTGTTTACAGGTATGCAAGTACTGAAGCCGCTGGATTAGCTTACTGGGATTGTTCCAGTAAACAAATTTAACAAATGATTTTTTTGGGTGTAAAACATTATCATCATCATCATCATCATCATTATCATCATAATCATCATCATGGTTATCATCATCAATATAATCATCATCACTATTACTATCTAATCCTTTTTGTTCATCTTGCAATGCAACAACCTTTGGCATAGTTTGTGTTGTCTTTGATAGTGTTAGAGGTTTCTTAGACGTTAACGACTGTCCTAACATGTCTTTTTCAGGAGATAATAAATGCTCTTTAACAAACAAAGCACTATCTTGAGCCACACTATTTTTTTCTTGGTCTTGCTTTTTTACCTTGGTTAGAGTATTTTGTCCATTTAAATGAGTATTATTTTGAGATTTACAATGATGATCGATTGAAATAAGTATGTTGGAGCCTTTTGTCTTAATCATTCCTCGACACTTTTTAGATCGTTGTTTCGAACAGCACCAAATAACAGTTCCATTTTTATTAGTTCTTTTTACAATATATGCATATCCTTTATAGTAAGCACATGGCTTACCATAGCTAGTCGTTGATACTTCCATGTCAACTGTTAAGCATAAACTAATCTCTAGTAAAGTTAACTCGATAATAAAAATGATTGTTTGTAGTATGTGCAGTAAGAGCAAAAGTGAGAGTCAAATGGTAGAAAAGTGTTAGCAAAGTGGTGGAAGAGTGGTAGCAGTTTATAGTAGTCATGATCTTTTTACCAGAATGTGATTTGAGTAAATGTAATTTCTAATCCTTAGCAGTGAGTAGTCAGTTAGTCTTGGTTCAGACAAGCGTAAACAGTTCTCCAATGAATCAGAGATCAAGATTTTCATTATGAAACAGTTGTGTAACCAATTAGGTATCGGTACTTGATAGCTTTACACATGAACAAAAATTCCAACATATCTGACATGAATTACATGATTTGAAAGTTGACAAAGAATATCCAATCAACCATTGTAGTTACAATGTCAAACACACAAATAAAAAATCAGCATGAACTTTTAAGTTACAGGAAAATTCTATGAAATAGACTATGCAGGAAATTTGGAAATACACATCAGAAGTTTGCAACACCATCCTTCTAGCCTATATAAATTATCGACATGGAAAGTGTGCACTGCCCCTAACATTAAACCAATTTATCAATAACACAAGTCAACAATCAAAACATTTTGTGTTGAGTCTATCATTTAATGCATATATTCTGTCTACATTGAACAGTAACAAAAAAACGCCATTCATAATTAATTAAGTTTGCTTTAATTCTTTATGTAATGATATATACATATTTAAAGTTTTGGCTGACTGTTCAGGGTGAATCGACTTTGAACACATAAGAGAGGGAATATTTTAAGACTTAACCTCAGCTCACCTAACATAACCTAAATTTACCTAACCTAACCTTGTCATATAGGTAAGAAACGAGTCAAGCTATGCTTTCGACTACCGAGTTTCAGCTACTTTTCAAGGTTACTCTACCGAACATTGCCGGAGACTGCTGATAAACACTTATGTTCCCACGGTGGCGGCGCGCAACGACTTACATGACGCGCTTTCCCCTTTTCATTGATGCCTGTTGATTTGTCCCTTTGGACTGGTCCCTGTTGACTAGCCCCTTTTGGACGGGCCCTTTTTGAATGGAGTCATTTTTGATGGGTCCCTGTGGACTGGTCCAAAGGAATCAGCCAAAAGGACCTGTCCACAGGGACCCGTCAAAAATGACTCCATCCAAAAAGGGCCCGTCCAAAAGGGGCTAGTCAACAGGGAACAGTCCAAAGGGACAAATCAACAGGGATCAATGAAAAGGGGAAAGCGCGTCATGTAAGTCGTTGCGCGCCGCCGCCGTGGGAACATAAGTGTTTATCAGCAGTATCCGGCAATGTTCGGGAGAGTAACCTTGAAAAGTAGCTGAAACTCGGTAGTCGAAAGCATAGCTTGACCCGTTTCTTACCTATATGACAAGGTTAGGTTAGGTAAATTTAGGTTATGTTAGGTGAGCTGAGGTTAAGTCTTAAAATATTCCCTCTCTTATGTGTTCAAAGTCGATTCACCCTGAACAGTCAGCCAAAACTTTAAATATGTATATATCATTACATAAAGAATTAAAGCAAACTTAATTAATTATGAATGGCGTTTTTTTTTGTTACTGTTCAATGTAGACAGAATATATGCATTAAATGATAGACTCAACACAAAATGTTTTGATTGTTGACTTGTGTTATTGATAAATTGGTTTAATGTTAGGGGCAGTGCACACTTTCCATGTCGATAATTTATATAGGCTAGAAGGATGGTGTTGCAAACTTCTGATGTGTATTTCCAAATTTCCTGCATAGTCTATTTCATAGAATTTTCCTGTAACTTAAAAGTTCATGCTGATTTTTTATTTGTGTGTTTGACATTGTAACTACAATGGTTGATTGGATATTCTTTGTCAACTTTCAAATCATGTAATTCATGTCAGATATGTTGGAATTTTTGTTCATGTGTAAAGCTATCAAGTACCGATACCTAATTGGTTACACAACTGTTTCATAATGAAAATCTTGATCTCTGATTCATTGGAGAACTGTTTACGCTTGTCTGAACCAAGACTAACTGACTACTCACTGCTAAGGATTAGAAATTACATTTACTCAAATCACATTCTGGTAAAAAAGATCATGACTACTATAAACTGCTACCACTCTTCCACCACTTTGCTAACACTTTTCTACCATTTGACTCTCACTTTTGCTCTTACTGCACATACTACAAACAATCATTTTTATTATCGAGTTAACTTTACTAGAGATTAGTTTATGCTTAACAGTTGACATGGAAGTATCAACGACTAGCTATGGTAAGCCATGTGCTTACTATAAAGGATATGCATATATTGTAAAAAGAACTAATAAAAATGGAACTGTTATTTGGTGCTGTTCGAAACAACGATCTAAAAAGTGTCGAGGAATGATTAAGACAAAAGGCTCCAACATACTTATTTCAATCGATCATCATTGTAAATCTCAAAATAATACTCATTTAAATGGACAAAATACTCTAAACAAGGTAAAAAAGCAAGACCAAGAAAAAAATAGTGTGGCTCAAGATAGTGCTTTGTTTGTTAAAGAGCATTTATTATCTCCTGAAAAAGACATGTTAGGACAGTCGTTAACGTCTAAGAAACCTCTAACACTATCAAAGACAACACAAACTATGCCAAAGGTTGTTGCATTGCAAGATGAACAAAAAGGATTAGATAGTAATAGTGATGATGATTATATTGATGATGATAACCATGATGATGATTATGATGATAATGATGATGATGATGATGATGATGATAATGTTTTACACCCAAAAAAATCATTTGTTAAATTTGTTTACTGGAACAATCCCAGTAAGCTAATCCAGCGGCTTCAGTACTTGCATACCTGTAAACAAGCTGGTCATACTAAATATGAGGAAGAACTTTTGGATATAGAAAATGAGCTTCGTAATGCTAAAATTATAGTGTAATGAATCCATGTAACCGCTTAAACTATTTCTTAACAATACATGTAATATTTTCTACCACTTTGCTACCACTTTGCTACCACTTTTCTAGTTTGCTACCACTTTTCTACCATTTTGCTACCACTTTTCTACTACTTTTCTGCCACTTTTCTACCACTTTTCTAGTTTGCTACCACTTTTCTACCACTTTGCTACCACTTTTCTACTACTTTTCTGCCACTTTTCTACCACTTTTCTACCACTTTGCTACCACTTTTCTACCACTATGTTACCAATTGTCTACCACTTTGCTACCACGTTTCTACCACTTTTCTATCACTTTAAACTGTACATATTAAATATAAAAGCCAACGCTAAATAATTCTATTACCAGAACAGAGATAACCTTTGTAGTGTGCAAATCATACTAACAGGTTAGTTACTACTTCGGAACTTACTACAACTAACCGAGGTAAACAACGTGTACTCTATAAAGGCTACTCTTATAACTATAGACGACAAAATGTAAAAGGAATACTATTCTGGCAATGCTCAAAACAGAGGTCAACAAAATGTCGAGGCAATATGAAAAGTAGAAATGGTGTGGTTTTAAGTGTGAGTGATCATCAATGTAGTGCTTCAGACAAAACACTGATGGTGTTGACAAAAAATCATCAGAATGCTAAAAAGTTAGTACAAGAGAAAGATGTTGCTACTCAAAATAGTGCATTGTTTGTTGAGCAACGTTTAACCCCTGTTGTAAAAGTTATGTTGTATCCATCTTCCACGCCTCAAGAGTCATCAACATCACAGACTATGCAAGAAGTAGTGTTGTTGTTTTAAGGGGCTGAACTACAAAGCCATCTGCCCTTGATATGCAAGTGGATCGAAAAGGACTAGATAGTTATAGACAAAAGAGAGTTGTAGTTTGTATATAACTATTGTACAAGTACTTACATTAAATAAATAAAAATAGTGTATGTGTATTGTCTGTTTTTCTTAATTGCTATCCCTATATCACACTATTAATGCAATTGTTAACCATCAACAGTCTCTGACTATGTTCGCAAAGAGAGTGACCTTAAACAATACACTCTATCTATGGTTTGTGTACCGAGTACACAATAATACAGTGTGGTCAAGCCATATTGAGGCAATAGTTATATCGGGTAAGGGATTCGAACCCTTGCTTTCTTGTACAGAAAATTTGAACTTAAGTCAAACACCATAACCACTCGGTCAACCTGACAGTTACTAATGTAATTATTTTTGTGGACTTGAGTGTTTATAAAACTTTTTCCAGTATACATTGACTAAACCACTTGTTTGTTTTGAAATATAGATTTTGTTTTGTTTGACCATAACATTGCAGTTATGAGTCTTGTGAACTGGGTGTTTAATATAGGGTTAAAGGCATTTTAAAATAATTTTAGAAAAGCTCTTAGGTATCGTGTCATGGGTTTTAGTAATGCATTACTGTTCGTTGACTAACATTTACCGTTACACAACATTATTTTGGTGAGCTCTACATGTTGTTGTTTGAGTCGTCAGTCTTTTGACTGGTTTGATGCAGATCTCCATGCCTCCCTCCCCCGAGCGAAACGTCTCATCTCTATATAGCTACCACACCCTACATTCAAGGCTATCTGTTTAACATATTATAACCTTGAATCTCCCCTACAAGCTCTTGGGTTCAATTCCTAGATTTAACACAAACTTTTAAAAGCGGTATGACAACTAAAACTAGTCTACTCAGTCTCGAGTGGTCCAAATAAGTAGAGAGGGTTTGATTCACACCACAACCATAGAGCACCATGTTCTTTTTTTTAATAATGATAGCCATTTGTTCAATTTCACATTTCACACATTGCAAGTTGTCAATTTTCCATTTGCATTTTTTTAATGACAGTTTGATGTTTTCAATTTCATGATATGGAAACATGGATTTTTCCATTTTCATATTTACACATTTGTCAATTTCCCATTTGCATATATTTTCTTAAATGTCCGTTTGTTGTTGTTTGAGTCTTCAGTCTTTTGACTGGTTTGATGCAGCCCTCCATGCCTCCCTGTCCTGAGCTAATCGTTTCGTCTCTACATAGCTACCGCACCCTACATCCGAGGCAATCTGTTTAACATATTCTAACCTTGGTCTACCCCTACAGTTCTTGTCCTCGACCCTTCCTTCCATAACTAAGCTTGCTATTCCTGGGTGTCTTAGTATGTGTCCTACCAACCTATCTCTTCTCTTCATTAGCAGTCGCCAGAAACATCTCTCCTCTCCCACTCGTCTTAATACCTCTCTGTTTGTAACCCTATCTACCCATCTGATCTTCATCATTCTCCTGTAGCACCACATTTCAAATGCTTCAATTCTCCTCTTTTCTGCTGCACCAATAGTCCAAGTTTCACTTCCATAGAGCGCCACGCTCCAGACAAAGGCTTTCAAAAATGACTTCCTAATACCTAAATCTATATTCGATGTCAGCAGATTCCTTTTTTGTAGGAATGCTTTTCTTGCCTGAGCCAACCTACTTTTTATATCCTCTTTGCTTCGTCCATCACTGGTTATTCTGCTTCCTAAGTAACAGAAATCTCCTACTTCCTTCAGCTTTTCACCTGCCAATTTGATCTCCATAGAGGTTTCTGATTTATTTCGGCTGCATTCCAGTATTTTTGTTTTACATTTATTAATTTTCATCATGAATTCTTTCCGTAAGACAGAGTCCATACCACAAAAACTCATTCAAATCATTAGGCTTGTTGGCCAAGATGACGATGTCATCAGCAAATCTCAGAGTTGAAATTATTTCTCCGTTTAAGGTTTTTAAATTTTGTCTATATGGAAACATGGATTTTCCATTTTGCTGTTTACAAATTTTTTATATATTTATTTTGTGTATGTTGAAAAAAAAATCGATATTTCCAAAACAAGATTTTTTATTTTTCATTTTATGATTTTGTAAATGATCTTAATGTGAGTGCTTGATCATGGATTTTCCATTTTGCTGTTTACAATTTTTTTATATATTTATTTTGTGTATGTTGAAAAACGATATTTCCAAAACAAGATTTTTTATTTTTCATTTTATGATTTTGTAAATGATCTTAATGTGAGTGCTTGACCATGGCAATAATACAGTCTATCTATGTGTTAGAGGAACCATAGAGTCTTATTACTACTGCAAGTAAGAATGTTTTACAAAATAACGGCTATCTACCACTGCATTTGAAAAACAAAACTATTGAAAAAAAAACTAAAATACTATTTACCATTCATTCATATATAAGTGTTAATTCTCCCTCTCCCCACCCTACCTCATCGTATTTTCTCTGGTCAAATTATCAATGCTACCCATTCATACACAAGCTTTCTATATCTCTCTCTATATATATGTTTTCTCTGCTCCACAAGATACAAATTATGGTTGCTGGATTGTATCCTGCACTGTTTATGCGACATACCATTGCCAGTTCATAAAACCGTTAGGTAGTTCTCTACACATAGCGATTTTACCACTGCTCTACCTACGCCTTTTGCTTGTTTGGCTTTCTTACAGGCTAGTATGCGATAGGCAGCATTAACTGTATATCAAACCCAGTCCACCTTTGTATTTGCAATCTAAGTAATAATTTGAAAAGAGACAAGTGTAATCAGTTTTAAACATTATCTCTGCTTTTTTGTTTGTTTGTTTGTTTGTTTGTTTGTTTATGTCATGTATATTAACCTAAAATCAAACCCTAGTCTACCTTAGTGAAATGCTAACAGTTTAACCACTGCGTCACCATACCCTCCTTTCTTAGTTTGATTCATTCTAGGCCTTAGAGCTAGAAATCAAGTTACGATCTCCAGTGCAAGAGGCACATGTGCTCACCACTATAGCATGTAATGGTTAGCTGGTAACATTAGACAAACGAAAATGATTGTATTTCTGTTAGCCAAGCATTTCTGTCATTTGCCTACTGTGTGAGCACTGCCAGCAAGACAGTTTAGTTTAGAACAAGCGTGTGTGTGTGTGTATATAGATTATTAGCCTCAAGTATTTAGAGCTTGTTGTGTGTAGCGACCATCTTGCTCAGTAACCACTGAGTAAGTTTTAACAGTTAACTCATAAAAACAGCATAGGATAGTTGTGTGTGTGTGGTTCATGTACTTGGGAATATGCATTAGCACCATGCTCTAGCTTTACCTTACCCTCTAGAGGTAGAGCGTTATCCCTCCTTTTAGACATTGCCAATGACAGCATTCCCCCACAAGTTTTACACTTAAGCCCTTGGCTTGTTCTTGATTAGGTTTGGTTTGCTTTAGGCTTGGTTTGGTTCAGTTGGGTTTGATTCGACTTGGTTCAGTTTAGTTTAATGTAGTCACCATTTTTTTACTTTTAGCTACACTCTTTAACCAATTAATTAATGATAGTCTACTCTTAATTCTTGAATCGATAAATTGAATTTTGTGTGCACCGTTTGTCAATCCATGCCTACAACCTATACTCCCTATGTACTACAGTCAGATCTGAAAACAAGTTCCAATGGTCAAAGACGTGTCAGTCACCATACATATATCCTACAATAATTCTTTCTTTACCTAGTTAGATTTCGTCACTCACAGTAAACATATTACATTATGGTTTTGCAATATATTAAGAAAAGCAAAAGTCCATGATCTTGTTGTTTTGGGTCTTTTTTGGGGAAATTCATAAGCCATAAAAAGAATGACATCATGTCAAGTTCTGAGTGGATCTTGTATGTCAAAATCCCATTATCGGTTTATAAAATCTCAAGGCCATGCCCTAGCAGTTTTGGATTATTTCAATCAATGAGTCCACCATAGGAAACATTGAAAAAATAAATACCCTTAAAACAAGTCGTCACATGACCCTCTCCGAACAATGCTTCGCAAAATATAAATTCATCCATTGAACATGATCGGCGACATCATCCTCGCTTCCCCCTCCCACCATGGTTGCCATATCGTTTGACCTTCAAGTGTCCTCAGCATCTCTGTGCCTTTTTTCATTGCCCTGTTGTCAAGTCAAGTCAATGCATTCCAATAAGCTCAAATAACATTCACATCCTGTCAGTCTGCCCCAGCAAGTTTGTTTTCTATACTCACTTCAAGCAACATATAACCAAGTTCTGTTTGTTCTATCTAAAGCCAACTTCATCGGATCAAGGAATTATCATTTGTCATGTCACTCATAATCGTTTACACGTTAAAGACCCCCTTCAGGGGTTTAGGAATTAGGAATTCCATCATAGGAAAAAATCAGAAAACGAACCCTCGACCCGCCGTCTCATCGAAATAGCGAATACTGTATTGGTATATCACCACCGTGGCCAGTAATAGCTTCGTTGAAACACGTGTCCAGCGGTATCGTCTCTTTCTATCTACAACTACTCGTCATGAACATTTTAGACACATTTAACAAAAGTCTTAAAAACTGAAATGTTTTCAACATAAGTGTCGTTAGGCCCTTTCGCATTTTTTAAAACATAAATACTATATTCGAAAGGGGGGGGGGGGAGGGGCTTCACCCCGAGTCCTACGACCCCTCGTATACGTCTCTGGCGTTATTGGTTTGTGAGATATAACAGAAAGTCTAAAATCATGGTTTTACCCCCAAAAAGCCTGTTTCCCTCATTCTCAAAAGTCTAACCTATTAATAACATATAAAGGGCTTCGAGACAAGCGATTTGACACGTCACACGTCCAAATCCGACCTTGCGTTTGAGAGATATCGGCAAACTTCGTAGGAAAGTAGGCGACTATCTGGCTCTCTCCTCACCACCAAAACCTCTTCTTATCAATCATTTTTTTTCAAAGAGCTCGCCCTCTTACAAAAATCCCAAGTGCGCATGCGTAAAAAACAAAAACAAAAATGTTCATCCATAGCGGCAGCCATAAAAACGCATGCGCTATATGAGCAACAACGTTTAAGTTCATTTTAGCAGCGCACCTTATACATGTCGCATTTGAAAGGAGGCTTTCACTAAAAAAATTACAATTTCACCCCCTAGTAGGGGTAGGGTTTATTTAGGGGTTGAAATGAGTGGTCCATTGGAAAGAGGGCGTTAGCCCGAGTCCAACGACACCTCATTTGTCAAAATCGGACCATGCGTTCGAGTGATATCGACTTTGCCCCTGAATGTATTGCGGGTTAGTATGTGACGTCAGAGGGAGAGGTGGTGGGAGGGGGCAGAACCATCATCACCCCCCTACTATCCTATTATACTGTAATCACTAAACGTGATCCCTAAAATAAGGACAGTGTTATATTATGTATAACATTGCGATACTCGCGATCCAATGTGGTGTTCCACTAGATTTTATGTGTGAATTATGTATTATCAAGCATTGACTGTCTGCTCGGATTTGTTTTCCTGTATTATGTATCTAGTTTATGTCCTCTATGGAACTTGGTCGGAGTGTAAATATGCTTTTACTCTGTGACAATGTCAGTTGTAATTTGTTCATTGTGTTAAGATGTAGATTCAGATGTGTGTGCTTATTAAAGTGCTATAATATCCTTTATTCAAAACACAATAGCTATAATGTGCTTTATTCAAAACATAATAGTTGGCGACGAGGAATTGGGACTTGATTCTCCGGTTCAGATATAGCCTACATCAATGAAGTACGGTATTTACGTCGTCTGTTTCAACGGCCACGTGAGTAAAATCAAGAATCAGGAAAATCGACATGAAATGTACACAGAGTACTTGTAAACGATCCTAAGCAACTCATCGTATATTCAGCTACGTGTGCCTGTATGCCACATATTCAAAATAATATGTATCGCAGTTCGAACTTTGAGGTTATGCAATGTTTTTTTTTTTCTCAAGCCCAGGACAATATTCGGTCATCGATCACTACCCAGTGTGTTTTAACTCTGTTATCTTGAAACATTTTATTATATTTGAACTGTGATTTTTAAAATTATTTCGAAGTTCCGTCAAGATGGACGCAAATCAGTTCCAACAATTACTGAACATTTTTACTAATTCTCAAGAGAAGTTACTTGAAAGGTATCAAGCTCACCAGCCCGTCACAACCCCACAAGCCACTAACATCACACCTTTTGAAAATTTTGATTCTGAAAAGGAAAAATTTGTGTCGTATTTAGAACGATTTGAAAATTACGCAAACTTCAACAATGCCACCGATCCAACAAAGAAAGCTCAACTCTTGTGCACATCAATAGGGGCAATTCATTATAACAATCTCTCTGCATTTTTAGGCCCTGATAAACCAATCAAGTCTCTCGGTTATAATGACCTAGTAAAGCATTTAAAGCAAATATTGTCACCTCAAGTCTCAACCGTAGTTTCCCAACACTATTTCTTGAACGTCAATCAAAAAGAAAGTCAAAATATTGCAGGATTTGTTGCCACTCTTAGAAGCCACTTACTAGACTGTGACTTTTATATTCAGTGTACATGTGACGCCAGAATTTCAATTGCGGATGTTTTTCTTCGTGCACAATTTGTACGTGGCTTGCGAGATAATTGGATCAGAGAGAAACTTCTCCAGTCTAATGACACGAAATTTGATGATCTCCTGAAGAAGGCTATAGCCTTGGAAGCATCGCGGTATGATAGTAATCAGCTGTCAAAACAGCTCACTGCACCGTCAGACTCTATAGAGGACACAAACAAAGTAACAAAAGCCACAAGTTCATATAATGACCGAAGTATGAATCAATATAGCAGTGATACTCAGTCACGTTTTGTTCAACAGCCTAACCCAGGCTCTCACTCACGTTCACAGTCCAGGGGCCGCCGTAGTTCTGTCAATTATAGAGCACTAGGTATTGATGGATTATGCCTGAATTGTGGAAATTCAAACCACAGGTCAAGAGATTGTCGCACAAACAGAAACTCTCTTAAATGTAGGTCATGTAGGAAAGTGGGACATGTTGCAAAAGTTTGTATCACTACACTTCTTCAACAGTCAAATACACACAACATTGCAACTGAGAACATAGATGACAACTTGCATGACCACCCTGAAACCAATTTCGGGATAGGACAACTGGAATGCATCGAAGATCTCTTTGAAGTAGGACAAGAATCAGATAAATATTTTATCACTGTTAAACTCAACAATAAATCACAAAGATTTGAAGTCGACACGAGAGCAAAATATTCACTCATCCCAGAGAACGAATGTTCAACCTTGGGTCTTGGTTTGCCATTGCAGCCAACAAATGTCTGTTTTCGATCATATTCTGATCATGTTATCAAACCCAGAGGAAAAATTGTTGTCACAGTATCATACAAAGGAACAGAAATTGTTGCAGATCTTTTTGTAGTTCCGCAAGGTCATGCCGCATTGCTTGGTCGTGTTTGGATCAGGGGCCTCGGCCTTGATCTGAAGGAAATTGACAAGGACACAAATCATTCACTTCACACTGAATCTGTCAACTCAGTGCAGTCAATTCAGGATATTTTACATCAGTATAGTACAATCTTTGAAGAAAGAATTGGATGCGTTCCCAATATTGAAGTAAAACTGCAACTCAGAGAGGGGGTGAAACCTGTCTTCAATCGTGAACGTGATGTCCCTTTTGCTCTTCGGGAACGCGTTGAAAAGGAACTCGCTTCATTGGAATCAGAAGGAGTTATTTCTCCCACAGCTTTAAGTGATTGGGGATCGCCTCTTGTTGTTATCCCAAAACCGGATGGGGGAGTTAGGTTATGTGTTGACTACAAATGTGGAGTAAATTCAAGGTTGATTTCTGCAAACCATCCCATAAGACCAGTTAATGATGTTCTACATAGTCTTAGAAACTCAAAATTTTTCTGCAAGTTAGACTTATACAAGGCATATCTACATCTGAAGGTTGATGAAGAAGGTAGTATGATTCAAACTATATCCACTCACAAAGGAACCTTCAGGATGCACCGACTGAGTTTTGGCATCAAAACTGCTCCCTCAGAATTTAATAGGATATTATCACAGATCCTTCATGGTCTTCCAAAAGCTGAAGCTTATTTTGACGACATCATAATACATGGTACAACGAAGGAGGAGTGCACCAAGAACTTAATAGCCTGTCTAGAACGGCTTTCAAAAAATAATCTGCATTTGAACAAAAGCAAATGCTCATTTTTCAAGGAAAACATAGACTACCTAGGGCATATTGTATCATATAATGAGATCCGCAAGTCACCAGAGAAAGTTCAAGCTGTGTCACAAATGCCACGTCCTAAAAACAATGAAGAAGTGAGACGCTTCCTTGGTATGGTGACTTATTATGCAAAGTTCATTCCTAATTTTTCAACGAAGTCCCGCCCATTACGGTAGTTATTGCGGAAAGGTGTACGGTTTTTCTGGTCTGCAGCCTGTGAAGCAGCTTTCTTGAATCTCAAGTCCGAGTTATGTAGTGAACGTGTCCTTACCCCATTCAACCCATCACTGCCTATCATCTTGTCAACCGATGCCAGTCCTACTGGTGTTGGAGCAGTATTAAGTCATGAGATGGATGGCCAAGAAAGACCCATCGCCTATGCCTCTCGTGCCCTAACACCAGCAGAATGAAATTACAGTCAGCTTGACCGGGAAGCGCTGGCAATAATTTTCGCCACAACACACTTCTACAACTATATTTTTGCAAGAAATTTCATTCTTGTGACAGACAATGAACCTCTGTCTCGTATTTTTCATCAGAACAAGGGCCTGCCACACATGACATCCGCAAGGCTCCTAAGATATGCATCGTTTCTCTCCGGGTTTGACTACACGGTAAGAGTGAAAAAAGGGAAAGATAACGAAAATGTTGATTGCCTATCCCGAGCCCCTGTTGCATCTACCTCGCCAAACATTGAAACATCAATAAATGCAGAAGTTTCACAACTCTGTGCTGAAACGATTCTTCAAGTGTCAAGTGAAGCCATTACGTACGAAACTATCCGTGATGAGACTATGTTAGACCCAGAACTTAGTGCCACCCTGCAACGTCTTCAAACTCAATCCTTGGATGAACCATATACAGTTGAAAATGGTATTCTATTCCGTCAAGACCGAATTGTTATCCCAAAGAAACTACAAAGAAAAATTTTGGAAGAGTTACATTTAACACACCTCGGCATTGTGAAAACAAAACAGTTAGCAAGACGATATGTCTACTGGCCGCAATTAGACAAAGACATTGAGAAGCTTATCAAATCTTGTGAAGAGTGCGCGCAGACTCGTTCAAATCCACCAAAAGCTCCAATACACCCCTGGGATGAACCAGAAGAAAATTGGGAACGCATACACATTGACTATGCGGGGCCATTTGATAACCACCATTTCTTGATGTGTGTTGACGCGAAATCCAAGTGGGTCGAAGTACGAATGGTGAAAGACGCTCCATCCACTGCAACTACTATCAGTCTGCTTGACAATATCTTTACCGTACATGGGTACCCGAATGTCCTTGTGTCAGATAATGCCACTATCTTCACGAGTGATGTATTCAGATCCTATTGCAAGGAGAGAGGGATTTTTCAGAAACATATTGCACCAGGGCACCCAGCAACCAATGGGCTAGCCGAGAGAAACATCCAAACTTTGAAGAGGCGACTTCGTGCTGCTGTAAATGACCCGGCACCATTATCGACTAAGTTACAGAACATCTTGTTTCAATACAGAGCAACGTCATTGGCATGTGGACAGTCTCCAGTTGAACTATATTTGAAACGTCGGCTACGTATCCGGTTGGATACTCTACTTCCAAACCAAAAGAGCTTGACTACATCCAGTTTCTCACCCCCTGTTCGCTCTTTCAAAGTGGGAGAGAGAGTGCAAGTCCGGATTCACCAGAAAAACCGTGATATTTGGCAGTTTGGTGTTATACAAACTAAACTCGGCCAGCGTCACTATGATGTGAAATTGGATTCGGGACGAATTTTAAAGCGGCATGTTGACCAGTTATTATCGACTCTCGTGCCAAAGAAAGATAAGCATGTCACTTTTGCTCCAACAAATCCTCCAGTGCGTGGTGTTCCAAACATACCAACACCAACCCAGTCAAGACTAGAAAATGAGGATATTCCTCCTGCAACCCACACTTCAGATGATACAAGGCAGACCATCCTGCAACCAGATGAACGCCCTGATCGAAACAGCCTTCCACCACCTGCTGATAATTATTTAAGAAGATCAGCCAGAGACAGGCGACCTCCTCAGTATCTGCAAGACTATGTGCCCAAATGAATATGAATAGTTCCTTTTATTTGTTTTTATATAAGTGGGGGAGACTATTATGTATCTAGTTTATGTCCTCTATGGAACTTGGTCGGAGTGTAAATATGCTTTTACTCTGTGACAATGTCAGTTGTAATTTGTTCATTGTGTTAAGAAGTAGATTCAGATGTGTGTGCTTATTAAAGTGCTATAATATCCTTTATTCAAAACACAATAGCTATAATGTGCTTTATTCAAAACATAATATCCTGCATTTCAAATCATGACGCTGTTACGTTTCAAAGCTATATTCGAGTTTGCTAACTGCACCATAGACTCAAGAAACTTTACAGAAGGGGTAGAAATATTATTTGCTAACATGTCTTGTGAAAGATTACCGTACGCAATGATGAAACTATTTAGTCAATTTACGATCTCTAGCTCCATACGTCGCTGCTCCGCCCTACATGGTTACAAGGGAAACTGAACGCAGAAAGCTAACAATTAAGCAGTTTCAATGTTCTTGTAAGCCAGGTGGATCAGAATGTTGGAAACAAGTTTTATCACTGCTTCTTTTCTGTCACATGTAGTTAGGTCCGCCATTACTATTAGACTATTATTGTTATTATTACCGTAAGTGGCTAGACTGCCCCCCCCCCCCACCCCACCCCCTTCCTCCCTACGTCCACACCAAATGTATTCCAACTCTTTCCTGTTCTCCATATTTATTCGTTATCGCCATCTTTCGACCATTGCTATTTGCATCTTATGGCATATAATGAAAATTTATATCCGTAGCCCTCTTATACATCAACTTGCAGCCGTAAACTGAGCAATATACTTTGTTTCACTCATTTTGTATTCTAACAATGAGTAAAACT
Organism: Meconema thalassinum; assembly: GCA_946902985.2. Classification (NCBI taxonomy): domain Eukaryota; kingdom Metazoa; phylum Arthropoda; class Insecta; order Orthoptera; family Tettigoniidae; genus Meconema; species Meconema thalassinum. The sequence goes on from OX336389.2 coordinate 1,091,322,009, forward strand.
CTTTAATTGTGTAGAAAATCACAAAGAAATTAACTCTATCTGTTCACCCATTCAAGAAACAATGCAAACTGTCACCACGTGGTAGTTTTATCCTACTTGGTTAGATTCTTATTTTCACCGCTAAGTAGCATATCAGATAGCTGGAGTTGGCAATCCCACTGAAGTGCTGCCAAATTCCTAGCCTCTTTCGCTCATTAAACAAATTACCGTTTGTTAGACCTGAGACAGACAAAAACAGCGTCATGCGGTTGATCAGTAAACCACTTCGTGGAAGCAGCCCCTGTGCCTCCACGAGACATACTGCCATCTTTGGGACATCAGGAGAACTTGCTATACAGGGAATGTGTTGATTTATAGCAGTAGAGAGCAGGTATATGTGACGAAAATTTGGCTAAAATATAAAATGAATGTGCTCAAATATTGAAAATTATGAAACTTTTACCTATAATGTATGAAAACACTTATGCAATGCAGGAAGAGAGATTCATATACTCTGATATAGTAGTTTGGGACATGAACCATGCAACAACTCCCGCAGGATGCAGGATGGAGAGTCTGAAATCAAGAGTTGGAGACAGGCTAGTTTCAGACCTGGAGAATCTTCATGTTTTTGAATCGCGACAGGATCTGTGACAAAATTTTCTATGATACTTTCAGCTGTGGTTGAGAGCACTAACGTGCTACCACGTGCCTCACTGTCATCGGGAGAGCGTGGTTTCCAAACCCACCTCAGCCGTCCTGAAAAAGTGTTCGTGGTTTTCCAACTTCACCACCAAGTAAATGCCGGGTTGGTTCCTTTCAACAAGTCCACGGCCGACTTCCTACCAAAATCCCCTCCTTGACCCTTCCTCAACTAGGCCCGAACTAGTGGTTGCCTGGGCGATCGGCCTATCACCATTCACAGTTGTATCTGCTGACAAAGTGTGTTCAGCTCCCAGACACCGTCCTAGCGATGGCAGAGGAATGATTCCTCATGGTGAAGCTGAGCTAGGAGGACAAGCGAGTAAAATATACCTATACTTTCAGATGTAGTAAATCTAGCGGCTAGCATTCTTGGCTGTCGCCCCACAGGCCTGAGTTCGATTCTCGGCTCTACCAAGAAATTTTACTTCTGGTCTGAGCTGGAACGGGGTATATTCAGCTTCGTGAGGCAAAACTGAGAAATCGTGGGGGTGAATTCCCCCCTCGCCCATTCTGGAAGTGGTTTTCTGTGATTTCCCATTTCTACTCCAGGAAAATGCCGGAATGGTTCCTAATGTAAGGCCAAGGCCGCTCCTTCCCAATCCTCACATGAATTACAAATACACACACTAATACAGCCTTAATAACAACACAGGTTATCAGAAGTAAATTCACACACACACCCAACTACAAGGGGTTAAATCACCACGATATCCAAGCCCCACAAATGAAACAATGGTATAAAATGGTCTCTTACTTTGGGCATACGGAGCGAGTTATAAGGTTCTATTCTATTAAGTTACTAAATTTCGTTATTATAGCGTACGAAGTCTGTAATACCTGTGCTGCTATTAAGATTATACATTCTTACTTTACCTTAACTTACCTAAATGGCCACACAAACCTAAGCAGGTTTTTGGCCTCGCCAACAGCACAGCGCCATCTTTCTCAATCATCCATCATGTCCTCTGTGACTCCGATTTTTAGCCTATTTTTCACATTTTGCAAAAATGAGGAAAAAGTAGACTTATGAGATCGGGCAAATGTGTGTCTGTCTGTCTGTCTGTCCTTCTGTCTGTCTGTCTGTCTGTCTGGCTGTGTGTGAGGCCCCCCCCCCCCGTATCAACTCCTAAACGGCTGGAGCAATCGAAACAAAATTTGGTAGGAGTAAAGATCTATACCTGAATATCTCACGGCCATACTTGAAAATGATGTCAGTGCTACCAACTGCTGAAAAATAGCAATTGAAATTTGAGCTCCATGTTGTATATCTTGGAGGGGCCGATAACCTAGATGTTAGACCCCTTAAACAACAATTATCATCATCATCTGTATATCTTGGAAGGTATGAATGGGAGCTATTTCATAACTGGCACACGTATAAATAATAATATTGCAGTTAAATTTCCAGGAGGCCATGCATGGCAGTGTTGCCAAAATGGCTATAAGCCTGCTGATAGGTCCAATATTTAAATGCATTTAACTTCTACACTATCCATTGGAATTCAACCAAATTTCGTATGTGCTATGTGTACATAAACATATATGACTCAGCCTATTCTTAAGAGCCTCCAGGGCTGCCAACTGTTAATAAATGCTCTCATTTTTTTAAATCCAAATACCCATATATCAGAAAGTATGCAAGCCGACAGCTTTAAACTATGCACACGTATAGTACCTGCCATTCTATATTAATTTGGAGTAACTTATATACGTCAGTGCTACCAACATGATTCTAAGCCTGCTGATAGGTCCAACTTTAAATACATGTAACTGCTATACTATCATTTGGATTTCAACCAAATTTCGTGTGTGCTATGTGTACCATAACAGATATGACTATGCCGATTCTTGAGAGTAACCAGGGCTGCCAACTGTTAATAAATGCTGTCTCTGTTTTTGTTACCCTAATATGATTATATCAGAAAGTATGCAAGCCAATAGCTCTCAACTTTGCACACGTATAGTGCCTGGCACTCTAGATTAATTTGGAGTAACTAATATACGTCAGTGCTGCCAACATGATTCTAAGCCTGCAGATACGTCCAATTTTAAAATGCATATAACTTCTATACTAACTAATGGATTTCATTCAAAATTGGCACAACAATAGATCATATTATTTCAGATTATTTCTGACCAATAAATTCATGACATTGTTGCCAACATGATTTTACGCGCGCTGTTAGATCCAATGTTTAACCTTATGTAACGTCCATGCTATCCATTGGACTTCAACCAAATTTTGTATTCTGTACCATAAGAGATGGAACTAATAATATATTCAGTCACTAGGGCTGCCAACTGTTGTTCTCTATTAGGCTACATTATGCCAGGTAACTTATACAGTATTTCGAACTAATTAGAAATTTGGATATTACCAACTTAATTTCGTCATTATTCTAGATAGATCCATATTGATTAATCATTGGCATGAATCTTAAATTTTAAGAAAAGTAGGCTCTTTAGTTCGTCACGGAACTTCTTGTTCTCATATCCTTTTGGACTTGGTCCCACCAGCGAAGTCTCGGTCGTCCCAATGGTCGCCTGCCTCTGGGTACACTTTCAAAAACTGCTCTTGCATTCAATTCTCTACTTCTTCTATGTACATGACGAGCCCAGCGCTATACATTCTTAGGTTTATTTATAAGTATTTGACTAGAATCTGAACATAGTCAGCCATTGCATCACTGAGACGTTGTGCACTTCCTGGAGGTTAAAATGGAACTTCGTAAACTCTAATATCTCGGCTTGCGCAGAAGAATGACTATGAAGAAATGAATATTCGCAATTATTTCAATACATCGGTAACATAATCAAGAAAGTTGGGGCTCAAGCGATAATGCGTAACGTCTATTAGGTGCCAAGCCAACGAACGTTGTCGCAGCACACTTACTTGACAAGATATTTCAGTTTTACTAAAATATGAGATGTGACCTTAAAGAAATTATTATCGCAATTATTTTAATACACGGATGACATATTCAAGTAAGGTGGGAATCAATCGATAATGCGAGACGTGCATTTTGCTTTAAGCCAACAAACGTTGTCGTAGCACAATTACTTTTCAAGATATTTCAGTTTTAGTAAAAGGTGAAATGTTTTCCTTATGATAATAGCCTTTATCAACATACACAATTTCAGTATGATTGCTGTAATAGATTCGTAGATATTGAGGACCGTCTAAATATGTCGAATGGTTGCCATGTTGAATTGTTATATGTGTAGGCCATAGAGTTATGTACCAGTAGATGAAGATTATTGCGTAGGTTCATTATTCAAACGTTCACTTCGATCACGTGATTAGGACACATGAATTGAAAACTCAATTTTAAATATTTGCTCAGCCTCCATCTTGGGGTTATCAAAACAATTGAGTTTAATTGGTTGTCAGTAGATTACTTTTTATATGAACATTTACCATACCAAGTTTCACTCAGGCGCGGATCTAGAGTTTGGTTTGGGGGGGTCAGAGATTCGATCTAGAGTTTGGTTTTGGGGGGGGGGGGGGGGGGGGTAGGGGGGGGGGGTCAGAGAATCGAAATTGTTAAGAAAAATGGTATCACTAAAAACGCAATCACAAAATAACCAAACGTACAAAACCAGACCAATTTTTTGCAAGCTTCATGGATAGAAATTTGATGCGTTTAGCGCACCAAAAATATTCGTACAAATTGCAACGGCGTGTTTTGCGACTTTTACATCGAGCTTCGAGAAAAGGATCAAGGTACGTTACAGTTTCGGCAAGTCGAGTTGATACCGACAAAGGGAGGAAGTCACAGCTTAAATTGCCAATCAAGCTTGCAGTTTGGACGTCGGCAAAAAATTTTGGTGCGAAAAAAGCCCCAGTTTCCTATCCGTGCATTGCTGCACATTCATCGTGACATCACTATAAACATCGATTCGGTAATCACAAGGTTTGCTAAACAAAATAGACGAGTTGATTTTGTTGTATAACTAATAGTTTTTATACAAGAGGTTTGAAGTTGTAAATATGTACAGTTGTAACAGAACATAATAATTCCAATAAAGATAATTCAGTATTGAATAAAATGAAAAATAAACCTGTTTTTAAGTTAAAATTCGTTAAGTTTTATTTGTCTGGTAATTGTGTTTTCGTTTTTTGAGTTTGCAAAAAAATTTGGTCTCCGTTTGGGGCGGGTCATGACCCCCGTGACCCCCCACCCTTGAATCCGCGCCTGGTTACACTGCACTCGAATGAATAAATCGCGAGTAAATTCCATTTAAATGTTTAAACTTCGCTTGGCCGCCATGTTGGTTTTGTGCTCACCAGGTTATTCACTGGTATACAGATGAACTTATGATAATATCTTTTATCAACATACAGAATTTCAGTATGATTGCTGTAATAGATTCGCAGATATTGAGGACCGTCTAAATATTTTGAATGGTCGGCATGTTGAATTGTTATATGTGTAGGCCATATAGTTACGTACCAGTGGATGAAGATTATTGCGTTGGTTCATTATTCAAACGTTTACTTCGATCACATGATTAGGACACAAGAATTACGAATTTAATTTTAAATATTAGCTCAGCCTCCATCTTGGGGTTATCAAAACAATTGAGTTTAATTGGATGTCAGTAGATTACATTTTATATGGACATTTATCGTACCAAGTTTCACTGCACTCGAATAATTAAATCGCGAGTAAATTCCATTTAAATGTTAAAACTTCGCTTGGCTGCCATGTTGGTTTTGAGATCACCAGGTTACTAAGTCACATAGGTGAATTTAAAATTAAGTTACTATCCTCTATCAACATACAAAATTTCAGTTTGACTATAGGATCTGGGAAACAAGTGTGGGATATACACTGCCAGATTGATTTCATCCCTGGCCACTATAAGCATACGACTGAGCTGTCTGTGAGAAAATCAATAATGGAAGGAAAGAGAGGTAGGACAATAAAACAACGGGGCAGAGTTTTATTCTAGCTAGCAGTGTTGCAAATAATAATCCTCAGGAAGTGTGCAAACTAAAAGATGTCTTGAAACAAAATTTCAAGATGATAGATCTTAGACCTGCTGCTCCGGTTCTTGGTATGAAAATAGAAAGGGACACAGATAACAGTATGCTCAAAATTTCTCAGACACAGTTCATAAAGAATCTGTTCAATACGTTTGAGATGACTGATGTTAATCCCTTCGATACTCCTATGGATGTAAATATGAAATTGTCTAAAGCCAAAACTGTGGACGATGAACCTTAATAGCAGCTGATAGGTTCACTTGTGTACTTGAGTGTGTGCACTGGACCCGATATTGCCTATGCATTGTCATACGAAGTACGTCCAGAAAGTAAGTTCCGTTTGGTAATAACCAGGGGCGTATATAAGGGGGGTGCTGAGGGGGCTCCAGCCCCCCCCCCCCGAAAAAAACCAATAAAATTATGAAAGTGTTGCTTTGGTAAGCGCATAAAATAATTGTAAATTTGGTTGCACCCTAATCTTAACTTATCGGCTAAGTTATAAACAATATTAAAATTGAAATTATACTAACTCGTGGTGTAGTGGGTAGCATTCTTCGCTGCCGCCCCGGAGATCCGAATTCGATTCCCAGCTCTGCTAAGAAATTTTAACTTAATTCTAGTCTGAGGGCTGGAACGGGGTGCACTCAGCCTTGTGAGGTAAAGCTGTGAATTCCACAGTATGTTTTTGAGGAATACATTTTAAAAAAATCTTGTGACCTTTCTGCTTAGTAAACTGACAAATATTTAGATATTTGCCATTTACACTCCATAGATCATAATAGAAAGTTCATTAAGTATAAAATTTTATTTGTGTGTTGTGTTGTATTGCACAACATTTTTGTATTGCCAGTAATAATTGTAGGCTATATAAACTTTGAATCTTAACTAAAATAATTACACAAAGTTATATTCTCTAAGGTATTGGTTGATATTTCTGGGTATTTTGCGGTGACAATCCCCTGAGAATACTCAAAATTTTCCAGGATAGTCAGCTCCCCACGACATTTTTTTCTATATACGCCCCTGATCTACGACAACTACGAGTTCGTGGGTGGTTGGACCGTAAAACGTTGACTGATGTGATTGAGCTCCGTAGCGCCGATGAGTCAAGTAAGGTAAGCCATTTGTTTTCTTGAATTTAAAAGGAGATGCGAAATTAAAAACAAAAAGAGTACAACGCAAACTGACTATCTAATTATTTCTATTGTGAGCACTCCTACAAATGCTGAATTTATTGCTACCCATTGGCTGGGCAATTGAGTAGTTGTTTGACATATGAAATAGCGCCATATGGCCTAAAATCGAGGTAATATCACCAGCGGCGGCTGGGGGGGGGAGTAAGTTCGATGTAGCCCAACGCACGTTCGTGTGCTGTAAACGCATACATTTTGAATAGGTGTGTTGGATCATCTAGCTAGGAGGAAATCAGGTATCGGGGTGATGCTTTGGGAAGACAATGGCATACAAATCAACCGCTGTATTATTTTCATGCACTTACTTTAAATAGCACAACATAAGTATAAAATTAACTAAAAGAGCAAATATTACTCACATTCGGTCACGTCTATTGCTTGTATGTTAAATCTATTCTTCGGTCCTTTGGAGCAGCGAACTTGTCTATGATGTCATCGTAAAAGGGCATTGTATTCATCAAGTCGTTGAGCAGTGATTTCTCTAGGGATATGGTTGCCAGCGCAGTCAGCCTCTCCTGGGATGTTGAATTCCTTAAGTATGTTTTAATCCGCTTAAGGCATGAAGAGCTTCTTTCTACTTAGGAACTGGTAGACGGTATAGTAAGTATTAAACAAAATAATTTATACGCTTCTTTGAACACATCGTTAAGTTCATTCTTATTGGTCTGGCTGCGTGGCTCAGGGGTAACGTTCTCGCTTGCTGAGCCCAAAGTTGCAGGTTCGAAACCTGGCGCAGTCAGCTGGCATTTGAGGGTGCGCAAATGCGAGGGAGCCGTGTCAGTACATTTACTGGCACGTTAAAGATCCCCTTTGGGGCAAAATTCCGGCACCCCGGCGTCTCTAAAAGCCAGTGTAGTTAAAAGGGACGTAAAACCAATAACATTATTATTATTATTATCATTCTTATTGAGCGACAAAATTATTTCCTCCAAACTGGTATTTTTGTAGGTAGAATCAGAATAGATGTACTGAAGTTTGTTTTTTAACCTGTGTGTGTCAAATATCGTGGGATAAGAGATTTTTATGTTCTCTAGAGCATCAGGAGGGAGGATTTTAGAATATTCTTCAAACTTTGAGCTATCTCCTAAGCAAAGAAACTGGAGCTTCTGCATATCTTGAAATCTTGTATCAATTTCTACGGAGACTATATCCAATATCTCAAAATACATCACTCGATACTTAAGGAAAACCTCGTTTTCTGTTTTTAAACCAGAATGTCTTTTAAGTTCAATTTTAATTTTCTTCTCAGCCATTTGAAAATAGGTTTTAAACGTTTCTTCATTCCTTTTACATAGTATCAGTTGCCGCGTAGTGTTTATTTTTGAGATGCAGAAGTAAATTTCCAGAGACTTCTTTTGGAGCACGTTAAATAATATATTAGCAAGCTCAAAAATGGCATTGAATACTATTGATAAAAATGTGAATTGGAAGCTATTAAAGTTATTAAACAACCCCTTTGATTGACGAATGGTCTTTTCGTCTGACTGAGGGTCGTGCATAAGTCTTTCAAAAATATCTTTCAATCCCTCCCACTCCTCGACAACCACGTTTAAAAGTATTATAGATAAATGCTGGGATGGTAAGGCCACGCTCGCCTTTTCCCCAATCCTTACCTGAATTACAAATACAGCTATCGCAATAATACAGGTTATCAATACACGAGGCCAAAATTACCACGATGTCTAAGCCCCTCAAATGTAACAAAAAATACGAACGAGACCAGAAAACGAATCCACTGAATTTCGGGCAGGTGCGCTAACCCACTACACCTTGGCGCAATGGCTGTTTGGAATGACAATTTTATGGCATATGAGCTGAAATGCTCTTTGCCCGGAGATACATGTTAAAAATCGCAGAAAATCAAATTCAACCGTATCCCGTAGCGAAGTACAGAACTCAGAAAAAGGGACAAACGTAAATATTTTGGAGTCAGACGGTCAGTTCCACTTTAATCTTTCAAACGTTAGAAGGCAGTTTTTTTTAGCGTATGGCTTTTAGTGCCGGGAGTGTCCGAGGACATGTTCGGCTCGCCAGTTTTTGTAGCTGCTTCGAGACGGACACCCAATGGGTGAGCTACTAGTACCGTTGGGGAGGGAAGGAGGGAAGTTGGAATGTAAGGACGAGGAGTTGGAAGGTAGGAGGCAGTGATTCCAAGGTATCCGTTTCTTACTGTTAGTTTCCATATGGAACTATGGATGAGATGGGAATACCCAGGAAACTAATGCGATTGATTCAGATGACACTGGATCACTCAAACTGTAAAACTAAAGCACAAAATGAGCTGTGAAAGAACTTCATACTGAAGTAAATAAGGGTCTTCGGCAAGAGATTCCCTATCGTGTCTACTTTTCAATCTTTTCTTAGAACGAGTAGTCCGGAGTGTTGATATTAGAGAAGGGACACTGGCACGATACATACGTGGTAGAAACACAATCCTAACATGAACGCTGTACAACCAGGCAGTGAAATACCTAGACTACGCTGATGATATAGTTATCTTAGGGAGGACGGTAAGAGCCATGGCATACAAAGAATTGGAAGAAGGATCAGGGAAAGCTGGGCTAAATGTCAACATTGGAGTAGGGTATATGTTATTATACCGAGAAATAAGAAATGAAGGCAACCTAGTGATCAATGAGAAAGAATCTGAGAAAGTCACCAATTTCAAATATCTGGGATCTAGACTCACGGAGGATAACAACACAATGGCAGAAATTAAGAAGAGAATAGTAGAAGGAAATCGGTGTTATTTTAGCCTCCTGCAAGTACTTAAGACGCACACGGTCTCTCGAAAGATCAGAAGGAGAATATACCGCATAATAATTAGACCAGTAAAACGCAACAAAAGATGATATGTGGGAACGGAAAACTCTTAGGAGATGGATTCGTCTAGAAAAATGGAAACTAGCGAGCACGATATAAAGCAAAGTTATATAGCCTATATGACGGCCTCCGTGGCTTAGGCGGCAGCACGCCGGCCTCTCACCGCTGGGTCCGTGGTTAAAATCCCGGTCACTCCATGTGAGATCTGTGCTGGACAAAACGGAGGCAGACAGTTTTTTCTCCGGGTACTCCGGTTTTCCCTGTCAAAATTTCATTCCAGCAACACTCTCCACTATCATTTCATTCCATCTGTCATTCATTTAATCATCGCCCCAGAGGAGTGCGACAGGCTTCGGCAGCCGGCACATTTCATATCCTCGCCGCTAGATGGGGGCTTCATTCATTCCATTCCTGACCCGGTCGGAGACTGGAAGCAGGCTGTGGATTTTCATTCATATAGCCTATATGCGGAACCCCGACTATCAGTAGAAGTAACTTGCCACGGATATCGTATCGGTCTACTAACCCCAAGATTGCAGGTTCGCTCCTGGACGTGGTAAGTGATTTTTGAAAGGCGGCAAAAATACGATACGCATGTCATACGATGTTGGCATGTCGAAAAACCCATTTGAATTCAGTAGGCCGAGTTCATAATGGCAAAATTAATCTCGGGAGTTTCCGCAAACACAAAGTTCCTCATTTCTCTACTAGAAAGCGCTATAGTGTACAAGGAGCTTAGATATCTAACATATAACCTCCTTGACTTTCATAGTCAAGGAACAACGAAATTCGACATGCAAGCTACCTTCTGGGTGTCAAATAGCAAAGCTTGCACCAGGAACACGAGACCATACGATATTATTATTATTATTATTATTATTATTATTATTATTATTATTATTATTATTATTATTATAGTAGAAGTGAGAAAGCCTCCGTGGCTTAGGCGGCAGCACGCCGGCCTCTCACCGCTGGGTCCGTGGTTCAAATCCCGGTCACTCCATGTGAGATCTGTGCTGGACAAAACGGAGGCAGACAGGTTTTTCTCCGGGTACTCCGGTTTTCCCTGTCAAAATTGCATTCCAGCAACACTCTCCACTATCATTTCATTTCATCTGTCATTCATTTAATCATTGCCCCAGAGGAGTGCGACAGGCCTCGGCAGCCGGCACAGTTCAAATCCTCGCCGCTAGATGGGGGCTTCATTCATTCCAATCCTGACCCGGTCGGAGACTGGAAGCAGGCTGTGGATTTTCATTCATAGTAGAAGTGAGAAGAGGTAGACTACGACGGGCAGGACACCTAGAAAGGATGGAGGAGAAATGGGCGACATCGGCATCCGGTATGAAGGACACGGCAAGCGTAAAAGATGGCTAAACGAGTTAGAGTATGATCTACGACAGGGGCGTATATAAGGGGGGTCCAAAGGGGGCTCCAGCCCCCCCCCCCTGAAAAAAAGCCAATAAAAATTATGAAAGTGTTGCTTTGGTAAGCGCATAAAATAATTGTAAATTTGGTTGCACCCTAATCTTAACTTATCGGCTAAGTTATAAACAATATTAAAATTGAAATTATACTAACTCGTGGTGTAGTGGGTAGCATTCTTCGCTGCCGCCCCGGAGATCCGAAATCGATTCCCGGCTCTGCTAAGAAATTTTAACTTAATTCTAGTCTGAGGGCTGGAACGGGGTGCACTCAGCCTTGTGAGGTAAAGCTGTGAATTCCACAGTATGTTTTTGAGAAATACATTTTGAAAAATCTAGTGACCTTTCTGCTCAGTAAACTGACAAATATTTAGATATTTGCCATTTACACTCCATAGATCATAATAGAAAGTTCATTAAGTATAAAATGTTATTTGTGTGTTGTGTTGTATTTTACAACATTTTTGTATTGCCAGTAATAATTGTAGTCTATATAAACTTTGAATCTTAACTAAAATAATTACACAAATTTATATGCTCTAAAGTATTGGTTGATATTTCTGGGTATTTTGCGGTGACAATCCCCTGAGAATACTCCAAATTTTCCAGGGAAGTCAGCCCCCCCCCCCCTCGAAATTGTTTTCTATATACGCCCCTGGTAATAACATTAAATTGTGTACAGATACAGAAAAATTATTTATTGCACAAAATTCTACAACCCTTAAACTACTTTTCCACATAACTGCCGAAATGTTGCAGGCATTTGTCGTAGCGTGGCACGAGTTTTTGTATACCTTCTTCATAGACGTGTGCCGCCTATGTCTTCAACTACAGTAGTTGTACGTTCCGCTGCAGCGCATGCGCGGTAGACGCTCTGTATCAAGGAGAAGAAACGTGCGCCATTTGGAGAGCGCTGTTAGCCACGTACGCGTTGTTGTGGATGTTTACTCGTACAATGTCGGTGTTGATTGAAAATCCCGCCGCTTGTGAAATCAGATCTGTGATTCGTTTTCTGAATGCTAGGAAAGTGAAACCAATTGAAATTTATCGGCAAATTTGCGAAGTGTATGGACAAAATGCGATGAGTGATTCAATGGTGAGAAGATGGGTCCGACAGTTCAATGAAGGACGTAGAGAAGTGCACGATGAAGAACGAAGTGGGCGTCCATCTTTGGTTACAGAAGAACTGGTTCACGCGATTGATGACAAGATCCGGGAAAACCACAGGTTTACAATTAGGGGTAGTGCTCTCGCTATGGAATTTCCCCAAATCTCACGATCACTAATTCATGAAATTGTTACCGAAAAACTGAACTTTCGTAAACTTTGCCGACGTTGGGTACCAAAGATTCTTATGGAGCAACACAAAACAAAACGGATGGGTAGTGCACTTCAGTTTTTGACCCGTTACAATGAAGGCGGCGAAGAATTTCTGACACAGATAGTCACAGGAGATGAAACTTGGGTTTCTTACGACACCCCTGAAAGTAAGCGGCAATCAATGGAATGGAGGCACACTTCATCCCCAGCAAAGGTTAAGCCGAAACAAATCTTGACACCTCGGAAAATGATGTGCACAGTGTTCTGGGACTGGAAAGGCATCTTACTTATTGATTTCTTACCGCGTGGTCAAACAATCAACGCAGATGCTTACTGCGAGACACTTAGGAAATTGCGCTGCGCAATACAGAATAAGCGCCGAGGGTTGCTGTCAAAAGGTGTTGTTTTTCTTCACGACAACGCACGACCACACACTGCAAATGTGACGAAAAACCTCCTACAGGGATTTGGCTGGGACGTGTTTGACCACCTTCCGTACAGCCCTGACCTCGCTCCTAGCGACTTTCATCTGTTCACACATCTCAAGTCTTTCCTTGGCGGTCAACACTTCAACAATGACGACGGGCTGAAAGAAGATGTTTCCAACTGGTTGAAGACACAGGCGGCAAACTTCTATGAAGAAGGTATCCAAAAACTTGTGCCACGCTATGACAAATGCCTGCAAAAGTTCGGCAGTTATGTGGAAAAGTAGTTTAAGAGGTGTATAATGTTGTGCAATAAATAATTTTTCTGTATCTGTACACAATTCAATTTTATTACCAAACGGAACTTGCATTCTGGACGTGCCTCGTATTTAAGTCAGTTTAATTCTTGCCACTGTGAGGAGCATTGGCTTGCAGCCAAAAGGGTGCTTCGGCATCTTAAAGGTACGATAAACCAAGGGCTCATTTTAAGAGCACTGGTTTAGATTTGGTAGGGTTTGCAGATGCCGGCACCGTGGTGTTGGGGTAGAGCGCCTGCCACTCGCCAGGAGGCCCCGGGTTCGATTCCCGGTTCCGTCAGGGAGTTTAGAAACTGACGTGAGGGCTAGAACGGGGTGCACTCAGCCTCGAGATGACAATTGAGTAGCTGTCTGACAGCGAGGCAGCGCCCCGATCACAAAAACCAAGATTAACGGCCGAGGGGACCCGATGCGCTGATCACGCGTCACCCCAATATATGGCTGGGCAGCGGTCGCTTGGTAGGCCTAGGCCCTTCATGGGCTGTAAAGCCAGGGATTATTATTATTATTATTATTATTATTATTATTATTATTATTATTATTATTATTATTAGGGTTTACAGATGCCAGTTCTTCCACATATAGTGATCGTAAGTCCTATACTGGTTATCTTTTCAAGCTTGCTGATGCTGCCGTATCATGGGAAGCTCACAAGCAGAGCTGAGTTGCTATCTCATCGACAGAGGCTAAGTATGTAGCTTTGTCAGAGTCTGATGTTTGATTTGATTGGTTCTAATCAAGGTCCAATGAAAATTGAATTTGTTACAGGTGAATGCGATTTGCAGAGTGTGTTGATGGATTGTAATTAAGTAATTGATTTGTATAATGACAGTCAAAGTGCACAGAAAATTGCAAATAATCCTGTTTCTCATAGGCGCACTAAACACATCAACACCAAATATCATTAGGGAAAAGGTTCAAGAGAAAATCACTTCATTGCACTGTTTGTCCACACAAGAAATGATCGCAGATTGCATAAAACAAAACATGTGTATTGTACCCAAGGAATGGTATTGAATTGTTAATTAGTACTTAAAGTACACATTGTGTTCCAAAAGGTTTTCGGAAATTGTTTTATGTTTATGTAGGGTACTGTATGATTGAAGTTTGGTTAACAAATGTCTATCACATTCTACCAGCTATTGATTTAAGTGGGTGTGTTTGAAATACGTTACCCAACAACTGATCTTTGGTTTGAATTAAATGCCAAGAAGCGGCCCTTGGTGGCGGTTTTAGTTACTACAGAGGTAGGGTGACCAGATCCAGTTCTGTGAAATAGAGGACAACACAGGAAAAATTTGAGGACATTAAGGGAAAAAAGAGGACAAATCTAAAAGTAATAAAACCATATAAGATACGATAAAAATTGTTATGAACTTCAAAATGTATTAATTACATTAGTAAACTTAGAACATTGTCACTGAAAATGTATATTATTCTGAAATTAAAACATGAAATTACACTTAATTTGTAGACTATTTATATTTATCTGAGGATGATATTCCTGCCAACAGTTTAGGTCTGTCCAACAGATATTTATAGAAGTCCTGACAAGAGTGCTCCTTAAAATTGTACTGCACCATTAATAGACCTTTCACAGATTCTATTTGCAATCTATTTTTTCCATCTGTCCATTGAGATGAAATCAACGAGAAAACCATCTCCACATTAGCATTGTGACCTGGGATACAAAAGAAATATTCTGCAAGTTTATGAAGCTCTGAGTAGCATTCAATATTTTTACTATCATTGAAATATTTTGCCCATTTTTGACTAGAAGTTAATTTAAGATATTCGCTGTTATTTGAAAACTTCTCTGTAAATTTATTCAGATTACAAAACTGATCGAAACATTTTGCATCATCAATGTGAATACCTTTCCCTTGTAAATACATAATACTTTTTTCAACATCAGTGCATTCCATCTTCTTTAAAGTTAAACTCATCCACATGAAACAACTGAAATCATCACAATATGTTACCCATTTTGTCAAATATTCCAAAGATACTTTTATATAACATCAATGCTTCATTCATAAATAAATCTGCTTCCTTATCATACCTCTCTTTTCGAACATTTTCTACTGCATCTTTCACCTTCAATGAAATGAAAGAACCTTCATATCTATTTTGAAGCATAACCTTGACACATTCCAACACATTCATGATTTCTAACACAGAACTCTCTTCTTTCTCTATGCTCAAAGTCTTTGAGCGAAATATTGACATTAGGGAATGCAGGTGCCACAAATAAGCTTCACTCAAGTTATTTCCAAAAAAATTAATGAGAAATTTTGGAGGATTTGGCACTGACAAGAAGTAAGACTTCAAGGGAAGAAACATTTCCAATAATCTCTCAACAGGAGGGAACAGAGATAGCCATCTTGTCTTGCTGTGGGAGAGTAATTGTTTGTAATTGGTATCAACAAATTCACAATATGACTTCAACTGTTCAGTTCTTACAGTGTAAATTGAGAAATAATTATACAACTTAACAATAAGACAATCTATGTCCACAGATAAAATATCAGTTCCATGTTGAATTGTATTATTCAATATATGAGCTGGGCAACCTTTACCTACCATATTCCTATTGACAACATCCTTTAAGTTAGTAAATACATTCTTGCCTTCTCTACGATTTAAACCACCAAAGTTAGTGTTCGTGTTGTCACCAGCAAAGGCCACACATTTCTCTACAAGACCTCAACTAGACAAGGTATCCTTAATATACCCTGAAATATATTCAGCCTTCTCATTAGGAGTTGTCTTTAGTTCCACAACCTTAGTTTTAATACCACCTTGTTTATAATCGAAATATTGAATGAGAATAGGAAACATTTTCAGACTACCATGATTACTTCCATCCGCACACACTCCATAACACGATATACCTTTCATACATTCTACTGTAACATCAACAGCATGTGGGCCTATTACTTTGTTTATTATACTTTCAGTTTTGGTTCTAGCTGAAGAAATTATTTTGGCCACTTCCGAATCATAATACATTGTCTGGTTCAATTTGGGTGTGCAGTCCATTGATCTGTAGGAGAGTCCGGCTCCGTGGCTAAATGGTTAGTGCGCTAGGCTTTGGCCCAATGTTCCCCGGGTTCGATTCCCGGCCGAGCCATCAGGGATTTTAATCTCCTGGGGTTAATTCCCGTGGCTCGGGGACTGGGTGTATGTGACGTCTTCATCATCACTTCATCATTACGACGCGCAGGTCGCCCACGGGCGTCAACTAGAAAGACCTGCACTAGGCCTTTCCGGAGGCCACACGATCATTTCATTTCATATCTGTAGGAGGAATGATGACGAACGGTATTGAATGCTAATGCTCCTTCCGCAGCTAAAACGCGACTCGTTAATGTTGTAGTTGATGTGGAAAAAAGCTTGTCTATAGTTTGGGAACTGCCGCAGCCTTGTACACTTTTTTTTGTGTTTATTTGAAGAAATGTGACTATCCAAATCTTGAGAATCTACGAAATTAAATGAGAATTTTATATAAATAACGCTGTTTTAAGATTTGTAATTGAATAACTTGCCCGTTGCTCACGGTAAAATGTTTCTTAAAATTTATTTTACAACTGATTTTATAAAAGTTTGACGAAAGCAGGCTGTGTTGTTCACGGTAAAATTATTTTATAAAATCCATGGATGTATCAGGATCGCCATCTACCGATAAACTTCTGAGCCAAGAATCAGCTGTTCAACACACATTGGTTTGAGAGTATGGCTCCTACAAACAAAGCAAAAATTGCAGCTTTAGCTACAATTATATGTCGTACAGTGGTAAAAAAAGGAAGAAAAGAAATGCTAGGAATTCCTGGACTCGGGAATGGATAAAAAGAAGAGAAGAGTAGAGGAATGCTGCCCTTTGTCGAAAATGAGTTGAGGTTAGAAGTTCAGAATTAATATAGGAATTTTATAAGAATGGAGGAAAGCAGTTTAAAAACTCCTAGATCTTGTTGGTCTCAAAATTATTCGACAGGACACTAACATGAGGCAAGCCATTTCTCCTGAAATGAGACTGCAAGTGAGTTCGAAGCCCGTTTATCTTCGCCTTCACATCAGCCTGGCTTGTGTTCGGCGAAATTTGTGAAACATATTCGGCGATTGAGATTTCTGCCCCCCTTCTTGCATTTCTATTGTGGTATAAGGGCGTTTTAACCTCATACAAACACTGATATTTCTGGTACTCGTCCAGTAAAACACTAACAGCTTCCTTAGTCCAGCCGGAGCCTGCCATTTTCGAAGTGTTTGTTTACAAGCGAGCTTCAAAATCTTCTCACCTCGTGCCGCCAGCATCATCTCCATATCAGCTTCCCTGATGCCCGTTGCTCACGGTAAAATGTTTCTTAAAATTTATTTTACAACTAATTTCATAAAAATTTGACGAAAGCAAGCTGTGTTGTTCACGGTAAAAATATTTTATAAAATCCGTGGATGTATCAGGATCGCCATCTACCGATAACATTCTGAACCAAGAATCAGCTGTTCAACACACATTGGTTTGAGAGTATGGCTCCAACAAACAAAGCAAAAATTGCTGCTTTAGCTACAATTATGTGTCGTACAGTGGTAAAAAGGAAGAAAAGAAATGCTAGGAAGTCCTAAACTCGGGAATGGATAAAAAGAAGAGAAGAGTAGAGGAATGATGTCCTTGGTCGAAAATGAGTTGAGGTTAGAAGATCATAATTCATATAGGAATTTTCTATGAATGGAGGAAAGCAGTTTAAAAAAAAAACTCCTAGATCTTGTTGGTCCTAAAATTACTCGACAGGACACTAACATGAGGCAAGCCATTTCTCCTGAAATGAGACTGCAAGTGAGTTCGAAGCCCGTTTATCTTCGCCTTCACATCAGCCTGGCTGTGTTCGGTCGAATTTGTGAAACATATTCGGCGATTGAGATTTCTGCCTCCCTTCTTGCATTTCTATTGTGGTAGATGGGCGTTTTAACCTCATACAAACACTGATATTTCTGGTACTCGTCCCGTAGAACACTAACAGCTTCCTTAGTCCAGCCGGAGCCTGCCATTTTCGAAGTGTTTGTTTACAAGCGAGCTTCACAATCTTCTCACCACGTGGCGCCAGCATCATCATCATGTCAGCTTCCCTGATTGGTTCGTTTCGTAAAATTAATTTTACGGAATAGAACATGTCGTATTTTATGGAAAGCTTTATCAAAGGTTTTGTAAAACTTGAATTTGACCGTGAGCAACAGAAATTTTATAACATTAAATTATTGCATAATAAATTTGAAGGGAAATTTTACCGTGAGCAACGGGCATGATTGGTTCGTTTCGTAAAATTAATTTAACGGAATAGAACATGTCCTATTTTATGGAAAGTTTTGTCAAAGGTTTTATAAAATTTGAATTTGACCGTGAGCAACAGAAATTTTATAAAATTAAATTATTGTACAATAAATTTGAAGGAAAATTTCACCGTGAGCAACGGGCATAAACAATAAATTATAGAACTTACCATGATTTGCTACCGAGACGAAAGTTGCAGTTGGGCAAAGTTTACATTCTGCCTCAAAATCATTACGCCCAAGCTTGAAAGTAGGATATTTGGTTTTCAAAGCATCTGTAAACTTGCACTTTCTTTTAGGCATCTTGAATGTGAGCAAATTTTAAACTGGCAAACACACAACAACGTCACAAGACTGCCAATCAACGGAGCACAAACACAGAAACACATTTCCAAACCCAGCGTAGACCGGAAACAAAATTTGTAGCGCTGCACATCGGTAAATAATTAAACTATTGGCATGGCGCCAATATAAACTGCGAAATACTAAAACATACATACATACATACCGGTACATTCATACGATAATATAGTAAATTAATAAAATGGAGGACATTTAGACAATTTTAAAAATTGTTCGCGGACAGAGGACAGAGACGTAAATTGGAGGACATGTCCGCGAAAAAGAGGACGTCTGGTCACCCTATACAGAGGTGTGTAAATTATTAGAATTTCTCAACATTTCAGTTTTACTTTTCATGACTAAATGCAGTAAAAATATTTTGTAAGGCGATGAAATTATGCCAAATGTTTAACCAATACTCTAAACTACATTTTTCTTTTAAGAAACTGACGGTAAAATATATTTAGAACCTCCACTAAAAGAGGAGCCTTGCTAATACAGATTGCCACTCGCTTTGTTTGGATTGCTGTATTCTAGTTTTCGTGTGAATTTAAAGCAAAGGGATTCCAAGTCAGTAGGGGTGAAGTGGGGATTCTGCGCCACTCGATGTGGCTGTGCCCATAAAACCAACATGACGACCAAGCGAAGTTGCGACTTTTAAGTAGACTTTCCTCGAGAACCCTTGGTCTGATTTGGACATGTAACATATTCTAGAACTCGGGGTGATTCCCACTTTTCTATAAAAATTCAATCCCTGGCACTATACAGCCCATGACGGGCTAAGGACGACCAAGCGACCGCTGCCCAGCCATTCGGCCTGCAGATATTGGGGTGACGCGTGATCAGCGCGTCGGGTCCCCTCGGCCGTTAAACTTGGTTTTCGTGATCGGGGCGCTGTCTCACTGTCAGGCAGCTACTCAATTGTCCTCACGAGGCTGAGTGCACCCCGTTCCAACACTCACGTCAGTTTTAAAATCCCTGACGGAGCCGGGGATCGAACCCGGGGCCTCCGGGTGAAGACAGGCGCGCTACCCCAACACCACGGGGCCAGCTCCCCCTTTCCTATGCACAACATTACTTGTTATATTAAAAAAAAGTTTTTGAAAGTAGCTGATAGTTTGAAAACTAATCATAATACAACGTTGTACCATGGTTTAAACGAATGGTCTTTATGTCCTTTATCGTTAGAACAGAACTTTATATTTTATACATTTTTTTCAAAAATGTTGAATTTTTTAATTGGCACTATTTTGGAAACAAAAAGGTTTGTTTGATATAAATAAACGGTCCCTACCCCCTCTACCCCCAAAATAAAGTTCAAGTCCCTAGGACAAAAACAATTAGTAGGGGGTAAGGACAGTTCTGCTTTCCCCCACCATTACTCCCAATGCGAGCCGATATCTCCCGAACCCATGGTCGGAGTTTCACG
The DNA here is from genome assembly GCA_946902985.2 of Meconema thalassinum. Classification (NCBI taxonomy): domain Eukaryota; kingdom Metazoa; phylum Arthropoda; class Insecta; order Orthoptera; family Tettigoniidae; genus Meconema; species Meconema thalassinum. The sequence continues at coordinate 1,091,342,278 of OX336389.2, forward strand.
AATAAGGTTTTGTTCAACTTCGGCTGACGGGGCTTTGCTATGGACCACCCATTATATTTTTAAAAAAATTGGCCACTAGATTTTGGGGTAAAAGGTGTTTTTTGGGATTATTGTTGATATCTCGGGAACCAATAAAGCTAGAACGATGTGCTTGGATTCATTTTTTTCGTCGCGCTGCCCTCTTGACGATGATGCTTGTATCAAGTAGGAAGGAAAACTCATTTTGTGGTAAAACAGTGATTTTAGACCTTTTGTTATTTCTTCCGAACCAATGATGTTACAGACGTGTACGAGGGGTCCTAGGTCTCTGGGTGACACCCTCCTTCCAATGTGATTTACAAAGTGCCTAACACTGAAAAAAATAAAATTTAAAACTTTTTACCTGTTATTTTAATTTTTAATAAAGAGTGGTTGTCATGACAGACGGTACGGCTGTGGTGTGTATGAACGAGCCTGTTGTCGACCACAGTGGCAGTGCTGAATAGAGCAAATGGATATTTCGACGGGGCGGTCCACGACAGAGAGAGGGTGCGTTTTTCAGATATTCCCTATCACAGGTGAATGATGGCGAATGGTGATGAGCGAGACCGTTCTTTGGCACAGCAGACGGTTCTAGGATATGAAAACCTATAACATTCGGTCTACCAAGTGATGTGCATGGATGGAAAGAGCCGAAACGGTAAGGTCATTGCCCTGAGATTTTATAAACTAGTCATTGGACGGGGTGAAGAGAGGTGTTGTAGAGTTAAAGTGTGTGATTAACATGTACATGTATTGAGGATGGCCGCTTGCTAATCATTATTATTATTATTATTATTATTACAGTAAAATGCTCAAGAATAATAAGAATAAATGTTGGATGTTATATGACACACACGTTTTCAATGCTACAGAACACACTTGCTTGCTCCCACTGAATACAGTACCTAGTCAGACCTTGCTGGTTTGGTCAGAGCTGCTGATAAGACAGGAATGTCCGTGTGGGCAGGAAGTACAGTATCAGTTTACTTGGCTGGTGGTGGCTAGCAGGTCTGGCGTTTAAACAACCACCATTTTGGTTCTTAGACAGTAGTACTACTGGTGTATAAGAGGCGGACATTTTGGTTCTTTATTAAAAATGAACTAGTATAAGGTACGCGAATCTTATGAACCTTAAGGAATGTGTGGAGGCGTGTGAACATGAGAGAGAGAGAGGCAACAGTTCAAGGTCAAAATGCTGAGAAAATGCAGACCCTCTCTGTTGCTAAGCTGACTGATAAAGATTGTATTAGTAATGCACTAACTGTTTAAGCAAACAGACGTATACAGTAGAGCTCTGAACTGAACTTTGGAAGAAAAATCCTTTTTGTTTTTGGTAAGTAAATATTAATATTTATTTTAATGGTGTAATGCTAATGAACCTTAAATTTGTAGTTACTGGTAAGGTAATTAATGATTTTTTCGTTTGCGGATAACCGATATACCTCCCATGTCTGAGAGAGAAACCATTGCACTTTTGATCCCACTAGAAGGAAACAGAATCAAGCCAGTACAAATCAAGGTGAGTTTTTTAAACTAACTTGTTTCATTTTTGTTTGATATTTTTTAATGAAAAACTTGAATTTAGGTATTTATGGCGGTTTATTTTATTTATTTTTAGAAAGTTGGAAAGAAAAGCTTTACTGCTGTAGCAGTCGCTGAAATCCCGAGACGCACTAGAGTGGAACCATTGCCAGCCAGAGAACTATTTAAAACTCAGGTAAGTCTAACTTAAAATGCTATCCTATTTTACCACTATTGAAACCCCTAGACAAAATTCATTACCTGTACATGACTGGGCCGATGATTGCTTTCTTGATTAATGGATATTTATTGGCAACCGGCACAACACCATAATGGTTGTTGACCGGGAAAGTACAAGGCCATGTTGGATTTTTTAAACAAAAATTTAAATTCAAATGAAGTGTCGTTCCCTATGGACTCGACTAATATCCACAGGTTTGAACAAGATAATCTTGAAAAAACGACATGACATTCGTTATTTGTTTATACAGTATATTGGTTAAAAGGGGATGTGAATGACTGCAGCTTTATAAAAAAAATAGTAGATGGGTTACTGTTAGTGCCGACATACAGTTTATTTTAAAATATATTTTTGATGGTGTTCTTTACCTTTTAATGCCAATTAATATTTAAGTTTTATTTACAAGTATTGATTGATTGATTGATTGAGTGAGTGATTGGTTATTTTGTTTGTTTTTAGGTGTGCTAATGCGCCACTAACGTAGTTAACAGACAGTGAACAAGCATACATTATGCTTTAAACAAGTACTCTCTGCTCTTTTGCAACGTTAATAACTTACAATAAAAAGTATTATTATAACACATGGCTTTAATACCAAACACAAGAAGTGAGGAAGTCGGTTTACCACGTGGGTTAAATTTAAAATCAGAAAACGATCGTTGGTTAACATTAGAATTTTGGCCTGTACGCTTTCTGTCAGCACATAAACTTGCTGCGGCGGGTTTTTATTACTTGAACCTAGAAGATGTTGTGCGATTTGTGTTTTGTAGTGTGAACATTCACACTGGGAAAAAGGGGATGATCCCTTTCGAGAGACCATTTGCGATGATTTCCTCGTTGTCCTTACATGCTTAGAAAAGAAGTGGGTAACATACCAGTGTATCCATTTTACCGAACCACAAGTCCATTCGCTACTACTTACTTTGCTGAATCACAAATAAATAATAATGATGTATTACCAGCCGACGGTGGTGTTGATATATGTGGTCCATATGCAATAGACAGTGTTGAATTGGCTTGTGCTTTTGAAAAATTGGGAGTTTGCAAGACTAAAGCACTAGCACACCCAGAGTACTGGTCTGTTGAAAAACATTTAGAATCTTATAAAATTGTTTGGCCATTAATATTAAATGACCTTACTTATGAGCTAAGTGAAGCTGGATTTTTTTTATAATGGTGTAGGGGAAAAACAATATGTTTTCATTGTGGATTTGGTTTAAAGGATTGGCAGATGACAGATAAACCTTTTGTGGAACACGATCGTTGGTTACCTAACTGGAGATACATGGTGTTGCTTAAATTTCAGAGATTTGTGAACACAATTCGTGAAGAAAACGTAATTGCAGCACAAGACATAAAAGTGCCTTTACAGCTAGAACACGCGGTACAAATAAATGAGGGTGAAAACAATGATGTGCTTCACTAACAGATACAAAGTGTGACCAACAATTATGTAAAATTTGTTTTCAAGAAGAACTAGGTGTTGTATTTTTGCCTTGTGGACACTTGATAGCGTGTGTCAAGAGTGCATTAGCACATAATACTTGTGGTATACGCAGAAAAGTAGTATCTGCTACAGTTAGGGCATTTCTTGCGTAAATAGTATAATTTATTAACAATGCATAGTGCAAAATAACTATATACACATTATTATTATTACAAGCTGTTCTAGAGTGTAATAGATATGCTTTTCTTTTGGTTATAGACTACTACAATAAATGTTCTGCACGCTATTGAGCAAGCAGGTGGCTTATAGACAAAGAAGCTCAGCGAATTGCCAACGGACATTCCATTCCGCATTATGAAGATTCGAAAATTGAAAACAGCATATGATGATCGTGTACTTTGTGTAAGCGAGTATTTTGAGACATTTCTGCCTACACGGTTTAATGATATGTCAGAGAGTGTTTTTGATATAATGAATAATGCTACACAACCTGTACACCTAATTTTTGAAGGTGTTAAAAACAATAGGTGTATGTTCCGTTTTAATTAAATAAAAAATCAAATATTAATGGCAATATAAGTGATGACAATGGACTGAAAATAGAAAACATATGTATAGAAAAATAATGTTCAGTTTTTAGAATTGTCTTTAAAAATATTATGATGAAACAAAAAAATGTATATAAAGTTTGTAAATAAATGCAAATGATGTTAGAATGCTGTTTATTTTACATAAAGTTAGAATATTCAATAGAGTGTATTGTTTAAGGCCACTCTCTTTTTGAACATAGCTAGAGACTGTCGATGGTTAACAATTGCATTAACAGTGGGATGTGGAGGATAGTATATAATTAAGAAAGACAAACAATACCCATGCAATATTTTTATTTATTTAATGTATATACTTTTACAATATTTACATACATAATACAATTCTGTTTTTAACATTGCTTTAGATTTTTAAACACAAAGCTAGCGGTAGATGTTTTTTTACAGCTAGCAATGGTTTTCGTGATGTTTTGTCGACAGCAACTGTGTTTCATGCGGTACACCACATTGATGATCACAGACACTTAAAACCTTACTATTTTTACTTTTTTAGGTTACCGCGACAATGTTTGGAACGTTGTTTTGAACAATGTTTTTAAGAACAGGCAGAGCTTTAGTGGTTTTATAGGCACAAAAACCTCATTGTTATTGCCATTACTGTCTAGTCATTTTGATCCTCTTGCAACACTACTTTTGCATATGAAAGGGAAGATGACCTAGCTGTTGCGCCCCTTAAAACAACAACAACACTACCTCTTGCATAGTCTGTGATGTTGATGGCTCTTGAGACGTGGAAGATGGATTAAACATAACTTTTTGAACAGGGGTTAAACTTTGCTCAATAAACAATGCACTATTTTGTAATGGTTTTCGTGATGTTTTGTCGACAGCAACTGTGTTTCATGCGGTACACCACATTGATGATCACAGACACTTAAAACCTCACTATTTTTACTTTTTTATGTTACCGCGACAATGTTTGGAACGTCGTTTTGAACAACGCCAAATAACAGTTCCATTTTTATTGGTTCGTTTCACAATATATGAATATCCTTTATAGTATGCTGCTGATGATGATGCTCCTGATAATTATCATAATGATAATCATCATGATGATGTTAATAATGGTAATGCTTTCTTTACACCTAAAAAGTCATTTGTAAAATTTGTATACTGAAACAATCCCAGTAAGCTAGTTCAACGGCCTCAGCATTGCATGCTTTACAACAAGCTGGGCATACCGGGCACGATTGTGAAATCAAAGAAATTGAACAAGAGCTTTGTCGTGCTGAAATTTTTGTATAATGGGTCTACGTAACCGATTAAAGTATATCTTAACAATACATATACTATTTCTATCTCTTTGCTACCGCTTTTACCCCCACTCTTGGTTCTCATATTTGTTCCTACTTTTACCCCAACTCTTTGGATCCATATTTGCTCCCACATTAAACTATTATTCTTATTACCAAGTTGACTTTACTAGAGATTAGTTTATGCTTGACTGTTGATATAGAAGTACCAGCGACTAGGTATGGTAAGCCATATGCATACTATAAAGGATATTCATATATTGTGAAACGAACCAATAAAGATGGAAATTTTATTTGGCGTTGTTCAAAACAAAGTTCCAAACATTGTCGCGGTGACCTAAAAAGTAAAAATAGTGAGGTTCTAAGTGTCAGTGATCATCAATGTGGTGTACCGCATGAAACCCAGATGCTGTAGACAAAAATCAAGAAAACGATATTGCTACTCAAAATAGCGCATTGTTTAATGAGCAACGTTAAACCCCTGTTCAAAAAGTTATGTTTAATCCATTTTCCACGTCGCAAGAGCCATCAACATCTCAAACTATGCAAGAGGTAGTGTTGTTTTTGTTTTAAGGGGCGGAACTGATAGGTCATATGCCCTGGTCTGAACCAGATTATTTCAGCCTTCTGTCCCCATTAGGACACGTACGTATAATCTCGTATCGGCCTCATTATATACCCGCAAAAATGTCTAACCACACATAGCGGTATTCATACTCGTTGCCTGAATATCTCGATGAAAACTGTCTATAATATTAGCTGCTTCAACAGCTGAAGTAATCTTCTTGATAGGGGTAAGATCGAAATGATCCATGATGCAAAATTACCAGTAATAACTTGACCCAACTGTGATGCATTCAGTACTATCAATACTCTGACAATCTTATTCAGCACCGCTCCAAGTTCTGATGTTCAATTCCCCGGGCAGAGTTTCTCACTCCCCAGACAATGCTAAGCATGCTGGTTTCCCTATGCCGGCTAAATGAACTGAACCGTGCAAGACTGGTATGTGAACAGCACTGGTCAAAGTGTTATCAAGACAAAAGCTTGTTCTGGTCATTGGATGAAAATAATCCAAGTTTAACTCTTATTGGACAGTGGAAAGAAAAATATAGACTAAGTCTATCATATGTCCGTGTAGCAGTAATAGTTACCATTGTTCTGCCACAAAGTCTATCACCTCAGTGATAACTTACGATGAATTTCACTAAAACTTCCAACACTTTTCGAAGTACAGTAACCATGTACGGTCGTAGAATTTCACTAAGTCCTAGCAACTGCGTGCTAGTAAAAACGTAGAGTATTGCAACCATGCGCACGAAGATAATTCTGAATTATAATGATGTTCGGAGCGACGTTATATGTCTAACGACAGGGCGCTTACGAAGAAGTGATATCCATAGCGACGGAGCGCCTATGGAGAAGTGAACATATTTGAGTGGTGGCTGCCAGCTCTTATATACCCAGCGGACGGACCTCTCTACATCACAGTGTGACCTCGGCTAAAATTAAACATCTCATATCTCAGCTCCCGCTCGGTCAATTTTCTTGAAATATAGTACGTTCTTCTTCCCTTGTCCGTGCCAGTAATTTGGTGTCAGTCTCATGTTTCTACTCCACAGGAAAATATTTTATACAAATATAGCCTCGACTCTAATAACCTTGCTACGTCTCTTAGCGATCTCTTGGCTGCATAAAGCTTCTAAATGCTTCTTAGAAGGATTGGCGCGCGCGATTCAAAACGTCAGCTCTGGACTTAGCATCTGGGCCTGTGCTCTCAAATCTGGGCAACTGGATTTGGGAACATCCACCCCACACATCGCCAAAAATAAAACATGATTTTTTTTTATTTTTCCTATTCACACTTCAAGCTACCTGGTTCTTGAATAGTAAACTTTCAAATTCGATGAGTTGTAAGTTCCCACAATGTTACCAGTTCGTGTGTCGGCTATTTTAAGAAATCTGGTGTCATTTGGGCGGTGACCTTCGTCATCCAAAATATGTCCCAAAAAGTTCAATTTCCTTTCGACAGAATTGACATTTCACTCGGTGTTTTTCTCTTCATTTCCATCGAAGTCTATTTCTTCGGTATGCGGAAATCGTATTGTCTCATTGCTCATGTCAATGACAGCTTGATATTTCTGTATGAAATCTGCTCCCAGCATCATATCAAATGCAATATCCTTCATCACGACAAACAAATGTCGAAAATCATGTCCTCCAATCGTAACACATAAATATAACTTAGTTTTGCATAGGGATGTCTTGTTGAATTTCTTCTAACTTCTCAGTGAGTTTCCAAAGAACATATAATTTCTCACTTATAAGACATAGCATTGCACCAGTATCAATTAAAGTATCGACAGGCTTGTCAAATACTTTTCATGATATAATTGGCAATCTAATCCTCGTTGCCATTTCTTTACGCTCATGATTATTTTGTATCAGGTCATCATCATCTGCTTGCCACTTAATGATTCTGGAAGTGAAAGTTGTAATTATCCTATCTGCTATTGGATATTTCCCGTCTTTTCATTGCTCTTGGATTGCTGCAACCCTCATGTACAAGGTTCACTCTGTTTCAGCTGTTCCATGAACTGTTTATTCTCTTGGTGTCTCTCCTCCAAGTTCTTTCCTCGTTTCCTGGTTGAACTCCTCATTGGATTGTCGTGGATTTTCGTTTCTTGGGTAGAAGCCATTATTGCTTCCAAAGTACCTTCTCTCTTGGTATCTTCCTTGGTTTCCTCTTGGTATTCCCCAGAGACTTCTATAATTGTTCGTACTGTACCAGTAAATCCGGAAAGTAGCCTGTTGGAATATCCATTGTCCCAGCTGGATCGCCAATTTCTAACAGCTCCGGCAAATTACTACATTAGAAATCGCCCCAACATGGTCTTTAGGGATTTATATACAGCAGTTACAAGAATATTGTGTATAAACAACAAACTACACGGGGCACACTTACCTTTACTTACGTGTCTCGGGGACTGGGAACTCAGCTTCGCCTACTATACATCCACAATACTCGAATACTTATATTTAAAAAAGAACCACACGTCAACGACGAAAGATAACGAACTGAGTATATTTATTAACAAGAGTGAACTAATCTAATATATACAAAATAACAATAAACTATTCTAACAACAAAAAATAAATAAAACCATACAAACTTCTCTTCCACAACACATCTTACTACATTTACTGGGTTTTAAATTACAAGCATAGAAAGTTTGAGATGCCTAGGCCTACTGTACGTGAAGAAAATCGTTATCAGGGGCTCTTGCATTCATGACATTCCTGACAACTGGTTACCTTCATTGGCACGCGTCTAGAAAACGCACCTGCATTAGCTTGCTTCATCAATGAACGCTAGCACAGCGTTGCGCTCAGAACTATTTACATTTTATACGAGGCTGTGACTCTTCACCGGTTCACATTATATAACACCAAGCTCTCCACTCCTAACGGTGAATCATTCTGTCTGGCTTGTATTAATGCTGCCTTGTGTGCGTTTAAAATGCACGTATAAAATGTACATTCAGATCTTACAAAAATGCTCATAACTCCTACATTCTTTTAACAATCATTCTGAAATCTTTATACAAACTTTCATTCATGCCCCGTTTTTTTAGACCAATTAGGTTCAACAGTCACTATTAACAGTGGGCAATCATCCATACAAAAACATCCGCTAACAAAACACACGTTATTCCAAAACATTCGATTAATAAATCCTATTGAAATTTATTTGAATGAAAATCCACAGCCTGCTTCCAGTCTTCGACCGGGTCAGGAATGGAATGAATGAAGCCCCCAACTAGCGGCGAGGATATGGAATGTGCCGGCTGCCGAGGCCTGACGCACTCCTCTGGGGCAATGATTAAATGAATGACAGGTGAAATGAGACGATAGTGGAGAGTGTTGCTGGAATGAAATTTTGACAGGGAAAACCGGAGTACCCGGAGAAAACCCTGTCTGCCACCGTTTTGTCCAGCACAGATCTCACATGGAGTGACCGGGGTTTGAACCACGGACCCAGCGGTGAGAGGCCGGCGTGCTGCCGCCTAAGCCACGGAGGCTTCTCCTATTGAAATTTATTTAAATAATTAAATCATTTCCGAAAAATATTTACAAGTAATTTGTACATAATAATAGACAATATTATGAAGCCTCCGTGGCTTAGGCGGCAGCACGCCGGCCTCTCACCGCTGGTTCCGTGGTTCAAATCCCGGTCACTCCATGTGAGATCTGTGCTGGACAAAACGGAGGCAGACAGGTTTTTCTCCGGGTACTCCGGTTTTACCTGTCAAAATTTCATTCCAGCAACACTCTCCACTATCATTTCATTTCATCTGTCATTCATTTAATCATTGCCCCAGAGGAGTGCGTCAGGCCTCGGCAGCCGGCACAGTTCATATCCTCGCCGCTAGATAGGGGCTCCATTCATTCCATTCCTGACCCAGTCGGAGACTGGAAGCAGGCTGTGGATTTTCATTTTTCAATAGACAATATTTAACGTTGCTAACACGTTACTTTCGTTATTCTGGATTCTCGGTTACTATACAACTTTCAATAAGTTATTTACACTGTTTTTCCATATAAAGATTCTCTAACACTCTTTAGTTATCATATACTGCTCACACATCGTCTTATATAGGTTTCATTACATTGTCGGTCTAATACAAACGACTGACAAAGGTTAACTGTACGTAATTACATAACTTCGGGTTAAATAAAATATAATAATTGTATTATTGACATAAGTAGACAATCGTTCTCTAATTGCATTTCCGCTTAAAACCCTTCTGTCAACACAGCTAAAACGTCACTTCACATGAACTGGACTGCTTGTATACAACGACTCTTATCATGATCCATGCCTTTTCTTATCAAAGAACAATAATTTCATTGACTTCCCTTAAAATGTGGAACTTCCTTCGCACGAGCTCTCCATAGCTCTACAAATCCTCATATAACAATATATATGGCGTAAACAATTATCATCCACTATGTTAAACAATAATCAAAACGGATTAATTGTTATTAACATTTCTTCTGTAGGAACTTTTCTCAAATAATGCATGACCCTCAGTATCGTTTCACATGACTACTGATCTACTATTATACATTCTTAAGTTCTTCAAACGAAACTTCCAATAAAAATGAACGATATTAGACTGTCATGATTGACCTCCTAAAGTTTACTACACAAAAAGATCTGTTAACTCGTCTGTCGCAAATACTTATAATAAAAATAATACTCCTGGCTCACCTCACTTATCAAGCTTTAAATTGTATGTCGCTGTAATATCAGGTCTACATAATGACGTGATATTACACAAATAGTGTAAAATAACACACATGTTATTTATAGTGTCAAATAGAATTCTATCTTGACCGGGATAAACTAGCTTTGAATTCCTAGCCAAAGATTTGGATAATCTTCTATCAAAATATAGTTCCTCTAACATATTAAATGAACAAAGCTCTCAGCTTTACAAATAATTAAAACGTCGTAATGTTTTTCCACTCTACACAAAGAATGTCTATAGGGAATAAGACTTCGGTCTTATCAAACGACTAGTATTTCCTAGATCGTCGAAAGTTTAAGTACAATAATGATATGACAATATCATTCGATGTTTCTTCTTCTCTTGAAGTTTGATTTTGTTACATTAAAGTGCTCAAATTGAATTTAAAAGAATTTAATTTGAAACTATGACACAATGTCTGAATACTTGGTTCAAATAAAATTATTAAAATTCGATAGTCGAAACGACTCGTCTTCTATGAGGCAATATAATTCCTCAAACAAAAATTTTAATGGCAGTTCAACAACTGATCCGTAGAATAAAATTGAAAAATAGATGAAGGCCAATCATCTCCTAAATAATCTTGAAGCATAAAAATCTTAGCACACATCTGAAGTGTAAAATACATGAGAAAACTGAAATACATGAAATGTGAAAATATGGAGTAAGAACGTCGGCTCAGAATGTCACTAATCAAGCTCTATGCTAAAATAAGAGACACTGCTACCTTATTTGGACGATATCTAGAAGATCTGGGTAAGTATTTACACAATACCTTAGATGTTTCCTCAGTTCAAGATACTGAGATGGATCTCCATTCGAACCTCGGATCTGCAACCTCAGAGATAGGAAAACGTTCCCCCTCCGGAATTCACCAACCTTCCTCTGGGCTCGAACGACATCCTTCTGGCAAATTCTTCTGTTGTTGCTGGGATACCCTAGCATCTTGACAAATCTCTTCTGTAGAATCTTCATTCTCCGTCGCAAATATATATCAGCCTCATCATTGAATGATAATTTATAGAAATATCCATGTAGATGGTGAATGAATTATTTCTATGCTAATTGATGTTACATTAGTGTTCGTAGACTGACGAAAATGTACAAGATGGACCATAGGCTACGTCTGTATTCAAGAATACGTTGTCTAACGAAGTTCCATCGTTGTATCTTAACTTCTGTTATCGAATATGTCACTGGCGAATGACTATTTAGTTCATCATACCAACAATGTTAATTATGTCGAATGAAACCAATTGAAGAATAATGACAGTAATTATGATAATATTTATTTGCTGCGATAATGTTAAAAGTTCTCCGCTACTGGTCACTTGAACTGCGTTCGCCAACTTCACGTTGCAACTAAAATGATATTCAGCTTTATTTCCAACACTTTTGAAAAACTGTCTTAAAAGGCTTATTTTGTCGAAACGGTAAATCTTAGAACGCTCGACTTTCAACAGAATGTAGTATTCGACCTCTTCTTTCTATATATTCACTTGGCTGAACTCTAGTCTCAAATACATATGAGATATTCTACTTTCAATGTTCTTCTCAACTTCGCTTAGAATGGAAGTGCGGTAATCTCCAACGTTCTACCCTTCTAACCTAGCGTATCCACGAGTCGACAGTCGTCGCACTCGGACAAAGCTTTGGGATCTCCGTTAACCCAATACAAACACTTCCTCACTCTTCAAAGACTGCTGGAATAAGAACCTCGATCCTTGAATCTCCCCCTCCAAGTCGAAATTTTGGCGGCCATATCAATCTCCCACCATAATTTTAGCGCGTAAATTACTAATGCTTATTACTGCGTAGATTAACTGATCTGTGTTTTTTAAAGTATCAGACATATTTTCTTTTAATATTCTCTTCATTACCAATTAAGAAAATCTTCTTCTAAGGGCCTAAATGCATAATTTCACCAAATTATGTAGTTGAACTTAATCTCGTCCTCAGTAAGGCCTCTTCTCATTGGCTCTGGGCTGGGATCCAATAGCATAATTTATAACTATATTTATAATATTCATTTCCAGACTCACTGTTGCTATGCCAATTTCAGCCTTCTAGAAGCGTCTATTGTGCAATATGTCACTTGATCGGGCTCTCCCACGGCCTCGAGCTTGTAAAACGACCCTCCTGAGTACAACTTCCAGAATTTATATTTGCTGGTTACATTTTACCATGGGGACGGAAAATACTCTAATTTTGTCCAAGAATAATTCAATTTTCGGGGGCAGTACCATCAGGTCTCGTATATGGTTTGTTCTCATATGACCTATAGTTGTTTTGATTCCATCTTCTCCTCTCTGGATCCTCCCTCGGAGTATTCTCTTCTCGATGATCTCGAAGTATCTGAGAATATCTGTCAGCCATAACTGCAAATACGCGTTGTCATTCTTGCCACCCTTCTGCTGGAAGAATTGCGCGTTCTTGTGATCCAGCTTTTGTAGAACTTCATCAAATTGTTCCATGTTATAGATGTCCGCAGCTATAAGCGTTATTTGGACATCCGCAGGAAATTGTCTGATCAAAGCAGTAATAATTCGTTATCTGTCATAGGCAGATCTAAATGTTGCAGTTTAGATAATTGCCCTGCAAAATATGTCGAATAACGTGTAGGTTGAGAAGTAGAGTATCGTTTGGAGTAAAGCTCCGCTCTCACCTGATTTTGAGTTTCTGGAGACCAGAATTTCTTCAACAGTCCTCTAGCAAATTCCTCATAGTTGTTCAGAGTGGATCTAAAGGCCCAAAACCACGTATGTGCGGGACTCTCCAAAAATTTCCCTATTACTTTTATTTCCCTTTCTTTGGAAATCTTAGAATCCTTGAGGTAATCTCCTACTTCCCTCAGGAATTCTACTGGTGTGACAATCCCAGTTCTTGAGAATTTTGATGGTTTATCTTCAACGTTCTTGTAAAAGGTTATAGGAGTGGATTGCATAAACGTTCTAACCTCTTCCTGTTTATGGGGATTATCTACCTTGCTTACTCCCTCAATATTCATACTAGTAATGGTAGGTTTGCTTTGAGTTTTGGCAACATCCTTTGCTTCCTGCTGGTAATCAAAAAAATTGTCACTAAGCTTCTTGATGGTTTCTTTGAGTTCAGCATTTTCTTCACCTACTAATTTCTTTAACTCTTCGGTATTATTTTTATTGTGCGAACAATTTACAGATTCACCAACACATGCACACTAGGCATTTGAAACGAAAGTCAAATTAAGAGTCCTGTTGACTTCGCTCAAAAGAATTATTTACAATCTTAAGGTTTGTCAGTGCAAACTTAATTGTCCATCCTGATTCCTAACATTAAGTATTCACACGTTGAAATGAAATATTATCACTCGATGAAAAAAATATCACTGTTTTTGTTTGTCTTTCAAATAGTAGCAGAAAATTAACTAACATATTTTCCAGGAATCAGTATCTCAAAATTGGTTCAGATATAAAGTTACAACAATGAAAATAACACAGTATTAATTACATGGACATTCGGGCATGGATTCGAAGAACTTCGAAGAACAGAAAAAATATATATTGTATCATCTGTTCTCGATCCAACAGTAATATTCTGAGTTCTTGACTCAATTAGCAATATTATGGTCACACATTTTATTATTAACAAAATATCAACTCCTTTAAATCTGGATTTAAACATTCAAATGTTGAAATATCAATTGGAAATATTATTTAGAAAAATTATCACAAAAGTAATATTAGTTGTTGCTATTATCAAAATTATTATTCTTTTGACAGAATGTCAAAAATGTTAATCATCAAATTAATTTTCAGAATGTTCAGAATGTTTATGTTCTTAACAGGATCACAAATATCCTCTAAATTGTAGTGGTTGTTTAGGAAATAACAGTTTTAATTTATTCACAGCATCGGCCCATTCAATTTAAATGTGTCAAAAATCACATTATTATAATTAGCATCTAGACAACGGTAAAGTCTTCTCATAATGAAATTACAAAACTCCGGGCTAACAATTACAAGGAAATATTTATAGAACACGCGGGCAAACTGCGGATTGACATGATGGTTCCATAATATAACCCTCGGTTATGAATTCGACGAAAGTGTGGCTTACAATAATAATTCAACTCCCAACATTATTTCAAAATCATCCAACCTACAATATGGTTGATGCTCCATTATAACAACCTCATTCCTGCGACTTAAAATGCACAATCAGAATGGCATATTCAACTATTTCCACACACACACAAAATTTCTTCCCAAATTATACATAATAATCAAGCCTTTGCTTGTTACTCAAACTGGAAGATTCGTAATATAGTAAGCTCCTAAATGAGTTTACAGTAATTTTACCATCAGTTTAAACATTAACTATTCCACACCGTGTCTATTTCTAGCCAAACGTTCTATCACAAGACGTTGCTCAAAATGATATTATATTTATACAAACTCTAGTAAAATCCTAATATATACATGCTATATGCTTCCCGTATCATTACTTTCCGTGTCTTCAAAAGATTTAACTGCATAATGCAAGTGTAAAATGCTCCCATAGGATTATTCCGTTAGTTGAATGTGGGCATGCGTTAACCACTAGCCTTCAGAAAAACAAGTCTCCGATCTAGCAAACTGTTTTAAATATCAACTTTATAAATCACACTACATGATATGATTATTAGAAATATAAATCATAATTATTATTATTATCTCTTGAAAAATATTGAAAATGATTATTATTAAATCAGCATTATTATTATTATTATTATTATTATTATTATTATTCCACAAATGGAATTTACGTTGCTAAATTGTTCGGGAAAAATTATCCTCGTCTTCTTATATATGGATAAAAATCCATTCCTCAACTTAAATTTATTATTAAATTTACAGTTACGACGGCTGATGACCGCGATTAGAAAAATAATTTCAAAATCAAATAAATGCTCGTTTTGCTCGTCCATTAATTCAAGTCATTGACTTCTCATGTCTGAGTGTAAAAACTACTCAGATGAAGGCTTCCATATGCCTTCCAAAAATATTTGCAACAGCAAAATATCGAAGAAAAAAATGTGTTGGCAAGACTGTAGAAAAAATGAGAAATTCCAGCTAACCACGCCTAAGAATAATGCAAAATGTAGCTTACATTCTTGTAGATCTTGATGCGGATAATCTGGTCTGAACCAGATTATTTCAGCCTTCTGTCCCCATTAGGACACGTACGTATAATCTCGTATCGGCCTCCATTATATACCCGCAAAAATGTCTAACCAGACATAGCGGTATTCATAATCGTTGCCTGAATATCTTGATGAAAACTGTCTCTAATATTAGCTGCTTCAACAGCTGAAATAATCTTCTTGTTAGGGGTAAGATCGAAATGATCCATGATGCAAAATTACCAGTAATAACTTGACCCAACTGTGATGCATTCAGTACTATCAATACTCTGACAATCTTATTCAGCACCGATCCAAGTTCTGATGTTCAATTCCCTGGGCAGAGTTTCTCACTCTCCAGACAATTCTAAGCATGCTGGTTTCCCTATGTCGGCTAAATGAACTGAACCGTGCAAGACTGGTATGTGAACAGTACTGACTTATCTTGGTTGGTCAAAGTGTTATCAAGACAAAAGCTTGTTCTGGAAAATAATCCAAGTTTAATTCTTAGTGGACAGTGGAAAGAAAAATATAGACTAAGTCTATCATATGTCCATGTAGCAGTAATAGTTACCAATGTTCTGCCACAAAGTCTATCACCTCAGTGATAACTTACGATGAATTTCGCTAAAACTTCAAACACTTTTCGAAGTACAGTAACCATGTACTGTCGTAGAATTTCACTAAGTCCTAGCAACTGCGTGCTAGTAAAAACGTAGAGTATTGCAACCATGTGCACGAAGATAATTCTGAAGTATAACCATGTTCGGAACGACGTGATATGTCTAGCGACAGGGTGCTTACGAAGAAGTGACATCCATAGCGACGGAGCGCCTATGGAGAGGTGAACATATTTGAGTGGTGGCTGCCATCTCTTATATACCCAGTGGACGGACCTCTCTACGTCACAGTGTGACCTCGGCTAAAACTAAAACATCTCATATTTCAACTTCCGCTCGATCAATTTTCTTGAAATATAGCACGTTCTTCTTCCCTTGTCCGTGCCAGTAATTTGGTGTTAGTCTCATGTTTCTACTCCACAGGAAAATATTTTTAAAAAATATAGCCTCGACTCTGATAACCTTGCTACGTCACTTAGCGATCTCTTGGCTGCATAAAGCTTCTAAATGCTTCTTAGAAGGATTGGCGCGCGCGATTCAAAACCTCAGCTCTGGACTTAACATCTGGGCATGTGCTCTCAAACTTGGGCAACTGGATTTGGGCACAGCATGTAAGGACAACGAGGAGACAATCGCAAATGGTCTTGAAAGGGATCATCCCCTTCTTCCCAGTGTTAATGTTCAACACTACAAAAAAAAACATCGCACAACATCTTCTCGGTTCAAGTAATAAAAACCTGCCGCAGCAAGTTTATGTGCTGACAGAAGGCGTACAGGCCAAAATTCAAATGTTAACCAACGATCGTTTTCTGATTTTAAATTTAACCCACGTGGTAAACCGACTTTCTCCCTTCTTGTGTTTGGAATTAAAGCCATGTGTTATAATAAAACTTTTTTATCGTAAGTTATTAACGTTGCACAATAGCACAGAGTACTTTAAGGCACAATGTATGATTGTTCACTGTCTGTTCAATACGTTAGTGGTGCATTTACACATAAAAACAAACAAAATAACCAATTACTCAATCAATCAATCAATACTTGTAAATAAAACTTGAACATTAATTGACATTAAAGGATCAAAACACGATCGAAAAAAAATATATAAACAGTATGTCGCCACTAACAGTAACCCATCTACTTAATTTATTTTATAAAGCTGCAGTCATTCATATCCCCCTTAACCGATATATAAACAAAAAATGAATGTAATTTCGTTTTGTCCAGATTATCTCGTTCAAACCTGTGGATATTAGTCGAGTACATAGGGAACGACACGTCAGCTGAATTTAATTTTTTGTTTAAATTAAAATCCAACATGGTCTTGTACTTTCTCGGTCAACAACCATTATGGTTGTCCCAGTCATGTACACGTAATGAATTTTGTCTAGGGGTTTCAATAGTGGTAAGATGGGATAGCATTTAAGTTAGCCTTACCTGAGTTTTAAATAGTTCATTGGCTGGCAATGGTTCCACTCTAGTGCGTCTCGGGTTTTCATCGACTGCTACAGCAGTAAAGCTTTTCTTCCACACTTTCAAAAAATAAATAAAATAAACTGCCATAAATACCTAAATTCAGGTTAATACATGCATTCCATAAAAAATATCAAACAAAAATGAACCAATTAGTTAAATAAATCTCACTTTGACTTGTACTGGCTTGTTGCTGTGTCCTTCTAGAGGGCTCAAAAATGCAATGGATTCTCTCTCAGATATGAGAGATATAACGGCTATCTGCAAACAAATAAATAAATAAAATCATTAATTACCTTATCAATAACTACAAATTAAAGGTTCATTAGCATTACACCATTAAAATAAATATTAATATGTACTTACCAAAAACAGAAAGGATTTTTCTTCCAAAGTTCAGTTCAGAGCTCTACTGTATACGTCTGTTTGCTTAAACAGTAATGGCATTACTAACACAATCTTTATCAGTCAGCCTTTTCTCTGCGTTTTGATCTTGAACTGTTTTCTCTCACTCACATGTTCACACGTCCCCGCACATTCCTTAAGCTTCATAAGATTCGTGTACCTTATTCTACTTCATTTTTTAATAAAGAACCAAAATGTCCGCCTCTTATACACCAGTAGTACTACTGTCTAAGATCCAAAATGGCGGTTGTTTAAACGCCAGACCTGCTAGCCACCACCAGCCAAGTAAACTGATACTGTACTTCCTGCCCACACGGACATTCCTGTCTTATCAGCAGCTCTGACCAAACCAGCAAGGCCTGACTAGGTACTGTATTCAGTGCCAGCAAGCAAGTCTGTTCTGTAGCATTGAAAACGTATGTGTCTTATAACATCCAATATTTATTATCATTATTCTTGAGCATTTTACTGTAATAATAATAATAATAATGATTAGCAAGCGGCCATCCTCAAAACATGTACGTGTTAACCACACACTTTTACTCTACAACACCTCGCTTCACCCCGTCCAATGATTAGTTTATAAAATCTCAGGGCAATGACCTTACCGTTTTGGCTCCTTGCATCCATGCCAAGAATGTTATAGGTTTTCATATCCTTGAACTGTCTGCTGTGCCATAGTGCGGTCTCGCTCATCACCATTTACTAACTCGTTAAAGACCCCCTTCAGGGGGTAAAAACATCTTAGCACGCTTCATGCATTTTCGGATATTCGCTTCCGTCAGTTCGTCATAGGAAATATCGGAAAGTGAACCCTCGCCCTGTCGTCCCCTCTAAATATCCATTGTTCTATTAGGAATACCACCACAGTGGCCGGCGACAGGCTCGTTGAAACACACGTCCAGCGCTACCGTCTCTTTGTGTACCACTATTCATGTAAAATTTAAAAACAGGTTAACAATTTTTATTTCAACATGTATGGCGTTAGGCCCTTTGTGAGTTATGTTTTTGGGAAAAAAGTAACTACCACATTTGAAAGGGAACGTCACCCCGAGTCCTACGAGTCCTCGTACAAGTCCCTAGCAGCATTGTTTCGCGAGATATAACAAAAAGTAAGAAATCCCATTTTTACCACAATATACATTTTCACATCTGCTCAAAACATTCATACTCGTCAAGAGAGCAACGCGAGGAAAAAAATTAATCCAAGCACATCGTTCTAGCTTCATTGGTTCCCGAGATATCAGCAAAATTCACAAAAAAAACACGTTTTACCCCAAAATCTAGCTTCCAATTTTTAAAAAAATATAATTTGTGGTCCATAGCAAAGCCCCCGGCAGCCCAGTTGAACAACACCTCATTCGCGAAACTCCGACCATGGGTACGGGAGATATCGGCTCGCATTGGGAGTAGTGGTGGGGGTAGCAGAACTGTCCCACCCCCTACTAATTGTTTTTGTCCTAGGGACTTGAAATTTATTTTGGGGGTAGAGGGGCTAGGGACCATTCATGTATGTCAGACAAACCTTTTTGTGCAATTCCTAGTTTCCAAAATAGAGCCAATTGAAAAATTCAACGTTTTTCAAAAAAAATGTAAAAATATAAAGTTTTGTTCTAACAATAAAGGACATAAAAACCATTCGTTTAAACCATCGTGAAGCGTTGTATTATGATTAGTTTTCAAACTATCTCCTACTTTCAAAAACAAATTTCCATAAACTTTTTTAAAATATAACAAGTCGTCCATAGGAAAGGGGGAATCACCCCGAGTTCTAGAACATGTCACATGCCCAAATCAGACCAAGGGTTCTCGAGGATAGTCTACTTAAAAGTCGCAACTTCGCTTGTTCGCCATGTTGGTTTTATGGGCACAGCCGCGTCGAGTGGCTCAGGATCCCCACTATTACTGGTGGTCCACTATTCAATATTTCATGGACCATGGATGAAATTATGTGATTTAGAGGGTACATTCCAAAGTCAATGATAAAAGAGAAGGCGGACCCAGCATAAGTAGGTCTAGGCCTATCCCTCAGAATCTCCCATTCCAAAAATGTACAGACGCAGTTCCCTTACGGGAAATGTTGCAAGTTTATAGGGGACAAAACATTACTAAGTACGGTAGGGTGATAAAAGTTTTCAGCAGTTACCGGGGTAGTATTTTGAATAGTAAATTGTGACTTACTTTAATTCTTTATTTGTTTCTAATAATTTGCACATTTCAGTATAATGTTCCTGTTGATTCTTTTGTCTTCCGTTTTATATTAGGCCGGTATGTGACCTAGTAAGTTAGTTTATCTTGCATATACGCCCAGTTGACATTCTACTGCCATTTACTCCAACAAATGGTAACCGTGTGGAGTAACAAATTTACAGCTCTCGGTATTTGGTTGTAGCTGGAATATTTCAGAGTTTATCATAATTCTGACATGGTACAGGGGTTTCATCGTATGAGTTCTCTGGAAGTTTGCACTAACCCAAACAATATTACATCTTGAAATATGACCTCGTGAATTGCTGCAAACCCATGATGTCGAGGAATGTTGTGGCTATCAGCCATAATAACTTGTTTACCGGTATCTAAGTTGTCACTAAAGGTACCGATATATGCATTTGTAGATTTGTAGGGGAGGCAAGGATTGGAAAGGAGGTAGCCGGGGTCTTAATTTAGCAACCGTCATTTTACTGGATCGGGGTGGTGGTATCTTACCAATCTCTCAGGTTCCGGGAGTCTACAATTATTTGAAAATAAACCTAAGTACCGGAAACAAGTCCATGTTGGACGACTTGAAATGATCTGGAGGGACATGACAAAACTTAGGTGTTTATTACTTTTTTACAGCGGTAATAAATACTCAGTAGGCTACCCTGTGCAGATCAGTTTATCAATTTATAACAGCTGATCGTCGAGGATGCAGCCATATGATGAAAATATACATGTAACGCCCATGTTATTTGACAGAAGTCTAATTCGAGACGATAATGTTTCTAGTTTGATCTGTGCGTCTTGTAACACAAATTGGAAGTTATCTTTATGACTTCTGAATGTCTGAATGCAAGTTATATCGATTTCAGATGTTGCAGTAATTCTAATTCAAGTTCACTTTCACTGAGCCTATTTAAACGTGTCGATAGGTTTGTAATGTGCTTTATAGTTTGACAATATTATATTTTCCCCGCCTGCCACCAAATCAGGTTAGTGTGTACATAAGCTTTGCTCAAGCAGGCACAATTAATTTTTCTATATATCTAATCAACCGAAGGATCAATACTACAGTAAAAACTTGCGCGACCATGGCTATATAGCCTATTTTTAAACATGTAACTTAGAGTTAATGTTCGCAAGTTGAGCGTCATGGTCTTATATGTTTTATTGTTATTGACAAACATAAGCTCTCCTTATCACTGTGCCCCTCGGGGAATCTATTCGGATTACGAGTAGGCTACTAACATACATTCGGGCGTCAGAAGTTACTTCATTTGATTTATTAAACATGAGACTGATTTGGCGTAGGCTACTGGGGTGATTATGGTCTTTGACTAATTATTACGTGCTCTTTCTGTGTTCTAGTTTCCGGAATATAATGGAAGAAAAACCGATCATCAAGGCTGAGCCAGGATGTTTGTCTTATTCAGATGACATCTCTAACATAGTAAGTTGCATTCTAATTCGTAGCCTATAGGCCTATGTGTAACATTATCTTATATGCATGTGCATGGCAATACTCAATAGTAAATGCGAGGCTCACCAGGATCTGTTAATATTTACTGTTTATGTTACTCATAACTCATATTTTGTCTATACCGGTATATTTTACATTGCGTCTTACTTGTATAATAATACTTCCCAGGAGTCAAATGAGCAGTTGCCCTCCAAGCAACTGCAGGACGAGGCTGGTGATATGTTTGGAGTAAAATGGACACCAGTCGATATTAAACAGGAACATCGAATTCAGGTGATTATAGGTTTTGCATAACCTCTCTTATAATAATGCAAATGACTTATTGCACCCTTGTAAAGAAGTGACATGAGACTCTGTTTTTCGGGAGTGTTCGGTTCGTACGGTTGTTGTATAGATGTTTGCTTCTATAATTACAAGGTAACATAGCGTGAAATAAAATGTCAGTAAGAAAGTAAAGCCAAAATTAAACAAGAAGAACAATTTAATACCAGATCAAAATTAATAAACAACACAAATAAAACACATCATTTCCTTAATTTACTTGAAAATTAACATGAATTATATCAGGCAAAATTATCTCACAACAGAGATTGGAAATATAAGTTCAGGATCTGACACTTGTCCTGTTATCCTACAATCATGTGTACGGTGATGTGACGATGTGTACAAAAGTGAATAACTACGGGTACGATTCGCGACCATCGGGCAAACCGTCAGGCCACGAATACGTATTATGTGAAGATAGACCGGCATTTGGGAACACACAACAAACAAATGACAATAATATCCGACATTCACTAATATTAACAAAATACAAAGAGATTCCTGCTCGGAATCTTGACCAAGTGCCTTAAAGAAGGACTTCATAATCAAAACTAGGTAATGCCCGTGATCACTCTACTCAGACATAACTTAGATGACCGGGTGTCATCTTTATAAAGACACTAAGTGTCTACCAAAAATGAGAACAAACATGAATAAAAGAATCACATTGCCAAACGGCTGTTATATACAACACAAACTTAATTTAAACAAGGCGCATGAGAATTACTGGCTAGGCATGAAGAACGAAATCCCTTAACTCAAGTCCAAATAAACAGGCAGTCTAAATTAAGAAACTGGGTCCCGGATGAACCGGCCCCCCTAACTACACAAGTCAGTCTGATATCAGATAGATCGCAGTGTGGACGTCGCATGTCAATAACCCGGTGTGTAAAGAAATATCTCAAGTTACTCAACAGGTGACTCAAGACCGCAGCTCAATATCCGTATTTCACCTTAATAAATGTGAGTGTCAACAAAAATCATCATATGGCCCCAATAATTCTCTCGGAATTATAAGGCTCGTTGGGATCGAATCAGGGTCTCCTCGGAGCATCACCTGTCGTCCATTACTGCTGCAGACAGGATATGATCGTCATGCCATAAATCCCCGCGCAAATATAAAACACACTAAGACACACTTCACACAATATGACACATCTGGATTTGACTTTCACCTAGAATAAATCACACAATATATTTTCCACACTCGTGCGTATTGGATCCAAGACTTGACATAATCAAATGAAGACACCAAGCATGGTTTCATTATATAAGAACAGACGGTCCTTCACAAATAGTATTGCATTCTGGCAATCCAAATAAAACAAAGTAGCCTGTTCATTTAAACAGCAACAAAATATCATATTTTCCCCCAAGTTCTACAATTATATTATTTTCAATAGCAGCTTCATTTATCACCTAGTCTGTAATTCATGTCCTCGCAAAAATCAAATATATTCACCTTGTACACGCGGTACAAGAATAACATTCCCTTTACATGAAATTAAAATAACAGTAATCACGGCACATTACACCATTTAGTTATTAAATGTCGGATGCACGAAAAATCCAAACACACTAGATTTACTATAAAAATCAAACACAAGAAAAATATTTACAATTTGTTCCCAGCCAAATCTATCTACAACTACATTAATAAGTTAATGTTTTGTACTTATCACTTCTGCAACACCTTCAACGTATGTCATCCGCCATGACCCACGCATGCCTTAGCACGCCATGGACATCTCCTCTGAAGATCGAATGGTCACCATCCCAATGCTCGACCAAAAGTTCATCATCTTGCTGATTCCTTAAAATGGTGAAAACAAAGTTCAAATTATATTATTATACGAATTACTATCATAACCTACTAAAATTGTTCATGGGTTACTAGATTCGCCCAGTGTCCAATTGCAATTTAATCGAAGACAATTTCCCTAGATAAACAGACAACACTCCTATCTTCACACGCAAGACTTCACTCGTATTTATCATTATACAAAATGTTAAGTATAGTTTCTAGACCGCAGTCTGATAGTAAAGTTTTAAGTTCACACGTCGAATACATTTACGAACAAGTCATCTCCGCAGAGATACTGAATAAAAGAACTTGTTATCTCCTCAGAGATACAGAATAAATGAACAAAAGTTATCTCCTCACAGGTACTGGAAATAAGAACACCTCTTATCTCCTCAAAAGTACTGAAAGTTATGAACATGTTATCTTCTCAAAGATAAAAATTAACGAACGTGTCCTATCTCCTCAGAGATACAAAATCAATGAACACACGTTATCTCCTCAGAGATACGGAATCAATGAACACAATAGTACATGTTATCTCCTCAGAGATACAAAAATTAAGAACACTATGACCAGGCAACTGGCCTAATTTATACAAATCGGTAGCACATACGGTGGAGGGGTCAGCTTAAAATTTAATAAATAGAAGAAATTGGCTTAGAGACTTGCGACAAGTATCATTGATCTTCTAAAATCACGCAGGTTACACTTCTGACGTGCGGAAGTCAATTTGATCGAGGATTTATCACATAACACTTTCCTTCGTAAATCTGGGCCACGCGATATTTGCGGGTGGATTTAGCATCATCCCTCTGAATTGTCAGTTCAATATTTCGTCGTTGCTTCAACCTCGGAGACTCCTCCCCATTTACGTCACAGATCACTCCTCTTCTCACTTGTTCGATCTTGGCGCTTCTCCTCTTCTGCTCGCTGACGCAGCCTGAAACAAGTCCTACGTCACGGCTGACGCACTTCGAGCCGACATTTCCTTACCAATTCTCAGAACTCGCCAAGAATAAATTAACTTCCTTCCTCATTGCAAGCCTCCTATCTTCTTGCGAAAATAAGCAGCAACTTACAACCTGTAGTCCCAATGATTCTTTCACTGAATAAAATATTTTATGAAGCTTTATTATCAGGCACTTATAATAAGGGTTCATTATATATTAAATGTTATTTGTAGGTTTCAATTACTCAGTACTGTTTTCTATAAGTAAACCTAACAGTAGCTGATGTTATTTTATTGATTCTGCTGTTTCACTCTGCTGGCACTCTGGGTCCGTTAGGGAAGTCTACACCACATTCCATATTAAAACTCACTTATATATGGCGCTTGAGACATGCTGTTTTTGTATTATATGACTTATAGCCTAGTGGGGAAAATGGAAGGTCGTAACGGCAAACTAGCTCAGTACTGGGTTCATACTTGGTCGTCAGCAATCATATTTTAAATGAATAATCATCATCACCACATCTTCCTTCTTTTTAAAAACAAGACCACCATCGGGACTCGAAACAGAATACCTTTCATTCCAGGCAAATTCACCACACATGGTCTTTGCCTTGATGTAGAGGATAAGTATAATGAGTAACATGCGCTCTAGAATATTTTGTACGAATCCTTGTTATAGATAACTCAGTAAAATTCATATACGGTAAATATTAACTTGCCAAAGCTACCGTATTAAGGAAGATCTTTAAAAATAGACTCATGGGGAAGAAAGATGGCCACTACAAGCTCAGTTCCAGCAAAAATACAATGTCTGGCTGCAATCATACAGAAAAGCTTCGTACTGCTGCCGGGCTCCTTTTTCCATCTTTTCTTTTGGCCTCCATTGGTCAAATCCCACAATTTCGATCCCAATATAATTAGGTATTCATCTATTTTCTCACCTTGATTGACTGTTTTCATACTACCGGTTCCTTGTTACGGTACTTACTTAATATTTCCTTGACTATTTTCTATCAGAAGACCTTTCTCTTCAGAGGTAACTAAAAGGGCAGAGTGTAGCCCACCTTTAAAGGTAAACACTACGGAACACCAACAAGAGAACATCACAAATATTAATTAAATCCGATGTAATACGTCTGTGCTGCTATTTAGTTTAATATTGAACTTATACGAGTATAATTCTTACGCAGGACGATATGTGACGTGCTTAAATGTGGACATGAGGAAAGGGTTTTCTTGTTCTCCTATGGTCTTGTGCTGTAGTGTGTTTTGTAGGTGTGTAGATGGACTGCTGAGGGAATGTTTGAAGTAGTGCAATGTGATGTGAGTCGCGGTAAGCCCTTTCACATGGACTGCTCCATGTCTGGTGCATGTTTCCAATGAGTACATTTACATCCTCTCCAGGGATGGTTTGTGTGAATTTGGTAATGAGAATCGATCACAGATTTTCATGAGGTCTAACCAACCAAACAGGAAGATTCTCATTGATGCTGCTCCCTTGCAAGGGTTTTACACTTTGTGGCTTTAAGGTGCCCATCTCCTCCCTTCCAAGTTTGGTATTCTTCGAGAATTTAGGCATCCTTTGAAATTTTCTTATTTTGTAGACAATTAGAAGCTACTTTTCAGTGTTGTCATCGTAATTAAAGGATTAATTTTCAGTCGCTGAACACTTTAATGTGACCTTAATATAACGTCATCCTCAATCAGTCGCAGTATTAATTAGATTTTATTATTTTACAACCAGTGCACATAAGTTGGATATTTTGCTGATATAAGCATTGCCCTCTGCATTATTGTTTGCCTCTCTCTTCAACCTTGTGAAAGGAAGCTTAAGCTTCAGGGTAACAAGCCGGTGGCCATGATTAAGAAGTTTCTTTAGAGGATAGCAAGAGTTTCCAGCCTCGTAGGTACTACAGAACCAGATATTCCACGAGGCAGGGAGGAATGGAGTGGAATGACGAATAACTATTTGATATAGTGTGAAAGATAAAGGTTGGTGTTATCTAATATTGTCATATTTATATTGCTAAAGCTTGGAAATAGCAGTTCCGATTTCCGATCACCATCACCATGACCATAGCGGACTGCACATGAACAAGAGCCTTTTGATAACATCAAGTTGGAAGTCTGCCTGGCACCGACATTGTCATATCTAGACTCCGTGGAAGATATCTTCCTTCTGATGAATGTCAATTGAAGTGGTCCTTCATGAAGGAGTGATAGAGGTATAACTGAGTATGCTAGCAGGAAACGATCTCTAGTCAAGAGGAATTATACATCAGAAAAGAGGACACGGGCTGTGTTCAGTGCTTTCGGTGAATTTAGAGCTTACCTGGATAACAGAAAGTTTGTCATAATGCCTACTTTCTGTGGCCACAAATATTGTCTTGAATCATATCAACTAATAAGATGGTCCCTCCTTTTATCTTACTTTATGACTTTGAAGCTCATCTTATTATGTGTCCAACCATCTTGGTATAGCTTCCTTATCCCTTATTCCTCTGATAAAACCGAACGGTTTTGTTAATTTACCTGGCTTTCTCTTTTCAGGAATTTTATTAAAATCTAATGTTCATTTGACTTAATATTTTCCACAGCAACCAACCTTTCTCTCCATACATTAATTTCGTTGCATTCTCTGAGCAGATGCACTGCATCAAGGCAAAGGTCGTCTCTTTCTTCTTCTCTCAATGCGCTAGCGTTATACATCCTCATTGACCATACAATCATTCCTCTCATTACCATTTTTATTCAGCCTTCAGGGTTAATTCTCAGAAAGGATATATATATATATATGAGCCAACAGCTTGGCCATGTTGAAACATGGGATTCTGTGAGATCTCCGTTGTTAACCAATATTGGGCGTGGCCAGAACCTGCACGTGTTCTGCAAGTTAATACGGAGGCTGTGGAGAGAGTTGTTTATGGGATATATAAATTTATACTTTCTTGTTTAAAAGATATTGCCACTGTGCATTGTTGCCGAGTAGATTCATGATTTGTGATGTCACTTGGCGTACCCGTGGTGAGTAGCACAATATGGAGGTCATCTGATGAAGTTAGAACACCAAAGTCTGGGATTTAAACCCTCAAAACAGAACTACTTCTTCTCTGTGCGCATTTCTGATGCATTTTCTATCGAAAATCGAGGTAATGAATGCTAGATGGAAGGTAACTTATTCTTTGATTACGTCAGTGCACATTTACAATTTGTGTGTAAGATATAATTTGACCTATGCAAAGAAATGTGTTTGTGAAATAACTAATTTCTGTGCAGGATGATACTGATCTCACCAATGAAATTAAGATTGAGGAATGCGCAATACCTGAGATAGACCCAAATCAAGCATCACCATCTTCAGTAGGAAGTGGAGAGTTGATAGAGGTAAGTACGTTATCGGGTTACTACTTGTTTGCATCTCATAAAATACCCCCTGTCTTTTTTTCCTCAAGGGGGGCGTGGTGGCTCAGCGGTCTAGCTGTATGCCTCTCACTTAGGCGGTCCGGGTTCGATTCCCGGTCAATGCATGTGAGATTTTCGAAGTGAAATGCCATGTTCTGTGGTTCAGATTCCACGTAAAAAGGAGGTCCCGTGGCTCATGATCTCGAGATTAACGGTCACATTACACTACCAGCTTCCTTCCTTCCTTTTTTTCCCCCTCAACAGTGCTACTTAGGGATTCGAGAATTGTGTGTTCAGATCGTACTCTCGCCAAATGGAAGCTGTCAGCTATTTGTTAGTGTATTGTACAGAAATTTCAAGCCGTGTAGATGGATGGTGCAGCATTATCATGACTGACCAATGCTGGACTCATACTCATTACCTCCCTCTATGTATGCCATTGCAATGTTATTGGTTTTACGTCCCTTTTAACTACACTGGCTTTTAGAGACGCCAGGGTGCCGGAATTTTGCCCCGAAGGGGATCTTTAACGTGCCAGTAAATCTACGGACACGGCTCCCTCGCATTTGCGCACCCTGAAATGCCAGCTGACTGCGCCAGGATACGAACCTGCAACCTCGGGTATGCCATTGCCTTATCCACTAAGCTAATGTAGGATAGATATCAATTCTCATAGGTGAAGGGTACATGAAGTGAAACCACCATATCCTGAGCACAAACACCTTTGTTCTTCTTCTGCTTCTTGGAAATTGTGTGGGCTCAGCATTTTCTCTCTACTCAATAATAAATTCCAAAGCTTTGAAACATTGTTTATCCTGAACTAGCACCAACATATAGCGCACAGGTACTATGTGGGTTCATTTTGTTATTTTGGTCAAATAACACTCAAAAGGCTGTTACAAACGCTTTTAAATTAAAATGTCTCGTATTATCAACTTGCTATTCTTCTAATTCGATGCGTATAGAATGACAACGGAAGCCAAATCAATGGAATCCCAAATAGAACCGTCATGACATCTGGCGGAAAAGTTTCGGATAAGAAATCCTTTTACTGAAGAGAGCTGGGTTATTGATTGATTTCCGTGGATCTAATATCATATGCTTGCTGCTTGCATGACGTTCTGGTGTGTTTATATCAACAACAGCATTCACTAAAATTGTTGGCGAAATCGTACGCAATGCCCTGTGTAGAAATTGGAATTGCGGATATTAAGATACAGTGCTACTTCTTTGCCATATTCCCCAGTTTGTTTATGCATATTCGGATATCCTTTGCCAAATTTCGAATGATGTAATTTATGACTGACATGTTGGATTTTGTGTGCATGTGCGAAGCTATCAAGTATCTAATTGGTCGCACAACTTTTTCATAATGAAAATCTTGAAGTCTGATTGGTGGAGAGAAGCTGTATCATAATGAAAACTAGTACTATAATGGCCCTCATTTTCGTACAGTTTTCTGACATATAGTATTTACATTTCCACATCGTCGAACTTAAATTATATTAAAGCATCAAGTCCACTGATTAGATTGCAACCTTGAACCTCTCATGAGTTATGATTTGCTGTAATGAAACCAGTTCAGGCTAAATTGTCAGACTAAGAGCCTGACCGGAAGTGTTGAGAAGAGAACACTTAATTCATGCTGGCTTCACCTTCATGGAGAAGGGAAGAAACAAAATGCTTACTAAATAAATCCTATATTCCTCTACCGCCATAACTGCTGCTGATAAGGCCTAGTAGTTTTATGTACTGGCTGCGAGATAGCATTTTCTAGTTCACTTTTAGCATTAGAGAGCGATGCGGCTTCTTGATTGGCTGTTCTGACGAAACACGACTGCACCAAGGGCTGTGATTAGTCAGCGTAGTTATAGAGTGGAACCTATCAGCGATGTCGTTCCAGGTTTGAAACAAAACAAGAGTTTAGTGCTTTTCAGTCGGTCAACACGAATGTACCCAAAAGAGATGGGTTATGCCCTAATCCTGAAATAAATTACATGAAATTAATAAAACACTAGGATGACCAGTTTCGATCGCCAAGCGATCATCATCAGATCCATTACACTTAGGCTATAAAATCTATGTTTGAAATACAGGTGAAAATATTTACAATATGTACAATTATTTAGTTGCAGTATTGGTACTGAAACTGTCAGTGTATGCTAAATGCAGTATATATGATGTTAGGTGAAATGCTAAATGGTGATAGCTATCCGGAGTTTGTACTTTGGAGAGATTATATGGTTGTAAACTATGGTTAAACTATAAAATTGTAGGCTAACAACTTATCTGATTGTCTTCCTTACTACAGCTACTCGCAGTTTTCGTGCTCACTGGAACTCGCTGTGCGGTCGACTGCGGTGGTTATCTTAACGACTGGTTTTTCCCTGCCTTATCCCCCCTGCCCATACGTGCTGTGGGGAGTGATAGCGATGTGTTTATATCGAAACTGGTCATCCTAGTGTTTTATTAATCTCATGTAATTTATTTCAGGATTAGGGCATAACCCATCTCTTTTGGGTACATTCGTGTTGACCGACTGAAAAGCACTAAACTCTTGTCTACTAAGGCAACACTGAAAATATGGCTTCAAACACCACAATGTTTGAAACAAAATATGTACAACTCCCACTGGTTTTTACTTCCTATTTTCTTGGTTCCTTCTATTGTAATGCGTCTAGCAATAGTTGCATGATCATTGTTCCTAGGCCATAAGTGTTTCCGTAACTGCGGTGAATGGTAAGCTCATTTTTCGGCTCCGTGGTTGCCATTCATGCCTTTCAGGCCATCGAAAATAAAATAATTTGAGCCACCTCCCATGTGCATACAATTCTTGATCGGGAGTGGATGATAAGCTACTTCCGCATTCGTACAGAGTAAATAAGCTAATCGATGAAAAACATTTTGGTAATGATTCTTCTTGACTTAAGAAGATACGGAAACACTTATGGCCTAGGATCAATGTTCAAACAACTATTGCTCGGCGCATTACAACTTATACGGGTACGTAGGAAATAGGAAGTTAAAACAGTGGGAGTTCTACATATTTTGTTTCAAACCTGGAACGACATCTCTGATAGGCTCCACACTATACCTTCGCTGACTAATCACAGCATTGGTGCAGTCAGGTTTCGTCAGAATAGCCAATTAGGAAGCTGTATCCTTCTCCAATGCTAAAAGTGAACTAGAAGTTGCAATCTCGCGTACTGGCCTGCCCTCCTTCGGGCGCTTTGTGATCTTCTGCTGTTTGATAGTGGGGGGAGCAGGTAGCTTGTGTCTTATTAGCTCCCTGCTCCCTGCTAGCCAGTGTGCTGATGAGCAAGGCAGAGTGAAGTTGTGTTCCATTGTTGACTGATTGCATCTCTCACATGTATTGCGCCCAACATTCCAACCTGATTGTGCTGCGCAGATTTCTCAGAAATATGTCAAGCAAGAAGTCCCGTTTAGATTTCACAAACCCAGCAGTAATTGCTGAAGTTCAGCAGTTTTTACTGACGGATTTAGAGGAACATGCTAAGGACCAGTGGCGGCTCACTTATATCGTAGTTGGTGGGGCTGCATACACATGCATTAACTTACCTTATTTGTTGATCAGCTCCAGGCGCCGAGTCTTGAACGTGACGAAATTTTCGATGACAAGGTTCTCAAGAGACAGCATTCCAAGTACAGTAAGTCTTTCTTGTCCCATGGCATTCCTGAGGTACGTCTTGATCCTCTTGAGGCACGAGAAGCAGCGTTCTGGTTCAGCGGTAGTCATAGGCAGGGTGATAGCGATACGTAACTGTTTAACGACCTCTGTAAATGACGGACCTACGTTTTCAGTGAGAAGGAAACTCAAAAGTTTTACAGCACCACCAATGTTTCGAAATTCGTCTCTTTGATATAATATAGTCAGTTCGGTCCTGAGTTTGTCCGGCTCGAGCATCGGAAAGACACGTACGGTAGCTCGTAAGTCTCCTTCCGGAAATGAGTTCTTATGTATCTCAAATTTTTCGTTTTGCAGAAGTGAAGAAAGTACTAAATGGTCAACAAATTGAAACCGTGATGTGACTTGATTGTTGATGACGTCACAAACTTCCCTTGCAGCAGCAATACGCGTTTGACTTCCTCCGATCTTCCATCTCTTTCTAGGATGTTCACTCTCGTCAGCGTTATTATCCAAATGGAATGAATCTCGGACTTTCTGGACAGTTTCAACAAAACTCGAAACGCAGCAACGCATTTTCCCTACATCGATCTGACGACTCTGTGATTGTAGGTGCAGAATGCCCACATGAGGCATGATGCAATGAAAGAAACGGAGCCAGAAATTGAATTCTGGATCATCCAGTGTCCGAAGAAGAGAACTAGCTTCGTTAACTGTAATATCACTCCAACAATCTGAATCGACTACCACAGTGAAACATTCTTCTAGGGCTTCTTTTTTCCCTAACACAGTGTTCACCGTTATAGCTCGAAAATTCCACCTGGTTGCTCCCGCAGACGGTATTCTCATGGACACACACGAATCTAAAACTGATGTCCTGTGCGACGATCTCGAAAAGAATGCTGGGATAGCAGACAAATTGGCAAAAAATACTCGAGCTTTTGTATTCTGCTTAGCGGCTCTTTCCATAATCATGTTCAGCTGAAGGGCATAACAGTGGGTAAAAAAAGGCATACTTGTATTCGTCCCTGATTCGCTTCTGCACGCAATTTATTGCGCCACTCATCACAGATGCTCCATCGTAGCTCTGGGCAATTAACTTTCCCTTGTTGTCTTTCAATATTATGTGTAGCTGAGAAACTTGAATCCTCACCAGCTGGCTCAAAAAATCCCCAGAATCTTTCAACTGCTTTGCCTTCATTAGTGCAATATCGCAATACAATCACTAACTGCAACTTCTCAGTGATGTCGGCCGTTTCATCGGCAAGAAGAGAAATGAAATCTGCATACTCAATTTCAGCTAAGATTCTTTCCCGACATACTTCCAGCATGCAACTAAGCAAGTCATTTTGTATGCTTTTCGATGTTCCTTTGAATGCTGTCGAGCTTTCTAAATGACTCTGAAAACAGGAATCTAATTCACTCGTGTATTGCACTAAATTTAGAAACACGCCCTTGTTGTCTGAATCGGCCTTCTCATCATGTCCGCGTAGCGCTAACTCATTAAAGCCGCAGAACTTAATACAGTTTATTAACTTTGAAAGTATTTCCCTGTTTCTAGTTACTTAATTGTTATGACGCTCAACCGATTGTTGATATGCCGAACTTAAGCTTTTCTGTACATCCACTTTCCCTAACACTGCAAAATTTACCATGTTATTTAAATGAGTTCCGGAAGATGCGTGTTTCTGAATTTTTCGCTCAGTTTTCTAAGATCTGTCATTCCCTTTTGAGTCCAGCTAAATTCTTCACCGAACAAAATGCATGAAAAACAAAATAAAGCTTTCTTTACCTCGCAACCACACAACCAATCAAATTTCTTATACACGTCAGGATTGAAGCTCCTAGTGTATTGCTTCTGCCTGCTAGTAGAACACTGTTTGATGTCTAACACAGGTGTTGGTCTCCCCTTACTCTTTACATCACATTTCTCGTGAAGCGTCAAACTACTAAATTGAAGCGACTGTAAACATTGCACAGTGTTACTCATTATTTACTTGAAACACAATCCTAAGCTAATCACACAACCGTACACAAACTCCAAAAGCACGTACTACGGTTGTTGACAAGGGGGTAACTTCCACAGCTTGTGTAGAGCACTGGAGTAACGGATTTTTTTTCTAAAACTGGTCTGAAATAAATCGGTTTTGTAAGAACAAGGAACATTGCTAGGTACCATTAAAATAGGGCAAAATATACTGTGAAATAATATGCAAGTATTTGTTAAAATCACGCAAGCATACTGCCACATTAGAATCTTTATCTATAATTCGCACGTTGGCAAGACTGATTGTGCAAGTGCTTGAAGAAAATAGCGCCACTCGTGGAAATGATTGAATGCCTCCCTCCTTGCTTTCACTAGCTAAGGGATGGAGATGGACTTAGTTCTGCTAGAACCTAACAGATGCCGTGAACGCCTACTTCCTGCTTTTACTTATGATTCAATTGCTACTCAGTGCTATAAACCTAGTCACGTTACAGCAAAAGCCGCTACGATTTAAACATATCCTTGCGATAGTATTATGATTCTATCTATAATTTATTGCATTAGAATATTAGTTGCTAATTTTCTGAATACGAATTAGGAGCAGTTAACCGCTGCCAGAACAATATTTGAGCTGTTTGCAAACTGTATACCCGATTGTTTCCAAAGATGTGTTGGCACTTCGTATCGTTGCTGCATGGAGTGCAGCTCCCAAAGAGGCTTTCATGACCTGCTTTGGCAATGGGGGAAGTGTATCCAGGAAGTGCGATTGAAGTTCTTAAGCTGCTGCAGAGGATGCAGCAGCTGTGGGGGGAAGCGGATTCACAAGCCAGCCTATACTTGCGAAAAATTTTAATGGCCCAGCAGAGATCCGTATAATTATACCGTTACCCCGTTACGTTCAAAGTGTAAATTGATATTGTCAAATACCCTGGGGGGAGGGGGGCTGCAGCTCTGCAGCTTCCCTTCACGGACCGCCACTGCTAAGGACTTGGGCGACGAGAGTGATACAGATGGTGAAGTAGTTGCAAGTCGTGAAGGCGATTGTGACGCAACGGAATCAGATGCAGGTGAGGAAGTTGAAACCCATAACACCTTATTTATGTTGGAAAAGATGGGAAGACTGTAAAGAACATTACACCGTTAGTTAGTACACGAACCACTAGGCCACAAAACTTTTTGAGGCCTGGTTGTTTACCTGCTAATGTTAGTGCTGCTCGGTTAGCTCAGACACCTTGTTTACAGATGTTATAATGAATATGATTGTTCAGTACACTAATTACCGTTTACCCCTTGAATTATCAGCAGTCAAAGTCAGACCGGAGAAGTCTAGCATGTTTACTTTTGGGAGAGATATTACTATTGTCTCTAAGAAGTACAGGAACTTGATAGCAATATCTACAGTGCATTTTGATGACGCAGTCGACGATGAAACAGGAGCTGAGAAAAAAACAGCAATAAGAGCTTTCTGTAATGCAACTAAACCTGGATTTGACAATGTTGACAAAATGAGTGCTACTAGAAACACAAGGAGGTGGTCATCTGGCATCAATGCTCAGATTATATTCATTGGCAGTCCACAAAAACTGAAAAGTTTTAAGAGTGTTTCTGACACAATGATTATGGGAGCTTACGGCAGAAGACATTGTAAGATGAAGTGAAAAACGTTTCGGAATGCGTCCATCGTTGACACAAAGTTTGCAGCAATATAGTTCACCTCAGATGGAGGAAGAAATGGCTGGGTCATCCACAGGAAACGTAAGCGATATGTCGCATGCCAGACAGGACAAAGGGAAAGGAGGTAAAGCAAATACTCGTGGTGAACTCTTCTGCCTAGACCATGCTGTTATGGTCTCCAAAAAACTGCTTGTGAAACAGAGGGAATGAAGAGATCTCAAGTGAAACAGTTCGAACTGGTGATCCATGCTATTCAATGAGTTAAGAGTCTATTAAATTGTATATGAGTGTCATCAATACCATAATTTGTTATTTGAGTAGTCTCTTACTTCTGTAACTTTCAAAATACTGTGATGAAATGATCTGTGTTAAACAAGTTTCTGTATTATTATAATAAACAATGCCTATGATTGTTAAATATAAATAAAATATTCAAAAACATAAAACTCAACAAAATATAACAAAAATGAAAAATAACCAAACGGCTTAATGATCATCACAAAT
The DNA here is from genome assembly GCA_946902985.2 of Meconema thalassinum. Lineage (NCBI taxonomy): Eukaryota > Metazoa > Arthropoda > Insecta > Orthoptera > Tettigoniidae > Meconema > Meconema thalassinum. The sequence continues at coordinate 1,091,378,294 of OX336389.2, forward strand.
CTGACAGATGCATTGCGCCCGTTCGTGTATCGAAACACCCTGCGCCTGGCGGAGGTTTAAGTGGAGAATCACCTAATTGGCTCACTCTAATTTTTTGAGAATTCAATAGCCTTAATAAAAAAAATGCAGTGTTTTGGGAAAAGATCTTCGTAGAAAATTGTTTATCTGACACATATGAGTGACTAGCAGTAGTGCCCGGCTTCGCCCGGTGGATTTATTTGTTTTATGGATGATAATGAATACTACTACAGAACTGGCACATGATACTTAAACTAACAGAAAAAATATTTTAAAAATATAACATTTTGTGGTGGTGGTGGTAGTGGTGGTTGTAGTGGGGGTGATAAGTAGTACAGTATAATGGACGTAACATTCAGGTCATTATCCCTTATTGATAATAATGCTAATAATGAATAAGGAAACGGCTATTTTCTAACTACAGCCCTGACACATGTTATTTACAAACAAATTTTTAAAAAATGATTAGAAAGAGGAATAAGTGAAATAAAAGACACTGCCTAGGGCCTATATCTCATTGGCTGTTAGAAATGTAGAGACCAATAGTGTCGTCTTTTGTCGCATTGCGCCGTAGGAAAATAATCAGAACACTTTGGAAAACTTAGGCTGTCCCGAGCTACTGAGGTAGCAATAGTATCATTTATCGCCAAATAGCGCTCAACGATAAGGTTCGGAATAATTGAAGGTAAATTTGAAAGCACCAACACTTATTTCCGCTGGTAAACTCAATGTACTGCACCAACACCATTGCACTTATACCGAGGCATAATATTTTCATGATGATAACTGTTTTAAGGTGCCTAAGAGATCTGTTTGCACTAATCGCTCCCCGTGACTGCAATTTATAAACAGCGAAAGATGCAACTATTTTCGCAATTCTGCACCAGAATGCTGGTAGTGGAGACGTGATGCAGCCCGAACTGCCCGTCAACAATAGACTTATTAAAATACTCTCACAGTTACACTACTACGGACATGAATGGTTCTAGGGCCTAAATACGTGGTTTTCAAGTTTATTTTGTCTGTTATTCTAAATGTAGGGAATGGAGAGCGTTGTCCAAAATATCAAGTGGACAGTGTTACCAGCAGGGTTTCAAAGTGTATGTAAAATTTGGTTCAATTAGGAGAAACGGTGTAGATATTGTTCCCAACTGGTCACGGCAGAATGGCATCGAACTCAGGTCCTATCTGAGAAGACCAGGCACATGATTCTAACTAGAATCGAACCATTGTTCTCTGAGGAGGAACAGTTTTAGCGAACCCGAAGAGCAATGTGTTAAATAATGAGATATAATGATGTAGCATGATTTCACGGCCTGTGTGTGAATATCATAGCAGTTTTAAGGTAAAGATTGTAAGCAAATGCAAGCAAATATACGTTTTCGAAGCCTACAGGAACGAGAGCAGGCCAGTTGACGTTTTTACTAATTGCAGTTGGAAAATGGGTGGAGACCATAGACGCCAAGGGATCTACTTTCGTCTGGAGCGAGGAGACAGCTCAAAATTAATGACCCGGGTATTCACCGCTTGACAACGATGGAACCTAGGGTAGGGATGAATGCCCACGGAAATTAATTAATTACAGCCAAGTGGAGCATTAAAATGGAATGAAATGTACACCCAGGTGAATATATTTTAGGAGAGATAATTTAGGAATGATTTTACACCTAAATTGAAGCCTATTTCTCTAAATGAACGCATTACTACCGAGCCTACGCTCGAGAGGAGTGATTTGGTGACCAGTCAAGAGGGAATCACCATTGTGGCGTCCTGACGCGCTGGACTAAGGCAATTAATTGTAATTAATTGGCCGAAGCGATCGCCGGCACGCGAACGTTTATGAAACCTCCACACTTAAAGAAACAAGGTGTATATGTCATTTCGGCTGAAAAGATATTATTTCAAGGAAGGAGTCGCAGCCACATGTCCGGTGGACTAGTTTTTACGAGAAACCTTTATAAGGAGGGAACAGTGCAGGCCAAGCCAGTCGTCTACAGTCGTCTTGACTTGTCTTGTTGTCTTCACTCTGTATACACGTAACTAATACGCTGCTAGTAAGAGCGCGAAATGTTAAAGTATCAACGCCCAGCCGTTGAAGAACAATGAAACAAGTCATACAGCTTCATAAGTAATCATGAAGTGCGTCGAAAGTAATTTAATACAGATATTTATCTATTATCTGACGCAAATATAAATTCGCCACAGCGAAAGAGGAACTTATAATGTTTTTGAACATTACATATACCAGGAGGTATTGTCAGAATTGTATATGACATTATCATCAGGATCACTACAATGATGGGAGCTTGGGAAACATCGCCACTTAATCTTGACAGTGAGCTGAACGATATTGCAGGTGACGAGGATCGAACGTCCGTAAACGCTGTTAAACTTTCACGGAGACCAGCGGTTGGCGTAATTGCATCGCATCTCTGAGATCAGGCGTAGGAAGAGTCCGAGTAAGGATCAACCTGTGAAATAGTGAATAAGTGTACATAAATTGTGTAATAGTGATTTAAAAGTGTTCATGTGTACAGTGAATAATATGCATTGTGTAAATGTGAAAGAGGCCACTGATAAGAGTATGTTTATCATGTGGGAAATGTGGGAAATTAAGTGTTGTGAAAAATATAACATGATGGCTTAAATCAAGCGTCTGGTAGGCCTGAAGCTGAAAGGCTGGTACCATCCAGCGAAAATAAAAAGTGAGTACCAATTTACAATGTTGTTATAGCTAAATAGTTCACCATATAACGATTTATCACTTTGAGACTAAGATGTCACAGTCACTTATTGAACGAGTTTTCACCACTCGTCTTGAATAGAATATGGCTTGGAAGGTGATTTGTTTAGGGCCAGTCAGGCCGAAAATAGTGATGAATGTAACGATAACGTTAAATGATAATAATAATAATAATAATCTGGGGTCGGCAACGGTAAAGTAATAGGCATTTTTGGCCTAAATAATGTTCAAAGTGTGTCATGTCTAATATGAAGATACTGTATTTTGGTAAACAGTAAGAAAGTAACGTGGAATATAACGAGACACGAGAGTTTTTCAGTGTCAATGATGTGTTGAATGAATATTTGATATGGTCAATCCTTAGGATTATATATGAGGACCATTAAAGTAATGTAAGCCAGTAAATTTATACATTGTTATTAGGAGCTAGTTAAAGCTTTGGCTTAAGTGTTATTACAGAGAGAACGCGGGTGCCTTAATAATTGAGTCATCTATGTGAAGTATTGTTTGAGCCGCATATAGCGTGCAGAATTAACGTAGAATCCAGTGATTTACGTAAATAAATAATTGCGGGGACCAAACTAATATAGCTTGCGCGTTAGGTGAGAAGTTGGCTAATCTACGAGTAGTATCGCCCTTGTGCATACTCTATTATTCGCAGCGAATTGGACAGAGCCTCTCTGTATCCAACGCTTGCATGAATTATGGCCACGAGTGATGTCCGTTGAGACTCCGTGAGCATGTGGATAAATGATCTACCCTGAGAGGTAAGAATCATATTCGTCGTTCAGGAAACGCAGATTTCCTCATGTTAATTGTGACAGCTGCTGGTGAGAATCCTGGGTTCTCATTATGATGCGCGTCAAAAGCCACTAGTATTCACCATAGAACGGCAAGGCTATCACAGGAATCCATCCCCAGCCATGAATGTTAATAAGGAGCCAGTTGAGCCCGATACACTCTAATGATAGGTGTTAAATAATTAAATGACTCAATTACTTAGGAACAACACTTAGCGTATCCCGGCTGTAATGCAATTGTAAACAAACTTGACCTTGACAGCAGATGAGAGAAGTGGGTTGTCTCACTGAGTCGAGCGGCCATGTTGTGTAGCTTGCCGGAACTAATTTTATTGCCTGCTGGGGAAAGGGAACGTCGGTCCGCTAGTCCTTTAAATTATGGTCACAGTAGGACACTGAAGAATCTCGATATTTCAATATGCAATTAAGTTATGAGTGTAATGATGATGCCAATTGAATTAAAAGATGTGTTGCAACTCACATACATTGTTGAATCAAAGAAATCGGATAATATTTGGCACAGTTATTCTCTGAAGAGGAACACTGAACCAAATAAAGTGTTAGGCATCCTTTTAGAATGCATTTTTGCCAGTTCACGCTAATTTATGCAGACGGGTATGTGATTTCTAAGAACATGACACATTTGTAACGATAATAAGCCCGACAAGACCCAGAAAATCGTTGTATGGTGAAACTATAAATATTTCTATCCATGTTTATTTTGGAAGGGAAAAGTACCACTTTTTAAAGCGTTTCATAGTGATGGAAAGAAGGAAGATGATTCACACGACACAACAAATAATTGTTAATTAATGCAGAAAATAATGAATTTATGCTAATCAAAGTAAATGCCATAAGAAACGGAGTAATGTTTTATTAATGTCATTTTGATGTGATATGTGATTTTTATGTTATGATACTCCAGTTAAATAAAATTGTGTCACATGATGAACACTATGGAAACCCATGGAAGTCTGAAAGTATCGATGATAGGATGCTAGAATTTGATTTGAGTGCAGTATTGCAATAATGAAGAAGAGACTCACAAAATATAACCCTATTTTTATTTGTGGGAGTTAAATATAATATGTCCTTTACTTGTATTTGTTGTATAGCCATGATTTTATACCAGTAAATATTTATTTTAGGAATATGTTGTGTATTTCATGTAGAGTAGTTACCTGGTAGACTCAAATCCTGAGCATGTGGTCGTATGGTGGGCAGGAACGCCCCATACCTCGAAAGACCGCGAGTTAGCTGGGATACGAACACATGTTCCACATGATGACAGTTGGGTACATGGGGGATATGTCTCTGTACTAGGATTGAGTCACAGGTACTACTAAATGTCGGCCAAGATATTAATGGTAGGAGCAAGTACAGCATTGAAATTAGGATATAATAGGAAAAGGCCGCGTCCCATTCGTTAATAAGCCATCTCGTCAAATAAATGTTGATAATCCTCCATAAAACATGCTTAAATGTAAATGTAACTTGTCACAGCATACTTGACATACCAATCCCACTTCATTATCATGTCGCCCAGTTGTGTGTTGCAAAGCATGGGATACCCTATTCAATTATCATGGCCCAGGCAACGTGGGGCGGTATTAATTCATTATGGAACCGCCTGCATCTGTGCAATATGAGCGATCTTGGCATTGCGCAAACTGGCCACCCAATTAATTTATCATGGCGCCCAGGACGTGTATGGCTTATGGGATTCAGAAAACCCCATAATAATAGCATGGTTTTCATGGGGAAAACCATAAAAATAGTATTTTTCCTCAAACTCTGTTTGAGCGATTGTGAGTCTTTCTAGATGATACTCAGACGTCAGACACTGTTGTCAGACGGGTACGTGGGTCTATACCCATTCCATAGGTGGTTTTGGCACTTTGTAATATGTGGTTGTTGTTGTCGCGGGATCGGAATCCTTTTATTTCCAAAAGAACGCGCCAGCATGTTCAGCTGCGGCCTACCTGAATCTCAAATTAAGAAATACAGGATGGCTGGAACGGAGGACGTACTCAGGTGTATCGCTGAGTTAAGGGAACATTTTGATGATGTTAATACTAAGAGAAAGGAAGAAATTAGAGAATTTAAAGATGAAATAGCGGGTAGATTGGATGCCAATCAAACCGAAATAAACACTAGATTGGAGGCTAATCAAGCCGAAATAAACACTAGATTAGAGGCTAATCAAGTTACAGTAAACACGCAGTTAGAATCAAACCTAATAGAGGTTAATAAGAAAATGGACGACGTTAAAGAGTCTGTCCAGCGTGAGGTAACTAAGAATATTGTTAGCGTGGTCTCAGAAATGCAAGCTGATAACGATAAACGCTTTGAATCTATAGAGCTAAAACTAGAGAATAATCTGCAAGCGTGCAGAGAGTCACAGCGTGAGATTAACGATAGTTTAAGCAGTATGTCCATGGAGCTTAAAGACATTCAAAGTCAGAATGAAGCTAATACTAAACGTCAACTAGAGCAATTTAATACGTTCACTCAGACCATGGATCAAAGGCTCGAGGATAGCGACGTAAAATGGAATACGCGAATGACAGGCTACGCCAAGGCGGTAGACGAAGCCTTGAGAAAACAGGATCAGAATATCCTTGACCAATGCAAGGAAATCCAGGAAATAAAAACTTCTGATCAAGAGAATAAGGAGATAATGTCAAATATGAAGAGGCAGGTCGGGAAGGTGCAGAAAGAGTTGGAAAAAACTCAGTGCGACCTAGCAGTTATTCATAAAAGACAGGATGAGGACCAGGGAGAAATCACGAAAATAAGGACTGAAATCTCTCATATGCAGGGTCACATTCAAAAGGAAGTTACAGGCTTACGAGAAGAATTAGAACTTCGAGAAGGCTTGAAGAATGAAGCCAGCGATAAGACTCTTGCCGAAGTAAGAGAAAGTCTAGCGGGGGAAATTACCCACCTGAAGGAAAACCTTAAGGATGACAAGGAAAAGGTAATTTCTATGGCAGAAAGAAACCGAGATCGCCTAGAGAAAATAGAACGAGAGGTATTAGCTCGTTTGGAAAGGGCAGAAAATAGACACAGCCAAATAGAGACTAGAATGATAGCGCAGGAGGAATCCATGTTGCGGAATCCTAGGTCTAGCGAAGGAAGTATAGACGAGAATAGGAGAAATAAATGGGCAGAAATAGAAATACAGCCCACTCCAAAGAATGCAGCCATGCCAAGTGACAGCCCGTATACCACACCTGGTATGCCAATTGCCATGTCAACACCGCATGAAAATGCTGTTCAAAATCAAATAGTCACTGTTGTAAGGGCTAATGATGAGAAACCAAAGAAATACTCTGGGAGTAATTCTAACATGACACCCAAGTACTGGCTTAAAGAAGTTTCCGAGTACTTGAATGACGCGAAAGTACCGCCAGAGCGAAGGTTGAGAGCGATTGAAAAACTAACTGAGGGCGAGTGTGCCTTATGGTTTAGGAGTTTTCGGTACACGTTCGACACCGTTGACGAATTTCGCCAAGCATTTTTAAGCAGGTACTGGAACGCAAGTATACAACAGAACCTCAGATTGGACTTGTATTCCAGGCGTTATAGTACTAGTAATCCGACGAAGTACGGAGAATTCTTTGTGAGTCAATTGTGCCGTTTTCGCGAACTTGATGAAGGGATTAGTGAGTCAGATTTGTGCATAGCGATAGCCAAGCAGCTACCGTACGAAGTACAACGTCTATTAATCTCAGCAAACGCTAAAACTGCGATCGATATGGAGGAGGTGCTGAGACAACTCGATCTCACCACAGCGCAGCACCCAAGGCAGAGTCGGAACATGGAACAAGTCAACATGACGACTACACCGACTGAACCGACTAAGGTGCAGACAAAAAGCAAATCTACGAGCACCGAAACGGAAAAATCCGACTGGCAACGCGAAGGACGCGAAAACCAAAATTGGAGGCCAGCATATCGCGGAGGATCGAACCGTGGAAACCGAGGAAGGAAAAACTGGAATCAGCGTGGTACGAGAGACCAGCAGCCTGATAACAGAAGGAATTACGGCCGAAATGGGAACAACCAAGGATGGAGATCCCAAGAGCAGAGTCGCGGGTTCGATGAAGAGGCGGAAGAACGCTATCACGCATCTTTAAGATACATGGAAGAGCGCGGAGATGACCCGAGACAATCGCGAGTTCATTGGGATGAAGCGATTAGGAATAGAAGGTCACCCGACATCTATAAAAATGATGACGGTGCCAAGAGTCTGGAACTTCAGCAGTATGAAGACAGGCAGAAGAACTCCACAAAGAATGGAGCAATTGAAAAAAAAACCACCAAAATTAAATGACCAAAGAGAGATAAGTTCAGGATGGAATACAGTGAATGTTGTTAACTGGATTGCCAAACCTGAGGAGCTTATCGAAGACCTAGATGAAGGGACGGTCAATGTGAGAAGGGAACTACCCATTATTATTGTAAACATTGCAGGCATGAAGATAAGAAGTCTCATTGATACAGGTTCAACAGTGTGCTTGATAACCCAGGCATTATATAATGAAATCCAAAGTAAAATTCACGTATTGAAAATACCTATTTCAAGCGTGAAAATAAAAGGTGTGATACCAGATAAAGTTATGATATGCAAATACCAAGTATTTTTAGATTTGCAGATAGGGAACTCTACATTCTCACAGAGCTTCCTACTTGTGAATAAGCTGCCGTATAACATTATTGTTGGCATGGATTTCATAAGAGAATATAAAGTTATTATAGATCTCTCGCAAGACATTGTTATGTTTCGCGCAAGTGAGGGAAAGGAAGAGTTAGAGCTCTCATTAAAGCACAATGAAACGAGACCAGAAGAGTACGTATGGCATACATACGGAGATATGACTGGGGATGCAGTGTTGACAACAGAAGACATCGAGGAAGAGTTGGCAACACTGGCCGCAGACATTGAAAAGGACCTCGAACCAAAATTTGAAGAATGCCTGGAGGAGAAGATTGAGGAAGCTAAATTTGGTCCAGAACATAAGCAAATGCTAAGGGAACTGCTGTTTGAGTATAATGGAGTCTTCGATTCGAGACCTGGCCGGATCAAGAATTTCCAATATGCGTTCCAAGTCAGCGATTGGACACCATTCAAACAGAAGCCGTATCCTGTAGCTGAGAAACATTATTTAAAGGTCAAAGAAGCGATACAGGAAATGCTAGAGGCAGGCGTCATTGTGAAGACGGCCACACCTTATGTCAGCCCACTGGTAGTTGTACCTAAACAGGACGGAAGTGTGAGGATATGCCTGGACCTACGAAATTTGAATTGCAAGGTCATACCGGAATTTGTCCATGAGCCGCCCATTAAGGAGGTACTCAGGGGGTTCAAATGAAAGACTGTGTTCGCAAATCTTGACCTGACGGCAAGTTTTCACCATCTTGCTCTGGAGGAGAAAACAAGCTTGTTAACTGGGTTTTTATTTGACCAGCACACGTATTCTTACGTTCGTCTCCCATTTGGATTGAAAACAGCAGGTTCAGCGTTGATACGAGCGCTAGATCGGAACCTGTCTGAAGAAGTAAAAGCCACAACCATATGCTACGTAGATGATATACTGCTGACATCTGAAACAGTCGAAGAACACGTCAGAGATCTACGCAAGTTGTTGTATGACCTAAGTCAGGCTAACTTTAAGGTCAACATAAAGAAATCTAACTTTGGTCAGAGAGAAGTTAAATTTCTAGGCCACGTAATAGATGCACAATGAGTCAGGCCTAATCCGGGAAAATTGGAAGTCATTAAACATTTCCCGAGACCAACGAAGGTAAAGAACGTCAGGCGATATCTAGGCGTTATTGGATTCTTTTCGAACCATTGCCCAAAGTATACCGAGACCGTAGCACCACTCCAAGACTTACTTAAGAAAGGAGGAAGATGGCGCTGGACGGAACAATGCGAGGAAGCCTTCGTGAAATCTAAACAGATGCTGTTAGATTATGTAAAATTGGGATATCCTGACTACACTCAGAAATTTATTATCCAGACTGACGCATCATTCATAGGTATTGGAGCAATGTTATATCAGGAAAATGTGGACAGGCCAGAGGAGAAAACTTACATTGCATTCATAAGTAGAAGGTTGAAACCTAATGAGAAGAATTATACGGTCACGGAGATCGAATTACTCGCGATACTGTATGCCCTACAGTATTGGCGAAAGCTAGTCTACGGTTTTAGAATTATATTAAGAACAGACCATAAAGCCCTAACGTTCCTGTTGAAAACTGACTTGTCGAGTCAAAGACTGACGAGATGGTCCCTGTACATACAGCAATTTCAAGTGGAAATCGAGTATTGCCCGGGGAAGGACAATATTATACCTGACTTGCTAAGCAGATACCCGACAGCTGATGAAGAAGAAGTTCTAGCTATCGAGATAGAAGATAGAGACCAGATGACCTTAGATGATCTGAGGAACATCACCGTTTTTCAACGTGAAGATCCCTGGATACGGTTGATGATTAATTACTTCGAGGGAAAGCTGGACAGAGGAACACCGATGTATGTGGAAGCCGAAGCACTATCAACGGAGTATCTATGGTTTAACCAGATGTTACATAAATGGAGTGACTCAGACCACACCAGACCCAGGATCGTTGTACCACCAGCACTGCAGAGAAGGCTAGTATGGTTAGCACACCGAGCTTTTGGTCACCCCGGTGTAGATAAGTCTGTTGCCCTGCTTAAAGAAGCATTTATTTGGCCAAAACTTCGAGATACAGTCAGGAATACAATCAGGACATGTGATATTTGCCAACGAGTAAAGCCTAACTCGTATTTAATGAGGCAAAAACCTATACCACTCTTACCAAAGAAGCCATGTCAGCTTCTGGCACTGGACAACTTTGGGCGGCTTCCTAGAGCTAGAAGAGGAAATAGACACATCCTAGTTGCACTAGACGTGTTTTCGAAAATGGTAGTCCTGTGTCCAATTCAGAAAACCAACACAAAACAGGTACTTAAGAGGCTGAAGGAAAGAATCATTCCTATATTAGGGCAGCCAGAGAACATCTTATCTGATCATGGGAGCTGTTTTACCAGCGTGGAATTTCGCAGGGAGTTGGAAAATCTGGGTATAAGACAGATTTTGTCCACAGTTCGACACCCGGAGTCGAATTCTGCTGAAAGAGTAATGAGGGAACTGCAAAAGTACATGAAGATATACTGCTCTACTGAGAATTGGAAATGGATTGACGTACTTGAGATTATTGAATATTGTATCAACAATACCGTGCACGAAGCGACAGGAGAGGTGCCAGTGAGCCTACATCTTGATAGAAGACCAGAGAGGCCATGGAATAATGTCATTCGGACACCCATCGATGCACAACCTGGACGTGAGTTGAGGATCCAGAGAACATTCGAGTATCTCAAGAAACAAGCAGACAGACGGCAGCGGAGAAACAGGAGGAAACGCTACCATCGACCATTACTCGTGGGGGAATACGTCTTATTGAAAAAAAAACCGCTAGTTCAGATCCAGAGAGCAGGAAATATAAAAAATTTCGGCATGCCTATCACGGACCCTACCTGATTATAAGGGACTTGCAAAATAATGCATACCGAATCAAAGACGAAGCAACAGGTAGAGAAGTTGTTGTAAATGCAGCTAATTTGAAGTTGTATAGTCCACCAGAGGATTATGATACGAGGGAAGAGCAAGCAATGCACACCCAAGTGGACGGGGAGTCATTACGTATGCACGCAAAGATTCTTGAGAAAAGCTTGCAGGCCCAGGAAGAAACGGAGCGAAGCGACCAGCTCGCAGACCCAAGGGATACGAGGGGAGAATGCAGCTGTCAACTGAAGGAACTTTATGACCAGTTGAGGGAGGCCGCTACAGAATTAGAGGGTATGAATGAACAACTGAGAAGGCAGAACGAGAGTATGAGACGGCAGACAGAGTGGAATGGGGAACTAGACAGCCCATTGCCGAGAGCACTGACCGCTTAAAGTAAATACTGCATGGAGTCAATGCCACCTGTAGGCACGAAAAATTCACTTAAAAAATTAATTTTCCGAGCTTAGCAGGGGAAAGATGTGCCCAACTGGTCACGGCAGAATGGCATCGAACTCAGGTCCTATCTGAGAAGACCAGGCACATGATTCTAACTAGAATCGAACCATTGATCTCTGAGGAGGAACAGTTTTAGCGAACCCGAAGAGCAATGTGTTAAATAATGAGATATAATGATATAGCATGATTTCACGGCCTGTGTGTGAATATCATAGCAGTTTTAAGGTAAAGATTGTAAGCAAATGCAAGCAAATATATGTTTTCGAAGCCTACAGGAACGAGAGCAGGCCAGTTGACGTTTTTACTAATTGCAGTTGGAAAATGGGTGGAGACCATAGACGCCAAGGGATCTACTTTCGTCTGGAGCGAGGAGACAGCTCAAAATAAATGACCCGGGTATTCACCGCTTGACAACGACGGAACCTAGGGTAGGGATGAATGCCCACGGAAATTAATTAATTACAGCCAAGTGGAGCATTAAAATGGAATGAAATGTACACCCAGGTGAATATATTTTAGGAGAGATAATTTAGGAATGATTTTACACCTAAATTGAAGCCTATTTCTCTAAATGAACGCATTACTACCGAGCCTACGCTCGAGAGGAGTGATTTGGTGACCAGGCAAGGGGGAATCACCATTGTGGCGTCCTGACGTGCTGGACTAAGGCAATTAATTGTAATTAATTGGCCGAAGCGATCGCCGGCACGCGAACGTTTATGAAACCTCCACACTTAAAGAAACAAGGTGTATATGTCATTTCGGCTGAAAAGATATTATTTCAAGGAAGGAGTCGCAGCCACATGACCGGTGGACTAGTTTTTACGAGAAACCTTTATAAGGAGGGAACAGTGCAGGCCAAGCCAGTCGTCTACAGTCGTCTTGACTTGTCTTGTTGTCTTCACTCTGTATACACGTAACTAATACGCTGCTAGTAAGAGCGCGAAATGTTAAAGTATCAACGCCCAGCCGTTGAAGAACAATGAAACAAGTCATACAGCTTCATAAGTAATCATGAAGTGCGTCGAAAGTAATTTAATACAGATATTTATCTATTATCTGACGCAAATATAAATTCGCCACAGCGAAAGAGGAACTTATAATGTTTTTGAACATTACATATACCAGGAGGTATTGTCAGAATTGTATATGACATTATCATCAGGATCACTACAATGATGGGAGCTTGGGAAACATCGCCACTTAATCTTGACAGTGAGCTGAACGATATTGCAGGTGACGAGGATCGAACGTCCGTAAACGCTGTTAAACTTTCACGGAGACCAGCGGTTGGCGTAATTGCATCGCATCTCTGAGATCAGGCGTAGGAAGAGTCCGAGTAAGGATCAACCTGTGAAATAGTGAATAAGTGTACATAAATTGAGTAATAGTGATTTAAAAGTGTTCATGTGTACAGTGATTAATATGCATTGTGTAAATGTGAAAGAGGCCACTGATAAGAGTATGTTTATCATGTGGGAAATGTGTGAAATTAAGTGTTGTGAAAAATATAACATGATGGCTTAAATCAAGCGTCATGGTAGGCCTGAAGCTGAAAGGCTGGTACCATCCAGCGAAAATAAAAAGTGAGTACCAATTTACAATGTTGTTATAACTAAATAGTTCACCATATAACGATTTATCACTTTGAGACTAAGATGTCACAGTCACTTATTGAACGAGTTTTCACCACTCGTCTTGAATAGAATATGGCTTGGAAGGTGATTTGTTTAGGGCCAGTCAGGCCGAAAATAGTGATGAATGTAACGATAACGTTAAATAATAATAATAATAATAATCTGGGGTCGGCAACGGTAAAGTAATAGGCATTTTTGGCCTAAATAATGTTCAAAGTGTGTCATGTCTAATATGAAGATACTGTATTTTGGTAAACAGTAAGAAAGTAACGTGGAATATAACGAGACACGAGAGTTTTTCAGTGTCAATGATGTGTTGAATGAATATTTGATATGGTCAATCCTTAGGATTATATTTGAGGACCATTAAAGTAATGTAAGCCAGTAAATTTATACATTGTTATTAGGAGCTAGTTAAAGCTTTGGCTTAAGTGTTATTACAGAGAGAACGCGGGTGCCTTAATAATTGAGTCATCTATGTGAAGTATTGTTTGAGCCGCATATAGCGTGCAGAATTAACGTAGAATCCAGTGATTTACGTAAATAAATAATTGCGGGAACCAAACTAATATAGCTTGCGCGTTAGGTGAGAAGTTGGCTAATCTACGAGTAGTATCGACCTTGTGCATACTCTATTATTCGCAGCGAATTGGACAGAGCCTGTCTGTATCCAACGCTTGCATGAATTATGGCCACGAGTGATGTCCGTTGAGACTCCGTGAGCATGTGGATAAATGATCTACCCTGAGAGGTAAGAATCATATTCGTCGTTCAGGAAACGCAGATTTCCTCATGTTAATTGTGACAGCTGCTGGTGAGAATCCTGGGTTCTCATTATGATGCGCGTCAAAAGCCACTAGTATTCACCATAGAACGGCAAGGCTATCACAGGAATCCATCCCCAGCCATGAATGTTAATAAGGAGCCAGTTGAGCCCGATACACTCTAATGATAGGTGTTAAATAATTAAATGACTCAATTACTTAGGAACAACACTTAGCGTATCCCGGCTGTAATGCAATTGTAAACAAACTTGACCTTGACAGCAGATGAGAGAAGTGGGTTGTCTGACTGAGTCGAGCGGCCATGTTGTGTAGCTTGCCGGAACTAATTTTATTGCCTGCTGGGGAAAGGGAACGTCGGTCCGCTAGTCCTTTAAATTATGGTCACAGTAGGACACTGAAGAATCTCGATATTTCAATATGCAATTAAGTTATGAGTGTAATGATGATGCCAATTGAATTAAAAGATGTGTTGCAACTCACATACATTGTTGAATCAAAGAAATCGGATAATATTTGGCACAGTTATTCTCTGAAGAGGAACACTGAACCAAATAAAGTGTTAGGCATCCTTTTAGAATGCATTTTTGCCAGTTCACGCTAATTTATGCAGACGGGTATGTGATTTCTAAGAACATGACACATTTGTAACTATAATAAGCCCGACAAGACCCAGAAAATCGTTGTATGGTGAAACTATAAATATTTCTATCCATGTTTATTTTGGAAGGGAAAAGTACCACTTTTTAAAGCGTTTCATAGTGATGGAAAGAAGGAAGATGATTCACACGACACAACAAATAATTGTTAATTAATGCAGAAAATAATGAATTTATGCTAATCAAAGTAAATGCCATAAGAAACGGAGTAATGTTTTATTAATGTCATTTTGATGTGATATGTGATTTTTATGTTATGATACTCCAGTTAAATAAAATTGTGTCACATGATGAACACTATGGAAACCCATGGAAGTCTGAAAGTATCAATGATAGGATGCTAGAATTAGATTTGAGTGCAGTATTGCAATAATGAAGAAGAGACTCACAAAATATAACCCTATTTTTATTTGTGGGAGTTAAATATAATTTGTCCTTTATTTGTATTTGTTGTATAGCCATGATTTTATACCAGTAAATATTTTATTTTAGGAATATGTTGTGTATTTCATGTAGAGTAGTTACCTGGTAGACTCAAATCCTGAGCATGTGGTCGTATGGTGGGCAGGAACGCCCCATACCTCGAAAGACCGTGAGTTAGCTGGGATACGAACACATGTTCCGCATGATGACAGTTGGGTACAATATGAAATAAAGGGCCTAAATGCAGGGAATGGTGTGATCAGTCCTAAATTTAAAGTGGACCGTTTCACCCGCAGGGTTCCAAAGGGTAGGTATACAAAATGTGGTTCAGATGGGTGAAACGGTGTATATTTGTGCCAAACGGTGTATATTTATGCCAAAGGGCCAAAATAGAGGAAATGGAGTGGTCTGTCCAAAATTTCATGCAGACAGTGTTACTCGCAGGGTTCCAAGGGGTAAGTATGCAAATCTTGGTTCAGATTGGTGAAAAGGTGTAGATTTGTGAAAAAGGGCCTAAAAGCAGGGAATGGAGTGGTCTGTCCGAAATTTCATGCAGACTGTGTTACTCACAGGTTTCCAAAGGGTAATGTATACAAATTTTGGTTCAGATCGGCGAAACGGTGTAGATTTGTGCCAAAGGGCCTAAATGCAGGGAATGGAGGGGTCTGTCCGAAATTCCTTGTAAACAGTGTTACTCGCAGGGTTCCAAAGGGTAAGTATACACATTTTGATTCAGATCGGTGAAAAGGTGTAGATTTGTGCCAAAGGGCCTAAATTCAGGGAATTGACTGGTCTGTCATAAATTTCACGTAGACAGTGTTACTCGCAAAGTTCTAAAGGGTGAGTATACAAATTTTGGTTCAGATCGGTGAAACGGTGTACGTATCACTAATCATAACGCCAGCGCATGCGGATAGAGCAGTTCGGGAGCGCTTGTTCTACCGACTTACTGCACAAAAATCAATATTTTAGATTATCTGAGACGTGTAGCCTAATACTACATGGCCTAAACTATTCCTCTTGAATCTGGCTATCCTATAAAAAAAAAGAATGTTACGAATCGGACTGGTAGTTCCAGAGATTAGCGCGTTTAAACACACAAACACACAAACTCTTCAGGTTTATTATATTAAGTATAGATTTAAATGTTCATTGTCAAGAGTTGTGCCGGTAAAACTACGAGATACTTGTTATTTTTTTTATTTTTTTAACGCATGGCTTTTAGTGCCAGGAGTGTCCGAGGACATGTTCGGCTTGCCAGTTTTGTAGATGCTTCGAGACGGACACCCAATGGGTGAGCTACAAGTACCGTTGGGGAGGAAAGTTGAAATGTAAGGACGAGGAGTTGGAAGGTAGCGGCAGAGGCTTATGGGTAGGGACCAACCCCGGCATTTGCCTGGAAGGAAGACGGGAAACCACAGAAGACCATCTTCAAGGTTGCCGGCGGGGGGATTCGAACCTCCTCGCCTCCCGGATGTGAGCGACTGCCAGGAATCATGCCGTAACGACCACGGCTAACTCACCCGGTTACTTGTTAGCGATATGTGCAGATAGATCATATGTTTGAAATGGAACCAATGGTTGGGCTATAAGCCTAAAATCCCCTTACTCGTATAGTCTAACTGCTACAATTTCCAAAATAAATATTCCTTCTTTAGTCCTCAAGCCCATTATATTTAAAGCATGGGGCAGATGACCTCGTAGTTCCACCCCTTAAAACAACAATAACTAACTAACCAACTAACTAGATTTAAAGCACTGTTCTCTATATTTTCTATCAGCCTGTGATTTACTTGTCCTTTAAAGGACTAATGACAGGGACCCGGAACAGAACTGAAATGCGTTACGTAACGCTGTGTTCCACGTTACGTTACGTATGCCATACCGCGGCCCCGAGCTGGCTTGCGGTATCGTTCCGGAACTGTAACTTGGAACTCAGTACGAGCATGTGGAACGTTACAGCGCTGGAACGGTACACTCGGAACTCGACTCCCAACTGTACCGAGCATCAAGGTACGTGTTAGCGGAACGTTACGTATGTAACGGTACATGACTGGAACGATTCCTCAGCGTTACCAGTTGGAAAGTTACTCTGCGTACCGTTCTTGGTTATCGAAATAGAGTAACGTTTCCACCAGTACCCGGTTACACTGTGTACCGTTCCAGGTTATACCAACCAGCCACCCGGTATCTATGCGTAACGTTCCAGGTTCTCATGTTCCAACGGAAAATGGAACGGTACAGAGCCTGTAACAGTACAGCAGCATTTCCCAAAATGTATGTAGGCCTACAGACTATTACAGGACTGTTACCGGTACTACTGTCCATTAGCTATTAAAACCATTATGGCTATTACACCGAATTTTTACGTAGACTATTACGGCTATTACACAGTCTATTTAGTTACCACGGCAATTGTAACACTGCGTTTATTACACTGTTACGCTGGTTGTTACAAACTGTCACATAATAGCCTAATTACACAACAACTACATCAATTACATACCTGTTATCTAATCTAGGGGCATTTCTTTCATGATATCGAAATACACTATCTAGCCTAAGGATATTTTTCAGTATCTACTGTCCTACCAAGAACCCTGATGAAAAGATCCTTTTTTCTGCGTCAACAACTATCCCAGTTTGAACGATGCCATATGCAATTCCAGGCAAATTATTTATTCAAACATAGGATAATTACTTCTTGAAATATCAATAAAAATAAAAATACTGATTTCAGTCTGAGTGCGTGCCGCATCAGACAGGGCAAGGCACGATGCTCGTTTCGATCGCGGTCATACTGTAGCCTACGTTAGAAATATGTTTCCTGAAAACAATACGATGGAACCCATTGATTCGAAATATTTATTGTTGCACCATATTGAGGTTTGGAACATAGGTTATTGTTCATCGGTCCATGTAGTTGAGGTTTTTATGGAATTTGTCTGATAGGTCTAAACTTTGTTATTGTGATGTCTGTAGTAACGTGTGTATTTGTAATGATGGAATGGCTTGGGAAGGAGTAGGCCGTGGCCTTGACTTAGGAACTATTCACGCATTTTCCTGGAGTAGAAGTGGGAAACCACGGAAAGCCAATCTAAGATGGCTTAGATGGGAATCCAACTAACCTTCTCGCAGTGTTGCCATATAAGGCAGAGTGTAACCTACACAGCAAACTTTAGCTCCTTTGTGACCAATAATAGTATTTCTTTTCTAAATTAAACCTCCCGTTCTTGCTTTTCGTTTACATGTTAGCCTATTTTCATTTAATAGTGATAGAAGTCATTTTTCAGTGATGCTTAATTCTAATAATGAAGGCTATTCAGTCGTGTTGACCGACTGAAAAGCTTCCTTCATTATTTACATTTATGAAAGATAGACCTATGACATCATATATAGTCCGTGTGTGTGTACGTATGTGTGTGTTTGCATGTGTCCGTCGCCTCGCTCCCCTCCCTAATAAAATCTAAACTGCTGGAGCGATTTCAACGAAACTCGGTAAGGTCATAGTACTATTTTGTCCAACTCCGACTGTGCTCTTCAAATTTTATTACATCTCACCAATCCAAAATGGCAACTGTGCAAAATATTTCACCGGCATTCCATATCTCCGAAACTATTACAGATATCAGCCTGACGTTTTGTATGAAGGAAAAAAGCACTAATAGAAGTGTAACGATGGGACTCTCAAAAACCTCTTTACAAAACGAACATGGCGGCCAAGCGAAGTTGTTGTATTTAAATAGACTTTTCTCGCATTTAAACCAAACGAGTGCCGTCACACATGGTACAGCAAATGGTATACACCTTGTAATGCACTGACATCCTATTCAGCTCAATTGTTTACATAACATCAAGATGGCGGCTGTGCGAAATTTTAAAAT
Source organism: Meconema thalassinum (assembly GCA_946902985.2). Classification (NCBI taxonomy): domain Eukaryota; kingdom Metazoa; phylum Arthropoda; class Insecta; order Orthoptera; family Tettigoniidae; genus Meconema; species Meconema thalassinum. Next base: position 1,091,397,303 of record OX336389.2, read on the forward strand.
TAAGGTTTAATTTCTTGTGTCCTAATCATGCGATCGAAACCAACGTTTGAACAATGAACCTACGCAATAATCATCTAATAGTGCATAGCTCTATGGCCTACAAAGTATATAAAAATCCAATATGGTGGCCATCGGAAATATTTAGACGATTCTCAATGTCAATTAATCTGTGACAGCAATCAAATTTAATTGCTTTTTAACCACGAAATGGCGCCAGCGTCAAATTTTAAAATCTCGCTTTTAGCCTATTTCTATTTATGAAAAAATAGGCCTATGGGATCACCTTTCATCCGTGTGCGTACGTCCGTGTGTGTGCCCCCCCCCCCCCCCCACTAATAAAATATAAGTGGCTGGATAGATTTCAATTAAATTCGGTAAGGTCATAGTACTATTCTGGCTGACCCCGACCGTGCCCTACAAATTTTATTACGTTTCAAAAATCCAACATGGCGGCTGTGCGAAATATTTCACTGGCATTCTATATCTCCGAATCTCAGAAGACTTCTGTTACTTAGGAAGCAAAATAACAAGTAATGGACGGAGGAAATAGGATATAAAAAGTAGGTTGGATCAGGCAAGAAAAGCATTTCTACAGAAAGGAAATCTGTTGGCATCGAGCGTGGGCTCTATGGAAGTGAAAATTGGACTATTGGTGCAGCAGAAAAGAGGAGATTTGAAGCGTTTGAAATGTGGTGTTACAGGAGAATGATGAAGATCAGATGGGTAGATAGGGTTACAAACGAAGAGGTATTAAGACGAGTGGGAGAGGAGAGATGTTTCTGGCGACTGCTAATGAAGAGAAAAGATAGGTTGGTAGGACACTTACTAAGACACCCAGGAATAGCAAACTTAGTTATGGAAGGAAGGGTCGAGGACAAGAACTGTAGGGTAGACCGAGATTAGAATATGTTAGTTTGCCTCGAATGTAGGGTGTGGTAGCTATGTAGAGATGAAACGCCTAGCTCAGGACAGGGAGGCATGGAGAGCGGGATAAAACCAGTCAAAAGACTGAAGACTCAAACAACAACATCAGCCGATATGAATGAATTGATAAATATCAAAGACACAAGATAAATGTATAGCGTAACACTAAAAAGTCCCTTGGTATTAAACCTTATATGGTGCACCATAAAGAAGGATGGAAAATTGAACGCCTAAATCAACATACCGTAACATGATGTATGAAAATATGATAAAATAATAATTTGCAACAAATTTCAAACACTTATTAAAACTCTAAAAATGCCTGATTTTCTTACAGATCACTGCCAGTAGAAGAACGTGGCTAATATTAAGGGACTTTTTTCAAGAAACATTATGTGTCTGTGTGTGTATATGTCTGCTCCCCACCTTCAATTGAAACACAAAATTTTGTCCAGAGGTAGCACTAGAAAAGGGCACATCAGTGTCATGTTTATTTTGCCGCCATCTTTACCAAATCTCAATTGTGGCTACTCATTTGGTCAAAACTTAACATTAATAAACGACTAAACTAATCATCAGGGACCCGGATTAGAACTGAAATGCGTTACGTACCGCTGTGTATACCATACCGCGGCCCCGAGATGGCTTGCGGTATCCTTCCTTAACTGTAACTTGGAACTCCGTACGAGCATGTGAAACGTTACAGCCCTGGAACGGTACAGTCGGAACTCGACTCCCAACTGTACCGAACATCAAGGTACGTGTTAGCGGAACGTTACGTATGGAACGGTACAGTCGGAACTCGCCTCCTAACTGTACCGAGCATCAAGGTACGTGTTAGCGGAACTTTAGCTCCTTTGTGACCAATAATAGTATTTCTTTTCTAAATTAAAACTCCCGTTCTTGCTTTTCGTTTACTTGTTAGCCTATTTTCATTTAGTAGTGATAGAAGCCATTTTTCGGTGATGCTTAATTCAAATAATGAAAGCTATTCAGTCGTGTTGACCGACTGAAAAGCTTCCTTTACTATGTACATTTATGAAAGATAGGCCTATGACATCACATATAGTCCATGTGTGTGTACGTATGTGTGTGTTTGCATGTGTCCGTCGCCTCGCTCCCCTGCCTAATAAAAACTAAACTGCTAGATCGATTTCAACTAAACTCGGTAAGGTCATTGTACTATTTTGTCCGACCCGACTGTGCTCTTCAAATTTTATTACATCTCACCAATCCAACATGGCAACTGTGCGAAATATTTCACCGGAATTTCATATCTCCGAAACTATTACAGATATCACCTTGACGTTTTGTATGGTGAAAAAAAGCACTAATAGAAGTGTAACAATGGGACTCTCATCAATCTCTTTACAAAACGAACATGGCGGCAAAGCGAAGTTGTTGTATTTAAATAGACTTTTCTCGCATTTAAACCATCCGAGCGCCGTCACACATGGTACAGCAAATGGTATACACCTTGTAATGCACTGACATCCTATTCAGCTCAATTGCTTACATAACTTCAAGATGGCGGCTGTGCGAAATTTTAAAATTAAGGTTTAATTTCTTGTGTCCTAATCATGCGATCGAAACCAACGTTTGAAAAATGCACCTACACAATTATCATCATCTAATAGTACATAGCTCTATCGCCTACAATGCATATAAAAATCCAATATGGTGACCTTCCGAAATATTTAGACGATTCTCAATGTCAACTAATCTGTGACAGCAATCAAACTTAATTGTTTTCTTAACCACGAAATGGCGCCAGTGTCAATTTTAAAATCTCTTTTTTAGCCTATTTCTATTTATGAAAAAAATAGGCTTATGAGATCACCTTTTGTCCGTTGTGTCCGTGTGTGTGCCCCCAACTCCCACTAATAAAATCTAAGTGGCTGGATAGATTTCAATTAAATTCCGTAAGGTCATAGTAATATTCTGGCCGACCCCGACCGTAACCTACAAATTTTATTACTTTTCAACAATCCAACATGGCGGCTGTGCGAAATATTTCACTGGCATTCTATATCTCCGAATCTCAGAAGACTTCTGTTAAGTTACTTAGGAAGCAAAATAACCAGTGATGGTTGGAGGAAAGAGGATATAAAAAGTAGGTTGGATAAGGCAAGGAAAGCATTTCTACAGAAAAGGAATCAGTTGACATCGAGTGTGGCACTCTATGGAAGTAAAAATTGGACTATTGGTGCAGCAGAAAAGAGGAGATTTGAAGCGTTTGAAATGTGGTGATACAGGAGAATGATGAAGATCAGATGGGAAGAGTGGGTTACAAACGAAGAGGTATTAAGACGAGTGGGAGGGGAGAGATGTTTCTGGCGACTGCTAATGAAGAGAAGATATAAGTTGGTAGGACACATACTAAGACACCCAGGAATAGCAAACTTAGTTATGGAAGGAAGGGTCGAGGACATGAACTGTAGGGGTAGACCGAGATTAGAATATGTTAAACAGTTTGCCTCGAATGTGGGGTGTGGTAGCTGTGTAGAGATGAAACGCTTAGCTCAGGACAGGGAGGCATGGAGAGCGGGATAAAACCAGTCAAAAGACTGAAGACTCAAATAACAACATCAGCCGATATGAATGAATTGATAAATATCACAGACACAAGATAAATGTATACCGGTAGCGTAACACTAAAAAGTCGCTTGGTATTAAACCTTATATGGTGCATCATAAAGAAGGATTGAAAATTGAACGCCTAAATCAACATACCGCAACAAGATGTATGAAAATATGATAAAATAATCATCTGCAACAAATTTCAAACACATATTAAAACCCTAACAAGAAGTTCCGTGACGAACTAAAGAGCCTACTTTTCCTAAAATTAAGTTTCGTACCAATGATTAAACTAGTGTATATGAACCTATCTAGAATAATGACGAAATAAAGTTGATAATATCGAAATGTCTAATTAGTTCGAAATATACCTGGTATAATGTAGCCTAATAGAGCAGTACTGTTGGCAGCCCTGGCGACTTAATATATACATCTTCGTTCCATCTCTTAAGGTACAGAATACACAATTTGGTTGAATTCCAATGAACTTTACATGCAGTTAGACTCTGGATTTATCAGCACGCGTAAAAGCATGTTCGGCAACAATGTCATGCGAGTGCTGGTCAGAAATGATCTGAAATATTATGATATCTTGTTGTGCCAATTATGGATGAAATCCATTTTTAGTATACAAGTTACATGTTTTTTAAAATTAACCTATCTGCAGGCATAGAATCATGTTGGTAGCACTGTCTTATATTGGTTACTCCAAATTTATCTAGAATGCCAGGTGCTATACGTGTGCAAGTTATGGAGCTGTTGGCTTGCATATTTTCTGATTTATTGATATTAGGGAAAAAATATATAGACAGCATTTATTAACAGTTGGCAGCCCTGGTGGTTCTTACGAATACGCTCAGTCATATCTGTCCACTTATTACATACAAAATTTGGTTGAAATCCAATTGATAGTGCAGAAGTTATATGCATTTAAAAACTTGACCTATCAGAAAGCTTAAAATTATTTTGGCAACATTGTCACGCATGGCCTCCTGAAAATTAAACAGAAATAGCATTATCTACTTGTGTGCCAATTTTGGAATAGCTCCCATGCATACCTTGCATGATATCCAACATGGAGCTGAAATTTCTAGTGCGTTTTTTCAGCAGTTGTTAGCACTGACATCATTTTCAAATATGGGCTTGAGATATTCCGGTATACATCTTTACTCATACTAAAAATTGTTTTCGCTTGATGCAGCCGTTTATGAGTTGATAGGGGGGGGGGGGGAGGACACCCACAGCCAGCCAGCCAGACAGACACACAGACACACACACATTGTCCCGGATCGATCTCAGAAGTTTACTTTTTCCTCATTTTTGCGAAATGTGAAAAGTAGACTAATAATTCCAGGTAGAACGTGGCTAGTATTAAGGGACTTTTTTCAAGAAACATTGTGTGTCTGTGTGTGTATATGTCTGCTCCCCTCTATCAATTGAAACACGACATTTTGTACAGGTAGCACTAGAAAAGGGCACCTCAGGGTCATGTTTATTTTGCCGCCATCTTTACCAAATCTCAATTGTGGCTACTCAATTGGTCAAAACGTAACATTAATAAACGACTAAACTAATCATCAGGGACCCGGAACAGAACGAAAATGCGTTACGTACCGCTGTGTATCACGTTACGTAACGTATGCCATAACGCGGCCCCAAGCTGGCTTGCGGTATCGTTCCGTAACTGTAACTTGGAACTCGGTACGAGCAAGTGGAACGTTACAGCCCTGGAACGGTAGTGTCGGAACTCGCCTCGTAACTGTACCGAGCATCAAGGTACGTGTTAGCGGAACGTTACGTATGGAACGGTACAGCCGGAACTCGCCTCCTAACTGTACCGAGCATCAAGGTACGTGTTAGCGGAAATTTAGCTCCTTAGTGACCAATAATATTATTTCTTTTCTAACTTAAACCTCCCGTTGTTGCTTTTCGTTTACTTGTTGGCTTATTTTCATTTAGTATTGATAGAAGCCATTTTTCAGCGATTCTTAATTGTAATAATGAAAGCTATTCAGTCGTGTTGACCGACTGGAAAGCTTCCTTTATTATTTACATTTATGAAAGATAGGCCTATGACATCACATAAAGTCCGTGTGTGTGTTCGTATGTGTGTGTTTGCATGTGACCGTCGCCTCGCTCCCCTCACTAATAAAATCTAAACTGCTGGAGCGATTTCAACGAAACTCGGTAAGGTCATAGTACTATTTTGTCCAACCCCGACTGTGCTCTTCAAATTTTATTACATCTCACCAATCCAACTTGGCAACTGTGCGAAATATTTCACCGGCATTCCATATCTCCGAAATTATTACAGATATCACCGTGACGTTTTGTATGGTGGAAAAAAGCACTAATATAATTGTAACTAAGGTACTCTCAAAAACCTCTTTACAAAACGAACATGGCGGCCAAGCGAAGTTGATGTATTTAAATAGACTTTTCTCGCATTTAAACCAACCGAGCGCCGTCACACATGGTACAGCAAATGGTATACACCTTGTAATACACTGACATCCTATTCAGCACAATTGTTTACATAACTTCAAGATGTCGGCTGTGCGAAATTTTAAAATTAAGGTTTAATTTCTTGTGTCCTAATCATGCGATCGAAACCAACGTTTGAACAATGAACCTACGCAATTATCATCATCTAATAGTGCATAGTTCTATGGCCTACCATGTATATAAAAATCCAATATGGTGACCATCCGAAATATTTAGACAATTCTCAATGTCAACTAATCTGTGACAGCAATCAAACTTAATTGTTTTCTTAACCACGAGATGGAGCCTGTGTCAAATTTTAAAATCTCGTTTTTAGCCTATTTCTATTTATGAAAAGATAGGCTTATGAGATCACCTTTTGTCCGTGTGTGTCCGTGTGTGTGCCCCCACGCCCCTCTAATAAAATCTAAGTGGCTGGATGGATTTCAATTAAATTCGGTAAGGTCATAGTACTATTCAGGCCGACCCCGACCGTGCCCTACAAATTTTATTACGTTCTAATAATCCAACATGGCGGTTGTGCGATATATTTCACAGGCATACTATATCTCCGAATCTCAGAAGACTTCTGTTACTTAGGAAGCAATATAACCAGTGATGGATGGAGGATAGAGGATATAAGAAGTAGCTTGGCTCAGGCAAGGAAGGCATTTCTACAGAAAAGGAATATGTTGACATGGAGCGTGGCACTCTATGGAAGTGAAAATTGGACTATTGATGCAGCAGAAAAGAGGAGATTTGAAGCGTTTGAAATGTGGTGTTACAGGTGAAGGATGAAGATAAGATGGGTAGATAGGGTTACAAACGAAGAGGTATTAAGACGAGTGGGAGAGGAGAGATGTTTCTGGCGACTGCTAATGAAGAGAAAAGATAGGTTGGTAGGACACTTACTAAGACACCCAGGAATAGCAAACTTAGTTATGGAAGGAAGGGTCGAGGACAAGAACTGTAGGGGTAGACCGAGATTAGAATATGTTAGTTTGCCTCGAATGTAGGGTGTGGTAGCTATGTAGAGATGAAACGCCTAGCTCAGGACAGGGAGGCATGGAGAGCGGGATAAAACCAGTCAAAAGACTGAAGACTCAAACAACAACATCAGCCGATATGAATGAATTGATAAATATCAAAGACACAAGATAAATGTATAGCGTAACACTAAAAAGTCCCTTGGTATTAAACCTTATATGGTGCACCATAAAGAAGGATGGAAATTAGAACGCCTAAATCAACATACCGTAACATGATGTATGAAAATATGATAAAATAATAATTTGCAACAAATTTCAAACACTTATTAAAACTCTAAAAATGCCTGATTTTCTTACAGATCACTGCCAGTAGAAGAACGTGGCTAATATTAAGGGACTTTTTTCAAGAAACATTATGTGTCTGTGTGTGTATATGTCTGCTCCCCCCTTTCAATTGAAACACAACATTTTGTCCAGAGGTAGCACTAGAAAAGGGCACCTCAGTGTCATGTTTATTTTGCCGCCATCTTTACCAAATCTCAATTGTGGCTACTCAATTGGTCAAAACTTAACATTAATAAACGACTAAACTAATCGTCAGGGACCCGGAACAGAACTGAAATGCGTTACGCACCGCTGTGTATGCCATACCGCGGCCCCGAGATGGCTTGCGGTATCTTTCCGTAACTGTAACTTGGAACTCCGTACGAGCATGTGAAACGTTACAGCCCTGGAACGGTACAGTCGGAACTCGACTCCCAACTGTACCGAACATCAAGGTACGTGTTAGCGGAACGTTACGTATGGAACGGTACAGTCGGAACTCGTCTCCTAACTGTACCGAGCATTAAGATACGTGTTAGCGGAACTTTAGCTCCTTTGTGACCAATAATAGTATTTCTTTTCTAAATTAAAACTCCCGTTCTTGCTTTTCGTTTACTTGTTAGCCTATTTTCATTTAGTAGTGATAGAGGCCATTTTTCAGCGATTCCTAATTCTAATAATGAAAGCTATTCAGTCGTGTTGACCGACTGAAAAGCTTCCTTTACTATGTACATTTATGAAAGATAGGCCTATGACATCACATATAGTCCATGTGTGAGTACGTATGTGTGTGTTTGCATGTGTCCGTCGCCTCGCTCCCCTGCCTAATAAAATCTAAACTGCTAGATCGATTTCAATGAAACTCGGTAAGGTCATTGTACTATTTTGTTCGACCCGACTGTGCTCTTCAAATTTTATTATATCTCACCAATCCAACATGGCAACTGTGCGAAATATTTCACCGGCATTTCATATCTCCGAAACTATTACAGATATCACCTTGACGTTTTGTATGGTGGAAAATAGCACTAATAGAAATGTAACGATGGGACTCTCAAAAATCTCTTTACAAAACGAACATGGCGGCAAAGCGAAGTTGTTGTATTTAAATAGACTTTTCTCGCATTTAAACCATCCGAGCGCCGTCACACATGGTACAGCAAATGGTATGCACCTTGTAATGCACTGACATCCTATTCAGCTCAATTGCTTACATAACTTCAAGATGGCGGCTGTGCGAAATTTTAAAATTAAGGTTTAATTTCTTGTGTCCTAATCATGCGATCGAAACCAACGTTTGAACAATGCACCTACGCAATAATCATCATCTAATAGTACATAGCTCTATGGCCTACAATGCATATAAAATCCAATATGGTGACCTTCCGAAATATTTAGACGATTCTCAATGTCAACTAATCTGTGACAGCAATAAAACTTAATTGTTTTCTTAACCACGAAATGGCGCCAGTGTCAATTTTAAAATCTCGTTTTTAGCCTATTTCTATTTATGAAAAAATAGGCTTATGAGATCACCTTTTGTCCGTGTGTGTCCGTGTGTGTGCCCCCAACTCCCACTAATAAAATCTAAGTGGCTGGATAGATTTCTATTAAATTCGGTAAGGTCATAGTACTATTCTGGCCGACCCCGACCGTAACCTACAAATTTTATTACTTTTCAACAATCCAACTTGGCGGCTGTGCGAAATATTTCACTGGCATTCTATATCTCCGAATCTCAGAAGACTTCTGTTAAGTTACTTAGGAAGCAAAATAACCAGTGATGGTTGGAGGAGAGAGGATATAAAAAGTAGGTTGGCTCAGGCAAGGAAAGCATTTCAACAGAAAAGGAATCAGTTGACATCGAGTGTGGCACTCTATGGAAGTGAAAATTGGACTATTGGTGCAGCAGAAAAGAGGAGATTTGAAGCGTTAGAAATGTGGTGATACAGGAGAATGATGAAGATCAGATGGGAAGAGAGGGTTATAAATGAAGAGGTATTAAGACGAGTGGGAGGGGAGAGATGTTTCTGGCGACTGCTAATGAAGAGAAGATATAAGTTGGTAGGACACATACTAAGACACCCAGGAATAGCAAACTTAGTTATGGAAGGAAGGGTCGAGGACAAGAACTGTAGGGGTAGACCGAGATTAGAATATGTTAAACAGTTTGCCTCGAATGTGGGGTGTGGTAGCTGTGTAGAGATGAAACGCTTAGCTCAGGACAGGGAGGCATGGAGAGCGGGATAAAACCAGTCAAAAGACTGAAGACTCAAACAACAACATCAGCCGATATGAATGAATTGATAAATATCAAAGACACAAGATAAATGTATACCGGTAGCGTAACACTAAAAAGTCGCTTGGTATTAAACCTTATATGGTGCATCATAAAGAAGGATTGAAAATTGAAGCCTAAGTCAACATACCGCAACAAGATGTATGAAAATATGATAAAATAATCATCTGCAACAAATTTCAAACACATATTAAAACCCTAACAAGAAGTTCCGTGACGAACTAAAGTGCCTACTTTTCCTAAAATTAAGTTTCATACCAATGATTAAACTAGTGTATATGAACCTATCTAGAATAATGACGAAATTAAGTTGTTAATATCGAAATGTCTAATTAGTTCGAAATATACCTGGTATAATGTAGCCTAATAGAGCAGTACTGTTGGCAGCCCTGGCGACTTAATATATACATCTTCGTTCCATCTCTTAAGGTACAGAATACACAATTTGGTTGAATTCCAATGAACTTTACATGCAGTTAGACTCTGGATTTATCAGCACGCGTAAAAGCATGTTTGGCAACAATGTCATGAGTGTGCTGGTCAGAAATGACCTGAAATATTATGATATCTTGTTGTGCCAATTATGGATGAAATCCATTTTTACTATACAAGTTACATATTTTTTTAAAATTGAACCTATCTGCAGGCATAGAATCTTGTTGGTAGCACTGTCTTATATTGATTACTCCAAATTTATCTAGAATGCCAGGTGCTATACGTGTGCAAATTATGGAGCTGTTGGCTTGCATATTTTCTGATTTATTGATATTAGGGAAAAAATATATAGACAGCATTTATTAACAGTTGGCAGCCCTGATTCCTCTTAAGAATAAGCATAGTCATATCTGTTATGGTACATATAGCACATGCGAAATTTGGTTGAAATCCAACTGATAGTATAGGAGTTACATGTATTTAAAATTTGGTGCTATCAGCAGGCTTAGAATCATGTTGGTAGAACTGACTATATAAGTTACTCCAAATTAATCTAAAATTTAAGGTACTAAACGTGTGCATAGTTTAAAGCTGTCGGCTTGCATACTTTCTGATATTTTGGTATTTGGATAAAAAATAGAGAGAGCAAACTAAACCTACGTGCACCACAGTGGTACAAGTCTATATGCCTACCAGTCAAGCTGATTATGAGGATGTTGAAAAGGTCTACGAAGAAATAGACGAAATTCTGAGGTATATCAAGGGTGATGAAAATGTTATAGTAATGGGAGATTGGAATGCTGTGGTAGGAAAAGGGAGAGAAGGGATGATAGTAGGAGATTTCGGATTAGGTGAAAGGAATGATCGAGGAAGCAGGCTGGTAGAATTCTGCACCGAGCATGAATTGGTCATAGCTAACACCTTATTCAATAACCACAATAGAAGAATATACACATGGATGAGACCAGGAGATACAGGGCGTTACCAAATCAACTTCATTATGGTCAAGCAGAGGTTTAGAAACCAGATTTTGGATTGTAAAACATATCCTTGTGCTGACATAAACTCTGACCACAATCTGGTTGTAATGAAATGCAGATTAAAGTTGAAGAAACTGAAGAAAAGTCAAAAGCCAAAAAGGTGGGCAATAGACAGACTGAAAGAGAAGGATGTAAACGAAAGATTCATGAAGAGTATAAAGGAAGGACTAATGAAAAACCCTAAATTAACTTCAATTGCAGTCGAATGGGCACTTTTGAAGAATGAAATAACAAAATCCGCAGAAGAAAACATTGGAAGGAAAGAAAGAATAGGTAGAAAACCGTGGATCTCTCAGGATATACTAGAATTGATGGATGAAAGGCGGAAACACAAGAATCTAAGAGATGAAAAGGGGAAAGCAGAATACAGACGTCTGAGAAATGAGGTTAACACGAAGTGCAAGGAAGCGAAAGAAGAATGGTTGAAAGAGAAATGTGCAGGTATAGAAAATTGTCTGAAATTAGGAAAAGTAGACGCAGCTTATCGAAGGATTAAGAATATTTTTGGGGAGAAGAAGACTAAGTGCTGTAATATTAAGGACACAAATGGAAAGCCTCTAACAGATAGGGAAGAAAAGGTTGAGAGATGGAAAGCATACATAGAGAGTTTGTATAAGGGAAAGGAGATTGAGAATCATGTAATGGAAAGGGAGGAGGAAATTGATGAGGATGCGAAAGGAGATTTAATATTGAGATCTGAATTTGATAGAGCTTTGGAAGACTTAAGCAGGAACAAAGCACCAGGCATAGATGATATACCGATTGAGTTGCTACGCTGCATAGGAGAAGAAGGTCTGATCAGGTTATTTCACTTGGTGTGTAGGATTTCTGAGACAGGTGAGGTACCCCCTGATTTCAAGAAGAATGTAATCATCCCTATACCAAAGAAAGTGGGAGCTGACAGATGTGAAGATTACCGTACAATCAGCTTGATTACTCATGCTTCAAAGATCCTGTCTAGAATAATTTACAAGAGGATTGAAAGCCAGATAGAAACGGAGTTGGGTGAAGACCAGTTTGGTTTCAGGAGAAATGTAGGAACAAGGGAAGCTGTACTAAGTCTTAGGCTGATTTTAGAAGGTAGAATAAGGAAAGATAAGAGAACGTTCATGGCTTTTGTAGACTTAGAAAAGGCTTTTGATAACGTTGATTGGACTAAATTGTTTGACATTTTGAAATCGATTGGAATAAAGTACAGGGATAGGAGGGTGATATACAATCTATACAGATACCAGACAGCAGTCATTCGAGTTGAAGGACATGAGAGAGATGCTGGAAATCAGAAAGGTGTAAGGCAAGGCTGCAACTTATCAACCATACTTTTCAATCTTTACATTGAAAAAGCAATGAAGGAAATTAGAGAAAAATTTAAAGTGAGAGTGAAGATTCAAGGAGAAATAATTTCAACTCTGAGATTTGCTGATGACATCGTCATCTTGGCCGACAAGCCTGAGGATTTGAATGAGTTTTTGAATGGTATGGACTCCGTCTTACGGAAAGAATTCATGATGAAAATTAATAAATGTAAAACAAAAAAACTGGAATGCAGCCGAAATAAATTAGAAACCTCTATGGAGATCAAATTGGCAGGTGAAAAGCTGAAGGAAGTAGGAGACTTCTGTTACTTAGGAAGCAGAATAACCAGTGATGGACGAAGCAAAGAGGATATAAAAAGTAGGTTGGCTCAGGCAAGGAAAGCATTTCTACAGAAAAGGAATCTGTTGACATCGAATATAGATTTAGGTATTAGGAAGTCATTTTTGAAAGCCTTTGTCTGGAGCGTGGCGCTCTATGTAAGTGAAACTTGGACTATTGGTGCAGCAGAAAAGAGGAGAATTGAAGCATTTGAAATGTGGTGTTACAGGAGAATGATGAAGATCAGATGGGTAGATAGGGTTAAAAACAAAGAGGTATTAAGACGAGTGGGAGAGGAGAGATGTTTCTGGCGACTGCTAATGAAGAGAAGAGATAGGTTGGTAGGACACATACTAAGACACCCAGGAATAGCAAGCTTAGTTATGGAAGGAAGGGTCGAGGACAAGAACTGTAGGGGTAGACCAAGGTTAGAATATGTTAAACAGATTGCCTCGGATGTAGGGTGTCGGAGCTATGTAGAGATGAAACGATTAGCTCAGGACAGGGAGACATGGAGAGCTGCATCAAACCAGTCAAAAGACTGAAGACTCAAACAACAACATTATTAACAGTTGGCAGCCCTGGTGGTTCTTACGAATACGCTCAGTCATATCTGTCCACATATTACATACAAAATTTGGTTGAAATCCAATTGATAGTGCAGAAGTTATATGCATTTAAAAACTTGACCTATCAGAAAGCTTAAAATTATTTTGGCAACATTGTAACGCATGGCCTCCTGGAAATTAAACAGAAATAGCATTATCTACTTGTGTGCCAATTTTGGAATAGCTCCCATGCATACCTTGCAAGATATCCAACATGGAGCTCAAATTTCTAGTGCGTTTTTTCAGCAGTTGGTAGCACTGACATCATTTTCAAATATGGGCTTGAGATATTCCGGTATACATCTTTACTCATACTAAAAATTGTTTTCGATTGCTGCAGCCGTTTATGAACTGATAGGGGGGGGGGGGGAAGGACACCCACAGCCAGCCAGACAGACAGATAGACAGACAGACAGACACACAGACACACACACATTTTCCCGGATCGATCTCAAAAGTCTACTCTTTCCTCATTTTTGCAAAATGTGAAAAGTAGACGAATAATTCCTGGAAGAACGTGGCTAGTATTAAGGGACTTTTTTAAAGAAACATTGTGTGTCTGTGTGTGTATATGTCTGCTCCCCCCCCTTCAATTGAAACACAAAATTTTGTCCAGAGGTAGCACTAGAAAAGGGCACCTCAGTGTCATGTTTATTTTGCCGCCATCTTTACCAAATCTCAATTGTGGCTACTCAATTGGTCAAAACTTAACATTAATAAACGACTAAACTAATCATCAGGGACCCGGAACAGAACGAAAATGCGTTAAGTACCGCTGTGTATCACGTTACGTAACGTATGCCATTCCGCGGCCCCAAGCTGGCTTGCGGTATCGTTCCGTAACTGTAACTTGGAACTCGGTACGAGCAAGTGGAACGTTACAGCCCTGGAACGGTACAGTCGGAACTCGCCTCGTAACTGTACCGAGCATCAAGGTACGTGTTAGCGGAACGTTACGTATGGAACGGTACAGTCGGAACTCGCCTCCTAACTGTACCGAGCATCAAGGTACGTGTTAGCGGAACTTTAGCTCCTTAGTGACCAATAATATTATTTCTTTTCTAACTTAAACCTCCCGTCGTTGCTTTTCGTTTACTTGTTGGCTTATTTTCATTTAGTATTGATAGAAGCCATTTTTCAGTGATGCTTAATTCTAATAATGAAAGCTATTCAGTCGTGTTGACCGACTGGAAAGCTTCCTTTATTATTTACATTTATGAAAGATAGGCCTATGACATCACATAAAGTCCGTGTGTGTGTTCGTATGTGTGTGTTTGCATGTGACCGTCGCCTTGCTCCCCTCACTAATAAAATCTAAACGGCTGGAGCGATTTCAACGAAACTCGGTAAGGTCATAGTACTATTTTGTCCAACCCCGACTGTGCTCTTCAAATTATATTACATCTCACCAATCCAACTTGGCAACTGCGCGAAATATTTCACCGGCATTCCATATCTCCGAAACTATTACAGACATCACCCTGACGTTTTGTATGGTGGAAAAAAGCACTAATATAATTTTAACTAAGGTACTCTCAAAAACCTCTTTACAAAACGAACATGGCGGCCAAGCGAAGTTGTTGTATTTAAATAGACTTTTCTCGCATTTAAACCAACCGAGCGCCGTCACACATGGAACAGCAAATGGTATTCACCTTGTAATACACTGACATCCTATTCTGCTCAATTGTTTACATAACTTCAAGATGTCGGCTGTGCGAAATTTTAAAATTAAGGTTTAATTTCTTGTTTCCTAATCATGCGATCGAAACCAACGTTTGAACAATGAACCTACGCAATTATCATCATCTAATAGTGCATAGCTCTATGGCCTACCATGTATATAAAAATCCAATATGGTGACCATCCGAAATATTTAGACAATTCTCAATGTCAACTAATCTGTGACAGCAATCAAACTTAATTGTTTTCTTAACCACGAGATGGAGCCTGTGTCAAATTTTAAAATCTCGTTTTTAGCCTATTTCTATTTATGAAAAGATAGGCTTATGAGATCACCTTTTGTCCGTGTGTGTCCGTGTTTGTGCCCCCACGCCCCACTAATAAAATCTAAGTGGCTGGATGGATTTCAATTAAATTCGGTAAGGTCATAGTACTATTCAGGCCGACCCCGACCGTGCCCTACAAATTTTATTACGTTCTAATAATCCAACATGGCGGTTATGCGATATATTTCACTGGCATTCTATATCTCCGAATCTCAGAAGACTTCTGTTACTTAGGAAGCAAAATAACCAGTGATGGTTGGAGGAAAGAGGATATAAGAAGTAGGTTGGCTCAGGCAAGGAAGGCATTTCTACAGAAAAGGAATCTGTTGACATGGAGCGTGGCACTCTATGGAAGTGAAAATTGGACTATTGATGCAGCAGAAAAGAGGAGATTTGAAGCGTTTGATATGTGGTGTTACAGGAGAATGATGAAGATCAGATGGGAAGAGAGGGTTACAAACGAAGAAGTATTAAGACGAGTGGGAGAGGAGAGATGTTTCTGGCGACTGCTAATGAAGAGAAGAGATAGGTTGGTAGGACACATACTAAGACACCCAGGAATAGCAAACTTAGTTATGGAAGGAAGGGTCGAGGACAGGAACTGTAGGGGTAGACCAAGATTAGAATATGTTAAACAGTTTGCCTCGAATGTAGGGTGTGGTAGCTATGTAGAGATGAAACGCTTAGCTCAGGACAGGGAGGCATGGAGAACGGGATAAAACCAGTCAAAACACTGAAGACTCAAACAACAACATCAGCCGATATGAATGAATTGATAAATATCAAAGACACAAGATAAATGTATAGCGTAACACTAAAAAGTCCCTTGGTATTAAACCTTATATGGTGCACCATAAAGAAGGATGGAAAATTGAACGCCTAAATCAACATACCGTAACATGATGTATGAAAATATGATAAAATAATAATTTGCAACAAATTTCAAACACTTATTAAAACTCTAAAAATGCCTGATTTTCTTACAGATCACTGCCAGTAGAAGAACGTGGCTAATATTACGGGAGTTTTTTCAAGAAACATTATGTGTCTGTGTGTGTATATGTCTGCTCCCCCCTTTCAATTGAAACACAAAATTTTGTACAGAGGTAGCACTAGAAACGGGCACCTCAGTGTCATGTTTATTTTGCCGCCATCTTTACCAAATCTCAATTGTGGCTACTCAATTGGTCAAAACGTAACATTAATAAACGACTAAACTATTCATCAGGGACACGGAACAGAACTGAAATGCGTTACGTACCGCTGTGTTCCACGTTACGTAACGTATGCCATACCGCGGCCCCGAGCTGGCTTGTGGTATAGTTCCGTAACTGAAACTTGGAACTCGGTACGAGCGTGTGGAACGTTACAGCCCTGGAAATTTACAGTCGGAACTCGACTCCCAACTGTACCGAGCATCAAGGTACGTGTTAGCGGGACTTTAACTCATTTGTGACCAATAATAGTATTTCTTTTCTAAATTAAACCCCCCGTTCTTGCTTTTCAATTACTTGTTGACCTATTTTCATTTAGTAGTGATAGAAGCCATTTTTCAGTGATGCTTAATTCTAATAATGAAAGCCATTCAGTCGTGTTGACCGACTGAAAAGCTTCCTTTATTTTCTACATTTATGAAAGATAGGCCTATGACATCACATATAGTCCATGTGAGTGTACGTATGTGTGTGTTTGCATGTGTCCGTCGCCTCGCTCCCCTCCCTAATAAAATCTAAACTGCTGGAGCGATTTCAACGAAACTCGGTAAGGTCATAGTACTATTTTGTCCGACCCGACTGTGCTCTTCAAATTTTATTACATCACACCAAACTAACATGGCAACTGTGCGAAATATTTCACCGGCAATCCATATCTCCGAAACTATTACAGACTTTTTGTATGGTGAAAAAAAGCACTAATAGAAGTGTAACGATGGGACTCTCAAAAATCTCTTTACAAAACGAACATGGTGGCCAAGCGAAGTTGTTGTATTTCAATAGACTTCTCTCGCATTTAAACCATCCGAGCACCGCCACACATGGTACAGCAAATGGTATACACCTTGTAATGCACTGACATCCTATTCAGCTCAATTGTTTAAATAACTTCAAGATGGCGGCTGTGCGAAATTTTAAAATAAAGGTTTAATTTCTAGTGTCCTAATCATGCGATCGAAACCAACGTTTGAACAATGCACCTAGGCAATAATCATCATCTAATAGTACATAGCTCTATGGCCTACAATGTATATATAAATCCAATATGGTGACCATCCGAAATATTTAGACGATGCTCAATGTCAACTAATCTCTGACAGCAATCAAACTTAATTGTTTTCGTAACCACGAGATGGCGCCAGTGTCAGATTTTAATATCTCGTTCTTAGCCTATTTATATTTATGAAAAAATAGGCTTATGAGATCACCTTTTGTCCGTGTGTGTCCGTGTGTGTCCGTGTGTGTGCCCCCACCCCCCACTAATAAAATCTAAGTGGCTGGACAGATTTCTTTTAAATTCGGTAAGGTCATACTGTAGTACTATTCAGGTCGACCCCGACCGTGCCCAACAAATTTTATTACGTTCCAATAATCCAACATGGCGGCTGTGCGATATATTTCACTGGCATTCTATATCTCCGAATCTCAGAAGACTTCTGTTACTTAGGAAGCAAAATAACCAGTGATGGTTGGAGGAAAGAGGATATAAGAAGTAGGTTGGCTCAGGCAAGGAAGGCATTTCTACAGAAAAGGAATCTGTTGACATCGAGCGTGGCACTCTATGGAAGTGAAAATTGGACTATTGGTGCAGCAGAAAAGAGGAGATTTGAAGCGTTTGAAATGTGGTGTTACAGGAGAATGATGAAGATCAGATGGGAAGAGAGGGTTACAAACGAAGAGCTATTAAGGCGAGTGGGAGAGGAGAGATGTTTCTGGCGACTGCTAATGAAGAGAAGAGATAGGTTGGTAGGACACATACTAAGACACCCAGTAATAGCAAACTTAGTTATGGAAGGAAAGGTCGAGGACAAGAACTGTAGGGGTAGACCGAGATTAGAATATGTTAAACAGTTTGCCTCGAATGTGGGGTGTGGTAGCTGTGTAGAGATGAAACGCTTAGCTCAGGACAGGGAGGCATGGAGAGCGGGATAAAACCAGTCAAAAGACTGAAGACTCAAACAACAACATCAGCCGATATGAATGCATTGATAAATATCAACGACACAAGATAAATGTATACCGGTAGCGTAACACTAAAAAGTCGCTTGGTATTAAACCTTATATGGTGCATCATAAAGAAGCATTGAAAATTGAAGCCTAAATCAACATACCGCAACATGATGTATGAAAATATGATAAAATAATCATCTGCAACAAATTTCAAACACATATTAAAACCCTAACAAGAAGTTCCGTGACGAATTAAAGAGCCTACTTTTCCTAAAATTAAGTTTCATACTAATGATTAAACTAGTGTATATGAACCTATCTAGAATAATGACGAAATTCAGTGGTTAATATCGAAATGTCTAATTAGTTCGAAATATACCTGGTATAATGTAGCCTAATAGAGCAGTACTGTTGGCAGCCCTGGCGACTTAATATATACATCTTCGTTCCATCTCTTAAGGTACAGAATACACAATTTGGTTGAATTCCAATGAACTTTACATGCAGTTAGACTCTGGATTTGTCAGCACGCGTAAAAGCATGTTTGGCAACAATGTCATGAGTGTGCTGGTCAAAAATGATCTGAAATATTATGATATCTTGTTGTGCCAATTATGGATGAAATCCATTTTTAGTATACAAGTTACATGTTTTTTAAAATTCAACCTATCTGCAGACATAGAATCATGTTGGTAGCACTGTCTTATATTGATTACTCCAAATTTATCTAGATTGCCAGGTGCTATACGTGTGCAAATTATGGAGCTGTTGGCTTGCATATTTTCTGATTTATTGATATTAGAGAAAAAATATATAGACAGCATTTATTAACAGTTGGCAGCCCTGATTACTCTTAAGAATAAGCATAGTCATATCTGTTATGGTACATATAGCACATGCGAAATTTGGTTGAAATCCAACTGATAGTATAGGAGTTACATGTATTTAAAATTTGGTGCTATCAGCAGGCTTAGAATCATGTTGGTAGAACTGACTATATAAGTTACTCCAAATTAATCTAAAATTTAAGGTACTAAACGTGTGCATAGTTTAAAGCTGTCGGCTTGCATACTTTCTGATATTTTGATATTTGGATAAAAAATAGAGAGAGCAATTATTAACAGTTGGCAGCCCTGGTGGTTCTTACGAATACGCCCAGTCATATCTGTCCACATATTACATACAAAATTTGGTTGAAATCCAATTGATAGTGCAGAAGTTATATGCATTTAAAAACTTGACCTATCAGAAAGCTTAAAATTATTTTGGCAACATTGTCCCGCATGGCCTCCTGGAAATTAAACAGAAATAGCATTATCTACTTGTGTGCCAATTTTGGATTAGCTCCCATGCATACCTGCAAGATATCCAACATGGAGCTCAAATTTCTAGTGCGTTTTTTCCGCAGTTGGTAGCACTGACATCATTTTCAAATATGGGCTTGAGATATTCCGGTATACATCTTTACTCATACTAAAAAAAGGTTTCGATTGCTGAAGCCGTTTATGAGTTGATAGGGGGTGGGGGAGACACACACAGAGCCAGACAGACAGACAGACAGATAGACAGACAGAAACACATTTTCCCGGATCGATCTCATAAGTCTACTTTTTCCTCATTTTTGCAAAATGTCAAACGTAGACTAAAAATGCCTGATTTTCATACAGATCACTGCCAGTAGAAGAACGTGGCTAGTATTAAGGGACTTTTTTCATGAAACATTGTGTGTCTGTGTGTGTATATGTCGGCTCCCCCCTATCAATTGAAACACGACATTTTGTACAGAAGTAGCACTAGAAAAGGGCACCTCAGTGTCATGTTTATTTTGCCGCCATCTTTACCAAATCTCAATTGTAGCTACTCAATTGGTCAAAACTTAATATTAATAAACGAATAAACTAATCATCAGGGACACGGAACAGAACTGAAATGCGTTACGTACCGCTTGTGTTCCACGTTACGTAACGTACGCCATACCGCGGCCCCGAGCTGGCTTGCGGTATCGTTCTGGAACTGTAACTTGGAACTCAGAACGAGCGTGTGGAACGTTACAGCCCTGGAACTTTACAGTCGGAACTCGACTCCCACGTGTACCGAGCATCAAGGTACGTGTAAGCGGAACTTTAGCTCCTTTGTGACCAATAATAGTATTTCTTTTCTAAATTAAACCTCCCGTTCCTGCCTTTCGTTTACTTGTTGGCCTATTGTCATTTAGTTGTGATAGAAGCCATTTTTCAGTGATGCTTAATTCTAATAATGAAAGCTATTCAGTCGTGTTGACCGACTGAAAAGCTTCCTTTATTATTTACATTTATGAATGATAGGCCTATGACATCACATATAGTCCGTGTGTGTGTACGTATGTGTGTGTTTGCATGTGACCGTCGCCTCGCTCCTCTCGCTAATAAAATATAAACTGCTGGAGCAATTTCAACGAAACTCGTTAAAGTCATGGTACTATTTTGTCCGACCCCGACTGTGCTCTTCAAATTTTATTACATCGCACCAATCCAACATGGCAACTGTGCAAAATATTTCACCGGTATTCCTTATCTCCGAGTCTATTACAGATATCACCCTGACGTTTTGTATGGTGGAAAAAAGCACTAATAGAAGTGTAACGATGGGACTCTCAAAAACCTCTTTACAAAACGAACATGGCGGTCAAGCGAAGTTGTTGTATTTAAGTAGACTTTTCTCGAATTTAAACCATCCGAGTGCCGTCACACATGGTACATCAAATGGTATGCACCTTGTAATGCACTGACATCCTATTCAGCTCAATTGCTTACATAACTTCAAGATGGCGGCTGTGCGAAATTTTAAAATTAAGGTTTAATTTCGTGTGTCCTATTCATGCGATCGAAACCAACGTTTGAACAATGAACCTACACAATTATCATCATCTAATAGTACATAGCTCTATGGCCTACAAAGTATATAAAAATCCAATATGGTGACCATCCGAAATATTTAGACGATTCTCAATGTCAACTAATCTGTGACAGCAATCAAACTTAATTGTTTTTTTAACCACGAGATGGCGCCAGTGTTAAATTTTAAAATCGCGCTTTTAGCCTATTTCTATTTATGAAAAAATAGGCTTATGGTTCACTCTTTGTCCGTGTGTGTGCGTCCGTGTTTGAGCCCCCACGCCCCACTAATAAAATCTAAGTGGCTGGATAGATTTCAATTAAATTCGGTAAGGTCATAGTACTATTCTGGCCGACCCCGGCCGTGCCCTACAAATTTTATTACGTTTCAACAATCCAACGTGGCGGCTGTACGAAATATTTCACTGTCATTCTATATTTCCGAATGTATTACTCATATCAACCTGAAATTTTGTACGGTGATAAAAGGCACTACTACAAAATCGTTCAAGGGACTTTCAGAAACCTGTTAACTACAAAACGAACATGGCGACCATGCGAATTTGAAACATTTAAATAGACTTTTCTGGCGGGTTAAAAATCCGAACGCAGTGAAACTTGGTACAGCATTTCTTTATACACTTTGCAATGCACTGACATATATTTTTGTCAAATTGTTTACATAACCTCAAGATGGCAGCTGTGCAAATTTTGAAAATTAAGTTTTAATTTTTTGTGTCGCAATCATGCGATCGAAATCAACGTTTGAATAATGAACCTACGCAATAATAGTCATCGAATAGTACATAACTCTATGGCCTACATATGTTACAATCCAACATGGCTAGCATCCAAAATATTTAGACGGATCACAAAATCTGATAATCTGACAGCAGTCAAACTGACATTTTGTGTGTTGATAGAGGCTATAAACATAAGTTCACCTATGGAACTTTCATAACCTGGTGATCACAAATCCAACCTGCCGGCGACGCGAAATGCGAATATTGAAAAGGATGAGCACAGTGAAACTTGGTATGGTATATGAAAAATGAAAATCCACAGCCTGTTTCCAGTCTCCGACCGGGTCAGGAATGGAATGAATGAAGCCCCCGGTATATGCTTATACAAATTTTAATCCACTGGCATCTAATTTATTTCAATTTTTTTTTTCAGAACCAGAAGATGGAGGCTGTGCAAAATATTAAAATCTCGTTTTTACCATTTATTGTGTCCTAATCATGCAATTGAAGTTTGAATAATACTCTTATACAATAATCTTCATGTAATAGTACATAACTCTAAGGCCTACATATATAACAATCCAACATGTCGACTATCCGATATATTTAGATGGTTCTCAATATCTACGAATCTATTACAGCAATCAAACTGAATTTTGTATGTTGATAGAGGCAATTAACATAAGCAGGATAAATGAAACTGGGCTACACATTTCTTCACGGAAGTACTTGTTATTTCTTGTGTCTTAATTATGCGATTGAAGTTTGAATAATACATTTACGCAATAATCATGTTCTTATATTATATTTTTAAGCGTATGGCTTTTAGTGCCGGGAGTGTCCGAGTACATGTTCGGCTCGCTCAAGTTTGCAGCTACTTCTATGCGGACACCCATGGGGTGAGCTACAAGTACCGTCCCGTGTGGTGGTTGTCTGGCGAGGAAAGTGTGAATGTAAGGATGAGGAATTGGAAGGTAGAGGCTGTGGCCTATAGTTGGGGACTAACCCCGGCATTTGCCTGGAAGGAAGATAGGAAACTACAGAAAACCATCTTCAAGGTTGCCGGTGTAGGGTTTCGAGCCTCCTCGTCTACCGGATGTGAGCGACTGCCTGCAGTCACGCCGTAACGAGCACGGCTAACTCAACCGGTATATTCAAGTAATAGTAGTCTACAAAACTCTATGGCCTACATACCGAACGGTCCACTGGCCCCTTGCGATCCAGTTTTATGCATTCTGTCACTTGTACTACAATTCTGAAAGACATAGGTCCCTCTCCCTAAACCGGGGTAATATAACGAGATGTGTGTTTACGGGCTAGAAGACAGCAGGAATCGTGAGCGCCACTATTAATTCAGTATGGGTACCTCGAATGAACCCGTTAAACGAGCAGAGATACGCAGAACACACACTTGAAAACAAGAGGTGCACGCATACACGGAGAGCAGGTATTGTATAGACCGGTAGGTGCGCGCTGTAGGTCAAATGTCGCAGTAGCTCACATGGCAAGCGCGCGATTGGAGTTGCGTGGCAAGTGGCATGGTTATATACTTAATCGTTTTCACAGACTGATTAGTTGTTTTTTTTTTTCGTTATCGTTTTACCCTCCTGGGTTGGCTTTTCCCACGGACTAAGCGAAGGACGGTGTCCTGCAGCTTGAGGTTCTGAATCAGGGGATACAACTGGGGAGTGTGACTAGCAATTCGCCCAGGCGGCCTCACCTGCGAAGTGAACAAGGGCCTGATGAGAGGATGGGACGAGTGAGAGGGATAGGCAAGGAAAAGGGAAGGAGGCGGTCGTGGCCTTTGGTTAGGTACTGTACCTTTCCAGCATTTGCCCGAAGACGAAGTGGGAAACCACGGAAAACCACTCGAAGATGGGTGAGGTGGGAATCGAACCCACTCTACTCTTCTCCCCGAGGCTGAGTAGACCCCGTTTCAGCCCTCATACCACTTGTCAAATTTCTTGTTAGAGCCGAGTATCGAACCTCAGACCTCCGGGGTGGCATTTATGCACGCTTACCACTACACCACGGAGGCGACACGATTTGTTTATTTGGCTCTGTAAAAGACCATGTCACTGCGGAGGCCCGGGTTCAAATCTCGGCTCTGCCACGAAATTTTGTTCCTGGTCTGAGGCCTGGAACGGGGTTCACCCAACCTCGTGAGGCACACAGACTTAGTAGAGGCAGGTTTGCTTCCTGCCTCAGCCATCCTAGAAGTGGTTTTCCGTGGTTTCCCACATCTCCTCCAGGCGATTGCTGGGATGGTTCCTTTCGACAGGACCACGGCATCTTTCTTCCCACTCCCTTCGCTGCCCTTTCCTTCATTAGACCCAAGTTCGTGGTCACTTAGGCGATTGGCTTGTCACCATCCCCAGTTGAATCTGCTGTCAAGGTGTGTTCAGCTCCGAGGCACTGGCCTGGAATTCGATGGTAGAGGACTGATCCCTCGCAAAGTCCGAGGGTAAAGCCGAGCTTGGAGGGTAAGCGATCAAATAAAAAGAAAAAGAAAAGAAGACCGTGTGTATCGTTGCATAAGCTAAGGTGCTGGATTGGACAAGGATGAGGAGGTGATTGTCTCTGGCTAGGGCACAGGCAACCAGTTAGCTACGTCGTACATGTTCCAAGCTTCGTAGACCACAGTTAGGGCAAAGTGTGCCCCATTGGAACGAAAACAACATGCGATGGCAAGTCAGTATGTAGCTGCGCGAACTCGCTCCTTCGACGTAATTCACAACACGAAGCGTATTCACTGCCTCGAGATGTATTCCAGCGAAGAGCATATGAATATGTTCAGGCGCGGATCTAGAGTTTGGCTTTGGGGGGGGGGGGGGGGGGGGTCAGAGAATCGAAATAGTTAAGCAAAATGGTATCACTAAAAACGCAATCACAAAATAACCAAACGTACAAAACCAGACCAATTTTTTGCAAGCTACATGGATAGAAATTTGATGCGTTTAGCGCACCTAAAATATTTGTACAAATTGCAACGGCGTGTTTTGCGACTTTTACATCGAGCTTCGAGAAAAATACCAAAGTACATTGCAGTTTCGACAAGTCGGGTTGGTACCGACAAAGGGAGAAAGTCACAGCTTAAATTGCCAACCAAGCTTGCAGTTTGGACGTCGGAAAAAATTTTTGGTGCGAAAAAAGCCCCAAATTCCTATTCGTGCATTGCTGCACATTCATCGTGACATCACTATAAACATCGATTCAGTAATCTCAAGGTTTGCTAAACAAAATCGACGAGTTGATTTTGTTATATAAATACTCGTTTTTATATAACAGGTATGAAGTAGTAAATAAGTACCGTTGTAACAGAACATAATAATTGCAATAAAGAAATTTTCAGTATTGAATAAAATGAAAAAACTGTTTTTCAGTTAAATTCGTTAAGTTTCATTTGTCTGGTTATTGTGTTTTGGTTTTTTGAGTTTGTAAAAAATTTGTTCTCCGTTTGGGGGGGGGTTATGACCCCCGTGACCCCCCCCCCCCTTGAATCCGCGCCTGAATATGTTATATTATTGGAGGAGCTCGACAGAATGCATACCAGAACTGTATCCGGATAGACAACGACCGACAGGCATGGTATTTCGGAGTGTGGAAAGATGCCTGGGAGATACTGGATCCCTGGGAAAAACACGGCCTGTTTGAGATCATTGCGTGACGTCTGCTCACAATGAAGAGGTTGTGTTTGACGCTATCCGGCGTCACCCTCATACTACCACACGGGCCATTGCACTGGAGACGAACATCAGCCGAGCGTCTGTTATGCGGATAATGCACACCCACTGGTCTCACCCGTACCATCTGCACTTACACCTGGAGATACATGGTCATGATTTCGAAGCACGGGTGGCGTTCTGTGGAAACTGATCCGGCTTTTCTAGCGACCATCTTATTTACGGACGAAGCACGATTCCACAACAATGGAACCGTTTATCGTCATAATATGCATTACTGGAGTGTGGATAATCCCCATTGGGTGCGACAGACATCCTTTTAGGTACACCCCCGTGTGGGTTGCGGGTTAGAATACACACACGGTATGCTCTGCTTGTCGTAGGAGGACACTAATAGGGCCGACAAGACAGACTGACATGACTGACTTTGATTTTGAAGACTCCCTGTTGATGGGAAGAGAAAATTCATCGACGGTATCCCCTGCCTGTCGTAAAAGGTCTTTTCCGACTTCCGGTCCCATTTTTGGTTTGACCCTTAGAAATAAACGTCATGCTGCCTGGGGAAGGGCCACCAAATTGGCCATCTGGCCAAAAAGCCTGGACGGTATTCCCCATCCCGTCAGGTGGGTGCGCCATGTACCCTTGCAGTGGTATCCGCCTCACAACGGAGGTCCCTGCACGGCCGAATAATTTCGCCAAACATATCACTGTGCATGCCGAGGGGGAAGTGCCTATTCAAGGCACTGGGACCCCGGGCAATACCTGCTATGCCAGGTAGGTATTGCCTTGGCTGGGTGGCGCCCAGAGTGATGACCCTCGTTCGGAGTAGGTTGTATTCGGGGAGGGTGATTTCGGGATGACGCGAAAGCGGCCCAATAAATCATCAGAGGGTGTCCCCCTTAAATAGCCGTCTCTTGAGTGTCGGATCAGGGATAAAACTTTCAATGCACGTTTCCCTGTTGACAAGTCACATCGCTACCTGGTAGCTATCAGGACAGACGGGGATTATTTCAAAGTGGTGAAATCAATGATCTTTTCCGAGGAATTCGAGGGGAAATTTGGAGATCTAAACGGGATTTCCAAGCTCTGGAACGGACAGCTCCTACTGCATACAATTAGCCGACAGCAAACCGAAACGTTGCTGGAATGCACGCATTTCAGCGAAATTCCCGTTAATGTCTCAAAACACGAAACGCTAAATGAGGTCCGTGGAGTTATTTTCCATCGTAAATTCATTTTGAATAGCGATGCGGAATTGTTGCGGAATCTGGGGAAGATAGGCGTCACCAAGATTGGGCGCATCACCCGAAAGATTGGAGAGAACAGCGTCGATACCGGCGCTTTTATTCTCCATTTCGAGGGTGATGTTTTACCTAAGCAGATGTAGGTCACATCGAACCACTGCGATCTTCGACCGTACATCCCTCCACCTATGTGATGTTATCAATGCCAGAAATTCGGGCATGTTTCTGCCAGGTGCACTGCCAAGGCCGTGTGTAGAGAGTGTGACAAGGGGACACATGAGGGTGAGAGGTGTACGCCTCCCCCGATTTGTCCTAACTGCCAAGGAAGCCACTCTCCACGATCGAAGCAGTTCCCTGAGTTCTGTAAAGAAGCCACAATCCAAGAAATCAGAACATTGCATCGGCTTTCATATCACGATGCTCGCAAGAGGTACCGTGATATTAATGCCCCCGAATTTCGGGTGACGTTTGTGGCCGCAGCGACGCCCTCATTCACCCCTGCTGTCACAGTTTCCAGTATAGTACCCTCGACGTCCGGTAATTCAGCAGATTTGAAATCACCCCTCGCTGTACCAGCGAAAATTGTCTGCCCGAAGGAGGTCCCACAACCTTCTTCGGGCAAGGAAAAGAAGGCGACAGTTATATCATCTAAACCAGCGAAATCGGAGAAGTCCTCTTCTTCTTCTTCGAACCGGTCGGCTAACATGTCTTCCTCAGTTAACAGGGGAAAGAAGAGTTTGCCGACCAGGGCTGGTCCTTCTTCCAGTCCACCCGATATGACAAAAGTAGTAGTGGTGATGAGAGAGAAGGTTCGTCGCCATCTCTCTCGCCCTCCTCCTGACGGAGTGGCTACTGACTCTGCTGGCCTTCCCGCTCCCACGACCATCAAGGGAGCGAAGCCGGCTGAAGCCAAACACGTCCGTATGGAGGAACTCCCCTACAAATAGGAAAATACATCAGCGGAGGAGAGAGGAACGGTTCAGCGCCGTTTCTCTTCCTCTCCTAGAGACAGGGCTGCTCAGGTATCTGCTGGCCATTCCACTCCCACCACCACCAGTGGAGCGGTGTCAGCAGGAGCGGCCATGTTTTGTAAGGAACTGGCGTCTGTGGGGAAGCGACCAGCTACTTCCCCAAATAGACGTCAGCGCCGATCAAGAAAGAAATCTCTTCGGGAAATGTCGGGGACAGACACCCAGTCTTCGGACCGGGATAAAGTCCCTCGACACCGCTCTCGCTCTTCCCCAAGAGCGAGACTCGTGAAGTCCGACGAGGACCGCGCGCCATCCAGGGGACTGCCCGCTCCATTTTCTTCGTCATCGGACCGAGATGTGGAGATTGAGGTGCGCTCTCCTGCCCCATCATATCCAACTAGAGATGGGGAATGGTGGCAAACGGTCAAGCGTAAGTAGAAGACCCACTTCTACTTACAAGGGAACGGTAATAGCTATTCTGGTCATCTCAATGAGTTACGTCAATTAATATCTTCGTTTTCGGCAACCATTGTCTGTCTTCAGGAATCCAGGTTTCGTCCTGGACGTGAGACAATAATGCGTTACTTCAACCTCTTCTCTGAAGACCCGGTGGATGGAGCTGTGGCCGTCGGTGGCGTCTGCATTCTAGTCCACTCTAGCCTCTTTAGTGAAGAGGTGCCGTTGCGTACTCAGTTAGAAGCAGTTGCAGTTCGTACTTCGTCGCCAGTAATGGCAACAGTATGTAACGTGTACATTCCACCTCATTCTCAACTGGATTGAAACCAGCTGGTGGATCTAGTCTCTCAGCTCCCCCCCCCCCCTTTCTCCTTCTGGGATATGTTAATGCCCACAACACCATCTAGGGCTCCGCTACCACTAGTGATGGAGGGAGAGATTTTGAGAGACTGATCAGGCGCTGGAGCTGTATTTGTTAAACACAGGGGAACCTATGCACTTCTCTATTGCACACGGCACTTATTCAAATGTCGAAATCACCTTGTGCTGTCGTGCGCTGGTTCCCCTGCTACAGTGGGGTGTACACGACGACCTTTGTATTAGTGACCATTTCCCGATTATCGTTACTCTTCCGAACCAGAGAGCCATCGAATTACCAAGTCGATGGCTTCTCCGTCGGGCTGATTGGACAACTTTCACAGCACGTGCTGATTTTGCCGAAGATACCTTTGAGAGTGTCTATGATCATACCATTCACATAACGCATGGTATTTCGGCTGCTGCTGAGGAAACAATACCTTCCTCATCCGGCAACTCCCACCGGAAACTTGTCCCTTGGTGGACAGCCGAGATTGTAGCAGCCTTTAAAGATCGTCGACGTGCTTTCAAATGCTATCGGAGGCAAAATACTATGGCCAACCTTATCACCTTCAAAAGGATGCGTGCTAGAGCCCGATATCTGATTCGGGAGAGTAATAAAACGACGTGGGAAAATATGTGTTGTTTATGACGACACCTACTCCTTCATCTCAAGTATGGACTAAACTTCGTCGGATCTCCGGACTCGCGATATCATTGATGGCACACGGAGTCTCCATCATCGGAGACTTCATCACGGACCAACTTGCCATTGCCAACCGTATTGGATCGCACTTCAATGATGTATCCTGTTCTGGGAGTTACGATCCTACATTTCTGACTCTGAAGCGGGAGGCGGAGGCTCACCCCTTGTCCTTTGCCACTGCTGCTTTGGGGTCCTACAATGTACCATTCTCTGAAAGGGAACTGCGCAGTGCGCTTTCACTGTGTAGGGATACGTCTCCCGGACCGGATAACATACAGAATCAAATGTTAAAACATCTGTGCGAATCCAGTATAAAGCAATTGTTGGTCCTCTTCAATCGTATATGGATTGATGGGCAGTTTCCATCTCAATGGCGAGAGTGGATCATGATACCGGTTCCCAAGGCTGGAAAGGATCCCAAACTTGTCAGCAGCTACAGGCCTCTCAAATGCCCTATGTAAGCTGCGAGAGAAGATGGTGAACCATCGACTGGTGTGGTTCCTGGAAGAGAGAGGCTTACTGTCAGGGTACAAGTCTAGATTTCGCTCCCATATGTCCACCACCGTCCATCTGGTGCGACTTGTGAGCGCCATACAGGAGGCATTTCTCCGAATTACCTACGACACCATATGGCGCTACGAGATCCTTTCCACCCTTCATGAGTGGGGACTCCGTGGTAATCTACCGACTTTCATTACGAATTTCATGTAGTCCGACTCTTCCGTGTAAGGGTCGGTAGAACATATCGCAATATTATACCCAAGAAAACGAAGTTCCTCAGGGTTCTGTTCTGTCACCTTGTTCGAGGTTGTCATATCTTTTGGCCAAAGATGCTACATTAAGATTGTTATTTTTTTTACTCTATTATCTTTTTTCCACTGTTGTAAAATTAACTGTCATGGCATCCAGAAGTGTCAATAAATGGTTGTTTTGAATTGATATATTTTCCTTAAATATAAAAGAAGAAAGAATCTGCGAGCGTAAAAGTAAAATAAGTGGCGACCAGTGATAGGATAAATATATCAATATATTTTAATTATGGAGACAACTCAACGTGAACTGGATCGAGCGATAAAGCTACGTAAGGTAACACGGGAGGCGTTTTCGAGGCAGTTGAATAACCTCAAAGGTGAAATTGATGACGTCCAGATGACAGCTCATGAAAAGCGAAGGAAAGTTCAGGTTTCCCTTTCTTTAGTTCGGAAGAAAAATGATGAGCTCCTGCAGCTGGATGGTAAGGTCGTAAGTCTAAAACTTGACGTCGGCCAAGAGGACTTGGACGACGAATGTAGACTTGCCGATGACTATCAACGTCAATTTCTTGATATAGAGGTGAGTGTTGAATATATTCTACCTTCAGGAGGCATCGCTCAAGACAACAGTGATTGTAGCAGTGTAGATCTTGTGAGCAAGAGAAAATTCAAACTACCTAAATTAGAACTAAGGAAATTTGATGGCGATGTAAAACAGTGGATACAGTTCAGGGGCCAGTTTGAAAAGATAGACAAGGATCCGGATATTGCACCGGAAGATAAGTTTCA
Organism: Meconema thalassinum; assembly: GCA_946902985.2. Lineage (NCBI taxonomy): Eukaryota > Metazoa > Arthropoda > Insecta > Orthoptera > Tettigoniidae > Meconema > Meconema thalassinum. Next base: position 1,091,428,368 of record OX336389.2, read on the forward strand.
ATACTTAATGCAAGCTACAGTGAAAGGGTCTCGTGCTCGAGAAATTACTGAAAGTTTTCCACCTATTGGGGAAAATTATACGAAGGCAGTAGAATGTTTAAAGAGCAGGTTCGGTAGAGATGATCTGTTGGTTGAAGTTTACGTAAGAGAGTTGTTATCTTTAGTTCTTAAGAAATCTTCCACTCCCGGTGATGGCAATTCAATGTGTAGCCTTTATGACAACTTGGAATCGCACATACGGTCACTTGAAACCTTAGGTGTTACAACCGATAAGTGTGAATCTATGATGTATCCTTTAGTGGAGTCGTGTTTGCCTGAGGATTTTCTTAGGGCCTGGCAAAGAAGTTCCAATTTTGCACACACACGTGATTCGAAAGATAGGTTAGACAATCTCATGCTATTCATGAAAAGGGAAGTGGAAGCCGAGGAACGGATCAGTTCAGCAATTTCCGGTTTTGGAATCAAAGATAATAACAGGAGTAGAGACCAACCCAAATTGTCAGAGCACATTGCTACTGCAGGTGACTTGTTAAACACTAACCCAGTTGAGGAGAGGAGAGGGTACTGTATTTTTGTGGAGGTCAACATGATGCCCTTAATTGTTTTAAAGCACACTAATTAGGTCTATCTGAGAAACAGAAGGTCCTAAAGGACAAGGGTGGGTGTTTTAAGTGCTTTAAGAAGGGACACTGTGTCAATAAATGTAAAGCCGTAGTACGGTGCATTATTTTTAGTAAGAGCCACCAAGTTCTGATGTGCCCTGATTTACCTCAGAATAAACAAAATATATCCCATAATAATGTCGAACACAGGCAATCCGGGGGGAAGAATGAACAAAAGACAAATTCGCTGAGTAATATTTCTAAATATCCTAAAGTTATTTTGCAAACTTTGGTTATAAAGATGAAAGGTATTGGCTCTTCCTTCTCTGTTAGAGCCTTAATTGACTCAGGATCCCAAAGATCCTATGTTAAGAAAGACATTGTTAAAAGATTAGGTTACACTCCAGTCAGAACTGAAACAATTAAACATGACCTTTTTGGGGGAGTGAAAACGAGTGTTAATGAACATTCATGTTACAAAGTAGAAATTGAAAGCCTGGATGGAAAATATCAATGTAATTTTGAAGTATTGGATCAGGTTTTAATATGTAATGGCATCCCTTCGGTCAAGAAAGGACCTTGGTTGAATGAACATGAGGAAGGGAATATCAGCCTAACAGATATTGGGGATGAGTCTAGGCCTTTGGACTTGCTGATTGGAGCGGATGTAGCGGACAAACTTCTGACAGGAAATATTTAAGTTCTATCTTCTGGTTTGGTTGCTGTGGAAACAAATTTAGGCTGGACTTTGATGGGGAAAGTTCCACAACAATCTTCTGTTAACTTGGCAGAAGAAGTTACAGCTCTGTTTGTTAATGAGATCAACGATCGCTGGAGCCTAGATACCATTGTAATCTCAGACTCAGCTGTTAAAATGTCCAAAAATAAAAGACAGCTTCAAATTAGAGATGATTTTCTAAGAGGTATTACTGTAAATGATGAGAGACGTTACGAAGTTTCATTGCTATGGAAAGAAGATAGCTTGGCTCTTCCTAGTAACAGGGAGCTAGCACTCAAAAGGTTAGAATATACCACTAGAAAGCTTCAGTCTCAAAATCTTCTCATTTCATACGATGCAGTTCTAGCTGAGTGGGAAGAACTGGGAATTATTGAAGAAGTACCAGTCAAAGATGTAGGGAATTATGGACACTACCTACCACATCTAACTGTTATTAATGAGAATAGCACCACCAGAGTTCGTCCTGTATTTGACGTGTCAGCAAGAGGTAGAAATGCTCCTTCTCTCAATCATTGTTTAGAGTGTGGACCCAATCTGATTGAACTGATTCCTTCCCTGTTACTAAAATTTCGGGAAGGGAGATTTGGGGTGACAGCTGATGTAGAAATGGCTTTTCTACAAATAAGTGTTCGTCAAGAAGACAGAGATTTTCTTAGGTTCTTCTGGTGTGATCCAAATGACTGGAAGAATATAAAGATATTTCGGCATCGGAGGGTGGTATTTGGATTAAAATGTAGCACTTTCCTTTTAGGAGCAGTTCTTGATTACCATTTGGACAAGGCAATGGAAGATTGTCAATATAGTAAAGGACAGATATCAAGACTTAAACAGAGCCTTTATGTGGACAATGTTGTAACCAGTGTTGATACTGAATCAGAACTGAAAGAATTCTTTAATGAAGCACGTGATATAATGCAGGAAGGAAAGTTCGACCTCAGAGGTTGGCAGGCCAACAATGATGCTTTCATTCTTGTAGGACGGACAGCGGTGCTAGGTTTACGATGGGATTTGGAATCTGACAATTTATTGTTAAACTTGGAATGGTTACAGAACCATGAATTGGGACTGATCACGAAAAGATCTATTCTGTCAGTTGCACAAAAGATATTTGATCCGATTGGCATAGTTAGTCCAGTACTTCTAGTTCCTAAATTGTTATTACAAAAGATATGGCTAAGTGGTATATCTTGAGATGAAGAGGTTACTACTGATATTAAGGACCAATTTGTAACTTGGTATTTAAGCCTTTTTCTCCTGAAAGAGATGAGAATTCCACGCTGGTTTCATTATTCCAAGAACCACAGGGATGTCAGTCTACATATTTTGTGTGATGCTAGTGCATAGGCCTACGCTGCAGTAGTCTTCATACGACTACAAATTGACGGTGAGAGTAAGGTACACCTTCTTGCAGCCAGAGCAAGAGTAGCCCCATTTAACACAGTCACCATTCCCCGACTGGAAGTAATTGCTGCAACAGTGGGAGCTAGATTAGGTAATTCAGTGCTAGAAGGACTAAACTACCAAGATGTCAAGTTGAATTTCTAGACTGATTCGACAACGGTTTTAGCATGGATTCTATAGGAAGAAACATGGACTGTGTTTGTCAACAACCGTGTTAAAGAAATCCATCGGTTGACTTTACCAGAAATGTGGAGATATGTTCCTGGCCATTTGAATCCTGCAGATCTTCCTTCAAGAGTTGTCTGGCAGAAACATTGTTAGCACTTCGATGGTGGGAGGGGTCAGAGTTTTTATGAAAGGACCGGCCAGAGTGGCCTGGTGAATTTCCACCTGCAGAGGCAGAGCTGATTTTGCAAGAAAAGAGAAAATCAACTCAAATAATGAGTTACTTTGTAGATACTTCATGTAGCACCCCAAAACATGTAAATAATGATCAGTGCAGGTACCACGATTTTAATTGGTATTACTTATATTTTTCAAGCTATGGAAAAATAATTCGGTTGGTTGCTTGGATAAAGAGATTTATCCAAAATACGCGAAGAGCAAACCTTACAAGAGCTCGTGGAGAATTATCATGTGAGGAGATAATGTCAGCAGAAAAAATAGTCGCAAGATTGGTACAGGAAGAGCCTTTCTCTTCAAAAAATGACAAAAGTCTCATTAGCCTAAATGTGTTTAGGGATGAGAAGGGATGTCAAGAGATTAGATTTATGATTACTGTATTTTGAGGTAATTAGGCTATAGTTATTTATGTATGGTTGAGTTGTTCTTCCACCAACTCAAGGTGGAAGTGTGTCATATCTTTTGGCCAAAGATGCTACATTAAGATTGTCATTTTTTTCTTTATTATCTTTTTTCCGCTGTTGTAAAATTAACTGTCATGGCATCCAGAAGTGTCAATAAATGGTTGTTTTGAATTGATATATTTTCCTTAAATATAAAAGAAGAAAGAATCTGCGACACGCCGATGAGTGTAAAAGTTAAAGAGGTTGCCATAAACGGCATTGTTACCGCCACCGGGCCCACGATAGTTCCATCACTGTATGTAGCCGATTTAGCTCTGCTTTACAGCTCTGGAAGTATGTCAATCGTGGAACGGCAATTGCAGATAGCTATTAACCGGGTCGACAGGTGGGCTCACGACCGGTTTTCATCAGCGAAAACCTCCGTCGTCCATTTTTGTCGGCTCCGAAGGCTACACTTACACCCTGAACTACATCTCAGGTATGCTGCGTTGCCGTTGGTTGACACTTATCGCTTCCTGGGGCTCCATTTTGACAGCAAATTAACGTGGCAGCCCCATATACGGCAACTAAGAACGACGTGTCTCAGGAAACTGAACATGCTCAAGTTTCTTAGTAGCACTACGTGGGGGGCTGACGGAGCGGTGCTGCTACGGTTCTACCAAGCCCTCGTCGTGTCCCGGCTAGACTATGGTTCTGCGGCTTACGGTTCAGAAAGACCGGCAACCTTGAAAATGCTGGACAGTATCCACCATAGTGGCGTTAGGCTGGCTACTGGTGCCTTCCGGACCAGCCCGATAACCAGCCGACTCGCCGAATCGGGTGTTCCACCTCTAAATTATCGACGCCATCTTATGCTTTTAGCATATACTACTAATGTGCGTCAGTACCCAATACGACCAGAGGTACGCCAGCCAGCCTCGAACCACTCGGCCTGTTGGTATTAGACTCGCTAGCTCGTGTACTGAAATAGGAGTGGCTGTGGGCCCTAGCCTACTTTTCACATTTTACAAAAATGAGGAAAAAGTAGACTTATGAGATCGATCCGGGAAAATGTGTGTCTGTCTGGCTGTGTGTGTGTCCCCCCCTATGAACTCCTAAACGGATGCAGCAATCAAAACCAAATTTAGTATGAGTAAAGATGTGTACCGGAATAGCTCACGTCCATATTTGAAAATGATGTCAGTGCTACCAACTGCTGAAAAAACGCACTAGAAATTTGAGCTCCATGTTGGATATCTTGCAAGGTATGCATGGGAGCTATTCCAAAATTGGCACACATGTAGATAATACTATTTCAGTTTAATTTCCAGGAGGCCATACATGACAGTGTTGCCAACATAATTGTAAGCCTTCTGATAGGTCCAATGTTTAAATGCATATAACTTCTACACTATCAATGGGATTTCAACCAAATTTTGTATGTAAAATGTGTACATAAACATATATGACTGAGCGTATTCCTAAGAGCCACCAGGGCTGCCAACTGTTAATAATTGCTCTCTCTATTTGTTTTATCCAAATACCAATATATCAGAAAGTATGCAAGCCGACAGCTTTAAACTATGCACACGTATATTCTGACATTTTAGATTAATTTGGAGTAACTTATATACATCAGTTCTACCAACATGATTATAAGCCTGCTGATAGTACCAATTTTTAAATACATGTAACTTCTATACTATCAGTTGGATTTCAACCAAATTTCGTATGTGCTATGTGTAACATAACAGATATGACTATAAGTATTGTTAAGAGCAATCAGGGCTGCCAACTGTTAATAAATGCTGTCTATATTTGTTTACCCTAATATCAATATATCAGAAAGTATGCAAGCCAACAGCTCTATACTTTGCACACGTATAGCACCTGACTTTCTAGATTAATTTGGAGTAATTAATATAAGTCAGTGCTGCCACCATGATTCTATGCCTGCTGATAGGTCCAATTTTAAAATACATGTAACTTCTATACTAACAAATGGATTTCATCCAAAATTGGCACAACAAGATATCATAAAATTTCAGATTATTTCTGACCAGCACACGCATGGTATTGTTGGCAACATGCTTTTACGCGTGCTGATAGATCCAGTGTCTAACTGCATGTAACGTCCTTTGGACTTCAACCAAATGTTGTATTCTGTACCTTAAGAGATGGAAATAAGAATATATTTAGTCACCAGGGCTGCCAACTGTAGTGCGTTATTAGGCTACATTACACCAGGTATGTTTTGAACTAATTAGATATTTCGATATTACCAACTTAATTTCGTCATTATTCTAGATAGGTTCATATACTGTAGAATAATCATTGGCATGAAAAGTAGGCTGTATAGTTCTTCATGGAACTTCTTGTCTTACGTATGAAACCACCCAACAATCTTCTTTCTTTCCTGGCGTTTATCCCAGTACAGAGTCCGCTGCTCTACCACCCAACCATCAGAATATAATAAATAGGGGCCGGATTTTGGTGGTTTTTAAAATTGTCATTTTAGGTTTTCAAAAACATAAAATTGTTCTTTTTAGGTTTTTATTAGGTAGAATGGGTTTTTACAATAGGTTCTTATGTTTAAAGGGTAGCGAAAGTTGACATACATTACATAAGGCTTAAAATTAATACCTCATTGTTAGTAGACAATCTGATTGCAACGAGAGAGTAAATATTTTACATAATGATGCTTAATCAAATTATCACCGATAACTTTACACTTGTAGGGATTGCAATAAAGCCAAGGATGTCAGAGATGATTTTCACACTCTATCTCGTTCAAATAATGTTGATTCTTTACAATATTGGATTCTTGGGAATAATAAGAGATTTATTCGCTCTTTCCTCTCGGTAAATAACCAAACAATAATATATAAGCTGGAAAGTGCTGAAAATATTTCATTTTTCCTGTAGGTAGGATTGCTTTCAATCAACTGGAGCTAGGAATAAACACTATCTTCACATTTAATTTCAAGGATTATGGACAAAATTTGAAATATACTACAATAAATGGTACAAAACTGCAATTAGTTATTTTTAGGTACTCGCGTATTATTTAGTTTATTAGGTAGTACGGAATTTCAGTGTGATTCGTAAAAGTATTTAGAAGTATGGGAAAAATAGATAAGAACCTAAGAATCCCGTTCCTCATAATAGGCTAACTTCGCCCCGATAGTATAAGGTAGTTTCTCTGTTGCTGGATAGCGAATTTTTGTACAAACTCAATTGTCTAGAATAATGAAAAATATAATAATAGACTAATAGTATACTAATAATAATCATTATTGACTAATAATTATGAAAATAATAATAACATAACTGTCTAATGATGATAATAATAATAATAACAATAGTCTAATAATAAGTATTTCGCTGTCCTCTTGGAGTGACGATGTGGGTAGTCATAATATAGCCTTATTCTGAAAGCAGAGACATGAAATGATTGTCAATGATATGTAAGCCAACCAAAATTTGATTAAACTAGAGAATCGTCTGTACTCCCCTCTCCAACTCCAGGCAGCTTGAAATGTATACATTTTATATGTGGTCTCAAACCTCATGTCTCGGTGATAATCAACGTTGAAGTACAAACAAACACTACGGTGTTCCCGCAACTTAGATCTACTTAGTTACATACGGAAAATGTGCCACGGAACCGCTTGATAGCACTGTGCTTTGCCCATTGCCCTACCTCACAAATCGTGTACGGTATCCCAAAGAAATTTTGATCAACCGATCACAACGAGGGGACGGAGTCGCGCAGCTTCTTTTGGGGTACAGGATCTCTACATTACCTGAAACAGAAGGCTGGCGTGCTGTGAGGTGAGCGGGAAAATGGGATTGAGTGAGTAAATGCATGCACGTCGTCCCAATAAAAATAACAGCTACATCGCACGCCTTCTGCTTGACCTTGAGACGTCATAATGCAGCCTTGTAACAATACAATCCCGTTAAATTTGTAACGTTCCGTTCCGTCTGTTTGTTCCGTTATTATAAGTAGAATGTTCCGAACTGTAACGTATCGGATATTCCTCTGTTCATTTCGGTACGGGACAACGTAACGTTCCACCCGTCTCCAATACGCTGTACCGGTACAGGCTCGGGTAACATTCCACTGTTCCAGATACCGGGTACGGTTTCAGAATCAGTTCCGTTCCAGGACGGTAACGTTACGCTTGGAACAGACAGCGGTAACGTTACAACTTGGAAATAACCTTGGAGATAACGGAATTTCTCCGTTCCACATAGACAAGAGTTCCGTTCCGCGTTACGTTCTGTTCCGGGTCCCTGCTAATGACTTTCATAAGTTTCAGAACGAGGAATTATATGATGGAGAATTAGAATAGAACATCTCTTGTATGTTGTACAACTGATATATTCTTATTTTCAGTTGAGCTGTGGTGCAAAGTTTCCTTATTTGACAAGTAGAAGCACAATGTGATTGTAAGGCAATTAATGAGTCATTGTTGTCCCCAGGATCTAGTAGAAGAAACCCAGGATGAAGAGAGTAGAAGTCGTCCAAATAAGTAAGTGGATAGCCTAACATATTAAGGAAAACCATTATCCTCTTATAACACTATATCTGTCATTGAATGTTATGTCCTGTCTTAAGTAGATATTGATATTCAATTTTTATTTAGCAACCATCAAAGAATGCAATCTAATGTTACTCGGTGTTCGTGTGTACCTTTCCGGACATGGGCAATCAACTCGACTTACTGGTGAAGCAAAATATGTGCAAACTATACCTCTCGTAATACCAGCAATCATGATTATGCACCGATCTCAAGTAGGCTATCAGATACCGGCTAAAACATCTGATCGCGACTGTCCTGCTCTGTCCGGTGTTCTGGCTTCCTTACCCTCCCCGGTCTTGAAGGGGTAAGAGTAAGAATATCCATCTTCCTCCAAAATTGATTGAAGGGATTTATAAGACCTATTGCCTGTTATTCACAGGTCTTATGTAAATTATAGCCCGGTTTCCTTCTAAACCATATTAATGATCAAATATTCAGCATTTCCCATGTAACTTTCATAATACAGTAGCAAATGTTATTATTCTATTGGTTGAATTACGAGAATAAAGGCTCGTATCAGACTTGTTGCAATTTCCGTAACTGATGAGGAATCATTGTGTTGTCGTCAGCGCTTGGGAAAGATCGCCCTTCCGTAGCCGGGTAGAGCAGGTCAGATCGGGTGCTAAAGAAAGGTATTATTCATTCATTCATTTCGTCATTCCAACTGTCTCCTACAGGCTTTGATGTTTGCCCAGTATGCCCGCATTCGTTCTCGGTGGAATTCCTTCTGTTCCTGGGTCCAAATCTTTCCCGTTTTCAGCTTTGGCTTTTCTTGGAAACCTTTACAAGCTGAAGTTTTCTTTTGAGTGGGGCGCGCTCCTGAATGTCAGTTGGTGTAATCCCCACTTCTTTCAGATCTTTATCCAGTTCAATGAACCAGGCCCATTTTGTTTTCCTCTCCTGAAAGTAAGTTATGTCGCTGGGCTCATTCGTTTCACATGTCCATAAAATGTTATCCTTCTCTTCCGGATGACGTCACTTTCTTCTCCACATGTGTATATACAGTAGTTCATGGTTATGCCGGCTTCTGTATTCCCCATTGTCTTTTAAAGGACCCAATATCTTTCTCAAAATTTTCCCTTCTTTGACCTCCAGTTTTTCAACCAAGCCTTTTTTGTTCATCGTGAGGCATTCAGAAGCATACAAGACCTCCGAACGGATGACACTGCAGTAATGTTTTAGTTTTGCGTTGAAGGATATTGACCTTTTCTTATAGATGCCCTTAGCTAAATAGTAGGCCATTCCCATTTTGCTTATGCGAGATGTGAATGCTTCTTTCTCTGATACATTAGGTGTTATAATTTCTCCCAGGTACTTAAACTTTGCAACTCCCTTAATTTTTCCTTGTTCCACCGCATGGTGTTTGGGCGCCGGTTCTATATTAGTTATGAACACTGTCTTCTCAAAGGAGATCAAGAGTCCTGCCTTCGCTGCTTGTGCACTAAGCTGATTAATCTGTTCCATCGCTGTCTCTAATGAATCAGAAATGATTGCAAGATCATCGGCAAAGGCTAGACAGTCAATTAATTGTGATGTTCCGGCTTCTGTATCCCAGTCTGACTCCGCTTGCAATTCCTTGTTTATTCAGTTTTTTATGCCACTCACGGATAACCTTCTCGAGGACACAGTTGAAGAGTAATGGTGAGAGACCATCTCCTTGACTTACTCCTGTCTTGACTTCAAACGTGTCTGATATCTCGCCCCGAAACTTCACATTCGAGGTGGTGTTGGTCAGCGATTGTTGGATGATTGCTCTAGTTTAGTTGTTCAGGCCAAATTCTTTTAGGATTCGGATCAGGGTGTTGCGATCAATAGAATCATACGCCTTCTTAAAGTCTACGAAGATCACAACAATTTTTTTATTCCTGATCTTCAAATAGAAGAGGGTAGATTTGAGGTTTATAATCTTCTCGGCGCATGATCGCCCTTTCCGGAAACCGGCTTGATATTCTCCCAGTTGTGGATCTAGTTGTTTCTCTGCCATAGTCAGAAGAGCTTTCGAGAGAATCTTATAGGTTATCAGAAGGAGGGAAATGCCACGGTTGTTATTTACGTCTGTTTTATCTCCTTTCTTATGAAGGGGGTGAATCAAGGCAGAAGTCCAGCCGTTAGGAAGTCCCTGTGTTTCCCAAATTTTGCAGATAATTTCCAATAGTTTATCTAGCGTCTTGTCGCCAGCGTATTTCCGAAGTTCGGCGATTATAGAGTCTTCGCCTGGTGCCTTGTAGTCCTTCAACGATTGAATAATTTATTTGATTTCTTCCTTCGTAGGTGGCAATGAATCTGGATGAACTTTCACGATGTCTTCAGAAGTAAAAGTGGACTTTGGAGCTTCGCAGTATAATATTATTAATATGATTAATAATAATAATGTCGCCTCCGTAGCGTAGCGGTCAGCATGGTTAGCTGCCGCCCCGGAGGTCCTGGGTTCGATTCCCGGCTCTGCAACGAAATTTGAAAAGTGGTATGAGGACTGGAATGGGGTCTACTCAGCCTCGGGTGTTCCAAATGAGTAGAGGGGGTTTGATTCCCACCTCAGCCATCCTCGAAGTGGTTTTCCGTGGTTTCCCACTTCGTCTTCGGGCAAATGCCGGGATGGTACCCTCTTCAAGGCCACGGCCGCCTCCTTCCCTCTTCCTTGCCTATCCATCCTGACCATCCATTACCTTCCCTCATGAGGCCCCTATTCGCTTTGCAGGTGAGGCCGCCTGGGCGAGGTGCCAATCACACCTCACCAGTTGTATCCACTCCGATTAGATGTTCCCAGCTCTAGGACACTGCCCGTCGAGGCGGTAGTGGTGAGTACCCTCGCTGAGTCCGTGGGTTCCACCAACCTGGAGGGTAAACGCCTAAGAAAAAGAAAAGAGAAATAATAATAATATGGTCGTTCGGTAAGTTAGCGTGGAGGATAGATCAACCTCGTCTTGCTGCCAGCGAGCGAGTACCCGCTTCTGGCATTGAGTAGTGATTATTATCTCTCGGTGGGTGAGGTGATGTGAAGCGTGTTGCCTTTATGTAGCGCACGCTAAATATCGTGACAATCGTGCGGGTCAACTCGTGGCGTGTGAGGTAAGAAGTTCGAATCCCACCATGGACAGACATCTTTGCAATTGTTGTTGTTGCTGGATCTAGGATTCATGGTTCAAGATTGTTATTGGCAGCGCCCAAACAGTTAGCAGCGCTGGAAAAATAGTTGGCAGTGGCCAAAATAATAAATTGTGTTAGAAATGGTCTAGGGGCCATGCTGAGGTTGTTGTAGGAGACTATAACCCAGGACCAAGGCGGCGTTGGTGAGGTGTCTGGTAAGTGTGGTGGAGCGCTGTGGTGGTCAAGGATCCATGCTGAGGTTGTTTAATTTTCTTTTTTTTTCTTTAAGGGGCGGAACTATGAGGTCATCTGCCCCAACTGAGGTTGTTGTAGGGGTCCATAACCCAAGACCAAGGCGGTGTTGGTGACGTGTCTGGCAAGTGTGGCGGAGCGCTGTGGTGGTCCAGGGTCCATGCTGAGGTTGTTGTAGGGGTCTATAACCCAGACCCAATGCGGTGTTGGTGACGTGTCCGGCAAGTGTGGCGGAGGGCTGTGGTTGTGGCGCAGGTGCTACACTCTGGTCGTGAAATAAAATCCGGGTTTCAATAGCGTGGAACGGTGCTGGGTGGCTGGAAACAAGTCCAAGGAAAGGCAGAGGTTCTGGAAAATAAACTATGTTGTGCCTGTGCAAAGCCGTCTGGGAGCAGGTGACGTGCAGGTTTGCCTAATGAGGGCTCCGCGAGCCCTGGAAAGAGGGGTTGATTGTCGTCCCCTGGCTCCGGGCAAAATTTGCACAGCAGGCAGAACGCAACTCCCGGCGCCATGGCTTACCGTTCTGTCACATTATGATTGACCACTAGAGCTATGAAATGCCTCTCGAGTCCTCTTGTCCTACTTCAACCGATTGTAGGGCCACGACCTTCTGCACTTCACGAAATATTCTTGCACAAAGCTGTAAAGTAACATTTGGTCAGGGATCATCTCGCACACACACATGTGTACTGAACTGCTATGACACACTCGACTGACTCACTGATTCGTTGCAGCCCACTTTGTTGACTGACTGCACCGTCGTACACGTGTCACTGAACTCTGCTGCGTGGTATTCTTTACAAGTTGGAGGGATAGTCCTGGTCTTTCCCGGTCGATTTGATACGAGACCTTGCAGTATCTTATTGGCGTGCCTCAAGAGTCCCAAGCCATCTCATGAGAACCGTTGCGAATCATATTCACATGCATACTACCTCCCGTTGGCACCAGGCCATTTGCGCTCTGTCGGGTGGTGAGACAAACTGACGGTGGACGGAAGAAAGAATAAATAGTTGATTTGCCACCATATAATTATTTGAACTAAATTATATGGAAGGCAGACAGTACCTTGATATTTTATAGAGATGCTTTACAGATGCTTCATGTAATGTTGTGTGATTCATTGTTCATTCAGTGGTGTGGCAGAATCCATGAAAGCTTTTTCGTAATGAATTGTTACTAACACTGGTGGTGGAGTGTGTGTACCAACATTAGAAATTTGATATGGAGCGTAAATGATTTTGAAAAGGAATAGCAATACGGATTATTTTAATGCTGTATTTGTCCCATAGATGGTGAAATTTATAATATTAATTAACAATGCCACACCCCCTAGTTCCCTATACCCACCACTGCCACACCTTGCCCCACTGCAACGGGATACTACAGCCATAATGTTCTTCCCGAGGATAAGCACCTCTCTATGCATTATTCTATGTGATGTTATCGTACTCTCTGGTAAAATTCCAATCTGACGGTAAACATGTCCCACATTCCGATCTCCAGCTGAGGGATACTCGACAGGGGTTAAAATCACAAAGGTGACATTCTACTAGTCAAAACATGGATGTTAGAAGTGTGATTATTCAGAGGCAGGTTTAGGAAAAAGAAAAAGGAAATAAGAAGGGTGAAGTTAGATTTGGGTTGGTTAAGTGAAGTAAGCAAGCAGGTAGAATGGGACTTCTTGCCAGGAGACTAAAGGATCATTAGTACTAAATCGAATAACGGTTATGGGGAATTAGTCTCATATTTACCAGGGAACTTGAACAGTGTGTACAAAATTATGAGTAAAACCTTCACCCATTTTACCGAACCACAAGTACATTCCCTACTACTTACTTTGCTGAATCTCAAATAAATAATAATGATGTATTACCAGCCAACGGTGGTGTTGATATATGTGGTCCATATGCAATAGACAGTGTTGAATTGGCATGTGCTTTTGAAAAATTGGGCGTTTTCAAGACTAAAGCACTAGCACACCTAGAGTACTGGTCTGTTGAAAAACGTTTAGAATCTTATCAAATTGTTTGGCCATTAATATTAAAACACCTTACTAAAGAGCTAAGTGAAGCTGGATTTTTTATACTGGCGAAGGGGACAAAACAATATGTTTTCATTGTGGATTTGCTTTAAAGGATTGGCAGATGACTGATGACCCTTTTGTGGAACACGCTCGTTGGTTACCTAACTGTAGATAGATGGTATTGCTTAAAGGTCAGGAATTTGTGAACACTATTCGTAAAGAAAACGTGATTGCAGCACAAGACATAAAAGTGCCTTTACAGCTAGAACACGCGGTACAAATACAAGAGTATGAAACAGAGATGTGTCTCACCAACAGATACAAACGTGTGACCAACAATTATGTAAAATTTCTTATCGAGAAGTACTAGGTGTTGTATTTTTGCCTTGTGGACACTTGATAGCCTGTGTCAAGTGTGCATTAGCACTTAACACTTGTGCTATATGCAGAAAAGTAGTATTTGCTACAGTTAGGGCATTTCTTGCGTAAATAGTATAATTTATTAACAATGCATAGTGCAAGATACCTATATCCACATTATTATCACAAGCTGATGTAGAGTGTAATGGATATGCTTTTCATTTTTTAATATATATACATATAGACTACTACAATGAATGTTTTGAACGCTATGGGGCAAGCATGTGGCTTAGAGAAAAAGAAGCTCAGCGAATTGCCAACGCATATTCCATTCCGCATTATGAAGATTCGGAAATTGAAAACAGCATAGGCTGATCGTGTACTTTGTATATGTGAGAATTTTGAGACATTTCTGCCTATACGGTTTAATGATATGTCGGTGAGTGTTTTGATGAAGTGAATAATGCTATACAACCTGTACACTTAATATATGAAGGTTTTAAAAACAATAGATGTATGGTCCGTTTTAATTAAATAACAAAAAAAATATAATAATAATGGAAGTACAATATGTGTATAGAATAATAATGTTTTAGTTTTTAGTATTGTCTTTAAAAATATTATGATGAACTCAAAAAAATGTATATTAAGTTTGTAAATACATGCAAATGATGTTACAATGCTGTTTTATTTTATTAAAAATGTTGGAATTTTTAATAGGGTGTATTGTTTAAGTGCAGTCTGTTTTTGAGCATAGCTATAGACTGTCGATGGTTAACAGTTGCATTAACAGTGGGATGTGGAGGATAGTAATTATGAAAAACAAACAATACCCATACAATATTTTTATTTCTTTAATGTATATACTTTGACAATATTTACATACGAAATACAACTCTGTTTTATTTAACATTGCTTGCTTTAGATTTTTAAACACAAAGCTAGCGGTAGATGGTCTTTTACAGCTGGCAATGACGAATGTTTTTAAGAACAGACAGAGCTTTAATGGTTTTATATGCATAAAATCCTCATTTTATTACTATTACTATCTAGTCATTTTGATCCTCTTGCAACACTACCTTTTGCATAGTTTGTGAAGTTGATACCCCTTGAGACGTGGAAGAAGGATCAATCATAACTTTTAGAACGGAGGTTAAATGTTGGTGAATAAACAATGTACTATTTTGAGTAGCAATATGGTTTTCTTGATTTTTGTCGACAGCAACTGTGTTTCATGCGGTACACCACATTGATGATCACTGACACTTAAAACCTCACTAATTTTAGTTTTTAGGTCACCGCGACAATGTTTGGAACGTTGTTTTGAACAACGCCAAATAACAGTTCCATTTTAATTGGTTCGTTTCACAATATATGAATATCCTTTATAGTATGAATATGGCTTACCATACCTAGTCGCTGATACTTCCATATCAACAGTCAAGCATTAACTAATCTCTAGTAAAGTCAATTTGGTCATAAGAATAATAGATTAATGTGGGAGCAAATATGGATCCAAAGAGTGGGGGTAAAACTGGGAGCAAATATGAGAACCAAGAGTGGGGGTAAAAGTGGTAGCAAAGAGATAGAAAATAGTATATGTATTGTTAAGATATACTTTAAGCGGTTATGTAGACCCTTTACACAAAAATTTCAGCACGACAAAGCTCTTGTTCAATTTCGTTGATTTCACAATCGTGCCCTGTATGCCAAGCTTGTTGTAAAGCATGCAGTGCTGAGGCCTTTGAATTAGCTTACTGGAATTGTCCCAGTATACAAATTTAACAAATGATTTTAGGTGTAAACAAAGCATTACCATTATTATCATCATGATGATGATTAGCATTATGATATGATGATGATAATTGTTGTTTTAAGGGGCCTAACATCTAGGTTATCGGCCCAACATTATGATAATTATCATGATCATCATCACCATCATCACCATTACTATATAGTCCTTTTTGATCCTCTTGCAATACCATCTCTTCCATAATCTGTGTTGACTTTGATAGTGTTGAGGGTTTCTAGGACGTTGACAACTGTCCTAACATGACTTTTTGAGGAGATGTTAAGTTATCTTGAACAAGCACTGCTCTATTTTCTGAAGCAATCTTTTTCTTTGAATTGCTTTTTACCTTGATTAGAGCATTATGTCCATTTCAATGTATATTAATTTGAGATTCACAATCATGCTCGTTTGAAGTAGGTACGTTGGAGTCTTTTGTCTTGATCAATCCTCGACTCTTTTTAGATCGATTGTTTTGAACATCGCCAAATACCAGTTCCATTTTTATTGATTGTTTTTACAATATATGTATATCCTTTATAGTACACACATGGCTTATCATGGCTGGTTGTTGTGACTTCCATATTAACTAATACACATGAATTAAGTTTTAGTTAAGTCACCTGAGTGAAAAAAATGAAGTGGATTGATATTTTTCAAAGATGGAATTTTCAAAGTACTGGTACTGTCAAGAATAATAATTACATGAACAATGTCTTTAGACTACAAGCCATTTACACACACACTACTCAATGTCAAGATTTATACTGAACACTATTTATAGTGACTATCACTTTTATTGACTGTGATTCATAGTAGCCATGGTTAGTAAGAGCAATTTATAGTGGGTGCGTTTTTTTAGCATTCTCAATTTATAGTAGACACGTTTCATACTGGGTGCGTTTTAAACTGATTATTATTTATACTGAGCGCTATTTTTACTGGAAGCGATTTCACCGTGCGAAATTGTTAAAAGACGCCATTTACACTCAACGCGATTGATAGTTGGCGCGATTGGTAGTGGGCGCGATTGGAAGTAGGCGCGATTGATAGTAGGCGCAATTGATAGTAGGCGCGATTGGTAGTAGGCGCGATAGTTAGTAGGCGCAATTGGCAGTAGGCGCGATTGGTAGTAGGCGCGATTTATACTGGGAGGGGTTTATAGCGATATATATATTATGTTGGCTTACGACCCACTAAGATTCCAAACAAATTCTAAAGTACTTTATGGTTAATGATTGGCTCAGAGTGCGATAATGGTAGCTAACCTCACCTAACCTAACCTAACATAACCTAACCTAACTTTACCTAACCCAACATAACTTTACCTAACCTAACCTAACTTCATTTAACCTAACCTAACCTCACCTAACTTCACCTAACCTAATCTAACCTAAGTTTACCTAACCTAACTTCACCTTACCTGACCTAACCTAACCTAACATGTCCTAACCTAAACTAACTTGACCAAACCTAACCTAACTCCACCTAACTTCACCTGACCTTCCAACCATGACATCAAAATTAAATTGTAGGCATCGTCGAGTAGGATCCCAAGACCTCAGGGATTACAACCGAGTATACTAGCCACTACACCGCGAGATGGGCAAATTATCATGCAACACAACACAAAATAAAAGTTTCCTGTTGTGTAACTGATTAACTAACAAGCATAGTTGGGATTGAAACCCAAGACCTCAGGGCTTCTGTTTTCAACATTATCAGAAATATTATTCCATTTACATTTTGCTGCTTATAGTTATCAGAGTTGGCATTATAGAGTGCACATTCAATGCCTTATGTTGGTGGCTCATTTTTCGTGGCTTATTTAGGAGATTTATTTTGGTGGCTAATCTAACTTTACCTAACCCCACCTCACCTAACCTAACCTAACCTTACCTTACCTCACCTAACTTCACCTAACCTAACCTCAGCTCACCTCGGATATCACAAAGTATCAGTGTCTCAAATATGTTTTGTACTTGGTGCCAACATTGACACTGTAACTTTGTGATATCTGAGGTGAGCTGAGGTTAGGTTAGGTGAAGTTAGGTGAGGTTAGGTGAAGTTAGGTAAGGTTAGGTTAGGTGAGGTTAGGTAAAGTTAGGTTAGCCCCCAAAATAAACCACCGAAATAAGCCACCAACATAAGGCATTAAATGTGCACTCTATAATGCAACTCTTATAATTATAAGCAGCAAAATGTAAATGGAATAATATTTCTGATAATGTTGAAAACAGAAGCCCTGAGGTCTTGGGTTGAATCCCAACTATGCTTGTTAGTCAATCAGTTACACAACAGGAAAATTTTATTTTGTGTTGTGTTGCATGATAATTTGCCCATCTCACGGTGTAGTGGCTAGTATACTTGGCTGTTATCCCTGAGGTCTTGGGCACTAACTCGACGATGCCTGCAATTTAATTTTGATGCCAGGGTTGCGAGGTTAGGTGAAGTTAGGTTAGGTTAGTTGAGGTTAGGTTAGGTGAAGTTAGGTTAGGTCAAGTTAGGTTAGGATAGGTTAGGTCAAGTTAGGTGAGGTTAGGTTAGGTTACGTGAAGTTAGGTTAGGATAGGTTAGGTGAAGTTTGGTTAGGTTAGGTTAGGCTGGTTAGGTGAAGATAGGTTAGGTTTAGTTAGGTTAGGTTAGGTTAGGTTGGGTGAGGTTAGCTACAATTAGCACACTCTTAGTCAATCATTAACCATAAAGTACTTTATAATTTGTTTGGAGTCTTAGTGGGTTGTGAGCCAATATAATATATATATATATATATATATCGCTATAAATCCATCCCAGTATAAATCGCGTCTACTACCATTCGCGCCTACTTCCAATCGCGTCCACTAACAATCGCGCCTACTATCAATCACGCCTACTACCAATCGCACCTACCACCAATCGCGCCTACTATCAATCGCGCCTACTACCAATTGCGTCTACTATCAATCGCGTTGAGCATAAATGGCGTCTTTTATCAATTTCGCGCGGTGAAATTGCTTCCAGTAAAAATAGCGCTCAGGATAAATCATAATCAGTTTAAAACGTCTACTATAATTTGACCATGCTAAAAAACGCATCCAATATAAATTGTTCCAACTAACCGTGGCTACTATGAATCACAGTCAATAAACGTGATAATCACTATACATTTATTGTGTTCAATATAGATCTTGACATTGAGTAGTGTGTGTGTAAATGGCTTGTAGTCTAAAAAAATTGTTCATGTAATTATTAATCTTGACAGTACCGGTACTTTGAAAATTCCACATTTAAAAAATATCAATCCACTTCATTTATTTTTACTGTTATTTTTACTCAGGTGACTTTACTAAAATTAAATTCATGTGTATTAGTTAATATGGAAGTCACAACAACCAGCCATGGTAAGCCATGTGTGTACTCTAAAGGATATACATATATTGCAAAAACATCCAATAAAAATGGAACTGGTATTTGGCGATGTTCAAAACAACGATCAAAAAAGTGTCAAGGAATGATTAAGAAAAAAGACCCCAACGTACTTACTTCAAACGAGCATGATTGTGAATCTCAATTTAATACACATTGAAATGGACAAAATACTCTAATCAAGGTAAAAAAAAAGCAAGTCTATTAAAAAGATATTGCTGCAGAAAATAGTACAGTGTTTGTTCAAAATCACATATCATGTCCTCAAAAAGTCATGTTAGGACAGTTGTCAACGTCCAAGAAACACTCAACACTATCAAAGTCAACACAGACTATGGAAGAGGTGGTATTGCAAGAGGATCAAAAAGGACTATATAATAATAGTGATGATGGTGATGATGATCATGATAATTATCATAATGCTAATCATCATCATGATGATAATAATGGTAATGCTTTGTTTACACCTAAAAATCATTTGCTAAATTTGTATACTGGGACAATCCCAGTAAGCTAATTCAACGGCTTCAGCACTTGCATTCTTTACAACAAGCTGGGCATACCGGTCACAATTGTGATATCAAAGAAATATACAAGAGGTTTGTCGTGCTAAAATTATTGTGTAATGGGTCTTCGTAGCCGCTTAAACTATGTCTTAATAGTACATATTCTATTTTCTATTACTTTTCTACCACTTTTACCCCCACTCTTGGTTCTCATATTTGCTCCCACTTTTACTCCAACTCTTTGGATCCATATTTGCTCTCACATTAAACTATTATTCTTATTACCAAGTTGATTTTACTAGAGATTCGTTTATGCTTGACTGATGATATGGAAGTATTAGCGACTATGTATGGTAAACCATAGGCATACTATAAAGGATATTCATATATAATGTGAAACGAACCAATTAAAATAGAACTGTTATTTGTCGTTGTTCAAAACACCGTTCCAAACATTGTCGCGGTGACCTAAAAACTAAAATTAGTGAGGTTTTAAGTGTCAGTCCCTTGTTTTTAAAACCTTCATAAATTAAGTGTACAGGTTGTATAGCATTATTCACTTCATCAAAACACTCTCCGACATATCATTAAACCGTGTAGGCAGAAATGTCTCAAAATTCTCACATATACAAAGTACACGATCAGCCTATGCTGTTTTCAATTTTCGAATCTTCATAATGCGGAATGGAATATGCGTTGGCAATTCGCTGATCTTCTTTTTCTCCAAGCCACATGCTTGCCCCATAGCGTTCAAAACATTCATTGTAGTAGTCTATATATATATTAAAAAAAAGAAAAGCATATCCATTACACTCTACATCAGCTTGTAATAATAATGTGGATATAAGTATTTTGCACTATGCATTGTTAATAAATTATACTATTTACGAAGAAATGCCCTAACTGTAGCAAATACTACTTTTCTGCATATAGCACAAGTGTTAAGTGCTAATGCACACTTGCCACAGGCTATCAAGTGTCCACAAGGCAAAAAATACAACACCTAGTACTTCTCGATAACAACTTTCACATAATTGTTGGTCACACTTTTGTATCTGTTGGTGAGACACATCTTTTTTTCATTCTCTTGTATTTGTACCGCGTGTTCTAGCTGTAAAGGAACATTTATGTCTTGTGCTGCAATCACGTTTTCTTTACGAATAGTGCGCCCGTTGACGCTTGTTGACGCATGTTTGCACAGCTAATAAAGACCAAGATCCATGCTGAAAAGTAACTGAACATTCCCTGCGAGCGGCGGGAAGAAGGTGAAGCAATATCGCTTATAATTACATTTTTATGCACATCAGACATTCCATAAATCCACAATTATTTAATCAACGTAATTCTGCTTATTTAAAATACGGTATACAACGCTTATGAGCGAAACCGTCAATTTACGCGGCTAACTCATGTCCAGAGTGAACGCCATATTTTGTGAAGCCAGTACTTACTCATCGTTTGCTGAAGCAACATTTATGTGATTGTGAAGCACAAATAAGGGCACGTTCCGTGAAGGGAATCCATGTGCTATGGATAAATCCGAGTATATTTGTCAAATGGACAGCCATCAGGGCATAAACTGATAATCGAATAATTGTGTACAATTAATAACATTTAATCTGAGAAATATTTTGATTCACGAAGTGAAAATTATGGAAGCGTGCAACGCAAACTCTAAGACCACATGGTCGCATCCAAGTTTATTATAAAATTGTGAATTGATAAACTGTGTAATCCTACAAGAATATTTTTATGTTTTGCCGGAAGGGCTGTGATTATGATTTTTATTTCGTGTAAATAATTTGTGAAAGTAACGAATGAGCGTCGCACAAGCGATAACTTAACTTAACGCCAGTGGCGGAGTGAAAATGGGCAATTTATTACCGCACCTTAGCATCAGTGAGTGCAAGTTTTATTTAAAAATGTGTAATATTATCACCAACGGCTACATTATGATCCTACTGAAACGTCAAATCTTGGAATATAACCCCTACCACGCAATGCAGATGGATATCTAAATCATGCGTGGGGAATTGGCAGCGGAAGGTGACCGGAAACAATGAGGAAATGATTTAAAACCGTAGAGGAGACCGCTTACAACATCTCTTGGCGGGTCTCGAACCGACGGTCGCTGCATCTGTAAGTCAGATCTTGTATCAGTAGCGTTATTATAATGAGTTGGAAATAGTATATTTAATTTTAGTTTGTTTTCATTTTTCGGTGCTCAATGCAGGTAGCTATTATAAGAACACGTGTGGAAAGTTACAATTTTGTTAAAAATTTATAAACGCCAGGAAGGCTGTATTTTCAATGTCCATTTCGTATCGTTTCAAAACAGTTATTAACAACTTTTATTTTGACATGCTGTAGAAAAAGAAACTAGTTTTTGGCAGGTGTTAAAACAAGGCCAAGGTTACATGTATAAGCCAAACCACTACACAGCACACTCGATTTTAGGCAGTGCATCTTTATTTATTTAGAGGGCTGTGAAATTCTTAGCATTATTATAAGCGGAATGCAGAGTTCCGTTAGTCACATTTGTTGGCCAGATCAATACTTGAAAACAGGTTTATTTCTTTACGAGAAGCCAGACCAGCAATGAATTCAACAGCATTTTGTAACCAGAGAACATAGGTTCGACCTCATTCAGGGAAGAGGCAATTTAATAAATGCACAATCTCACACTTTAGTTTGTATCAGAAGCCTTTATGTTAATTCATAGCGTTGTTTGAATGTGTTTTACACACACATAATCTTTATGACCAGTATTTAAATCGTGTATAATTTAGGAATCCACACTTATTGTAATTAACATTATTAGAGTATCATTGATATGAGTCATGATGGTGGATCGACATGTTATTGTGGTTATACCGGTGGTAACGAACTACTGCAGTCGTACCTAACCGAGGGCGCCAGGATTGATGAATCCGTAATTGTAAGAGTGAGACATAGGGTGTCTAACAATAAAATGAAGCATTGGTGGAGACACAGGGTGTCTATTAAGTTATTAAGTTATTATGCATTAGTTGGATACACACGTTACCTGAGAACATTGAACACTTTTTAAAGGTCCATAAAATGAACAACTATACTACGAGGAATAAATAATTGTGTGAAGTTTTAATAATCAAAGATAGGATTTTGAAAACTAAACAAATCTCATAATTCCCCCTGAGCTTAAATAAAAATAATAAATATTAAAAATAAAATATTTTCTGGACCAAATGTTGACACTTAGTTATTGTTAAGTTATATTAGATACATTTTGATACATTTTCACATATAGTCGTCAACCAATTGGTGATGTGATAACCGTAGCACACACATCAGATTGGTTGCAATATGAGTCGATGTAATTGATTAATTACCATCGCATTTGTAGGCTTTCCTATTTTCCTACTTTCTTAACACTTTGAAACTATGACCGTTTGTAACAAACAGTAACAAATCGAGTACGCAGGCAGTGCCAATTGCAAAACCATAGGAGTGCTGAATTATTGTATGCTTTTTTGTTGTATTAGCATAGCTCTTTTTTTTATTCAGCAACATTGTGCACATAGCTTGATTTTCTTTGTAATAAACGCGTCTCGTTTATTAACTAATGATATTTGGGACTAGCTAAACACTTAAATTTAAAGATAAATATTAGAGATGGCACCATCATAGCATAGGACACATATTCCCCTTGTATCAATCAATACTTGTAAATAAAATTTAAACATTAAATGTTTCTAGTATTTGTAAACAAGTAAATGTCTTGCTTTGCTGTAGATTCTTTTGATGTTTGGTCCTCCCGTAGTCATTTCGATGTAATTGCTTAGGGCTGATCTTACGTGTTATTCTCATAGCTTGTTCGTTCTTAGTCGAATTTTGTATTAGGACCATGAGAGTAATTTAGATCTTGATTAGGACTTTTTTATATTTTCTTTCAGGGCAGAATAATATCCGACTAGCCGTTTCCAACTCTCATGCTTGGCTAGGGATCTATTCTGAATAAAATTTGTTCGTGATTTTAACATAAGACTGACCTCTCATTTCTTGTTTAGTTTTGTTATCGATGCATTCCTCTGAGCTGGTTAAAGATCGAACCTCACTAATTCCCGATACCCCCCGAGTGCAGAAATTGTGTTACACCAGCCTATGAATGTGTCGTCCCCTATACTTGTGTGTTAGCTGGAAGAGGGCCTCGGAAGGGTCATTTGAAACCGGTGGCTCCCCGAAACCTTCGGCCAGCGGGCACAATAGTGTTCACAAATTCCTGACATATAAGCAATATCATGTATCTACAGTTAGGTAACCAACAAGCGTGTTCCACAAAAGGGTCATCAGTCATCTGCCAATCCTTTAAAGCAAATCCACAATGAAAACATATTGTTTTGTCCCCTACACCAGTATAAACAAATCCAGCTACACTTAGCTCTTTTGTAAGGTGTTTTAATATTAATGGCCAAACATTTTTATAAGATTCTAAATGTTTCTTAATAGACCAGTACTCTGGGTGTGCTAGTGCCTCAGTCTTGCAAACACCCACTTTTTGAAAAGCACATCCAATTCAACACTGTCTATTGCATATGGACCACATATATCAACACCACCGTTGGCTGGTAATACATCATTATTATTTATTTGTGATTCAGCAAAGTAAGTAGTAGCGAATGGACTTGTGGTTCGGTAAAATGGATACACTGGTATGTTACCCACTTCTTTTCTAAGCATCTAAGGACAACGAGGAGAACATCTCAAATGGTCTCGAATGGGATCATCCCCTTCTTCCCAGTGTGGAAGTTCAACACTACAAAACACACAACGCACAATATCTTCTCAGTTTAAGTTATAAAAGCCAGCCGCAGCAAGTATATGTGCTGACAGAAAGCGTACAGGTCAAGATTCAAATGTTAACCAACGGTCGTTTTCTGATTTTAAATTTAACCCACGTGGTAAACCGACTTGCTCACTTGTTGTATTTGGTATTAAGGCCATGTGTTATAATAAAAAATGTTTTATTGTAAGTTATTAACGTTGCACAAAAACACAGAGTACTTTAAAGCATAATGTATGCTTGTTCACTGTCTGTTCACTACGTTAGTAGCGCATTACCACACCTAAAAACAAACACAATAACCAGTCAATCAATCAATACTAGTAAATAAAATTTTAACATTAATTGACATCGAAACACCATCAAAATATTTTAAAATAAACTGTATGTCGCCACTAACAGTAACTCATCTACTAATTTTTTAAATAAAGCTGCAGTCATTCACATCCCCCTTTAACCAATATATAAACAAAAAATAAGTGTCGTTTTATGCAGATTATCTTGTTTAAACCTGTGGATATTAGTTGAGTCCATAGGGAACAACACGTCATTTGAATTTACATTTTTGTTTTATAAAAATCAAACATGGCCTTGTATTTTCCCGGTCAACAACCATTATGGTCTTTTGCCGGTTGCCAATACACAGCCATTTAACCAACAAAGCAGTCATCGTCCCCGTCATGTACAGGTATTGAATTTTGTCTATGGGTTTCAATAGTGGTAAAATGGTATAGCATTTTAAGTTAGGCATACCTGAATTTTAAATAGTTCACTGGATGGCAATTGTTCCACTCCAGTGCGTCTCGGGTTTTCAGCGGCTGCTACAGCAGTAAAGTTTTCTTTGCAACTTTCTAAAAATAAATAAAACAAACCGCCATAAATACCTAAATTCAGGTTAATACATGCATTTCATAAAAAAACAGACAAAAATAAAACAAGTTAGTCAAAAAATCTCACCTTGGCTTGTAATGGCTTGTTGCTGTTTCCTTCTAGTGGGCTCATAAGTGCAATGGTTTGTCTCTCAGACATTAAAGGTGTACCGGTTATCTGCAAACGTATAAATAGAAAAAAATTAATTACCTTATCAATAACTACATATTTAAGGTTCAATAGCATTACATCATTAAAATAATCATTAATATGTACTTACCGAAACAAAAAAGGATTGTTCTTCCAAAGTTCCTTTCAGAGCTCTACTGTATACGTCTGTTTGCTAACACAGTAAGTGCATTACTAACACAATCCTTATCAGTGAGCTTAGCAACAGCGAGTGTCTGCATTTTCTCAGCGTTTTGACCTTGGACGATTCTCTCTCTCTCTTACATTTTCACACGCCTCCGCACATTCCTTAAGCTTTATAAAATTTTTGTTCATTACACTAGTTCATTTTTAATAAAGAACCAAAATGGCCGCATCGTATACCTCAGTAGTACGACTGTCTAGGAACCAAAATGGCTGTTGTTTAAACGCCAGACTTGCTAGCCGCCACCAGCCAAGTAACCTGATACTGTACTTCCTGTCCACAAAGATATTCCTGTCTTATCAGTAGCTCTCACAAAGGCCTGGCTAGGTACTGCATTTAATGTTGGCAAACAGAACAGTGCGGTAGCATTGAAAACGTGTGTGCCTTATAACATCCAATATTTATCATTATTATTCTTAAACATTTTACTGTAATAATAATAATCAATAGCAAGCGGTCATCCTCAATACATGTACACATTAACCACACACTTTTACTCTACAACACTTCACTTTACACCGTCCAATGTTAGTTTATAAAATCTCAGGGCAATGACCTTACCGTTTTGGCTCTTTGCGTCCATGCACATTACTTGGTCGACCAAATGTTATAGGTTTCCTTATCCTACAACCGTCTGCTGTGCCAGAGAGCGGTCTCGCTCATTACCATTTACTAACAAGTTAAAGACCCCCTTCAGGGGTTAAAAAATCCTGGTACGCTTCACACATTTTCAAATATAAGCCTCCGTCCAATAGTCATACATAACATCATAAAACGAACCCCTCGCCCTGTCGCCCCGGCGAAATAGCCATTTGCTGTATTCAGCACGGCCACCGTGGCCGGCGACAGGCTCGTTCAAACACGTCATAGCGGTACCGTCTTTCTGTCTACCACCACGCTTAATTTAAAATTTAAAAAACGGGTAAAAAATTAAAACTTTTAAATTAATTATTTTTTCAAGGATAGATTTTTAGATTTGGGGAAAAATAGCTATCACATTGAAAGGGGGCGTCACCCCAAGTCCTCGAACCCCTCCTACACGTCTGTAGCATCATTTGTTCTTCAGATATAACAAACAGTCTAAAATCATGGTTTCACCCCAAACATGGGTTTTCCCTTCAACTCGACACAGACATCCTCAGCAAGAGGGCAACGTGACGAAAATAATGACATGTTAACTGTTGTTCTAGCTTCATGGGTTCCCGACATATTACCAAAAATCATAATAAACACTTGTTTACCCCAAAATCACGTTTCCAATTTCAACCAATTAAAAACAACTCACCATCAGATAGAGCGGAAAAAATACCATTCAAACGATACCACGCAGGCCCCTTTACGACTACTCCTTCACCCTTTTGCAGCATAGCCATACGTATTCAAGCACACACGCGACTGTAAGCAGAACTCCTAAGTTCCCCCTACTGTTAGTTTTTGCCCTAGAGACCTGCAACTGTGTTTATGGCTACAGGGGCTAATGACCTTTCATTTATGTCAAAGAAACGTTTTTGTAAAATTCTTTGTTTCCAAAATAGTGACCATTTCCAAAATTCATTTTTCATTTGTCTTCCAGACTTGAAACTTGGTTTGTGGCTATAGGGGGTAAAGCCCTTTCATTTATGTCAAACAAACTTTTTTGTAGAATTCCTAGTTTCCAAAATATAAGAATTTCAAAATTAACCTGTTTTCAAAAAACATAAAAAATAAAAAGTTTTATAACAAAAAATAAACATCATAGAGACCGTTCGTTTAAGCCATTGTACAACGTTGTATCATCATTGGTTTTCAAACTATCGCCTATTTTCAAAAACAATATTTTTCAAAATAATGAAAAATATAACGAGTCGTCCATAGGAAAGAGGGCGTCACCCCGAGTCCTTCGACCCCTCATTTGTTAAAATACGACCATGGGTTTGCCATATATTAATTATTTAACATGTACAGTCGGGTACGAATAAAATGGGTGAAGCAGAACCGCTACTATTAACCTACTGATTTCATTTTGGGATCAGAATTGGTTGGTCACTAGAAGGACTATGTAGAAAGGAACCACCAAACATGGGCGTTGTACGACTGAGTTACTACGATTTATAGGGCCTGAAAATCTGTTTAGTTTATTTAGCTTATTATTACGTTGAATTTCTTGACGGGTTTGTCATGGGGTAAGGGGCAGATAACCTCACAGTTCCTCCCCTTAAAACAACAATAACTAACAAACTGTCATGGGGTATAAAAGTTTGTTTTCATCATCCCTATACCCTAGGAAGCAGCAGCTGGCAGACGGGTTTCATTATTCACGCTTGTAAGTTTCTAAATAGAATGGACAACAAGTGGGTCGAACGACAGCCAAGTTAGTTGAAGGCCACTTTGCTTAAACTAGATCTTAGCAATAAGGGGAGCTATATTATGTATCGGGCTGATCTTAGATGGTAAAGATAAAAAGAACACTTTTGTGGCATATTTACTCTTAAAAAAAGCTGGTGATAATGCTGATTGGAGTAAATTTATTGTTTGAAAGTGTGAAAAATATTGGAATAAAATGCAGGGATGGGAGAGTATCTACAACCAGTTGGTAGTTATTGGATTCGTTGGACATGAAAGAGAGACTGGTATTAAGAAACAAGTAAGGAAAGGCTGCATTTTATCACTAGTACTTTTTAATCTATACATTTAGCAACTAACGAAGGAAACGAGAATGAAATTTAAAGGAGAATTAAAGGATCAAGGTAAAGTAATTTCGACTCAGTGATATACTGACGACATTGCCTTTTTAGCCTATTCACGAAAGCATTTTTTTTTTTTTTTTTTAGAATTGGAATACCCTCTGCTCCTATCTCAGACTGGGACGAGTGTATTATTTATTCCAACCATAACCTCATACATGTGATAATTACAATGTTTACATACAATTTAAAAATAAGTCACAAACCTTCAACTAATTTACATTGCAAACAATTCACAAGACACTAACAATGACTATTAATTATGTACTAACTTAAACTTATCCTAGTTGATACAGAGAGGCTCCCCTAGATATTAAATAAGTCTTATAGTTTAGGAAACCATCTCCTGTATCTGTATGTTTAATTCACATGCATCTTTGTTCTGGTTCTGTCGCTTTCCTATTCCACTTTACCCTGATGATATTAAAAAATTTCGCTAATTGACCTGCCTTCCTCCATGCTCTTTTTAGTAATTTTGTGTGATACTCATTTTCATTTTCTATTCTGTTTAAATCTGACTTGTCTACAAACTTTGCTCTTATCATTTTAATCTCATTGCATTCCTTGATCAGGTGTGCTGCCCCCCTAACCTTCCCACAAAACAGGCAATGGCCCTCTTTTCCTACTTCTCTCAATGCTTTGTTCTTATACACCCCCATTAACCACCAAATTATCCCTCTCATTTCTCTTTGCATTAGACATTCAGGCATTATGCTCATAAATTGCCTTATTTCGCAGAACTCCGTTAAGGTTCTCCTTTTGCCACACTCTTCTCTCAGTACCTGCAACTCGATGTCATTAACCCTTCTGCACACTTTTTACACACCCTACCTTCCTCTCTTCGCAAGTCCCTATCCCATAGATAACCCATTCCTAATCTTTCCAGTATATTTCTTACCCCGTCCACCCAGTACTCCTCTTGCTGATGCTTCATTTGGTGCAGGTAGGCAAACTTTAAAATTTTACCCCCTCCACCTACTTTCAGACGAATCCAAGACTTTATGATCCTTTTTATAATAATGTTTTCGAATACTTACATCCTCACACAACATTTTTGCTCCATAATTCACCGTGCAACAAGGTAGCCCCAAATTATCTGAGCAAACTTACTTACTATACTGTCCAGGGTTGCCGTTCCTTCTTCTACACCCCATACTTCCACTCCATATAATACTCTTGATAAGTGCGTTAAATACATTTTTATGAACTTTGTAGTCAAGATTCGTTAACTTACGTTCTAACGCTTTAACACTCGCAATTGCCGCTAGCCCTTTCGATTTTGCCCTTTTAATTTGTTCAGTCCGTTTTCCATTACTCGCCAGTATCGTCCCTAAATACTCACATTTTTTCACTGTCTCTAGCTTTGACCCATATACGAACCACTTTTCATTCTTAGCCAGTTTAGCTCCCTTTTTGCACACCATAACTTTGGTCTTTCGCGGATTAATTTGTAAATTCTAGTCCTCACAGTATTTCACAATCTCATCAATACTATGTTACATATTAGGAAGCGTTGGAGCGAGCAGAATGATGTCATCAGCAAACACTAGGCCCGGGATATCATGATTGTCCAAACAAGGGTTGGACCTTTGCTCAAAGCCCTTTGATTCGAAAATATCGTTAATAAATAGCAAAAAGGCCACCGGTGATAATTTGCATCCCTGTTTTAATTCTAAATTAGTCTTTATCTCTCCTACAGTTACATTCCCTTTAATTTGAATTTCACTTCGGAATACACATTCTCAATTAAGCTTATCATCGTATGTGACACCAATTTAGCAATGACATCTCCCCTGCTTACTGAAGCAAACGCCTTCTCTAAATCAATGGCTGTGATGTACAGCTTACCTCTTTTCCTCCTTATGTATTTGTCCATCAACGTTTTCACCACCATTATATTGTCACTGGTTCTCATCCCTTTTCTAAACCCTGTCTGGAGTACCAAGAACACCGAACTACCAGCTGCCCACGCCATTAAATGCTTGGTTAAGACCCCGGTGTACATTTTGCTCAGGTTGTGGAGCAAAGTTATGTCGCTGTAATTGCCTGGGTCTAATTTGTCTCCACGTTTCTTATATATTGGGAAAATTATCCCTTCCTGCAACGCCCTCGGAAATCTACCTCCTTCAAAAATCTTGTTAACGAATTATACCAAGCTTTCCAACATGAAACTATTTTTACCCAACTCTTGCCAAAATTCGTTTGTTATCCCCGAAATAGCACCTGACTTTCCTCCTTTACTTTTTGACATTACTTCCCTAACTTCATCTATTGATATGGCTTGGTCCAGCATAGGCAGAGCGTCATCCAGCCCCCTCGGGACGCCAAACTCATCTCTCTTTCTCCAATTAGCTTTAGTATTTAAAAGACTTTTATAATATGTAACCCATACTTCATCACTAATAGAACTCCTGCCACCACTTCTGCGCCCCCTAGAGTATGAATTCATCCTGTTCCACACTTTCCTACAATCGTTGGATTTAGAATCTTTGTTTAGTGCAGTTGCTTCTTTCCCCTTCCACTCACTTCTTGTTTTGCTGAGCAGTTCCCTATATTATTTCGTTAGACGACAAAATCCTACTCTTACCGTATCATCCCCTTCTCTCTTGTATAACTTCAGTGCCCTGATAACTTCGGTTTTCTTCCTTCTACAAGATTCATCGTACCACCCTTCAATTCCTCTACCTTTATCCTAGCGTTCACGCACATTTTCCGCCCAGAAATAATAATACTGTAGTATTCTCAATCATTTGTATTACCTCTTCAAGTTGATCATTACTGATCATTACACTTACCTTTATAAGTTCAAAGTTTTCTCCCTGGAAGTAGTTCTGGAACTCTCGGCAGTTTTACCTCTTCAAGTTGATCATGTTTCGCCGAATGTTCGGGTGGCATTGCGACCGCGAATATAGACGAATATGCAACCCGAACCACCCCGAACTAACCAAGTACACCATTGCCTAAGTTCGGCCGAACCATGCCGAACCCAATCAAGCGTATTCGCTGCAAAACATTCCAGCCAAACCCACTCATTTTGACCTTTATCGTTAGAACAAAACTTTTTTTAATTTTTTTTCCAAAAAAGTCCATTTTTGAAATTCGTATATTTTGGAAACTAGGAAGTTAACAAAAAAGTTTGTTTCACATAAATGAATGGTCCTTACCCGCTCTACCGCCAAACCAAGTTTCAAGTCTCTAGGACAAAAACCAAAAAAGATCAATTTTGAAAGTAGGCGATTTTTCGAAAACCAAACATTCTAAAATGTGTTATATAAGCTTAAAAGAATGGTCTATATGTTCTTTATCGTTAGAACAAAACTATTTATTTTTTCATTTTTTCCAAAAAAGTCCAATATTGAAATGGATATATGTTGGAAACTAAGAATTTTACAAAAAAGTTTGTTTGACATAAATGAATGGTCTTTACCCCCCCAAGTTTCAGGTCTCTAGGACGAAAAATAACAGTAGGGGTAGTAGGGTTTGGGTTTATGTATTGGCGTTTGTATTGGCTTTCTGTGTTGGCTTTTTGTATTGGCCTTTGGTGTTGGCTTTTTATGTTGGCCTTTTATGTTGGCCTTTTATGTTGGCTTTTTGTATTGATTTATGTATTGGCTTTTGTATTGGCATTTGTGTTGGCTTTTGTATTGGCTTCATGTTGGCTTTTTGTATTGGCTTTTATGCTCGCTTTTTGTGTTGGCTTTTTATGTTGGCCCATATGTTGGCTTTTGTATTGCCTCTCTCATATTTGTTCTTACTTGTTGGCTTATTTGGTCTTTGCCCTTTGCTCAGCCCTTTTTATTACAGCATAATGCTTTCCGCCATGTGTGCAAGCAACAACAACAACAAAATTCCAAAAAATCCAAAGTACTCTAAGGTTAATTATTGACTCTCAACTCTTACATTTACCTATATCCCACTCTCGGTCAAAAATAATATTGTATATTTTTTAAGTTGAATTGGGAAAGTAGGCTATATGTTTAAACTAAATATCATATAAAGTCATATGTTAACTCCTACACCTACCTCTATCCCACTCTCAGTCGAAAAATAGTGGGATTTTTACTTCAAAATTTTCCCAAAAAATATTTGGAAAGTAGGCTATATTTCGAAAACCAAACATTCTAAAAAGTGTTATATAAGCATAAAAGAATGGTATCTATGTCCTTTATCATTAGAACAAAACTTTATATTTTTTTCATTTTTTCAAAACAGTCCAATTTTCAAAATTGTCTATATTTTGGAAACAAAGAATATTACAAAAAAGTTTGTTTGACGTAAATGAATGGTCTTTACCTCCTCTACCCACAAACCATGTTTCAAGTCTCTTGGACAAACAAATTAGTAGGGGGATGGTGGGGCTTCTGGCGTCCGAGGGAGTGGTGGTGGGGGGAGGGAGCTTAGATACAACAGCGTTTCCTCATTAGACCACTCCATCAATAAATAAAGAAATCGCACCAGTTTACAAATAAATAATCAACGATCACTGCACTGAATACTATAGACAGAGCGCGTTCGTGGCTACACGAATGCAAGCGAGTGTGTACTGGCTCAAGTTAGTACCTGTCCGCGCTCGGCATTCGCCCTCGCTCGTCTCTTTTGATCCGTGTCGGTAGACCGCCAAAATAGCGAGCGCAGCCGAACACGAATGTTGGCGATGCGAACTACCCCGAATGTACACGAGCACACCGGGTACACTATCGCGCTCGTCTCTGTTCGCCTACATTCGGCGATAGTGTACTGCAGGCTTTACTGATCATTACACTTACCTTTATATGTTCAAAGTTTTCTCCCTGGAAGTAGTTCTGGAACTCTCAGCAGTTTTCTCCCTCCATCCGAATCTTTTTACTTTTCTCTCCTTAGCTAGAACTTGTGATTTTCTCTTTGATTTTTTCTCCGCTCCCTTCATATTAATGACAAATGGTAGGTGGTGTGATTCACCCCATTCTTCAACTGTGAATCCCTTAATTTGAGCTAGTGTTCCTCTGGAACATATTGCTAGCTCTACTACACTCCCTCCATTTTTTGTTATATATGTCAAGTTGCCTCCTTCATCCCCCACGCAAGCACCATTTAGTATGCATAACTCCTCTGCATCACATAATTCCAAAATCTTTTCTCCATTCTTGTTGCATTCTCGTTCTTTGCTATGTCTGTCCCCACATGGGACCTCAGCAACCCCTTTGCTATAAAGGGTCTTTCTGTCTGCAACCCTAGCAATGAAGTCCCCCAGAAGCACAATCTCTGTCTCCTCATATATATTTTGAATTCTGTTTATCTCAATTGTTGGTCCATCGAAGAAGTTTTCTCTTGCATACGGGGAACTCTCCGGAGGTTGTAGACAAAACCAAAACATACCGTTCCTTTCCCCTGCACCTTAATGTCTGATTTTACCCACACTACTTCTTCCAGCTCTGAATTAATAAATTCCGATAATTCACGCACTTCCTCTTTAATTAGAACAAAAATCCCTCCCGGAAACCTACCGCTCCGAGCTTTCCTAATTATAGGTTTTGTATATATATATTGTAGCCATCATTTTTAACCTCATAACCTCCAGGGAGCCAACTCTCAACAAATCCTTCAATCTGCATATCTTCTACTAAAGTCTTAACTACATCATTTCCTCTCCTATTTAAAATAACCTCTATATTTACACATGCAATATTCCAATTTAGTTACTTTTTCCCCCTACCCTCTTCACGTGTTGTGGCTTTGCTTCTAGTAACTCTAGCTTTTTCTCTAGCTCTAGAATACTTCCAGCTGGAGAAGTGATAACCTCTTTCTCCACATTCAAATGCTCTACAGAGGCTTGCTTGCCCCAAAGTTCCTTTAGACTAGTTTCTCGCTGTTTGAAAGTCTCACCTTTCTGCATGCCACGCACTTCTCCGGTGTTCTTGTTGCTGTCCTGCGTTGCTCCTGCTCGCGTAACTTCCGCACTAGACTTTGAGGTCGAAGCTCCCTGTTGAGTCAACACCACACTTTCAGCTGATTCGTCAGTTCTTGCTCCCACCTGTTTGCTACGTCTGACTGGCTCCTGTTGTTCCTTCTCCATATCCTGAAGTTGTGCCACTGTCCAAATCCGCTCCCAGTTATTACCGCTTACCGCCAGCCTATTGCATTTACGGTAAGCCTTTAGACCAGTGTACCTTGCCTTCATCAAATGAAACTGCAAGGTCCTCTGATCGCTTACCTCTTCTTTACACATGTCACTTCTTACCAATATCCTCTCCCCTTTCAGATTCTTTGCGTTTGCCAGAATTCTGTGAGCCATCAGTGAAGAAACTAATGACACTTAAACTGGCCTCTTGCCCTTCACACGACCTATCCTGAACACATTGTCTATATCTGAGTCCCCAATGGTTATCTGTATACCGTCTCTAATCACTCGGAGCACCTTGGACAGTAGATCCTTGGTGCTTTCACTGACATCTTCCTTTAATCCGTAAATGAAGACGTTTTTCTTTCTCTCATCCTGCTTGGTCTTCCTTAATTCTTTCACCTCTCCTTCTAATATCCTCACCTTTTCTCTTAGATCCTTTATTTCTCTACTATTTTCAGTCAGCCTATCTGTCACTATTCCCACCTCTTCCCTTATACATGTCTTCATCTCCTTAGATTCCTTACATTTCTCCCGAAGAATGTCCTGGATCTGGTCATTTTGGGACGCTTCCTTTACAATTTCTCTTATTTTTTCGATTTCTTGCCATCCTAACTGACCAGGCCCTGGGTTTGACACCACTCCTCCAATTATCAGTAGCGTCGCCACAACCAGCGCTACCATTCCCATCGCCAAAACCCCCATCTTCTCAGTGGCATTGCCCACTGTCACTTTCCCGACACCGAAATCGCACTTCCCTCTAGCCTGCCAGCGGCCGATGACCGTCCGGTACTGATGAATAGCGATTCCCATTAGTTCCTTACACTTCACTACACGTCTGTTCACCTTGCTTGCTTAGTTGAAACTGACGAGATGATTTGAATGAGTTATTAAACGGTGTGAACGAGATGTCGAGGAAATAATTCATAATAAAGTCCTTGTATTTAGATCAGAATGGATTGCAGCAGTACGATATAAAAACTATTGACATAGCTTGGCAGTTGAAACGCTAAAGGACATTGGTGACTCATACTTCAGCACAAAATCGACAAATAAGATATAAAGTTTGGGTTGACATCTGTTGACATGAAATATTGATCTAGGTAATAAGAAGTCATTCTTGAAGCCTTTGTCTGGAGCGTGGCGCTAAATGGATGTGACGAGTAGGGGAGATTAGATGAATAGAGCGCTTGGTATGGCACATACATAGGCAACAGGAATAGCAAGCTTACAGTTGTTTTGGACGGGCGTGTCAAGGACAAGGACTCTAAGTGATGACCAATCTTAGAATATGGTAAACGGATTGCTTCGGATGTACCGTGTTAGTTATGTTGCGATGGAATGATTAGCTCAAGAATGGGTGACTAAAAGGGCAGGATCGAACCAGTCTTAAGACTGATGAATCAAATGAATACAACAATGTATACATGTCACTCAGCGAATACGGCCCCTGTGTGAATACACACGCTCTTCTGTGCGAGCATTTATGCATTTACTTAAACAATTTGATCGGTTTGTGCATGAAATTATATCTCTTACACAATATCATCACTTAAAAATAGTAGTGCGAGGTTTGACAAAAATCTCAGATACTAAGGCCAGATTTTTGTAACTTTGAATGTTACGTATCGGTCATTAATTTTGAACAACTGTGAATTTGTTGAAGTCAAATTACAGGCTGAGATATTATGAAACGAATTCGAAGGAGTGGATTTAATGTTCCCCGCTGCAGTACGAGGTTAGAAGGGAGCCGGGTAGTGCTGAGTAAAGAGTTGGATAAATGTGCGATATGTTTTGTGGTTTATTTTAAAAGGTTGCCACTTTGTGTACATTACAACAAGCCACCGTTATTTAAAGTATCTGTTTTTTTTGGAACATAAATTCGATCACTTATCTCCACACAATTTATGTAGCCCTAAATAGTGGTTACCATTCATCCGGGATGTATACAACAGTGAAGCATCATGACCCATGTAGTTTCAAAATGACAAGGCCTGCATATCTAAAATATCCACCAAAATCCATAAATCATCATAACTATTCGGTAGGGAATACAATATGCATGAGCACGTTCATTGATAGTCAGTAGTGTTCAGTTGTCTGGATTCCATTAAATGATCGTTATACCTTTGCACAGCCATGCTGTTAAAGCGACACAAAGTCAATAATTGAACTAGTACAGGACCAGGTTGTTTTTTGGCAATTAACTTTACTTTCTATAAAAATGTATTTCTAATTTATATGGATTATATATTTATTATATAGTATATATTTATATTTATCCATTAAAGCTATTCTCCAAATACTCTGGCATGATACACCATTTTGTATGCAAAATACATAAGTTACTTTAATAGATTCATTCTTTAAGAAAAGCTAATATTGAAGAGTGGGACGAGATAAGTTCCTGATACTTGATTAGTGCATTTTTTTGGTTTTGATATCAATGAAAGATGCTCCAATGATCATTTCATAAGTTAGATCCCTGGGTCTCGAATATTTTATTCACCTTTCTCAAATAATTCAATAGAATTAAAAACGCACTGCCATGAAATGATTTCAGGGTAATATGTTCTGATACTTTGAATTCTGTTTTAGGACTACCAGCCTGAAGCCGCATTCATGTAGCGTATGTGAAGCAACATTTGCTCAAAGAAACAATAGGAAGAGACACATGTTAACGCATACAGGCGAGAAGCCGTATTCATGTAGCATATGTGAAGCAACATTTGCTCAAAGAAGCAATAGGAAGAGACACATGTTATCGCATACGGGCGTGAAGCCGTATCCATGTAGCATATGTAAAGCTTCATTTTCTAGGAAATGTAATATGATTAAACATGAGAAGAGACACGCCTTAACCCATAGCGGCGATTAAAGAGTTATTATGTAGGCTATGGATTTAAATGTGTATCTGTCAAGTTAGTAAGTGTCCTTTATTTTCCCTATTCTTTATTTGTTTACCATCTCTTCTTGTAATAGGTAAGTCTGTAGTTAGTATTATTTTTAGTTTTCAATACATTCTCATCTTTCACCATCACCCCAACTATTACGGGCCGATAACCTAGATGTTAGGCCCAGCAGGGGTTGGTCCCATATTGACTAGGAAACTTGGACCGCGGGTAGAATAGGCCTATTAAGAGCAATATAGTGAACGGATTATTGTAGCAAAATCAATACAAAACCTACGTGCCCCACGGTGGTACAAGTCTATATGCCCACCGGTCAAGCTGATGCTGTCTATCCTTTCTATCTTCCACCATTACTATAAATAACACACATTACTCTCTCTATCAACAATATTTACATTCACTCTGAAGCTAAGAATCACTCGTCAATGCTCATATCAGCAATCTCACTTTACTTACAGTCTCTCCTGCACTCTGTCAAAATTGCTCACATCACTCTCGTGTTTATTTTCTGTCATAATAGAATAGCTTCCGAGCAAACAACTAGGTAAATTCCAGTTTCGCTGTCAAATCCTGGATGAAAAACATTAAAAATAATAATGTTCCATAGAACATTCTTCCTTGATCTACATTTGCTATCAATCACAGTGGTAATACAACAAATCTTAAACTCTGATCAGCTGTTACTTCACTAAAGCATTGTTAAGTTTCCAATTCGCCGATAGATTAACATAAATTAGCAGACTTCACCAAGCCTCGCTACATCTTCACTAGAATCGCATATCCCTTTTTACAAACAATTACATCCTCGCTGATTCACAAATCTTACATAATATACCAGAACAAAAGTCTTTATAAAATGTCCATTTTTAAACTCATTGTCGCCGTGACCGATAACATTTATACCATACTATTATTTCACATATTAGCAGAATTAACCTTACATACTGTCTGCTTACGCCATCGTGCTCATGTCAATAACATATGACTTCAACTATCAGCTGCTCTCAAACATAAGCTTTTCTGTCTCTAACAATTCTATGCTTTCAATTCCTTTAAAATACCACATGCTACGATATCAAATTACAATTGTTGGTCATGAAATCGTACCTATTCACATCATACGTAATGATAATATAGTACTTGTCTCCTCTGTCTGAACTTTCTTAAATAAGAAGTTCATTTACTTTCTTCGACGCAAGAAATGAATAAAAACAAATTCATTGATAGAGTTTATATTATTATAGAGTTGTCAACTTCATGAATACACAACATATTATGTCTAGAAACGAATAATGCCTCGACATTATCATAATAAAATATTCCTCATTGACTGTTGGAATAAATCCAATTCAAATCTTAAGTAGCAGTCTACGCATCAAATCCTCACATCAAAAGTCTATCAAATTTATATTTTAAACTCTAATAAAATCAACAACACCATATCCGATCCTATATATCTAAGCTTGTCGATGCAATTTTCCAATCGTAAAATAAAAATAGAAATCCTACTAAAATCTACTAAAATCGCTGAACAACCCAAAACTGACTAAAATACTGAAAAATATCCTACAACAAATTCAAAATAGTAAAAGATGGGGAATCTAAATGAAGATGGTCGGTTTCAAAATAATCCGCAATAGTTGTCAAAACTACAAAATAGTGCAAGTCGTTCCTGCACCTTCTACCGTCTGGATAGTCTGCATTTCCAAACCTGATGAAAATCTATATGCACGAACCAGCATCTCGCTCCAGCTAAAGATGTCTCCAGCCTTGCCTTTCCTGGGTTCGATGTCGAGTTGCCGGATGATCCTTCGGTCATTGGTTTTGCATCAAGAAATGAAGTGGAGTGGAAGTATGGGGTGTAGAAGAAGGAACGGCAACCCTGGACAGTATTGTAAGAAAGTTTGCTAAGATAATTTTGGGGCTACCTTGTTGCACGGCGAATTGTGGTGCAAAAATGTTGTGTGAGGATGTAAGTATTCGAAAACATTATTATAAAAAGGATCATAAAGTCTTGGATTCGTCTGAAAGTAGGTGGAGGGGGTGAAATTTTAAAGTTTGCCTATCTGCACCAAATGAAGCATCAGCAAGAGGAGTACTGGGTGGACGGGGTAAGAAATATACTGGAAAGATTAGGAATGGGTTATCTATGGGATAGGGACTTGCGAAGAGAGGAAGGTAGGGTGTGTAAAAAGTGTGCAGAAGGGTTAATGACATCGAGTTGCAGGTACTGAGAGAAGAGTGTGGCAAAAGGAGAACCTTAACGGAGTTCTGCGAAATAAGGCAATTTATGAGCATAATGCCTGAATGTCTAATGCAAAGAGAAATGAGAGGGATAATTTGGTGGTTAATGGGGGTGTATAAGAACAAAGCATTGAGAGAAGTAGGAAAAGAGGGCCTTTGCCTGTTTTGTGGGAAGGTTAGGGGGGGGGGGCAGCACACCTGATCAAGGAATGCAATGAGATTAAAATGATAAGAGCAAAGTTTGTAGACAAGTCAGATTTAAACAGAATATAAAATGAAAATGAGTATCACACAAAATTACTAAAAACGTCATAGAGGAAGGCAGGTCAATTAGCGAATTGTTTTAATATCATCAGGGGAATGTGGAATAGGAAAGCGACAGATGAGAACCAGAACAAAGATGCATGTGAATTAAGCATAAAGATACAGGAGATGGTTTCCTAAACTATAAGACTTAGTTAAAATCTAGGAGAGCCTCTCTGTATCAACTAGGATAAGTTTAAGTTAGTACATAATTATTAGTCATTGTTAGTGTCTTGTTAATTATTTGCAATGTAAATTAGTTGTAGGTTTGTGACTTATTTTTAAATTTTATGTAAACATTGTAATTATCACATGTATCAGGTGATGGTTGGAACAAATAATACACTCGTCCCAATCTCTGGTTGTCTGAGATTTGGAGCGTCGAAATTACTTTACATTGATCCATTAATTCTCCTTTAAATTTCATTCTCGTTTCCTTCGTTAGTTGCTAAATGTATAGATTAAAAAGGACTAGTGTTAAAATTCAGCCTTTCCTTACTTGTTTCTAAATACCAGTCTCTCTTTCATGTCCAACGAATCCAATAACTACCAACTGGTT
Source organism: Meconema thalassinum (assembly GCA_946902985.2). NCBI lineage: Eukaryota > Metazoa > Arthropoda > Insecta > Orthoptera > Tettigoniidae > Meconema > Meconema thalassinum. Next base: position 1,091,468,809 of record OX336389.2, read on the forward strand.
GTAGATACTCTCCCGTCCCTGCATTTTATTCCAATATTTTTCATACTTTCAAACAATAAATTTACTCCAATCAGCATTATCACCAGCTTTTTTAAGAGTAAATATGCCACAAAAGTGTTCTTCTTATTCTTTACCTTCTAAGATCTGTCCAATACATAATATAGCTCCCTTTATTGCTAAAATCTAGTTTAAGCAAAGTGGCCTTCAACTAACTTGGCTGTCGTTCCACCCACTTGTTGTCTATTCTATTTAGAAACTTACAAGCGTGAATCATGAAACCCGTCTGTCAGCTGCTGCTTCCTAGGGTATAGGGATGATGACCCCCATTACAGGCTAATGAAACAATTAACTATATTTAATAACAATGTAACTGTCACAAGGCATACTCACATGGACCCTTCCCTATCACAGTCTAATGAAACAATGAACTGCTTCCTAGGGTATAGGGATGATGACTAAAGCCCTGCGCGGATGCGGATATCCGCAAAATTTCTCGCCACGCGGATATAGTTTGTATGGCTGGGCGGATAGCGGATACGCTGCGGATAATGTTTCAAGTAAATTTGTGGATAGTTTTTAGAATAAAATGTGGAACGATAATATTACATATTTGATAAGCTTCAGGCTTAAAAGAGGAATACTCTTATAGCTTATTGCGTACGAAATATTCAGGCACGTATGTACTGTACACGAGAAGATTATTTTACTCATATGCTTTCAACTACATTTCATTAAGTACCGTATGTTTGTAGTAGATGGTCTTGACATCTCATCAATTCTCACTGCCATTATTACTATACGTACGAGATATAATGCTGTCAATAAGCCTGTTAGTTCATCGTGGTGACATCATTAACATTCCTCAAGTCAGCTACTTCGCGGTCTAAGCTATCCTGGAAGATCTGGTTCCATGTGTAGCCTATCTGTAGATTTATTTCCAACTTGGCACTGAAAAACGCTGACTGTGATATTGCAATGGATAGAGTTATGACATCAACTATGCGGACATGGATGGGTCAAGAAGCAGATGGATGACTGACATGGAATTTCCGGCCAAATATCAATCCCTTTCTCCAAGCGTAAAGAGAGGTCACTTATTATTAGTGAATGTTACCGCGACCGTGAGTATGAACACCATTTCACCAGCATGTATAAACTATTAAAATAAAACAAGGTGAATATTCAATAGTGCGTGAAACTAAGCTCAAGTCAACGATATGGCAGACATTTGGTTACGTTTTCAATGGAAACGGAAAGGTGAACGATATAGTAGGATGTTTTACCTGTAAGAAAATGTATTCATACTCAGGACACAAATCAGGCACATCAAACTTACTGAGGTACAAGTGCAAAAGTAGCCAAAAAATTATTGAGCCCGTATCCGCTCATGCTGGTGAGTATTTTTATGTGCCAAAGTTGGTAACACGAGAGAAAGAATCTCTGAATGCATCCAGAGAGATGCAGTTGCACTTTTGACTTCGTTGGAAGACTGTCAATATTTATTTTACCATGATTGGAGAAGGTATTCTTTAATCTGCACCTTTGAATTTACCACATCAAGTATTTCTGTATAATTTGCAAAGGAGAAGACGTGGCCTAACATTATCTATTTAGTACTTGAGACTAAGGAATGACACTGCGGAAATGCAGGAATAATGTCTAGAGACGTTCAACGACTCGACTAGTCTCAAAGCCAGTACAACCCGCTTCCGGGAGGAAAGCACTCGTTGATTGTCTAAGTTCAGCACCGCATGTGTGCGACACGCAATTGGAATAGTCCGGTCAAGTGGCCGATGAGACGTCAGTACGTGAAGGAATAAATCCGTTGGAAACGTAAGCCAGTTTATATGAAAACGCACGAGATGTGTGCAGCGGAAAACTCCGTGAAATTGTTGCTTTGTAAGCACTCTAAATCAGTGAAATATTACGGTGATTTAACCGAAAGCATGGCCGATGTGTGTGCCATTCAGAAGTGTGAGTAACTGTGATTTCGAAAGTGCCAGTGTCATATTTCACACCAGTGGGAATTGCATAAAATAATCCACGTTGTGTGAAACCGTAATTTTCTTGAATGACCGATGTCACAGATTTCATCAGATAAAATTTTTCACCATGTGTGATAGTGAAAAAAGTGAGCCAACACGTGATTGTGTTGAGTAGAAACTGTGGAGCAGATGGCCATTTGTTGAATAGAGTCTGCAAGAATTACCTAGTGTAGATGCTGTGTTATTTAGCGAATCACACTAGAAGCAGTGAATTTTTTGTGTAATTTATCAACGTTACCACGATGTACGAGATCCACCAGAAAAGAAGAGCTTTTCCACCGTTCACCATGTGGGTGATCATGACGTAGACACCTTATGAGAGAGATACCTAGCACCACAACAGCATAATCAAATGGAGGCTGAAGAACGGATTACAATGTGCCTATCCGAGCGTTGGAAGTATGGCCCACGCTCGAAATGGAAGGAAATACCCCTCAATTATTCCTGTAGGAATGAGGTGAGCTACAATGTTCTTCGTAAGTATAACTAATGTCTTTTGTAAGGTGATGGTCTTTGGTGGAATAGTTTTAACGATCGTACTTCGATTCACAGTCATCAAGTTAGGTTTTGTTTTAGTAGGTTTTTCTTTTAGCTTAGTGACTATGGTAACCATGTTTCAATGCACATCGCAGCGTACGTCCCCAATGCATTTCCTAATCGTGAGTTAGTCACCTGGTTAAATATGTGTGTGTTTTTATCACACGGTGCAATTAATGTCATTTTTATGTTCACTTTGAACGAACCAATTGTATGTGTAATTTAAACGGGGCTGTAATTAAGTAATTTAAATCAATTGTTACTGAAGTCAGTATTTTGAAACCCTATTTTGTGATATGTAAAGCACGCCACTGAGCAGGCGTATCCTCCAATGGGAGAGGTCATTTTATTACCTATTTTTGGGTATACATTTTTATTTGAGTGGAAAGTCTACCACTAGATTCGAGAGGAATCGATTAACAGTGTGAAGAAGTGTTATATCTTTCTGTTTGTACTCCAAGTCTTGTTCACACTAGTAACGTATCATTTAAAATTAACGCCACTGTTTTATATGGTGTGAATGGTTATTTCATGCATTGGAAGTGCCTATGAGTGCACATGTTTGATTTGTAACAAACTTGCTGGAAGCGTTATATCTTCCAAACACGTTAGTGGGAGTGGAATATCTCGCGTTTTGTATGTTTTGCTTTGCCCATGCAGACACATCATTGTTAATAATTTTTTGTCTATTATAAATGTATCACGAACACTACAACGAATATTATCTTATGAACTGCAAGTGTAGGATCACAATCTGAACAGTTTTATGGATCCGATATGCTAAAGAAACGAACACTTGAAACTTTACCGTTAGCCCAAGCAACTCGTAACAGTTTGGGAATGAACAAAATGTAAGTCACTTTGGGAGACAAGTGTTTCCACGCTTACGCGCAGTAGTGCCAACCCATAATCCCAGGTGAGACTAGACTTCTGACAGATTTAATGATAATGCTTTTCTAAATGATGTGATCTACGGAAGCCAGTGTTTATTAAGCTTTTTAAAACTAGGTCAAGTTAACAGCGTTATTAAGAATGCAATGATATTGTGACAGGAGGTCACCTATAATGTTTTCAATCTTCGCATATGTTGTGAGCGAAGCCCATTTGAACAACCATTATTGTTTAAGATTTTAGAATTGTCTTGTGAAACTGATTGACTTATCTGAGGCTATGTTATTTTTCTCACATGTTGTGAAGGTTTATGCCGTGTGTTTATGCACGATGAAGGGGTGGTTTTCCATAGTTTTGAGGTTGCCGGCCTTGTTTCAAAGCTCATGCGCTTGACAGACCGAGGTTGAAGAAATGATCCAGTAGGACACTCTGTTACTTTAGGATGGTTTTTTGAGCTTTTTGATAGCTCGGAGTATGCTTGTTCGCGTGTACTTGGATGTACACCAGTGGTTTTATCCACCAGTTAGGAAGCCGTGCAGATGGTCAATCCGTATAATTAATAAATATTAAAACAAAGACAACTAATACTCACTCATTAAATAAAATTGAGTAATGAATTTAAACGAAAGCAATAATTATCGTAAATCACTAAACGCCTGTTTAACTTTGATCATGGTTTATTAACTCGCTGACCATTGCACTGAGCTGTCGTTTTATTTCTTCGTTAGCTTAAGCTTTAGACAGCTGACACATGCGACTGACAGGGATTTGGTCTACCCCAGAGTTTTCAACTCGTGGGTCGTGAACCATGTAACTTATTGTTCTACTGTTAACGAACAGTACTATGATTTCCTAGCTTACACATGATAGATGACCGATGGAAACAAACAGTAACCATCATGTGGCAGTAAGGATTAATAAGAATACTCTTGTGTGTGATACTTATTTATTAATTGTTGTGTAAACCCATATTCCCATCTTTCTTCTGCTATTTGTAGATATTTTGTTGTACAGTTGATTGTAAACTTGATTTGTGTTGTAAAGGATGACTGTAAATCACTGTAGATTTTTGTTTAGTTGTTTTTACTACGGATGCTTCTCACCGTAGATTAGTTTAACTTAGGATGAGTTTAGATTAATTAAAAATTAAATGTAAATACGGGATGGTCACAGCTTACTTCGTTGTTTTTCCTGTCATGTTTGACATTTTGCCATCGTGTCGTTTCGCTTGGAAACGTCATGTCTTGTTAAGTATAATTACCATTTAAAATCTTTTGAACCATTTCCCTAGCTTTGCTATTTTTTCTGATTGTATTTAGGACCAATCGAGGGGTGATTTTTACATAGAAAGTAATAGTTTATTTTTATTTCTTTACCTGTGTTTAGTTAACGGATTAGCCGACTGATACCCCCGATTGTAGGATAGGGGCTTATGATTTTAATAAATCATTTTGTGAAATTTACTTAAGCCTGGATTTTAATTTAATAGTTTTTAAGGGGATGCATTTACTTGCGGGGTCTATGACTATGCTATGATGGGAACCTGATCCCTATGATGACGAGGAGTCTTGTGCCGGAATAGCCCACAAGGAGTGTACTCCAGTCCTCTTAGGCCACATGTGTTCAAGGATGTGGTTATCTGGAAAGCTACACACGATCGGTAGTGGACCAGATCACCACCTCTAACGGGCACAGTATAGCCAGTTTTTTGTCTAAAGCGGAGGTCAAGAAACCTGAAGTGTCATCCAACGTGAAGTTCCTTGCAATTAAGCAAATTGCCAGGAACGACTCACCCCTCAAATGTCTAAATGTGTTGGTTTAACTCTTCATGCTTTATATAATAAATTAAACATAATATTGAATTAACGGCGGATTTGGATAAAAGTCATGCGGATGCGGGGCTGATGCGGATAACAGTCGTGTGGATCTGGGGCTGATGCGGATAACAGCCGTGCGGATGCGGGGCGGATGCGGATAACAGTCGTGCGGATGCGGGGCGGATGCGGATAACGTTTTATTCATCCGCGCAGGGCTCTAATGATGACCCCCATTACAGACTAATGAAACAATTAACTATATCTAATAACAATGTAACTGTCACCAGGCACATTCCCATGGACCCTGCCCCATCACAGGCTAATGAAACTGTATCTAATAAGCAATGTAACTGTCACCAGGTACACTCCTATGGACCCTCCCTCATCACAGGCTAATGAAACAATGAACTATCTCTAATAAACATATAACTGTCACCAGGCACACTCCTATGAACCCTCGCAAATCACATGCTATTGAAACAACGAAGCGAAGAAAAGCCAAAAGCCAAAAAAGTGGGCAATAGACAGACTGAAAGAGAAGGATGTAAACGAGAGATACAAGAAGAGTATATAGGAAGGACAAATGAAAAACCCCAAACAAACTTCAATTGCAGACGAATGGGCACTATTGAAGAACGAAATAACAAAATCCGCAGAAGAAACAATGGTAGGAATGAAAGATTAGGTAAAAATCCGTGGATCACTCAGGATATACTAGAATTAATGGATGAAAGGCGGATACACAAGAATGTAAGAGATGAAAATGGGAGAGCAGAATACTGATGTCTCAGAAATGAGGTTAACAAGTAGTGCTAGGAAGCGAAAAAGAATGGTTGAAAGAGAAATGTGCATGTAAATTATAGAAAATTGACTGAAATTAGGAAAATAGATACAGCTTATCGAAAGATTAAGAATACTTTCGGGGAAGAGAAGACTAAGTGCTGTAATATTAAGGACACACATGGAAAGCCCCTAACAGATAGGGAAGAAAAGGTTGAGAGAAGGAAGCTTACATAGAGTGTTTTTTTTATGGGAAAGGAGTTTGAGAATCATGTAATGGAAAGGGAAGAGTGATGGATATTTGTTAGAATCCACCTCTTGACAACCTGATGAACACAAAGCCAAGTTGGCGACCAAGCGAAGTTAAAACATTTAGATGGAATTTTTCTCACGATTTATTCAACCAGGTGCAATGAAACTTGGTACGGTTAATGTTCATTGAAATATTATATCTACTGGCATCTAATTTATTTCAATTTTTCTTATAACCATAAGATGGCGGTTGTGCGAAATTTCCAAATTATTGTTTTATTTCTTGTGTCCTAATCATGTGATCGAAGTGAACGTTTCAATAATGAGCCTACGCAATAATCTTCATTTAATAGTACATGTCTCTATGGCCTACATATAGAACAATACTACATGGTGCCATTCCGAAATATCTAGACGGTTGTCAATGTCTACGCATCTACTACAGCAACAAAACTGAAATTTCGTATGTTGATAGAGGCTATTAGCATAATTTCAACTATGGATTTATCAATAACCTGGTGAGCACATAACCAACATGGCGGCAGAACGAACTTCAAATGTTACATTGGATTTTTGCGAGTTTTTAATACGAGTGCTGTGAAACTTGGCACGGTATATCTTCATACATGCCTTAATATTCTGACGTCTAATTTAATGGAATTTTATGAGAACTAAAATAGGCGGCAGTGCAATTTTTTATAAATCTCGTTTTCATTTCTCGTGTCCTAATCAAGCGATATAAATGTTGGTTGGTTGGTATAATGAACTATCATTGGAATATTCATCTGCTGGCATATAATTATATAACCTATATATGAAACAATCCAACATGTTCATATTCACAATATCTCTGAAATTATTTAAGCAACCAAACTGAAATTTTGTTTTGCGATATAGGGCCATTAACTAAGTAAATATATGTGACTTTCAAAATCCTGAGAAACATCGAGTCAACATGGTGGCCAAGTGATTTTCATATATTTCAAATGATTTTTCTATCGATTTAATCACCCGAGAGCAATGATGCTAGAAACAGCGAATCTTTATTCAGAGCTTAGTATAAAAACACTGCATGTTCAATTTGTTTTCAAAAATTCAAGATGACACCAATTCGAAATTATAAAACATTATGTTTTAAATTTTATGTACACTATTCAAGCGATTGAAGATGTTAGGTTATTATTAGAATCATAATCTTATGGCACTTGATTGTGTAGCTTACTTTTCGTAAATCATAGAAGCCGTTCATTTGACTTTTGTTAAATTAAACTCCCGTGATGCGTTACAGAAAGATGCCATCTCGCGGGGGTATCTTATTCACCGATACTGAAAGTTATTTATTCTAGCACATACTTTCTCAAGGCAATGGTGTTGGTGTACACATAGGTCGTATATCAAGAGCTATTTAGTATATATCACATTGAATATCCATTTAATAGCCGGGGGAGTTTTCAATGGAAAAGATCAGTGTGATGTATGAATATAGGCTATTTAGTTCTTTACGGAACTACTTGTTTTTCATAGTGTGGGTTTTCGTTATTATTTCTAAACAAATATTTGATCTGTGTTTTGAGTTCTACGCTATTGCCGTTCGTGGGTTCTTTTGTATTTGTGGATCTCTCCTCCGCCCCCCCCCCCACAATGTTGAAAGCAGCTGAAAGTAGATTTGCCAACAGTTTGCAACACTGCTAGCTAGAACAAAACTCTTCCCCGTTGTTTTATTGTCCTACCTCTCTTTCCTTTCATTATTGATTTTCTCACAGCCGGCTCAGTAGTATGTTGATAGTAGTCAGGGATGAAATCAATCTGGCAGTTGGATCTGGCTCCAACAGTTAATTTTTGGATTGCTCCTTCGGTCCCCGAAGGACATCAATGACTGAAAACACAATTCTAAAATATTGAATCCAACTAATCAAGTACATGAAATAGAGTTACTTCCCTACCTTGGGGGATCCTTGTCGACATGTCTTTCTTATAGGTTAGTGCGTTAGGTCATTATTATAATACGGAATGTTCAGTTGAGAACATAAAGATCAGGTGGATGGACCTGGTATAGGGTGATCGATTCTTAAATTACGTCATGATATCTTTATTTGCTGTCTGCTCCACCTTTGGCACTAATGTCGCTTGTAGAACAGGATTCTGTGCACATAATATACAGTAATTAAAACTTCCCGAAGAACGGATTACTTTGAGACAAATTATAACGCACAATCCTTTTAAATTGTTTATGTTCGACCCTGACTATTATGTATCTGAAAACTGTATCATAATGAGACTCATTATAACATTATTTTTCATTATGATACAGTTTCTCCCACCAATCAGAGCTCAAGAAACAGTCGTTTGACCAATTAGATAATTAGATGCGCTGAGTACCACGGCCTTCTAATGTAAATCGCACTGCCTTGCCTAGTGTAATAGTAGAGTAATCGAGGTGGCCATGGTCAAATACAAGGCATTCCCTGCGTCTCATGCGCTCTGTTTAGTACATAAAACTGGCGAAATCTCGACAGATATTTATGAATATTTATCTTCGAACATAAAATAGTTATAATAATTATAGTCGAACATAAACAGTCGTATGCAACTCGCCTATAATGGTAATTAAGACACTCGTATGGAAATTATAAAACTCGCATACGCTCGTTTTATAAAAAATACTCGTGTCTTAATTATAGCCATTATAGGCTCGTTGCATAATGTACTATTATAATATTATTAATCATACGTTCTTTATACAGCAAATGTTGTTACGATTTCGTGAATAATGTAAGCAACTACGCATCTGCACCTGACTCTCCTTTTCAATAATCATGCGCAACCGGCAGCCATTTTGCTAATGACACAATCATGTTAACACCTGTTTGAATTAACATGACAACATACATACGTAAGACAACTAATTTCACGAACCAAAATTGAATTTGCATGTGTTATTTGTGTCAATTTATACTATTGAGATAGCATCACAGTGAAGTAAAAACAAGAAAAGTGAGTAGGCCTATACAATTATCTTTGCACCGTATTTGTTTGTAATAAATACATATTAAACTTAGCACGCCTCTTTACAGTATTTGCCAGCAAGATGAGATACAATTATGCGTTTGGTGTTGATTTAGTTGTGTAAAGCTCTTATAAGCCTATTTTCACTATGTGAAAAAATAGGCTTATGAGATCACCTTTTGTCTGTGTTTCTGTGTGCGCGTGTGTGTGTGTACCCCTAATAAAATCCAAACTGCTGGAGCAATTTTGTTGAAACTCGGTAAGAACATAGTACTAACTTGTCCAACCCCGACCGTGCCCTTCAAATTTTAATAAGTTCCAACAATCCAACATAGCGGTTGTGGGAAGTATTTCACCGGTATTCTATACCGCTGAAACTATTACAGGTATCACCCTGAAATTGTGTATGGTGGTTGATAATACTAAGGTAAGTTCAACTACACACATCAAAAAAAGTTTTGCATCACCTCGGTTCCCAGATCTCCGGCATATAGACGTTGACTGTGTATATTGTATCCAAGATACAGTCCCTTTGACTGTTCATAGATGTCACTAAAACTGCTCAAAGATGTAAACAACCATGCATGAGCAGGGCCTATTAGACGGAGGGGGTACGACAGCCGATCAGTTCCAGTCATTCCACCAGGACGAAGGTACGCTGCTCATGTTGTATGTAGTTCTACCATGCCTAGAAGGTCAATACCGCAGTTCGATCGCGTCCGCATTGTTACTTTGTGTCAAGAAGGGCTCTCAACAAGGGAAGTTTCCAGGCGTCTCAGAGTGAACCAAAGCGATGTTGTTCGGACATGGAGGAGGTACAGAGATACAGGAACTGTCGATGACAGGCCTCGCTCAGGCCGCCCAAGGGCTACTACTGTAGTGGATGACCGCTACTTACGGATTGCCGCTCGGAGGAACCCTGACAGCAATGCCACCATGTTGAATAATGCGTTTCGTTCAGCCACAGGACGTCGTGTTTCAACACAAACTGTGCGCAATAGGCTGCATGATGCGCAACTTCACTCCCGACGTCCATGGCGAGGTCCAGCTTTCCAACCCCGACACCATGCAGCGCGGTACAGATGGGCCCAACAACATGCTGAATGGACCCCACGGAATTGGCATCACGTTCTCTTCACCGATGAGTGTCGCATATGCCTTCAACCAGACAATCGTCGGAGACGTGTTTGGAGGCACCCTGGTCAGGCTGAACGTCTTAGACACACTGTCCAGCGAGTGCAGCAAGGTGGTGGTTCCCTGATGTTTTGGGGTGGCATTATGTGGGGCCGACGTACGCCACTGGTGGTCATGGAAGGCTCCGAAACGGCTTTACGATACCTGAATGACATCCTCCGACCCATAGTGCAACCATATCGGCAGAATATTGGAGAGGAATTTGTCTTCATGGACGACAATTCTCGACCTCATCGTGCACATCTTGTGAATGCGTTCCTTCAAGATAACGACATCGCTCGACTACAGTGGCCAGCATGTTCGCCAGACATGAACCCTATCGAACATGCCTGGGATATGTTGAAAAGGGCTGTTTATGGACGTCTTGACCCACCAACCACTCTGAGAGATTTACGCCGAATTGTCGTTGAGGAGTGGGACAATTTGGACCAACAGTGTCTTGATGAACTTGTGGATAGTATGCCACGGCGAATACAGGCATGCATCAATGCAAGAGGACGTGCTACTGGGTATTAGAGGTAGTGGTGTGTACTGCAATCTGGACCACAAATGCTGAAAGTCTAGCTGTATGATGGTACAACATGCAATGTGTGGGTCTCATGAGCAATAAAACGAGCTGAAATGTTGTTTGTGTTGATCTCTATTCCCTTTGTATTTAACGGTTCCGGAACTCTTGGAACCGAGGTGATGCAAAACTTTTTTTGATGTGTGTATGTGTCACAAACCTGTTATGTATAAAACAAACATGACGGCCAAGCGAAGCTACAATATTTAAAATGTATTTTTTCGAGATTTAATAAAACGAGTGCAGTGAAACTTGGTACGATACATGTCTATATAATATTAAATCTACTGTTTTCATAAAAGCAACATGGCGGCTGCGCGAAATATTTCACCGGCATTCTATATCTCCGAAACTATTATAGGTGTCACCCTGGAACTTTGTATGCTGATAGATAATGCTAAGATAAGTTCAGCTATGTGACGCTTAAAAGCATGTTAAGTATAAAACCAACTTGGTGGCAAAGCGAAATTACAATATTTAACTTGCATTTTCTCGAGATTTAATCAACCGACTACAGTGAAACTTGGTACGATAAATGTTTATATAAGATTGAATCTACTGGCATCTAAATCAATTCATTTCGTTTTTCATAAAATCAAGATGGCGTATGTGCGATTTTTTTGTGTCCTATTCATGCGATCGAAATGAACGGTTCAACAGTAAACGTACGCAATAATCTTCAACTAATGGTCTATATATCTATGGCCTACATATAGAACAATCCAACATGGTGACCATCCGAAATATTTAGATGGTTCTCAATATCTTCAGATCTATTACATAAGGGGCGCGATGGCGTAGCGGTCAAGCTGTTGGTCTCTCACTAAGGTGGGCGTGTTGGATTCCTGGTTAATGCATGTGAGATGTTCGAACTGAAATACCATGTCCTTTGGTTTGGATTACATGTTAAAACGTGGTCCCGTGGCTCATGATCTCATGATTAACGGTTACGTTAAACTACAAGCTTCCTTCCTTTGATCTATTACAGTAACCAAACTGAAATTTTGTATGTTGATAGAGGCTATTAACGTAAGTTTACCTATGGGCCTTCTAATAACCTGAAGAACACAAATCCAACATGACGGCGGTGTGAAATTTGAATGTTTATATGGATTTTTCTCGTGACTAAATTATCCGAGAGCAGTGGCACTTAGCACGGTAAATCTTCATACAAGGCTTAATATATTGACGTCTATCTTAATTCAATTTCTATGAGAAATTCAAAATGGCCACTGTGCTAATTTTCAAAATCGCGTTTGTATTTATCGTCTCCTAAACAAGCGATAGATATGTAGGTTGGTTTAATGAGTCACGATTATAATATACATCTCTGGCATATTATTCTATAGCAGATGTATACAACAATCCAACATGGCGTCCATACGATACATTTCACTGGTTATCAATATCTCCGAAAACGATCAAACTGAAATTTTCTATGGTGTTAGAGGACTGTTAAGTTAGGACAAATAAGTGACATTCCCTAAACCTGAAAAACACAAAACATCATGGCGGCCAAGTGATTTTTTTAATATTGAAAATAACTCTTCTTGCGATCTAATCTTTTGAGTGCACTGAATCTTTATTCAGAGCTTAGTATAGAGATATCTAATGATGTTCAATTTTTTCAAAAATTCAAGATGTGTCAGTTCAAAATTTTAAAAACCTTATTTTGTATTTCTCATACCGTATCTTATTCAGGCGATTGAAAATATGATTCGTATGCTGGACTATGATAGCAATCCTAATTTAAGGGCACTAAATTCTGTAGCTTACGTTTCATAAATCATAGAAGCCGTGCATTTGACACACCTAAAACTTAATGCACGTGGTTTGTTACAGAAATATGCTATATCGTGGTAGTTATTTTAGCCCCCGATATTGAAAGCTATATATTATAGCACATAACTTCACATTGTAATTGTGTTCGTGAAGACATAGGTAGTGAATCTAGAGCTTTTTAGTATTGTGCCCGTTTAGACCGGAGTCCGCACGACCACATATGCATTTTACCAATAATCAGTCAGCACGAGAGTCAAAATATCCCGGAGCGCCAGATGGGTTAAAGCAAATCGCGAAAACGACATCAAATTAAAAAAATGCTTTGCTGATTTTTGGCTCAATGCAACAATAAGGATAGAAGGAGATTCAATTGGGAGTAACACATCTGGTAAAATTATCTCAGTTTATTTTGAAGTTAAAATCTGACTGCAAGGATGCTCAAAGCAGCATCATCCACGTGTGGCGATCCACACTCTTATTTACACACAATATACAGAAATTTTCCAAACACATTTGACAATCTTTTTGAAAACACAAGTCCGATTAATAGTCCTGTGGACTGTGTTCCAAAATTATTAATAATTAATTCCAGTTCAAATTTAATTGTCTATACTGGAAATATCGTAGATCACTGTTTGAATATTTACATGATATTAACACTCGTAGAATAAATGTTCATAGAATTTTTAACTTTCACTAAGTTTTCCAGTTTCAAAAATACATTGTCGAAAAATATTATCATCATAGAAGCAACACAAATTATTTACACATATTAATACCATCTGAAAAGTATTTGACCATTGAGCATAGCATCGAAGAACTGTGCGAAGCACAACAACAATTAATTGTTCTTCTGACATTAAACATTCGAGAAGTGACTCGATTATGAACTTAAAGTTCCTAACAAAATATATGATTTCTGAATCATCAACTTGATCAATAAATGGTTGAACCATTCAACTATTCAATTATCCACTTGGAATCATTATTATAAAAATATTTATATTCATGGCCATTTTTAGCAACTTTCACAACTTGCAATTCTTCGACAGAATGCGGAAATTAGAATTGTAGCTTCATAATGAATTCATTTAGTTCATTGCACTAGGATTGAAAATATCCTTCAAATTATTCGTGGTTAAAGACTTATTTTAAATTGGCAGTGGCCCATTCTATTATTTGTGTAAGAACACAATATTACAACAACAACGGCAAAGGTCTTCCTCTGAAGAAGAATAAACTACTATCATGACAAATCCGGGTTCTAGCAAAATCAAAGTCTAAATGGAATTCGTAAACAAGGCTGAAATAAGAACTGATGGTTTCAAGAAATAACCTTCGGGTCATTCATCCGACGAAATGTGTAGTTCCAATACTCCTACTATAAACCTGAGCCATCGAACCTGCTTTTTGATTGATGCTCGAAAAAACCTCTTCATTCCTGCGACTTAAACATGCGCACCTGGGAATGGCATTTCAACTACTCCACGCATATAAATTTTCTTCCCAAAATTTATACAATAAATCAAGCCTCTGCTTGTTATCAACACTGGAAGATTAATAAACTTACAAGTTTATTTTATTTTACCATTCAGTTCAACCCGTGAATTTACCATACTTATGAAAATCTTTATTTCACTTTCGAGTGTATTTACGTCATGATTTTATATAAATACAAAAATACCCTAATTGATACAAATATCATTTGCTTCCCGTTCCATGCCTCTCCGTGTTATCTGAAAAATATACTTTGCTCATTGCAAATATCAACTGTTCAACCAGAACTGAAATGTTGGTTGAATGCGGGCTTGCGCTAACCACTCTCCTTCGGAAAATCTTCTGTTCCAAACTAGAAATGATTAAACTACTTCATAGGCTCTCTCTCAATACATATGATTATTAGAAAATATTATATCCAAGAATTATTTAGAAAAATTATAAAAATTATTATTATTATTATTATTAGTGGATTATTATTATTATTATTCGTTATATCATTTTAAATATGTTTAATTATCATCTCATTATGTGAGAATCCACATGTTCGAACCTTCGAATATGGAAAAAATATCCATTCCTTAACAAAAATAAATTATTAACTTTTACAGTTACATCGGCTGATTACCGTGATTTCCCAAAAAATATGAAACATTCAAATAAATCTTCGTTATGCTCGGTCATCGATCCTAAACTGTTCTGAGTGCTGAAAATACTCAGAATAACTCTAATAAGTCTTGCGTAAATCATTGCAAGCTTTAAATACGAAGAAAAAAATATGTTGGTCATCTGCAGAAAAAATAGTTTGTTCCAATTAGCTAGGCATAATATAATTCAAATGTGGCTTACATTTCTTGATGGTCTTGAAGCGAAGTAAACCTGGTCTGTACCAGATTTATCCATAGACATGCCCTATCGGACAAGCATGTACAATCCTTGTATCGGCCGCCATCATATACCCACAATCCGTCTAGTCAGACATAGTGGTAGTATCTTTCGACGTTTGAATAAACTGTTGTTCCATTTTAATATGGGCTTCTATCAAAGCCATAACAGTTTGTTTAAATAGGGTCAGATCTAAGTGATCTCTTCTTAGATATGTCAGTTGTAACATAACTCACGGTAATCTTATCAGTACAAGAAAAACACTGACAGTCTAAGCAATTAACGGCTGTTCTGAAGATCGTTCCCTGGGCATGGTTTATTATATCACCATCTACCATGCGCTAGGCAACTTGTAGTTTCCCTTGCGTAGACTAATGAACGCCACCGTTATAGACTAGTCTTCAGTGTACTGACAGATCGAAGTGGTTAACTAGTTACAAATATGAAAAACTGACTGAATGGATTTAAACATCCAAGTATTAAGTTATTACTGGACTGTGACAAAATACTAATTTCTAGACAAAGTCTAGCATATGTCCTTGTAGAAATATAAATATTTCCACCAATGTCTGTAGAAAAATCAATCACCTCAGTGATTCTCCTCACCAGAAACTTACTAAGTTCCAACTCGTAGCGCAGCACTTTTCGTGACTATCACGACTTTCAAAAGAACTTCTGCGTAGATCCGGCAACCATGTGCCTTGGCTCAGCGTCGTAGCAACTTGCTAGGCAACTGCTTGTGTTAGAATGAGCTGAAGTTGCTTCGGCCAGCTGGCTTTTATTCAAAACTGCCAGGGTCACGCGTCATCATCTGATATCTAGAAATCCTCATATCTCTTGAATCCCTGGTCCGATTTACTTGATACTAATTGCATTCTCTTTCATTTGGCCGTGCCAGTAATCTGATCCCAGTCTCAAGTCTCTACTCCATAGTTAACTATTTAATCAATAAATAGCCTCCACCTCTGCTATTACTCGCTACGTCACTTGACATCCAACTATCGGTAAATTCCTTCCAAATGCTTCGAGAAGCAATGTAGCGCGATATTCAAATATCTCAACTTTCAAAAGCGGCTACAGACTTTCCCTTGATATCTAGGTGTCTGAAACTTGGAATACCCATTCCTAGAGTTGGGCAAATCCACCCCACACCTAGCGAAAAATAAAAATTGAAAAATTTTTATTTTTCCTATCTACACATTAAATCATCTGGTTCTTGAATAATAAATCTTCAAATTCGATGCATTATAAGTTCCCACGATGTTACCAGTTCGTGTATTGGCTACTTCATAGGTTCCATTATTGTTTACTTCCACAATATTCAAAATCTTTAATTTCACCAGGTTTAACATCAAAAATATCGTGATACTCTTCCAAAATCTTCCCTAGCTCTGGGGACTCCTTCTCAGTGTAGACTTCTCTTCCTTCAGCTTCATGAAAAATCAGAGACCATTGAGCATCTCCCTCGATGTCTTCCTCTTCTTTTCCCTCGAAGTTAATCTCTTCGGTATTCTTGAATTTGATCGTCTCTGTCTTCATATCTATCACTGCTTGATATTTCTGAATGAAATCCGCTCCCAATATCATGTCAAAAGCCATGTCCTTCATTACAACAAACACATGTCGGAAATCATGTCCTCCAATCGTAATACATAAGTATAATTGTGTTTTACACAGAGATATTTTATTGGGTATTATTCCTTGGATCTTAATTCCTGATACTGGAATCTCCTCTAAATTCTCCCTGAGCTTCCACAGAATATAAAGCTTCTCACTCACCAGACAAAGCATAGCCCCAGTATCGATCAAAGTATCGACAGGCATACCGAATACTTCGCATGATATGATTGGCATTCTAATTCTTGTACCCATTTCTTTTCGTTCGTCATTCTGTTGAATTAAGTCCTCATCCTCTGCTTGCCATTTAATAATTCTGGAAGTGAAAGTGTTCAAAATTCTATCTTCTACTGTGAATTCGAAGTTTTGTTTTTTTTTTCATTACAATTCCCCCGGGATTGTTGTGTTCCCGATGGACCTGGATCATTGGGCCTCTGCTCCAAAAATTGCAAGTTATCTTGGTGTCTTGCTTCCAAATTTTTCCTCGTCTCCTTGTTAAACTCTTCATTGGACTGACGAGTATCCACATTCCCTCGGTTATTGTAGTTGTTTCGACCATAATATCTTCTTTCCTGGTACCTTCCTTGACTATCTCGTGGTCTTCTCCATCGAGTATTGTATCGATTACCACCATCCGGTCTCGCATATGGCTTGTAACTGTATCTGTTACTATATTGATTCCATCCTCTCTTATTGGAATCTTCCCTCGGCGTTTTCTCTTCTCGCTCCTCTCGAATCTCTCGAGGTGTTTGAGAATAACTATCAGCCATAACAGCATACACAGCGTTGTTATTCTTTACTCCCTTCTGATGGAAGAATTGAGCGTTTGTATGATCCAGCTTCTGTAATACTTCATCAAATTGTTCCATATTATAGATATCAGCAGCGATCAAAGTCCTCTGGACGTCTGCTGGAAACTGACGTATCAATGCAGTAATCAACTCGTTATCTGGCATCGGCGGATCTAAATGTTGAAGTTTAGACAGCTGTCCAGAAAAGTACGTAGAGTATCGAGTAGGTTGTGACGTCGAGAATCTCTTCGAATATAACTCTGCTCTGACTTGCTGTTGGGTTTCCGGGGACCAAAACTTTTTCAATAGCCCACGAGAAAACTCCTCAAAAGTGGTTAGAGTGGATCTAAAAGCTCTAAACCAAAGAAGTGCAGGACCTTCCAAAAACTTCCCTATCACTCGGATCTGTCTTTCTTTAGGGATCTTGGAATCTTTCAGGTAATCCCCTGCTTCTCTCAAAAATTCCACGGGTGTCACAGAATCTCGCCCTGAAAATTTAGAAGGCTTATCTTCTATATTCTTAAATACAGTTATGGGGTTGGATTGAAATACTGTCCTGACCTCATCCTGTCCTTGACTATCCGTGTCTCTAGCTGCTCCTAGATTTATCTGTATCTGTTCCTTTCCCCTTACATTTGGCATTTTTAACAGATGATCAGACTGTTTCTCATCCTTGATTTGAGTTTTCATAGCCTCAAGTTCCTTCTGGTTTTCTTCTGCCATTTTCTTAATTGCTTCAGTTTCTTTACAATTTTCCTTGACATCAGTGGATATCTGGTTCATAACAGCCTCATGACTTTTCAATGACCCTGTCATATCTGATATGTCCTTCTGAGTTGCTTGGATATCTTTGGCAATTACTTCAATATGGGATGACAAAGATTCCCTAATCTCCTTGATTCCCTCTTGGTTCTCCAGCTTGAGTGTGTCTTTAATTTCATTGACAACTGTGGTTTTGATTTCAGTTTGCAACTCACTAATCACACCTTCTCTTATTTCTCCCATGACAAGTTCTTTGAATTGTTCCGTTAAACGTTGAACAACTAGAATTCCCATCTCGTTACTCTCCTTCTTCACTCTGACTTCTAGGTCGATCATGTCTTCACCAACTTTCCTAAGACCATGTTCTATCCTATCAGCTAAGCTTTGGGATCGAAGATCGGCATCGCGAAATTTTTCGTCCATTAAACTTGCGTTAGTAGCTAATGAAGTTTCGAGCTCATGTGTTTTTTCGCACAATTTATTCATTTTACTCTCAAGTGACATTTTCAAAATTTCAGAATTCTCTTTAAATTTACTTTCCATTGAATTAAATTTACTGTTTAAATTTTCTTTCAAATTACTTTTTAAAGAATCAGAACTTTCTTTAAGTTTATCATTCAAACTTTCTTTAAGTTTATTTTCTAAAGAATCAGAATTTTCTTTAAGTTTATTTTCTAAAGAATCAGAATTTTCTTTAAGTTTATTTTCTAAAGAATCAGAATTTTCTTTAAGTTTTTCATCTAAACTTTCTTTCAAATTATCAGAATTTTCTTTAAGTTTACTTTCTAAAGAATCAGAATTTTCTTTAAGTTTCTTTTCTAAAGCCTCTGTATTTTCTTTCATAATGGCGGCTACACGCCGTCCAGCCTCTTTTGAACTCTCCTCCAAACTCCTCATCATCCTCATCATTTCTTCCATAATTTCAATTATTATTCAAAACTTAGGGGTATACAACAGTGGCAAACACAAGCTTATAACTAGAACAAGAAATATGAATAGCTAATTGGAACACTCTAATAAAATGAGATTTGTCCTAATGTCGACGTGATGGAAAAAGAAAATTCTCTACTTTTACGAATTACATTTACCACAATATCACAAGAAAAATATGCAAGTTCTCAAATATCCTCCACCTGGATTCTAATAATGTGTATGTCCAGTCATCGAACGTTTACTACTGAATTTACTTGACGCCCTAATGGTTAAGCCATTATCAAAAATAATCAAACCCATTCTAATTATTAACCAGTTAAATTTTTAATTTTCCCCACTAATTGGGTTTCCTACTAATTTATTCATCCAAACCAGACATCTCTCAACTCCCAAAATATTTCTATAAAAATTATCACAATTTCAAATCGGCATGCGATTGACCATGTCTAAACCGAGACCCACGTTCGAAGCCATTTCTCTCTCTATCTTATTTTATGTGCCCGTTTAGACCGGAGTCCGCACGACCACATATGCATTTTACCAATAATCAGTCAGCACGAGAGTCAAAATATCCCGGAGCGCCAGATGGGTTAAAGCAAATCGCGAAAACGACATCAAATTAAAAAAATGCTTTGCTGATTTTTGGCTCAATGCAACAATAAGGATAGAAGGAGATTCAATTGGGAGTAACACATCTGGTAAAATTATCTCAGTTTATTTTGAAGTTAAAATCTGACTGCAAGGATGCTCAAAGCAGCATCATCCACGTGTGGCGATCCACACTCTTATTTACACACAATATACAGAAATTTTCCAAACACATTTGACAATCTTTTTGAAAACACAAGTCCGATTAATAGTCCTGTGGACTGTGTTCCAAAATTATTAATAATTAATTCCAGTTCAAATTTAATTGTCTATACTGGAAATATCGTAGATCACTGTTTGAATATTTACATGATATTAACACTCGTAGAATAAATGTTCATAGAATTTTTAACTTTCACTAAGTTTTCCAGTTTCAAAAATACATTGTCGAAAAATATTATCATCATAGAAGCAACACAAATTATTTACACATATTAATACCATCTGAAAAGTATTTGACCATTGAGCATAGCATCGAAGAACTGTGCGAAGCACAACAACAATTAATTGTTCTTCTGACATTAAACATTCGAGAAGTGACTCGATTATGAACTTAAAGTTCCTAACAAAATATATGATTTCTGAATCATCAACTTGATCAATAAATGGTTGAACCATTCAACTATTCAATTATCCACTTGGAATCATTATTATAAAAATATTTATATTCATGGCCATTTTTAGCAACTTTCACAACTTGCAATTCTTCGACAGAATGCGGAAATTAGAATTGTAGCTTCATAATGAATTCATTTAGTTCATTGCACTAGGATTGAAAATATCCTTCAAATTATTCGTGGTTAAAGACTTATTTTAAATTGGCAGTGGCCCATTCTATTATTTGTGTAAGAACACAATATTACAACAACAACGGCAAAGGTCTTCCTCTGAAGAAGAATAAACTACTATCATGACAAATCCGGGTTCTAGCAAAATCAAAGTCTAAATAGAATTCGTAAACAAGGCTGAAATAAGAACTGATGGTTTCAAGAAATAACCTTCGGGTCATTCATCCGACGAAATGTGTAGTTCCAATACTCCTACTATAAACCTGAGCCATCGAACCTGCTATTTGATTGATGCTCGAAAAAACCTCTTCATTCCTGCGACTTAAACATGCGCACCTGGGAATGGCATTTCAACTACTCCACACATATAAATTTTCTTCCCAAAATTTATACAATAAATCAAGCCTCTGCTTGTTATCAACACTGGAAGATTAATAAACTTACAAGTTTATTTTATTTTACCATTCAGTTCAACCCGTGAATTTACCATACTTATGAAAATCTTTATTTCACTTTCGAGTGTATTTACGTCATGATTTTATATAAATACAAAAATACCCTAATTGATACAAATATCATTTGCTTCCCGTTTCATGCCTCTCCGTGTTATCTGAAAAATATACTTTGCTCATTGCAAATATCAACTGTTCAACCAGAACTGAAATGTTGGTTGAATGCGGGCTTGCGCTAACAACTCTCCTTCGGAAAATCTTCTGTTCCAAACTAGAAATGATTAAACTACTTCATAGGCTCTCTCTCAATACATATGATTATTAGAAAATATAATATCCAAGAATTATTTAGAAAAATTGTAAAAATTATTATTATTATTATTAGTGGATTATTATTATTATTATTCGTTATATCATTTTAAATATGTTTAATTATCATCTCATTATGTGAGAATCCACATGTTCGAACCTTCGAATATGGAAAAAATATCCATTCCTTAACAAAAATAAATTATTAACTTTTACAGTTACATCGGCTGATTACCGTGATTTCCCAAAAAATATGAAACATTCAAATAAATCTTCGTTATGCTCGGTCATCGATCCTAAACTGTTCTGAGTGCTGAAAATACTCAGAATAACTCTAATAAGTCTTGCGTAAATCATTGCAAGCTTTAAATACGAAGAAAAAAATATGTTGGTCATCTGCAGAAAAAATAGTTTGTTCCAATTAGCTAGGCATAATATAATTCAAATGTGGCTTACATTTCTTGATGGTCTTGAAGCGAAGTAAACCTGGTCTGTACCAGATTTATCCATAGACATGCCCTATCGGACAAGCATGTACAATCCTTGTATCGGCCGCCATCATATACCCACAATCCGTCTAGTCAGACATGGTGGTAGTATCTTTCGACGTTTGAATAAACTGTTGTTCCATTTTAATATGGGCTTCTATCAAAGCCATAACAGTTTGTTTAAATAGGGTCAGATCTAAGTGATCTCTTCTTAGATATGTCAGTTGTAACATAACTCACGGTAATCTTATCAGTACAAGAAAAACACTGACAGTCTAAGCAATTAACGGCTGTTCTGAAGATCGTTCCCTGGGCATGGTTTATTATATCACCATCTACCATGCGCTAGGCAACTTGTAGTTTCCCTTGCGTAGACTAATGAACGCCACCGTTATAGACTAGTCTTCAGTGTACTGACAGATCGAAGTGGTTAACTAGTTACAAATATGAAAAACTGACTGAATGGATTCAAACATCCAAGTATTAAGTTATTACTGGACTGTGACAAAATACTAATTTCTAGACAAAGTCTAGCATATGTCCTTGTAGAAATATAAATATTTCCACCAATGTCTGTAGAAAAATCAATCACCTCAGTGATTCTCCTCACCAGAAACTTACTAAGTTCCAACTCGTAGCGCAGCACTTTTCGTGACTATCACGACTTTCAAAAGAACTTCTGCGTAGATCCGGCAACCATGTGCCTTGGCTCAGCGTCGTAGCAACTTGCTAGGCAACTGCTTGTGTTAGAATGAGCTGAAGTTGCTTCGGCCAGCTGGCTTTTATTCAAAACTGCCAGGGTCACGCGTCATCACCTGATATCTAGAAATCCTCATATCTCTTGAATCCCTGGTCCGATTTACTTGATACTAATTGCATTCTCTTTCATTTGGCCGTGCCAGTAATCTGATCCCAGTCTCAAGTCTCTACTCCATAGTTAACTATTTAATCAATAAATAGCCTCCACCTCTGCTATTACTCGCTACGTCACTTGACATCCAACTATCGGTAAATTCCTTCCAAATGCTTCGAGAAGCAATGTAGCGCGATATTCAAATATCTCAACTTTCAAAAGCGGCTACAGACTTTCCCTTGATATCTAGGTGTCTGAAACTTGGAATACCCATTCCTAGAGTTGGGCACAGTATATCGCATGGAAAATCCTTATAATATGCAGGGGAATATTAATGGGGAAGACCAGGTGGATGTATGAAAATAGGCTATTTAGTTCTTCACGGAGCTACTTGTTTTTTATTGATAGTTGGCAAAATTATCAAATCAAATTGGCCACTGTAGTGTAAGGAAAATAAGTGTTACTGTATGTACGTAATTCAATTTTTGATGTATAACATCTTTCCGCTCGGTTACTGGATAGTTTTGTGGGAGTGATTTTGAAAATTGGGGACGGAAGTGGATTGGAACGATCGAGCTGGCAGTGGTGGATCAAACGGAAGTATGCACTGCCCGCTCGATCGTTCAAACAGAAGTGTACTAGCTGGCAGTGGTGGACATCGGAAGTATACACTGCCCGCTCGATCTATCAAACGGAAGTGTACTAGCTGGCAGTGGTACCATGCAAAGGCAGCGTGATATTTGTACAATTGAAGATGTGTGTATTGGAAACAAGGCAGTGTGTGCTCTGTAGCGCGATAATGTTATGGTAGGTAATACAGTAGGCAGTGCTTTTAGCAGGCACTGGTTTGACGAGCACAGTGGCAAATGTTCCACCGACTTTCATTTGTCATTGAGCAGTTTATGAAGCTTCACGTTCAAGGTTGAATATCACATGGGGTAGGAAGTGAAAACTTGAGACTAATGTTGTTGAGTGTATGATAAAATAAAGACGACAAATGACATTTAAGTAAGTGGCATTATTGTCAAACTGTGGGTGAGTAATCAAATATTAAATGCATAACAGAATGTTGTTATATGAGTGGAATAAAAGCTGTATTTTCATCATCTGTGAGACTAGGTCATTTCATGATTGTAGGAAGCCATGTTTTGATTGTTTACGACGAATTGTATGAGAGCCTTGAGAATAATGAATGTTGTAGTTACTGAGGAGTGTGCACACAGTATTTCAGAGTACAGTCGACGTTGTGTGTCACTTTGTTATTATGAATTATTCATGTAAAAGGAAGGAAGGAAGGAAAGAAGGAAGCTTATGGATTTTGTGACCGTTAATCTCACGATCATGATCCACGGTACCTCCCTTTTACGTGGAATGCGAACCACAAGACATAGCATTTCAATTCCAAAATCTCACATGTATTGACCGGGAATCGAACGCGGTCTACCTTGGCGAGAGACTATCAGCAGACCGCTGCGCCACAAGTGTGACAGTAGCATATCTCCAATTCAATCTATACATTCATCATAGTACCAGTATAAAAACGGAGCGTAAATTAACATCTTAAGAATGTCCAAGCTGTGTAGTATACGTGTAGGATAACATGTCAGATGTTACACATCATATGCGACTACTGTAAGGCTCGTATCTTTTTGTTTGTTTTTTGTTCTGATGGCTGGTTTCTCCATGTAGCCTATATTTTTAATATTTGCATTTGTTGCTACAGATGTTCTGGTATATTATGGCACATGGAAGAACTCATCAGCCGATAGTGAAAGAAGGTTTGTGGGACTATAGTATTCTATAGGTATAGTAAGCACAGTTAATCAGCATATTAGAAAAAAATAGCCTAATGCTATCTTGACAGAGGAAAATAGTGCCAAACATTCGTGCATTCTCCTATCATTATTTTGCAGTTTTCAGGCGTAGACTATTTTTGTTTCATTTTAGGGGCTTGGGCATCGTTGTAATTTAGCCCCGTGAACTTGGGTGTGTGAGTGGAATTTGTCTGATAATCTGTGATATTGTGATGACTGTATTAGTGTGTGTATTTGTAATTCATGTGAGGATAGGGAAGGAGACAGCCCTGGCCTTACGTTAGGTACTGTGCCCGTATTTATCATGAAGCTGACTTTTCGAAATCCGAAGATGAAGAATGGATAGAAGAATCTTGAAGGTCCCGGCTAGAAAACCTGAAAATCCCTCCGACAAGCACTTCTATGATAACCACACAGTTGCTACGATTGTGTTATGGACTACCTACAGTGGACAAGGATGCTAACTACAATCAGAGCTTGAGATGCTTACCATAATCTCGGGTCGGAACGGGTGAAAGGCGCCATATACCATGAATTACCTTCCATAAAACAATCTCAGTTATAATTAAATTAAATCACGCAAGTCCAGCGTATAAAAAAGAACGAAGCTGGGTTTATTGTCAAAAGAACGTTAAATAATTAATAATATAAATATAAAACACCTCCAACAAATAAACTAAGGCCCGCACGTCTTCAAACATCTGTGCCAAGATCGCACATGATCTTCCACTTTAAATCCTCCCTTAAATTTATTTAAATTTTATATTCGCCAATGGCTTTTCGAAATAATTTAAAGTTAAAGTTAACAATGCTAGACTTTAATCTATACAGCGAAGAACTCCCTTCATAAATAAACAAGTCAGCTGGACTACACACTCAGTCACTCAGCTGTTTCAAGTTCGCTGTTATTGCTACACGCAAACATCTGCTTTCATCCCCCGGGATCCATACACACACATGACCAATCCCTCAGTCATTCATTTATTCCCTCAACTGATATTCTTCACCTTTCTCATTTAAAAATACCCTTCACTAAACATCAAATAATCTTGGAGAATAATACACGTCTTCATTACATGTTTATACAAAAGAAAATATCACACAAATTGTTAATATAATACAAACGCTCACTCACCTTTCGTTGCATACAAGTGTTTCTCCTCTCCAACAAGAACACGTATGTTTGATGCCTAATCATACATGTATTAAACCCGAAACTAATTTATTATTAATTCCGACCATAACAAAGTCGAATAATAAATTAATAAAAAATTATATAATTGTTTAAAGTATTTACTTCGAACTATATATACAAGTTTAAGTTTTAAACTGTTCCTCAACGTTTCTCCTCAATAATAACTCCAATATTATTATTATCTTTATTTAAAATAAATATTAAATATATTTATACGTGTAGATTAAGTGTGTTCACTATAAAATCCACTTTAAATATATATGGTAACTGTTTACCTCACGTATTTTTAGCCTACTTTTCACATTTTGCAAAAATGAGGAAAAAGTAGACTTATGAAATCGGGCAAATGTGTGTGTGTGTGTCTGTCTGTCTGTCTGTCCTTCTGTCTGTCTGTCTGATTGTGTGTGTGTTTCCCCCTATCAACTCCTAAACGGCTGCAGCAATCGAAACAAAATTTGGTAGGAGTAAAGATCTATACCTGAATATCTCACGGCCATATTTGAAAATGATGTCAGTGCTACCAACTGCTGAAAATTCGCAATTGAAATTTGATGCCATGTTGTATATCTTAGAAGGTATGAATGGGAGCTATTTCAAAATTGGCACACATATAGTTAATAATATTGCAGTTATATTTCCAGGGGGCCATACATGTCAGTGTTGCCAAAATGATTATAAGCCTGCTGATAGGTCCAAATTTCAAATGCATATAACTTCTACACTATCAATTGGATTTCAACCAAATTTCGTATGTGCTATGTGTACATAAACCTTTATTACTGAGCGTATTCTGAGGATCCACCAGTGCTGCCAACTGTTAAAAATGCTCACAATTTTTTAAATCCAAATACCCATATATCAGAAAGTATGCAAGCCGACAGCTTTAAATTATGCAAACGTATAGTACCTGACATTCTATATTAATTTGCAGTAACTTATATACGTCAGTGCTACCAACATGATTCTAAGCCTACTGAGAAGTCCAAATTAAAATACATTTAACTTCTATACTATCATTTGGATTTCAACCAAATTTTGTGTGTGCCATGTGCACCATAACAGATATGACTATGCCGATTCTTAAGAGTAACCAGGGCTGCCAACTGTTAATAAATACAGTCTCTATTTTTGTTACCCTAATATCAATATATCAGAAAGTATGCAAGCCAATAGCTCTAAGCTTTGCTCACGTATAGTACCTGGCATTCTAGATTAATTTGGAGTAACTAATATAGGCCTACGCCAGTGCTGCCAACATGATTTTAAGCCTGCTGATAGGTCCAATTTTAAAATGCATGTAACTTCTATACTAACTAATGGATTTCATTCAAAATTGACACAACAATAGATCATATTATTTCAGATTATTTCTGACCAATACATGTATGTCATTGTTGCCAACATGATTTTACGCGCGCTGTTAAATCCAATGTTTAACTGCATGTAGCCTCCATGCTATCCATTGGACTTCAACCACATTTTGTATTCTGTACCTTAAGAGATGGAACTAAGAATATATTCAGTCATCAGGTCTGCCAACTGCAGTTCTCTATTAGCTTGCGTTATGCCAGGTATACAGTATTTCGAACTAATTAGAAATTTCGATATTACCAACTTAATTTCGTCACTATTCTAGATAGATCCATAATATAGATTAATCAATAGCATGATTCTTAAATTTTAAGAAAAGTAGGCTCTTGAGTTCGTCACGGAACTTCTTGTTTTATTAAAGTTCACTCAATTAAGTCAATGACTATTAAGTTCCTATTTAGGTTTATGTTATATCCGATATAATATGATCATTCAACTAAGAACAACCCATATGATTGTAAGTTCACAATCTTGATAAGGAGTTTGTAATAATAAAAGAAACAAAAATTATCCACCAGATCACCTTACTTTTCCGCAAGCTTTCCTCTTTGGCATTCCAACCAAAAATCTTTACTAAAACAACTGTGAGTTATGACCAACTCAACTCCATTTCAATTCAATGCTTCAAACAGCATGATCTCACGTTAAAACAATATGTTAATGCAATAATTCATCAATACGGCATGTCCCTTCGTGTATCAAAACTATATATCATCGCAGACCTTCTCTTCAATATTGTTATACGGCATTACACTACCTCGTATATATTCTTCAACAATATCACCACAATACGGCATTACCCTTCGTAGTTGTTACTATAAATTCCATAACACGGCATACCCTTCGTATTTACTACTATAAATTCACATTTCTTCAACATCAATACCTTCATTTACTGTTACAATGATGTTATGCATTTATCTTCGTTACTACAACATTAATCGTTGTTTACAAGATGTTTCAATAAGTTATTTATCGTTGAAATGTTTATATTGACTGACCTTTCTGCGAGTTTATTTCGTAGAGTTAATCTGATATTTAACAATTGTCACAAAATATTTTATAAAATACAAGCATATCTCTTCACACTGATCTAACTTCTGAATTCAACATTGTTGCAAAGTCTTGACTACGACTGTCTATAAGGCTACAATATGTTATAACAATTTCATTGTTATAAAAATTCAATCTATCTGAGTTCATATGGATCGCGACGTTATTCAATCTCGTAATTTAATAAAATAAATCTTCCATGATGATTTATGTCTGCACAAAAATTCATTAGTGATAGAACAAAGCTATCTATGAAAGTAAAATAGTTGACTGATATTAATGAATATCATTTCAGTTTCAAAGTCTCTGTAACTTATATCCACTTGGGATATCGTAGAAAGTGTCAATATAATTCTTGCCAATACGACTGAATGTTGATAAGATTATAACACAATCTTATTTAATTGTCAATAACAATCGATGAAATCTTCCCCTTCTAAATTATATTCATACAGAAAAATATCCAACAATCTTCCTCCAAAAAAATGGTATAACAATCGTTGACTACGAAACTTGGATATAAATCCGTAAAATAAAATCCATGAAGATTGGATGAAATTAATTTAATAAACATCCAAAATGTGGAAATGAAATTCCATAAAAAATATCTTGAAGTTCCAATAATGAAGAATAAAATTAATGTTGGATCGAAGAGCGAAATGTCCAACACTATAATTCCAAACTTAAATAAAATCGAAGACCATTCAATGACATACAACCATACTCCACATCGATAATTGGTGCTCAAAGGAATAAATTGTCATTCTACTCAATTCTACATAATAATATAATTCGTCGCTGTACCTTATAGAATATCTAGTTGAATCAGAGAGTATAAGAAATACTCTGGTGGATTGGTAGTTCTTCTGCAGTGAAGCCTCGAGCGGTTGGTCTCCACATCCAACGAACAGCCATCTCGGGACACGAACGCATGCTCCCAAAGAACAATCACTGCTGCAGACGGGATACGAACACCTTCTCTCCTGTCCTCTCGACTCCAGTCTTCTTACATTAGGTGGGCTTAGTCCCTTCCTGCTAGAATCTTCTTACGACACTTCTTGTAGAAAACAATCATGTCTGAGCAATAGCGTTGATAGATGTTCATAATTTCAGACCATAAACTACTTCGCACATGATAAGAAGATACTAGGTCGCAGTATGTCTCGAAGTAGCTCGACATACTTTCGTAATGTTCAATGTTCATAATTGTCGTTGCTCGGTAAAGTCACTTCACGTCTATCTCATGTATTCCAGGCGCATATAATTTACTCAACCATCGCAGCTTCCATAGTATAACTGAACTGCATTCTAATTAATGTTGTATTAACAATCATCGTGAATATCCGTAGAATCGATATCCCACTGCAATATATGTACGGCCTCAATGTTGCAAGAAAGCACGAAGCTTCTCAAACTCAAACAGACTTCAATTCCTTTCCAATACTGTTCCAACTTCACACACACGCTATCTGCTTCTGCGCTGGGAAACTCACAATAGCTTGCCCAAGCGACACTTTCATCGCGCACTGTTTTATGGTTGCTAACACCTCAATAATTCAAAATGCGGACGATTTATACAGAGTGTAATTGATATAGTGGAAGTCCTTTACATTGGTGGAAGAAGAGACTATCCTAAGCTTCCTTGGTAAAAAAAAATGTTACCTATCGATTAATTGAAAATTAATCATTAATAAGTAAATGTTTTTAGGTATTTCAGAAACTCTTCACGCAGAAGGTGGGGCGGCAGGGTGGGGGAAACGAGGCGTGGCGAGGTGGGGAAGGGAAGTTGTTACGTAATCGGAGCATTGACCTTACCGGTTAGGGGTGTTATCAGCTGTTATGAGGATAACACTACCCGTCTCGTAAGAAAATTGGTATTGCTGTTGTTGTTGTTGTTGTTGTTGTTGAAATCGCACGCAATGGCTAGGGACGTTAGGACCGGTAGTATTGTGTAGCCTACTTTGTAAGTGAGGAACTCATTGATTGATGTTCATGTTAGTTATAAAATAATTTCGATAATCAGCCCTAGTGTGTCATTGGCGTTTGGCACGTTAATGAAATACAGTGCGACAAAATTCCGACATCCCGTACTCTGTTCAGAACTAGCATTTAAGACGAAAGTAAAAATTTCATGTTTTGTTTGAGTGGTTTGGCGCTTTTGTTCATTTACCCCCAGGTAGTTGGGTGTGGGTAGAATTTGCCTGATAACCTGTGTTTTTGTGGTTTCTGTAGTAATGTGGGCGTTTGTAATGCAGGTGAGGATTGGGAAGAATGCGGCCGTGGCCCTAAGTTAGGAACCATCCCGGTATTTGCCTGGGGTAGAAGTGGAAACCATGGAAACTACTTTCAAGATTAAATACTAGTACGGTACCACATGTGCGTAATAATAGTAATAATAATAACAATAAGGCAAATATAGCGAGTTGGTCGGCCCTATCAAAAGACAATGGCATGTAGAAAGGGGAAAGACCATACCTACCATTGTCTCAAATACGAGCGTGATCCCAAGTACCATGCTCCAAGGCCTTAAAGAACTGGATCTGGATACTCAACTGTACAAACTAATACAGAAGGCAGTAGTTCTCTCAACAACCCGAATCGTCTGGAAGTTCATGGGTAGCGATTTCGACTTTCCAGGTTAGAAGTGGTTGTTTCAGTAACTATACTTTGGTTCCCTGAATCCCGTATAGTTATGTTGTGATGTACCAATAATAATAATAATTAAATGATACCGAGGCTGTGTAGCTCAGGTAGTAGAGTGCTATCCTTCTCGAGGGTTCGATCTAGGCTCAGTCATGAAGGTGAACAAATACGACAGCCTTATACCGATGAATGTAATGGCTCGTATATGAAATTCTGTGAACACAACATTCCGGAATCTCGACATCCCCGAAAAGAATAGAAATAGTGTTTCTAACAACATATTATTCCTATTAAACTATTAAAAAATTATTAGAGATTAGGCCTATATCTTTACTGAATGTTATTTATTTTTAAGTAGGGTTCCATTTGTTTCGGACGTTCAGTAAATAAATATTTTTGGTAACAATGATGATAGAAGAGACTTGCAAGCTTGTTGTGATGGTTGTTGTTAATTTATTTTGGGGGCTTGGGACATTTGCTTAACAGCCCCGTGTAGGTGGGTGAGTGTTAGATTTGACTGATAAACTGTGTTCCTGTGGTGACTGTAGTAGTATGTGTAGCTGTAAATATTAGGGTCGTGAATGAGTTTGGTGCCCCGGGACTCCAAATACCATACTATCCCGGCATGTCCTTTGAAAGAGCGTGGAAGAAGCCGGGGAAATTCAAACTCAGGATAGCCACTGTCGGTGCGGAGTTCGGACCTCCAATCACTGGACTAGCTGCGATCGTGGTGCACGATTAAATGCGCATGCCTACATCGCGGGGGTAGGAAAGAAAGCAGCCGTGGTCTTATGAAGGGACATCCCAACTTTGGCCTCGAGGGCTGCCACGGGAAATCATCTGGTGGCTGCCGATGGTGGGAAGTAAGAAAGCTTGTGGTATTACATGACCGTAAATATCGTGACCATTAGCTACTGGACCTCCTTTTTAAGTGGAATCCGACAACTGGGCTTGAAATTTCACTTCAAAAATCTCACATGCTTTGACCGGGAATCAAAACCGGTACGCCGTGGTGAGAGGCCAACAGCTGTACGCTGCGCCATCACGCCCCGACTTGCATTTTGGCCGGTAATGGTAAGCTGTCTCAACACTA
The DNA here is from genome assembly GCA_946902985.2 of Meconema thalassinum. Lineage (NCBI taxonomy): Eukaryota > Metazoa > Arthropoda > Insecta > Orthoptera > Tettigoniidae > Meconema > Meconema thalassinum. The sequence continues at coordinate 1,091,500,870 of OX336389.2, forward strand.
TCACCACATGTAGATAGTAATAATAATAATAATAATAGTCTAATAATAATAATAAGAAGAAGAAGAGTCAGCATGTGTAGCTAAGGTGGTAGGGTGCTAACCTTCCCGAGGGTGCAATCTACCTTCAGTCATGTAGTAAATGAATGTGATCTAATACGATCATGTCCATGGATTTCATGGCACATACAAGGAATCCTGCATACATAAAAGTCTGTCAACTCGACATACCAAAAAAAAAAACATAAAAGAAGTCAGTGTGTCTAAAAGTCTATTAATACTATTATTAGTAAGTCTAGCAGTAGCCTACTATAATAATAATATTAATAATAGACCAATAATATTTTTATTACAGTTGTTGCACTGTCTTCACACAAAGATATACAAACAGTTCCTAAAATTAATTTACCAAAACTTAAGGATTGCCATTTTCTATGCACAGGCCATGAGGCTGGCAAAATCCTAAACAGATCCACCATCACTAGTCATGTAGCCACTCCCCATGAAGGTGTGAATCAGCTGTTCATAGGCTCGGTTTGTGTATTTCAATGCCATTGGCAGACAAGGCGAGTAGGTCACTCGACTTCAGACTTTTGTTAACATTCCACAGCGTAGGAGGAGAGGGCGACGGGGAGAAGCCAGCTGTGCTGCTGCGGGGAACGCAGCCTAGGCCCTTTTCCAAGACATTGGCCGACGATTTTTGTGATTTAATTCCACCTACACTAATTAAGATACGACTAAATTTCAGGAAGATATTTGCTTAGAATAGTCTCTTCTATCACCAGTGTAATGGACTTCCGTCATATCAAATCCACGCTGTATACTTCACAGTCGCTAGCTTGTATAAACCACTTAATGTTCAAGCTTTATGTTGCTCCTAATATGAGCTAACTAACTTCATAACGGAACACGCAAGTCTTAAATCAAACTACTGTATTGCGTTTCACAATGTTAATCTTGGAGCTCGGCAATCATGTACGAATCTCGCCCACGATACGGTTGACTCGGAGAGTCCTGACTACCGCACTCTGCTTGGCCTTGACGAGTCTGGGGACTGCTAGTCCAGACGACAACTCTCGCCAAATCTTTTCGAAGTAATGAGCCTCCTTCTCTGTTCGCGATCTCCGATCTGAATGATATCGGCGCCATTTTTCTGTGGTGGGGGAAGTTGACACGGATATGTATTAATGCTTAGTACATTGTACTGCGTACAACAATCGCCGTAATATCATTTAATCATGATATATATATATATATATATATATATATATATATATATATATATATATATATAAATTAGGCATATTTCCATTTAATATAAATATCTTCATTGGGCCTAAAAGTGTATTGATAACTATCATAGTTATTCCTTTAGGGTCTTCTATCACTGACATCTCCTCTGATTGGTTAATACAATTCTTTCTGTAAACTTGTGCGTGCCGTTTTTATCCTATTGTAGGCGCGGTGTTGGTTCGTTGCTAAGGTAAATTGACGTTGCTAAATAGACCCATAATGCACGGTCAACTTGCTATTGAGCTAAAATCAAGTTTTCTGACACATCTCCAGCATCGATGTATCAATGTAATTTCAATATCATTGAGTTGAAAATGGCCTCAAAATTCTCCTAAAATAATCAGAATTCGGGCTCAGTACCATCCCGGAATTTGACTGGAGTAGTAGGAAAATCACTTCCAAGTTGGCTGAGGTGGGAATCAAACCCACCGCTACTCTGTTTGGCCTCACGAAGTTGAGTGTACTCCGTTCCCTTCTTCAAATTTCTTGGCAGAGCCGGGGAATTATGTTTTAGTTTTTGTTGATTAATTTAAAGGTATCGCGACATTGTGGTCATGTAGGCCCGTGTACTTGGGTGGTGTAAAATTTTATGATAACCTGTGATATTGTGATAGCATTATTAGTGTATGTATTTGTAATTAAAGTGAGGATAGGGAAGGCAGCCGTGGCCTTCCGTAAGGAACCATTCCGGCATTTGTCTGGAGTAGAAGTGGGAAACCATGGAAAACCACTTTCAGAATGGCTGCCGTTGGAATCGAACCCACCTCCTGTCAGTTTTTCATTGCGAGGCTGAGCTTACCCCGTTCCGATCTCGAACAAATTTTGTAACCAACAATATACCTCTATATGGGAAGCGTCTGTTTCCCGAACTACAATGTCATCAGCCAAATAATTTCAAGATGGCGGCCATGTATGTGTGCAAGTCAATCCCCCGTATCATTACAAACACCACGAAACTGAATTGAACCAACTTTGGTACTGTGCCCGTTTAGACCGAAGTCCGGATGACCACATATGCATTTCACCAAGAATCAGTCAGCACGAGAATCAAAATATCCCGGGGCGCCAGATGGGTTAAAGTCGAATACAAAGACCCAACAAAAAAAAGCTTAACTGATTTCCGGCTCGATGCAACAGCCCAAAATGGCACAAAAGATGACTGGAGAAGCATGGTTTATATACATAAAATACAATGTCGCCAACACATGAACACTAAAAGAGTTGAGACGAGAGGTCAAAATATCAGTCCTGTTGACTTCGTTCAACATAATTATGTACAGGGGTAGGGTTTTATCAGGGCAAAGTCAATTGTCTATACTGATCCCTAAATCATTTAGCATTCACACGTTGAAGATCAATAAGAAAAATTATCACTTGTTGAAATATTTATCACTTTTCACTGTTCTTTTCTCAAAAATATCGTAGCAAATTTTTTTGACTAACACATTCAGGATGCAGTAATATCAGGGTTCGTTTAAATACAAAGTTGATCATAATAAATAGAATACAATATAATTTACATGGACTTTGAGCATTTTTGGATTCGAAGAACAGAAAATATATACTTAATCATAGATCTCAATCCAAAATCTATTCAAAAATTTGACTCAATCAAAAATATAATTACCAAAAATATAAATTCCATTCCACATGGATTCAATCAATAAATAAATTAATTATCCCTTGAAAATATTAATTAGGACATTTGAAATATCATTCAGAACAACTTTATAATGAAACAATTTATTATTATTATCAAAATTAATTTTTGACAAAATGTCAAACATGTTAAGCATCAACTTATTTGCAAAAATTTGTGTTTATTTTTATAGGATCTGAAAATCCTTTCAGCTCATAGTGGTTGTTAATAAATAACAATTTCAAAATAACAGCATCGGCCCATACGATTCACACGTGATAAAAATCACAGAATTATAATCATAATTTAGACAACGGTAAAGTTTTCCTGAATGAAAGGAATTAGTAGAACAATAATAATTTTCGGGTAAGCAATTACTAGAAATATTTTTTTAAACACGTGGATCAACTGTAAATTAATAATGATGGTTAAACAAAATAACCTGTGCTTATATTACGACGAAAGTGTGGCTAAAACGACTCCTCTACTATATCGAAGACACCCAACCTACAATATATTTGGTGCTCCATTTTACAACAACCTCATTCCTGCGACTTAAATTGCGCACTCAGAATGGCATATAACTTTCTGCACACACACAATGACATCTTCCCAAATTATACAAAATAATCAAGCCTTTGCTTGTTACGACAAATGGAAGATTCAGAAATCAGTAAACCTCACCAATGAGTTTACGACAATATTAACAATAATTTTACCATCAGTTTGAAACATCCACACTGTGTTAATACTAGCAAAACGTTTTGAAAGACGCTGCTCCATAATGATTTTATTTTATATAAACTCTAGCAAAAACCCTGCTTTATACATGCTTAGCTTCCCGTTTCACTTATTTCCGTGTCTTCTCAAAGCTTTAATATAAAATGCAAACGTGAAATAATTTCACTGAATTAATCTGTTATTTATATGTGGGCATGCGTTAACCACTAACCTTCGGAATTAACAAATATCCGAATTAGAATATGACTTCAAATGTCAACTGCATTAACCATACAACCAGAAAATGATTATTAGAAATCACCAATGTTTATTATTATTATTTCAGAAAATAGAAAAATAATTAATATTATTAAATCACATTATTATTATTATTATTATTATTATTATTATTATTATTATTATTATTATTATTATTACTATTATTATTATTATTATTATTATATTCTCAACCAAAAATGGGTTTAAAGTTATTAAACTGTTCGGGGAATATCACCCTCGACTTCCAAAAAATGAATAACTATCCATTCCTCAACTTAGATTAAGTCTTAAATCTCAAATTACGGTGGCTAATGACAGAAATAAGAAAAAATATCAAAATAAAATAAATGCTCGTTCTGCTCGTCCATAAATGTCGAATCATTGAAGTCTGAGTAAAAACAACTTAGGTCCAAGCTAAAATTTCGAAAGAAAAATATTTGCAACAGCAAATAAACATATCGATGACTAGAGAAAAAATATGTGTTGGCAAGACTGTAGAAAATATGAGAAAATCCAACTAACTACGCATAGAAATAATGTAAATTGCAGCTTACGTTCTTGTAGGTCTTGATGTTAGAAGTGTGGACTGAACCAGATTATTCAGTCTTCCTGTTGTCTGTCCCATTAGGACACGTACTTATAATCTCGTATCGGCTTCCATTTTGTACCCACAAGCTGTCTACACAGACATAGTGGCGTTCATAATATCTTGCAGAAAAATGTTGGTAGCTTCGAAAGCTGAAGTGAAGTTGACAGGGGTCTGATCTAAACGATTCATGTTGAAAATAATTACCATGACCCAACTGTGATATAATCAGTATTCTAGTACGCTCACAATCTTATTCAGCACAATTACGAATTCTGTCGAGTTGGTTGGGCAGAGCTTCTCACTCTTCAGGTCGCACAAGGCAAACCTGTATTCCCATTATTGGCTTTTGAATTGTAATATGCAAGAATGGTATTAAGATTACTGACTTATCTTGGCTGGTCCAACGAACAAGACTAAAACTTGTCCCTAGACTGTTGGATTTAGCTATAAGTGATTGTGGACTGTAGAACGAAATATAGACGAAGTCTATCATATATCCAAGTTGTAGCGGTAAGAATTTACCAAGTGCCACATACTTCTATCACCACGGTGATAACGTAGAAAAGTTCGAAACTCACTCGAAATGTTTAACACTTTCAGTAGCCATGTACTGTAGAAAATTTCAAAGTCCACAGCTTGTGTCGTAAATCGAAGATTAAAGCAACCATGTGCTTGGCGATAGTAACGATGTTCGTAGATTTGTCGAGAGTTAAGCGGCTAGAGCGCTTACGTAGAGTACCACGTCCAAAGCAACGGAGTGCCGATGACGAAGTGAACATACATGTGCCTGGGAGACACGACTTATATACTCTTCGGCTCGCCGGTTCGAGGTCAATGCGCAGAAAATGCTGAAACTAAAACAGCTCATAACTCGGCTTCCGCTCGATCAATTTCTTTGAAACAAAGCTCATTCTTCTTCCCTTGTCCGTGCCAGTAATCTGATATAGGTTTCATGTTTCCATCTCATCGGAAAATATTTAGTGACATATAGCCTCGACTATGATGCTCTCGTCCTACGTCACTTACCCACTTCTTGGCTGTCAAAACCTTCGAAATGCTTCTAAGAAGGGTCGGCGCGCGCTATTGAAACATCCCATTCTGGACTTATCGTCGTGGCCTGTTCCCTCAAATCTAGGCTCACGGCTTGTACCCTTCAATCTAGGCAACTGGATTTGGGCACAGTACAGAGGTAGTTCTAGCAAAGGACAACTCAGTGTTTTGTTTTATATCACCGCCAGCTTAACGAAAACTAAATTGCGGCCACCCAAATGCTCCAAGCTTAAATCAAATTACAACAAAACTAACCATTATATCTCTACCAAATTTTTCAATACTATACCTTCATATGGCAAGCATCGTTTTCCCTAACTACTGTACCCGAGGGTAGTGAGGCTGACTGACATCGAACCTAGGACTCTAAGGAGGAGAAATCAAGCCTATGATTTTATAGGGTATCGAACCTAAGGTCTTTGAAGGGAAACAATCGCATGGAACCCATGATACAAGTAAATAAAGATTACTGATGTAATCTCAGCTTTATTCCAGTTACCTGTGAGGAATTATAAGCGATTTTATGGAAAAGAATTGTATGCTTAATGCCTTAACATACATAATTCTAGCCAAGAGCACAGATTTGGAGGCTGTGTGACACTTTACAAATTAGCTTGAACGAGTGGGAGTGTCAGACAGGCGCCCCATACGTCAAGGCGACCTATTTTCGAGCATCGTGGGGGTGGGTGACAGCTAGTAATGACCCAAGAAATCCCCGGACCACAAAGGCCAAAGAGTGGAATGAGAAGCAAGCCAGGAGAAATAAATTGATTACTCACAAACCAAGAAAGCCAGAGACTTGAGAGTAACACCAAGTTGAATAAAATCTCGAGGAGATATAGAGTCTTCAGATATGGAAATTGAAGCCTATAAAGCATCGGAGGGAAAATCACACTCAGAGTACGGAAGGGAGGTCGTTAGCGGACAGCTATAGGGGATTTCCTGAGTGCATGGGTAGGGCACGCCAACTGTAAACCAATTAATATTAATTAATTGGACGATCGGATTCCTTGCTTGAGACAAGAACCGTAACCTCCATGCAAAAATTATATAGAAAAATGCATTTCCAAGCCGGAAAGTGCATTATCAGAGAAGAAGACGCTCAGAGAATCTGAGGGAACTATGTTTTCGAACAAATCCCTTATATAGAGCAGGGAAGCTTGGAAGAGGCAGTCTATTTTGTGAGCTCACGCGGGGAGGATGCTACTCCTCCGCACGGAAATTGTAAACAACGCCACGCGAAGAAAGTTTAAAGTATTCTTAAAAGTATTATAATGACGCGTGTGAAGTGCGATGAACCTTAAAGTGAAGATAAGTAAAGCTTACAGTTATATAAAGCCACACAGTAAGTGACGAGCATGTTGAGTGAACAATTTAATTACACTAGTTTAACGTGTAACACACTAGTACAATCGCGAAGTCATGATCTAGTTATTATCGTGATAACACAAATTAAACTGTACACGATAGATCATGGGATGGAAGGAGAATCACAGGCATTGTGATTAATGTTAAGCTACAGACACTACATTGATGGTAGGCGATCTGGGATAAGGATCACATACACTATAGTAGAAACACTGATAGCTGAAGTAGGAGATACTGGGAGCCTTAGAAGAGGGATAGTCAGGAGATACGCGCCGAAGATGGTAGAGACTTTCATTGGGAGGAAGGATATGTCGGGAATAGCGCAGCCTGCACCTCTGGCATCATGCAGATTTTAAGCCCAGGAAGGCACCACTGTATAAAGCGTTTGTAACATAAAATTTAATGTGTTTTATTGTCATTAACATAATGTGTATTATAAAGTGTAGTATAAAGATAATAATAATATCGTATGGCCTCGGTGCCGGGTGCAAGCTTTGTAATTTGACACCCAGAGGGTAGCTTGCATGTCGAATTTCGTTGTTCCTTGAATCATTATGAAAGTCAAGGAGGTTAGATATCTAATCTCCTTGAACACCATAGCGCTTTCTAGTAGAGAAATGAGGAACTTTGCGTTGGCGGAAACTCCCGAGATTAACTTTGCCATTTTGAACACGTCCTACTGAATTCAAATGGTTTATTTGACATGCCAACATCGTATGACATGCGTATCGTATTTTTGCCGCCTTTCGAAATTCACTTACCACGGCCAGGAGCGAACCTGCAATCTTGGGGTTAGTAGACCGACACGCTATCCACTCACCCACCATGGCAAGCTAGTATAAAGATGAATGAAAGTGATAAATGTAAAATGTGTAACTTCAAAATGAAAGTGAGTGATATCAAACCACAAGGAATGTATAGAGTAATCACCATGGAGTATTGTTAAAATGCAACAATGGTGGGTCATACGCTGTATTATTGGATCCGACCACCAGATGAGAAGGACGTAAGTACCATTCAGATGTTATAATGTATTAGTTGAGCACACCATATGTCTGTGTCAATGGAATATAATAGGGAACTTGAGATAATGATCTGTACGAGTTTTTCATTCCTCGTCATTGCCGCTAAATTTAATAATAAAGTTAATGAATAACTTAATAAGGATGGTCAAAGTCGACAAAGAGATTAATATTCGGCATGGAAATGCATGAAACGTTAAATTGCGTCAATTCCAAGAAATTATAAGGTAATATTGAGTGAAAGTGTGGAAAACTATATATATTAGAATGTTATTATACACGTCTAAATGTAATGAGTATCATGAGTCACGCAGTCAGCGTTGTAAAAATAAAGCCAGTTAATAATAACAGTAATAAATGCCAGTAGAAAGTGAGAACAGCTAAACGGAAGGAAACGGGAGTATCATATGGTCAGAGTAATTTAACAGATCTAGTTGTTGAGCCGCTAATATGCGAGCGTTAAAAGTAAACCCAAGATTTTTACTTTAATGAATGCAAGGAAAATTCTCTAGCACAATATCAGGACAATACCTGCTATTATTTGAAGGTATAATGGGCGTACAGGTATATTGTTGACAGCGGATGGAGACAGATAAGGTATCTGGTCTGCCATACCAGCGTCGTGAGGGCAATTAAGGAATAACTGTGCCACCTTAATTAGCTGCTCTATGGAAGGATCCGTCCGTCGAGACGTGACACCTTTAATAATGTGAGGGTCTGAGGACACCTTTCCAATCTTTCGCAAATGCGTATGTGGAAAACTTTGGACACCACAATTGCACGCATATTAAGCCGTATATGATCCCCACCACTTCGTCGCTAGAAGATATTCATTCCTTTGCTAATAAATAATTTTGTGAGCCTTAATTGAGCCAAGTAACATTACCCTACGTGATAGGAGTAAATATTTAGATATTCAGTCCATGATGATGACCCAGATTATCCGCTTGTCCGTGAAAGTGAAAATTTAAACAGTTGAAAGTTTGTTGTGACGGTATGAATAAGGAAATGTACCACAGCTGAGGAGAGAGGGGCTGGGAAGTGTTGACCTACCCAGACGGCCATCTTTCTTTATGGGCGGAGCTACTTCAGACCTATTGTCCGCAGTAGGGTGCCTGGGGCGACCGACCCTTGGAATAAAAGGTACTAGGCATTTAAACTGTAGAAACTGGTAATCTAAAATATTGAGAAATCGATTGTTTTGATTGCAGAAATCAATTATAGCTTTCAGAGGATATGAATCCCTCTTTTAATTGTTAAAATCGCACAATATTTAGCTAAGTTAATGTTTTATAACATGTAGCTTCGCTAAACATATTTACACACTACGAGGCATCGAAACCCAGTTTAATATGGTAATATACTCATACGGGTAGCCTAAAACATGGGTTGACGCAATATTAACAGTAGATCGACGTATCATTGACCAACACGAAGACATATGGTGTAGCATTAACTAACTACCATTTGATTAACTAGCATGTCATTAACTAGCATTGTTTATGTATGGTTATGAAGGTACTGTAGTCCGTGTTAAAGGAAAGAAGAGGGAAGATGATTGTTACACAAACTAACAAGTAAACAAAGCTATTAAACAAGTAATCAACATAAATGTTAAATGCATTGTAGAGTATCGTTAAGGAATAAGAAGTGATAGATGTGTACAGTCTTATGTAATATTTGCTTTTAATTGAGACTATTATTATGATTGTTATAAGTCATGTGCATGAAATATGAACGTTCGTCAAGAGACAATGAATGCTTTTTAAATGTGGAATTATTTAGTGAAAGTGTGAATCAGGGTGTTGAGACACCGCACTTAGACTCAGGAACTCACAAGAGACAGTGTTGCAGCATGCCTGAGGAGATCAGATTCTGATCTGAGCTGCGGAGCACAGATGAGTAAATTTAGGACTAGTGACCCTGTAGAACTGTCATCTGTGTGCTCCAACTTTGTTTTGCATTTGTTGGGAGGAATTTAAAGGTATTGAATTTCTTTTATTGTTGTTTATCATGCCATGATTTGAATTAAATGCCGTTACTTTAGGAATATGTTTGTTGTTCCTGTAGAGTAGTTGCCTTGTAGTTATCAAATCCGGAGCATGTATTCGTACAGTGGGAGGATGTCACATGCCCCGAAAGACCGTGAGCAGTTGGGTTACGAATGCATGTTCTCCATATAATGCCAAATGGGTACACTACAAGGTCATGAGCCAAATAATATTAAGATGGCAGCTGTGTGAAATATGCAAGCATTAAGGCTAATCCGTAACGTATGATCCAACGAGGCCCGGCTTCACCAGTTCCGCTTATAGTACAGAGACGGTGGTTTAAACTGTCCCGTTCGATATTATAATTTTATGTACTGAACGAAATAATATAATTTTAGTATTAAATGGTTTGTAAGATAGGCATAATACGCTGAAGAAATTGTTAATTCCAAGACTTTATGTTAGGCAGTTGATAACATTCATTTAGCAACCGTCAGATTTAGTCAAGGGCTAGCATTCCAGACTGTCACCCATAGGACTGGGATTCAAATCCAAGTGCGGTTGATTTCTTTACTTGATTTTTTCTTTTTATTGTTTTAGAATTACTCATTAAGAATGTATAGTGTGAATTTTGCAATGGAAAATATTGACCGTATACACTTATACCACCACATATTTCAGCACGCTACCACAGCGATTTCCATTCATTGTCCTTGATGCGCAGTAGGGGCTGTTGTTTGTTGTTGTTGATTCTTATAGGGGCTTTGCGACATCGTGGTTATGTAGCCCCGTGTATTTGGGTGCGTGTAGAATTTGTCTGTTTAAGTTCGAACAGCACCAGCTCAGGCCGGATTTACCTGTACCAAATTATTTTTGCGCTGACTTTCCCTGATAAGTGCCGTATAAATAGTCAACATCAAAATCTAGAAGTTAATTCTTTCTTGGTGTTCTACCTTTTATGAGAAACAGTGTAGGTCATAATGGTCTCTTTTCTCTTCGATGTTGTGTATCATTATTATTATTATTATTATTATTATTATTATTATTATTATTATTATTATTATTATTATTATTATTATTATTATTAAGCCTCCGTGGCTTAGGCGGCAGCACGCCGGCCTCTCACCGCTGGGTCCGTGGTTCAAATCCCGGTCACTCCATGTGAGATCTGTGCTGGACAAAACGGAGGCAGACAGGTTTTTCTCCGGGTACTCCGGTTTTCCCTGTCAAAATTTCATTCCAGCAACACTCTCCACTATCATTTCATTTCATCTGTCATTCATTTAATCATTGCCCCAGAGGAGTGCGTCAGGCCTCGGCAGCCGTCACAGTTCATATCCTCGCCGCTAGATGGGGGCTCCATTCATTCCATTCCTGACCCGGTCGGAGACTGGAAGCAGGCTGTGGATTTTCATTTTCATTATTATTATTATTATTAAAATATCGTTACAATATGCACAGTTTACAAAATTCTGAAAGACTATACATATTTTATGGATTTATTTTCAATTCCTACTCATTTGTTTAACCTGCGAATTGACAAACTATTGAATTGTATTATTACAATATGATAATGACATGTGGAAAAAAGATTTCAAATTCATACAGAGCATGTCACTAAAATCACCTTGCGTGTGGTATGCATATCAATGACTACGAATATTTTTAGCCTATTTTTCACATTTTGCAAAAATGAGGAAAAAGTAGACTTATGAGATCGGGCAAATGTGTGTCTGTCTGTCTGTCTGTCCTTCTGTCTGTCTGTCTGTCTGTCTGGCTGTGTGTGTGTCCCCTCCCTATCAACTCCTAAACGGCTGGAGCAATCGTAACAAAATTTGGTAGGAGTAAAGATCTATACCTGAATATCTCACGGCCATAGTTGAAGATGATGTCAGTGCTACCAACTGCTGAAAAATCGCAATTGAAATTTGAGCTCCATGTTGGATATCTTGGAAGGTATGAATGGGAGCTATTTCAAAATTGGCACACGTATAGATAATAATATTGCAGTTTAATTTCCAGGAGGCCATACATGGCAGTGTTGCCAAAATGATTATAAGCTTGCTGATAAGTCCAATTTTTAAATGCATATAACTTCTACACTATCAATTGGAATTCAACCAAACTTCGTATGCACTATGTGTACATACACAGATATGAATGAGCATATTCTTAAGATCCACTAGGGCTGCCAACTGTTAATAAATGCACTCCCTATTGTTTTTATCCAAATACCAATATATCAGAAAGTATGCAAGCAGACAGCTTTAAACTATGCACACGCATAGTACCTGACATTCTATATTAATTTGGAGTAACTTATATACGTCAGTGCTACCAACATGATTCTAAGCCTGCTGAGAGGTCCAACTTTAAATACACGTAACTTCTATACTATCATTTGGATTTCAACCAAATTTCGTGTGTGTTATAATTATGTACCATAACAGATATGACTATGCGCATATTTAGGAGCAACCAGGGCTGCCAACTGTTAATAAATACTGGCTCTATGTTTGTTACCCTAATATCAATATATCAGAAAGTATGCAAGCCATTAGCTCTAAACTTTGCGCACGTATAGTACCTTGCATTCTAGACTAATTTGGAGTAACTAATATAGGCCTACGCCAGTGCTGTCAACATGATTCTAAGCCTGCTGATAGGTCCAATTTTAAAATGCATGTAACTTCTATCCTAACTAATGGATTTCATTCTAAATTGACACAACAATAGATCATATTATTTCAGATTATTTCTGACCAATACATGTATGTCATTGATGCCAACATGACTTTACGCGCGCTGTTAGACGCAATGTTTAACTGCATGCAACGTCCATGCTATCCATTGGACTTCAACCAAATTTTGTATTCTGTACCTTAAGAGATGGAACTAAGAATATACTCAGTCACCAGGGCTGCCAACTGTAGCTCTCTATTAGGCTACATTATACCAGGTACAGTATACAGTATTTTGAACTAATTAGAAATTTCGATATTACCAACTTAATTTCGTCATTATTCTAGATAGATCCATTTAGATAAATCATTGGCATGAATCTTAAATTTTTAAAAAAGTAGGCTCTTTAGTTCGTCACAGAACTTCTTGTTAAATTGTATAATGGCTTATTCGAATACCGCGGCAAGAAGTTCTATCCATATGTTGTATGTATGGTACTAAACATAATTAATAAGAAAGAAAAATATTTAGTATGCATCTTTAGGTTTGCATGATTTCCTTTAAATTCGTACAGCTAGCGCATTCAATACAATCATCGAAATACATTCTCACATCTTTGGTCACACGGATATTATAATAGTTGTCACTGTCCTAATCAAGGAACTTCTGTTACGAAGGTTACGGGTTAGATTTTTGACTCTGCACGGAGAGCTGCATAGGGATATATTCAACCTTGTGAGTAAAACTGAGAAGAGGAGGAATTTAATTTCACCTCGTCCGTTTTAGAAATACTTTTCGCTTTTTCTCACTTCAACTTCCCGAAAATACCAGAATGCTAATTTATTTTAGACAAAAAATATCCCCACCGTATTTATTTTCAGGGGGAAAAAAATAGAGATTCAACATTGCAAATTAAAGTCCACAAGGAGAGACTCAAAGATATGCACTGTAAATTGAAGGGCGTGGAAGGCCAACGGATAGTTTACTTAGAGCACACCTTTTGGAGAGGGAGAATGTGCCAAAAGACCTAGTGCCCGACCGCAAGCTGTACGATCTCAGGGTAAGAGGAGTCAACCGACTGCTTCCCAGCACAGGAAAGGGAAGAGGTGTCCCGGGGTACGTACTGAGACTCTTCATCCAGAGATAGGGTGTTGTATTCAGGTCTGAGGATTGGAATAGGGTACACTCAGCCTCTTGAGGCAAATCTGAGAATAGGTGGGTTCTATTTCACTTCAGCTGTCTTAGAAGTGTTTTTTCGTGGTTTTCCACTACCACTCCAGGCAACTGCAGGGATGCTTCCATACTTAAGGTCACGGCCTCCTTTAAAAATCCTAGCCTCAATTGCAAATGCACTCAATGCTACCGTAATCACAATGACACAGGGTATCATACAGATCCCAAACACACACATTAATGTACGCGGAGCAACCTGACCACCATGTCGCAATGCCCCCAAATGGATCAACAGTAACAATGAGAAAACGTGATAAAATGATAACGATTGTTCTATAAAGAGTCAAACGTCTAGGTTAACAGCTCAGAGATGAAAGGTAGGTCAGGACTGTTTTCTAAATTATGTATTTCAAATCACACGATCCTGTTTGCATTCATTACTGGATTGTTATTCTACAGGGAGAGCAGAAAGTTTCATTATCCCTGCCTATTGCCCTTGTATTCATGAGAACCTTAATATGAAGACTTATTCCAGATTGCCTGTGTGTACAACATCATGATGATGAAGATGATTGTCTTAAAGAGGTGGAACAGTGAGGCCATTTTCCCCTTCATAACTGAGTATAATTCTCCTCGATGTACGATGTGAACATGGCTGGAGTAATGGCAGTAAATCCATGGCGTACAGCAGTTCGTCGCCTGTCTCGTAACGTGTACCACGAAACGTCCGTTTAATAGATCCCCATAATGCATTGTCGCACGATGGCAGATCAGGACTTCAATTTAAAAGCCTTTAATGTTATAAATGTCTTTAACTTCAAAATCTTCTTTAAATATTTTCGTAATGTCGAGTATGGAACTCCAAGTTCCTGTGTTCGCTTACGAAAGGACTTTTTACCGAACGTTCGATGGACGCTGCAGCCTTCAAACGCGTTTTCTCTCATGCTGATGGTCATCCTGAGCGGGACCAATTTTTTTTTGGAACCATTTCCAAAGAGCTGTTTCTCCCACCTTAAAAATGTAGGTTAAGGTTTCTGAAACATCACAGTGAAAGTGCGCTGAGTAGCTTTGATATTCCTGTGTGGGGTAGTTTGTGAGCCTTATCGGCCATGACTTAGGCGGATATCACCACCTACAACAATAGAAAACAACAATTTATGAACATCTTTGTCAACTATATATGGCAATGGAACTTTGTGCTCACACTGTATTACGTCCCGGTCAATTATGAAGACAATAGCCGTTGTTATTTCTTCATATATCTGATAGAGGCTGTCCCTTGCCTCCAGGCAGCAGTGAAAGGTGCCGCTTGTCTTCTGACAAGTAAGTCATACAAACATATGTGAGGGACGACGTAATTGTCGATCCTTCGCTTTAAGTACAACGTTTTGATGACCTTCAATGGCTGGCAAAGGAAATGCCGCTCAGAAATAAATTTCATATCTTGGGGATCAACGATTTTCAAGAGTTAACTCTCAGTGGCATAATGAGTCAATGGCGCAAGGGGCTTACAAAATACAACCAACAACCCTTCTGCTCAAATTTCTACAAGGGAAATGTACTACCAGCCTGTTGAGTGTTGTGGGATTAGCACACGTGTCCCTAACCCAGGAGATCCCGTGTTTTATTTCCGGTTCCGTCGAGGATTTTAGAACTGACGTGAGGGCTGGAATCAGGTTCACTCAGCCTTGTTAGGACAATTGAGCAGCTGTCTGATCCGGGAGGCAGCGATCCCTATCAAGAATGTCAAGATTAATGACCGAGAGGGCTCGTTGAGCTGACCACGCATCACCCCACAATTTACAAGTCGCTGTTCCTAAGGTTGCAGGATCGAATCCTGGCACAGTCACCTAGCATTTGAGGGTGCTCAAATGCGAGGGAGTCGTGTCAGTAGTTACTGGCACGTTAAAGATCCCCTTCGGGGCAAAATTCCACCACCCTGGCGTCTCTAAAAGCCGAAGTAGTTAAAAGGGACGTAAAACCAATAACATTATTATTAATCTACAAGTCATACGACTGATCGGAGGTTAATTAGTGGTCCGAGACCCTCAATGGGGTGTAGAGCCACACGTTGTTTCAACTAGAGATATAATTATTAACTAAATAATATTCAACAGTAGCCTCCGTGGCTTAGGCGGCAGCACGCCGGCCTCTCACCGTTGGGTCCGTGGTTCAAATACCGGTCACTCCATGTGAGATTTGTGCTGGACACAGCGGAGGCAGTCAGGTTTTTCTCCGGGTACTCCGGTTTTACCTGTCAAAATTCCATTCCAGCAACACTCTCCACTATCATTTAATTTCATCTGTCATTCATTTAATCATTGGCCCATGAGAATGCGACAGGCTTCGGCAGCCGGCACAGTTCATATCCTCGCCACTGGATGGGGGCTTCTTCATTCATTCCACTCCCTGACGCGGTCGGTCGACTGGAAACAGGCTGTGGATTTTCAATATTCAACAGTAGAATTTATGAATATTACTCTTATTCTTAATACCACCGACAGTAGTGGCTACGCTGGCTATAGCGCAGCATTAGGTCATGGGGCCAAGCTCTCTGCTGACTCGGTAGACGCTTGGGTTCGAGCCCCACCGTCGGTTGTCCTTGAAATGGTTTTCCGTGTTTTCCCATTTTCAACACCAGGCAAATGCTGGGACGGTACCTTCCCACAGGCCACGGCCGCTTCCTTCCACATCCTTGCCCAGTTTCATTCACCATCATTCATTTCATCTCTCATTAACTCCTCT
This sequence comes from Meconema thalassinum, assembly GCA_946902985.2. NCBI lineage: Eukaryota > Metazoa > Arthropoda > Insecta > Orthoptera > Tettigoniidae > Meconema > Meconema thalassinum. The sequence continues at coordinate 1,091,517,418 of OX336389.2, forward strand.
CATGAGGTTGGCGTCAGGAAGGGCATCCGGCCGTAAAAACCGTCGCCACAAATACTTCCATCGCATCTCATCCCCGACCCCGTTGGAAAACGGGAATAATAAGGGGTAGACATACATACTCTTATTCTTAATACCGATATTATTATTTTATTATTATCATGATTATTAATAATATTATATAGGACCCCTCGTTGTTTAGCGGCTAGTTTTCTTGGAATTCACCCTGGAGGTCTAGGATCGTTTCCAGTCTCTGCTGAGACATTTAATTCTAGTTTGAGGGCAGGAACGGTGTACACTCAGCCTCGTGAGGTAAAAACTGAGAAAAAGAGGTTTCAATTACCACCTTGGTCATCCTACAATTAGTTTTCCGTGGTTTCCCATTTCTACTCCAGACAAATGCCGGGATGGGGCCACGGCCGCATCCATCCCAATCCTAGCCTCAATTACAAATAGGCCTACACACTTTAATACAGTCACCACAATAACGCAGATTATCAGACAAATTCTACTGACACCCAACTACAAGGGGCTATAATGACCACGATGACTAAGTCCCAAAATGAAACAACAATTATTGCTATTATTATTATTGTATGTATCTCTACGACCTACTTTCTTAGTTTGTCAGCGGAAACGTTCTCGCCTGCTGCGTCGCCGCTGCATTATGGAGCATAATGGAATGTTACTTTGATAACACAGATACAAATAATGATTTCTCAATTAACTACAATCAATCTAGGAAAGTATTTTTGTCAACATTTCTTTGGTTTACAAGGGCTCACTAATAGTGTGACGTGGGTTGACGAGCAAGGAACCCCAGCTAAACACGGCATTACTTCCTCTTACTTATGTCGGCCTCCTATCTTTGATCTTTTCTGTTGACCTCTCTTAGTCAGCACTTGTTCTCTTACCAGCCAGACGGTACTAGGATATCTGAGTTCTAGGGTATATATCATTTTCCCACCTTAATTGGCCCTTTCCTTTACTTTCCTGATACCCTTATTTCACAAGAATTCAGTCTTCTTTATCCACGTTTCTCCCATGCCATTGTAAGAGGCTCGATCGAGGGCAGGGTGTGTGTAGCCTCACCACACATTGTTCATCTTAGATAGTGCTGCACCTTCATGGGCTCACATGTCCACCTCGTTGCGTAGTGACTAGCACTCTTGACTGTCACCGTGGAGGCCCGGGTTCGATTCCTAGCTCTACCAAGACATATAATTTTGGTCTGAGGGCTTCGTGTGGCAAAACTGAAAACATGCGGGTTAGAATCCCATTCCAGCCATCCTGGAGGTGGATTTTCCGTGGTTTCAAGATCATTCTTCTGGCCAAGATGTTTGCCAGCCATGTGCCGGCCGTAGTGAGGGAAGGAGCATGTATTCAGGAGCCAGATGGCCTGTCCCGTTGCAACATGCTGGCTGGCATTTTGTTTCAGGTTATTTGTGCACTCAGCACAGTGATTCATATATGACGAGTCGAAGGCGAAGTCAATTACAGATGTTATAACAAGTAGTTCCATGAAAAACTAATCACCCTACTTTTCTTAAAATTTAAAATCCAATCCTTATTCCTGCAATAAGATCGATTTAGAGCAACATCGTTATCTACCGAATTCTGCTGGAGGCGCTACCATTATATGATTTGCTCTAAATAAAACTGAAAAATTTTGGTCTAATACAGCAGTGGATACAGGTACGTTTGTACGAGGAACACATAGCACTTAGGAATGCGAGAGGGGGAGTAGCCCAACGAGATAAGGGACCCTCCCACACAGGAATTTTCCTCCAGTCGAGTGCAAACAGTGACCAAGTTAACTGCTCTCAACAGCACCGCGCAAGACTCAACCAGATAAGTAGCTTGTAAAATACAATCAGAATTGTTTACAACAACCAAATATTCACTTCAAACAGGCAAATTCCGGAGGTCAATCATCACTTCGAGTATCTCAACAAAACATCACAATAGACCACAACTAGTAAATTCTGACGAGTTGCATTATATCAACTAATACTGCAACTAAATAATTGTATATATTGTAAATATTTTCACCAATACTTTCAGACATAGATTGTATAGCCTAGGCTAAGTGTAATGGATCTGATGATGGTCGCTTGACGATCGAAACTGGTCACCCAAGAGTATTCATTTATCATGTAATTTTTTTAAGGATTAGGGAATAACCCATCTCATTTTGGGTACAATCGTGTTGACCGACTGAAAAGCATCACACTTTTGTTTACAAAGGCAACACTGAAAAATGGCTTCAAACACCATAACAGCAGTGGATTCTGAGATATTGATAGTCTACGGCGCAAATGCTCAGGAAGAGTTAATAGGTTGTTGATAGCAGTGCTCTACCTGAGAGTGTGCGCATATACTGTATTTGTTATGGCATACACTGTACCACGGCCGACTGAATGCGAGCTGCGCTCTATACCGGCCTTGACAATCCCAGTTTGAGCCCATGCATAACGTGTAATTGGAAAATTTCTACTCGGCGCCGATAGAGCGCACTCCCATCCCATTGTAGGCGCGATTAATAAACAGCTGTACAGTACGTTTATTAAATTTGTAATCTCAAGAACCACTGGATGGATTTTGATGCGGCTTTCACCATTCTGTAAAGGTAATCTCGAGGAAGATTTGTTTAGAAAATAATTTATTTATGACCAAAGGAAGCCAATCAGTAACGATTTCAGTGAATAGGTCGAAAAAAGAGCCTGGCGTCCGTGCGCTTTTTAAGCTTACGCTGGGCAAACCGTTAAAAATATCAATATACTATGGGTGTAAGAATTGTTCAGCGTGAGAAATTCTACAAAAAAGTCCGCGAGAGCATCTCTATCTTCGATACATCGCCCACTATAAGTGTTTTTAGTTTGGACGGAAGGGGGATTTGTGTATCATGCACCTCGCCATTCTTAAATAACGTCTGACAGGAATTCATTGCACATTCATAACTGTTCCCGGGCAAAGCCGGGGCGGGTTGCTAGTGACACTGTATAATTATTATCATTATAATTTCCGCATTATTAAAATTAAAATTATATCGCAAAATAAAATAGCGTGCTAATAAATCTAAGAGAAATTAGACATACCTTGCACCTTCTTCGGCTACAACGACACAATTCCAGCACCGTCTCATCAAAAGGAAAGAGAGGTTGAAAATTACAGCCGGGAACAAGTAGCAGCCAATCGTGTGTTGTGTTTTGTGCTAAGAGATCTTTTGACTAATTATCAGATACCGTGTGCCTTCTTTTTCACGAAGCAGCTGTCAGGACGGGACTTACATAAACTCCTGCTGGACGTTATTCTCGAGGTTGAACAATACGGTTTCATAATTATAATAATTGTCTCTGATAATCACAAAACTAACACTACAATGATGAGGCAATTAGGGGGAGGGAATTTGCAACCAATGGTCAATCACCCATACGACGAGTCTAGGAATTTATTCCCTAGTTTTGATCATTGTCACATTCTAAAGAAAACATTAGAACGCAGTTTCTGTAACGAGAGATGACTGATGGTACTGGAATAATTTAAGGGAAATACTTGTCATTACTATACACAATGCAAAAGGATGAGATCGTCAAACCGGTCAGACACCTCACTAAAAACACATCGAACCCACTAAATTTGAAAAAATGAATGTTCGGCGTGCCAAGAAAGTGTTCTCGTCAGAAGTTATTAGTGCCATTAGTACACTGAAAGAAAATATACCGGTAGGCATGCACCCGGAAGCGTACACATTCATGGACGCAGAAGCAAACATATTTTTTTTGGAAAACGTTAATAAATGGTTCGCCATGCATGCTGTAAGCATCACATATCATCATATTCAGTCTAGAAATCCAGATAAAGGTCTTTTTTTTTCTCATTAAATGACAGTCGCCTAAACTGGCTAGAGGAATATTTTCTTTCTTACCTTGAAACTTTGAAAGCTGCTAGAAAGGACTTCCTGAGTTCTGAGACTTACGAAGCTACCTATACAATTAATCACGGATTCAACTGTCCAGTGCATAAGGTATCTTCTAAAAATGGGTAGAGGAAAGTCGCCAAATATGGGGAGGTTTATTTATAGGGTTCACATTAGACATAAAAAGGACCGGAATAATTTTGGTTTTCTTACCAATGTAAACCTCAGGCGATATACTATGTATACTACAAATATGGGTACGTTTGATGTTGTAATACCCTCTGATATTATTGTTAACTTTAAAAGTGCACTTTCCCCGTATTAGGTAACCGGGTTTCGTAATATGGGGAGGTGAGAAACCTCACGGTTTTTATTTATAATAGGTACACTGAATAGTATACCCTACTAATTAAAGCATTAATTCTGACAATGTAATGAAATCATGAACACAATTAGTACAAAAATACAAAAATGAATATTTTAAGTTAACAACAGTCCTAGTTTCCTGTTGCCGAACTTCCAAACCGTTCAGCAGGAAAACGCATACTCTTTAATGACAACCGAGTGATTCTGATCGAATTCAACTGTAACGAGGTGCAAGGTATGCCTAATTTCTCTTAGATTTATTAGCACGCTATTTTATTTTGTGATGTAATTTGCATTTTGATATTGCGGGAATTACTGTATAATGATAATATATGGTCTCACTAGCAACCCGCCCCGGCTTCGCCCGGGAACAGTTATGAATGTGCAAGGAATTCCTGTCAGACGTTTTTTAAGAATGGCGAGGTGCATGCCAAATCCCCCTCCCGTCCAAACTAAAAACACTTATAGTGGGCGATGTATCGAAGATAGAGATATGCTCTCGCGGACTTTTTTTGTAGAATTTCTCATGCTGAACAATTCTTACACTCATAGTATATTGATATTTTAACGGTTTGTCCAGCGTAAGCTTAAAAGCGCACGGACGACAAGTTCTTTCTTCGACCTATTCACTGAAATCTAAAATCGTTACTGCTTGGCTCCCTTTGATCTTAAATAAATTATTTTCTACAGAAATCTTCCTCGATACTACCTGTACAGAATGGTGAAAGTCGCATCAAAATCCACCCAGTGGTTCTCGAGATTAATCGTGATATCTAAGAATCGGGGACTTTGTTTTACACTAAGTAGAGATAAGTCTTAGTCGTTCAATGCTTGGTTAACAGCGCTGTGTGAGCAGTTGAGTAACTAACAAGATTTCATGTAAAAGGTCTCATTGTTTAGGCCGATATGAGTGCAGCTCGCATTCAGTCGGCCGTGACTGTACATACAATATTTGGCAGAAATCCAGTGAAAGGTTTCAAAGTTACATTCAGTTAACCATGAAACCTATAAGCGTATGCAGAATTATTTTGGTAACACTGTTATATACAGTGTGCGAGTTGCTGAATATAAATCTGCAAATAGAGTTTCAAATTCATACTGTTTATGTGAACAGATTTTATGATATTAAGTCCGGGGTTCAAATGTTCTCAGAATATTATTAGGGAGTTTGTAGTCACGTGGACTCTGTGGTAGGCATGTTATGGCTGCTAAGGCACACATTGCACGTGGGAAAATTATGTTGAAATCCGTGAATCAGTATGACTATTGTATGGAGTTGAACATTGACCATTATAAACATGTATAGAACTAAGTCTGAAATATATATACAGTGTGCTAAATTTAGGAGCAGATGACCTTGTAGTACCACCTCTTAAAACCTCAATAACTATCTACTTAGTGTGCTAAGCCTTAAGTTTATTCCGTACACTTGTTCAGAGATATTGGATCTGGGGGTTCAAACGACTTGAGATCATTAATACGCAGTTCTTAACCCTGGTGACACTTATAATAAGTACATTCATATGTATTAACGCATACATCGCACATACAAACTTGGACGAAATCCATTTGTAGTTATCGACGTTACATTCAGTTAAACATTGAACTTATCAGCACGCGTAGAATTATGTTGGCAACACTGCCATGCACGAGTTGTTAAATATTAATCTGATATACTATGAGCTACAAAAGTGCCAATTTTGGAAGAAGTCCATTTCTTTAAAGTGAATGTTACATGCAGGTAAACATTGAACCTCAGAAGACACTTGTTGTCAGCAGTATGATAAGTGGGCTCCTGGAAATTAATCAGAAATATGGTCTATCTATATTGGAACAGTTCCCATGAACACCGTCTGAGATATCCAAATCAGAGTTCAAATTTCTATTGTAAAATTTCAGTAGTCGGTAGCACTGACGTTATTGTCAAATATGACCTTAAGATGTTCTGTTAGAAATCTTCAATCATATCAACCTTGGTTTCGATAGCTGCAGCCGTTTAAGACTTGATAGGGTGGTACACACACACATTTGACCTCATAAGTCTACATTTTCATCATTTTTCCAAAATATGAAAAGTAGGTTAAACATGAAAGGCGGCGGTACCGTACCTATCTGTTCAGGTTACAAGTATGAACACATGCGAACAGCAAATATCATATTGAAGGAAGTGCTGTAGGATTGTTGAAATGAATGGTGCGGAGCAGCAATGGTCTTCTAGTAATAATAATAATAATCATAATAATAATAACTAGCGGACCCGTGCGAGAACTCTCGCATAATGGTTTGCGTGCGTCCCATGTGTACAGACAACCCGCCCGTCTCTAGTGCTATGCGGGCTGTACGCGACACAGTTCTACCAGGGGCTATCGTCTTGTTTATTTGCTTAAAAGCACTTGATAAACAAATAAATATATTTCCGTTGACTTTTCAAGAAATGCAAGATTTTTCTTGTACTGTTGAGAGGATTTGGGAGATTTTGGTACAAACCATACCTTTTAACTCCCTCTGGTTTAAGAGCTTGAGTTTTGTGAAACATACACCTTAGCGTATTATATAATAAGATAATAATAACAGTGCCGTCCCCGTGGTGTTGGGGTAGCGCGCCTGCCTCTCACCCGGAGGTCCCGGGTTCGATTCTCGGCTCCTCCACGGATTTTAGAAACTGACGTGGAAGCTGGAACGGGGTGCACTCAGCCTCGTGAGGACAATTGAGTAGCTGTCGGACAGTGAGGCAGCAGCCCGATCACGAAAACCAAGATTAACGGCCGAGGGGACCCGATGCGCTAAACACGCGTCACCCCAATATCTGCAGGCCAAATGGCTGGGCAGCGGTCGCTTGGTAGGCCTAGGCCCTTCATGGGCTGTAATAATAATAATAATAATAATAGCACTAGTGTAGTCGGCTAATGTGCCTGGCAGGAAAACCTGAAATTCAGGTTCGAATCCTGACTGCGATCTCATTTATAGTCTTTTTCAACAGGTAAGACTGCTCCAAGGTGAGTTGTTCCCCATAGTCACGTGTATTTATTAATTATTATTATTATCATCATCAACATTATTATTATTATCTTTATTTACTCAACTTAAAGTTGGTAACATTACGTACAAGAAAATGAGTAAAGTCACACTCTAAAAACCTATAGCATATATTTTCAAACTACAGTATATATAAATTAGACGTCTGACAGTTAATTTTCTTTTTCAGTAATGTTATCTTCTACGTCTCCTTTTCACATGAAGGTCCAAGAAAATCCTAGTGCGTATTCAAAAATCCTCTAACGATGCTGCAGGTCTTCAGAATTGCAGCTTTTGTGCAATAGTATGGGTGTATTTGGGAAGATTTACTGAAAAAGATTTAGGTGTCAGGCCAGTGGGAGAAAGGAGGAAAGGAAGGATCGTCACATTTTTTTCTCTCCAGATTCTAGCCACCTCCATAGCTAGAGGAGTATATTTATTAATCTTCTCTCTGTATTTATGGCGGATATTATGGTCATTCGGAACAGATATGTCAATCAAGTACGTGTGATGGTTCTTCTTATCAGTTAAAGTTATGTCTGGTCTGTTATGAGGAGTTGTTTTGTCAGTTTGAATAGTGCGATCCCAATACAGCTTGTAATCTTCGTTTTCCAGCACACTTTCTAGAGAGTATTTGTAATAAGGCGTCCTGTCATGTATGAGAGATCGGGTTAGGGCGAGTTCTTGATGAATGACTTTGGCAACATAGTCATGCCTCTCAGTGTAAGATGTTGGCGCTAGAATTCTGCAGCTGCTGGTAATATTTAAACCAAATCTACTTGTTAATTGTCACTTTAACTCAGAGAGTCATATCGTGACATACAGACAATAAACACATAGATAACATAAATTTACAGTATGGCGTTAGATAATTAAACCAAATGTTCATTCGGCATTTCATAGCTTCCCTGTTATTTCAAAACTTAATAATGCTTTGCAGTAGGTATCTTCATTCACAATATCACTGGGCAACTTTTCTGATGGGGGGAAGAATTTTTTCCATTTCTTGCCATCCCAGCTGACCAGGCCCTGGGTTTGACTCCACTCCTCCAATTAATAGTAGCGTCGCCACAACCAGCGCTACCATCCCCATCGCCAAAACCCCCATCTGTTCAGTGACGTTGCCCGCTATCACCTTCCCGACACCGAAATCGCACTTCACTCTAGCCTGCCAGCGGCCGATGACCGCCCGGTACTGCTGAATAGCGATTCCCATTCTTCCTTACACTTCACTGCACGTCTATTCACCTTGCTTGCTTGGTTGAAACTGGCTGGTAATATGCTCTATGGTTTCTAGGCCGGTATTGCACTTCCTGCATTTGTCACCTATAATTGTCTGATCTTTCAGGATGTGTTTCCTATAACGTCTTGTGGTGATAACTTTGTCTTGTATCGCCTGGTTAAATCCCTCATTTCCAGGAAACAGCTCTCCCCTTGACAACCATGTTTTCGAAAGCTGTCTGTCAATATTTTTGTCATTGCACTGATTGCAGAATCTGCCATGAAGTTCTTCTTCAGCCCATCTCTGCACCTTCTCTCTGTTCAGTGTGTTCTTGTCTTTCATGACAAAATTTCCTTCATGGAGGTTCAAAGGAGTGTGATTGAAGTTGTGTTACTGCTCGATGTAAACCCTGGTATCTTTCCGAGAATTAAAGTAATTCCTTAGATGTATAATTTGTTGATTGTGCAGAGCTATAACATCAAGAATACCTCTGCCACCTTTTTATCTGGGTGTTGTTACTCTTTCTATACAAGCATTGGGATGCAACATTCTGTGTTTCGTAAGCATAGTTCTTATTGTGCGATTAATGTTCTCTAGGTCTCTTTGACACCACTTTAAAACACAAAATGAATACATCAGCACAGATATAGCATATTAGCATATGAATAGATAGCTTTTGTTAGGTTATGAGCACTAAGCTTGGTTTTCAGCAGAAGTCGAAGTCTATGATTGAATTTCTGGTAGAGGTTCTCCTTCTCAGATTTACTGTCGATTTCAACTACTTGCTCAAATCCTAGGTATTTATGTTTCATCTTTCCCCATGCTGTCTATTCGCTCATCAGCTGTTATGCTATTCCCTCTGTTCTATACCACTGCCCTTTATTGATGCTGTTGATTTTGCATTTGACAGTGCCAAACTCCATGCAAATGTCCTTCGAAATGTTATGTGTTATATTGATGAGTGATGTCAGTTGGTTCCGATTTGCTGCATACAATTTTATGTCATCCTTATAAAAGAGGTGATTTACTTTGAGGAGATTTTGTTTATTTTCTTTTATTTGGTATCCGTACTTTTTCATCTTCAGAGTTTCTGATAAGGGGTTGAGACATAAACAGAACCGCAGTGCACTTAAGTCATCGCCTTCAAAGATACCACGTTTGATGGGTATGACCTCTTTCAGTGGTAGTGATGTTAGATTTCAAGATGATTTTGGTACCCCAAAATTGCATAGTGATAGCAAGGAAATTGATTAGTGTCTTGTTTACTTGGTATATCTCAAAAATATGGATGAGCCAGCAGTTGGGCACCGTATCGAATGCTTTTCTATAGTCAATATAAGCCAAGAAGAGGTTACGTTGTTGCTTCTGTGCTTGGTGTATAATCACACTGTCAATAGTGAGCTATTCCTTGCAGCCTTGGCCGCCTCTCTTACAACCTTTTTGTTCCTCAGTCAAGATGCTATGCTGGTATATGTGACCGTAAATGACATTAGTGATGACCGATGTGATGATCTTGTAGAGTGTCGACTAACAGGTTATTGGTCTGTAGTTTGCTGGATTAGCTGTATCATCACTCTTAGGCAATATATAGGTACGTCCCTCGGTGAGAAAGTGTGGGAACTCTTCGGGATCATGGATTACCTGTGTTACAAGATCAGCTAATTTTCTGTGTGTGCTGGTAAAGATTTTGTACCAATAGTTCGGAATTTTGTCTGGTCCTGGAGTTTTCCAGCTGTGTGTATTGATGATTGCTATTTGGATATCCTGTTCAGTAATGACTAAATATTGTGTTTGATTAATATGTGAGTGCTTCTCGTTGATTTTATGGATCCATTCTGCATCTTCTTTATGCTGCACCGGGTTAGACCACACATTACGCCTAAAGTTGCATATTTCCTCCTCATTCGATGTTTTGCAGATTGTTGGTTCCCGGCTGTCATCAAGATTCGCGTAGAAAGATTTATCATTAGCTTGAGATAATTTTGTGTTCTCCTCTGATAACTTTCCTTGTATCTCTTGAGTTATGCTGCTTGTACTGCCAGTTTTTGCTTGTAGTTGTCCATGATATTTAGGATTTCTTGCTTCCCTTTGTTTTTTATGTTCGGAATTATCCGCATGATTTTTGAAGTGATCTTTTGAGTTCTACACACATCAAAAAAAGTTTTGCATCACCTCGGTTCCCAGATCTCCGGCATATAGACGTTGACTGTGTATATTGTATCCAAGATACAGTCCCTTTGACTGTTCATAGATGTCACTAAAACTGCTCAAAGATGTAAACAACCATGCATGAGCAGGGCCTATTAGACGGAGGGGGTACGACAGCCGATCAGTTCCAGTCATTCCACCAGGACGAAGGTACGCTGCTCATGTTGTCTGTAGTTCTACCATGCCTAGAAGGTCAATACCGCAGTTCGATCGCGTCCGCATTGTTACTTTGTGTCAAGAAGGGCTCTCAACAAGGGAAGTTTCCAGGCGTCTCAGAGTGAACCAAAGCGATGTTGTTCGGACATGGAGGAGGTACAGAGATACAGGAACTGTCGATGACAGGCCTCGCTCAGGCCGCCCAAGGGCTACTACTGTAGTGGATGACCGCTACTTACGGATTGCCGCTCGGAGGAACCCTGACAGCAATGCCACCATGTTGAATAATGCGTTTCGTTCAGCCACAGGACGTCGTGTTTCAACTCAAACTGTGCGCAATAGGCTGCATGATGCGCAACTTCACTCCCGACGTCCATGGCGAGGTCCAGCTTTGCAACCCCGACACCATGCAGCGCGGTACAGATGGGCCCAACAACATGCTGAATGGACCCCACGGAATTGGCATCACGTTCTCTTCGCCGATGAGTGTCGCATATGCCTTCAACCAGACAATCGTCGGAGACGTGTTTGGAGGCACCCTGGTCAGGCTGAACGTCTTAGACACACTGTCCAGCGAGTGCAGCAAGGTGGTGGTTCCCTGATGTTTTGGGGTGGCATTATGTGGGGCCGACGTACGCCACTGGTGGTCATGGAAGGCTCCGAAACGGCTTTACGATACCTGAATGACATCCTCCGACCCATAGTGCAACCATATCGGCAGAATATTGGAGAGGCATTTGTCTTCATGGACGACAATTCTCGACCTCATCGTGCACATCTTGTGAATGCGTTCCTTCAAGATAACGACATCGCTCGACTACAGTGGCCAGCATGTTCGCCAGACATGAACCCTATCGAACATGCCTGGGATATGTTGAAAAGGGCTGTTTATGGACGTCTTGACCCACCAACCACTCTGAGAGATTTACGCCGAATTGTCGTTGAGGAGTGGGACAATTTGGACCAACAGTGTCTTGATGAACTTGTGGATAGTATGCCACGGCGAATACAGGCATGCATCAATGCAAGAGGACGTGCTACTGGGTATTAGAGGTAGTGGTGTGTACTGCAATCTGGACCACAAATGCTGAAAGTCTAGCTGTATGATGGTACAACATGCAATGTGTGGGTCTCATGAGCAATAAAACGAGCTGAAATGTTGTTTGTGTTGATCTCTATTCCCTTTGTATTTAACGGTTCCGGAACTCTTGGAACCGAGGTGATGCAAAACTTTTTTTGATGTGTGTATTATCTGAAGCATATTGTGTGAGCAGACCTATTACATTACTCAACAACATTATTTTATTATTGATTCGTCGTTCCCACGGAGGTATTCTTTCTGTACGAGGATTGAAGTTTTGGTTGCTGGGCACCTGGCTATGGAGTGATAACACAGTAACAGCTGCGCAGTATATGAGCAAATGGTAGTCCGTAAGTTTATCTGCTGTTTCTAAGAATGCTGCCAAGCAATTGTTTACATCCTCAATTATTTGTCTGCTATTATTTTTAAATCTTAGCTTGGGAATAATACTCCTTGAATTTGGATCACTATCTTCCCATTTCATTAATGTTGTCTGTAAAATGTTCATCACATTTCTACGATCCTTCAGTGTGTTACTATTGCCTTCAATTTCGACTATGGAAGGTTGATTACTTTCTACAATACCTTGACGTGGTGTGGTGTCTAGGTTAACGGCAAAATGATCTTCATTGTTGGTCTCCTGCATGGGTTGTAGTTCTAAGAGAACCCTATCTTTAATCTGTTCCTTGTTATGGTTCTACGCTGATCACTTACTCGCTGTTCTGTGATATTCAAATGGGAGTATTTACTTATAAACTAAAAATGCAGAGAAGTTCTATATCCAGTCAGATTTCCTTCCATGTCTGTAGCTAGGAAGTAGAATCGCTGACGTCTGTATTCATTTCACGTGTTCATTGCATGCGTTGTCTTCTGCGGCCAGCCTTGGTGGTTGCAAATGAATTCTGCAAAGCACTTTCGGCGGTGCTGATCTGTTGATGTTGGGTATCAGCAGAATTTTTGTTGGCAGCGGGGGTTTCTTCAGATGAAGTGGCAGTTGTCCGCTGCATCCACAACCTGCCATTACTGGTGGCTTGTAAACTGCCACGCCCTGCGCCAGAATTTGACGTGCCCGGATGATCCTCCGATAGCGTGCGTTTAATTAAGTCAGAATTCACTATTGTCGTAAGCCATTGGGTATTCCTTTTATACCTATGGCAAGGTTTACAACATTCCTGTGAATGCTAGTGTGTTATTTTGACTGATCTACGGAGGTTCTTTGTACATATGTGATCCAACTGCTATCAGTTCACATGTGATCCAACTGATATCAGTTCACTCGATCCTAACCTCCGTTTTTAATGAAATAAACGACATTACACAATTAATATCTGTTATAGGGGCCCAATTTTGGGCTACTTGAGTAAACGGAGTAATAAACACACAATACAGGGCATAGATTAAACTATTTTGAATGAGGTATTTGTAGTAATGTTAACCTAACCTGTACCAGCAATCCCTAGGCAACCACGTTAGCATTATTATTATTATTATTGAAATCATTTCTGAAGCCCTGTTGAGTTTATTAGCTGCATTTCTGGATGTGGCCAGGGCTTAAGTAGGCCTGCTATTTACTTGTTTAGTCAGGCATCTCGTCGAGTCGGCAGGCACTAAGATTCAAACCAGTAGCTGAGAATGACGAATATCAATATTAATTGTAGCATGGCTACTTTCTGACTTAGTTGGTTCCTAGTACCTAATGGAGCAGTGTGAAGTAAATCAATCTATGGTAATGAACTATGTACGCGACTAGCATAACGAAATACTGGGTAAACATTTAGACAATTATCGATTCCATAAGCGTGATCGTAGCGGCGCTAATTAACATTTACAGCGTGATTTCCTTTGAGAATTTCTCTTCCGCCACGAAGCGGTGCTGTGAGCCTACAAATCGAATGAAAGTCAGCTGCATCATCAACGAAGACCATTGACACACATTAACAGTTCATAGGTTACAGATATAATACCGACATAAGTGATGACCGATGTGACGATCTTGTAGAGCGTCGGCTAACAGGTTATTGATCAGTAGTTTGCAAGATTAGCTGTATCATCACTCTTAGGCAATATATAGATTCGTCCCTCGGTGAGAAAGTGTGGGAATTCTTCGGGATCATGGATTACCTGAGTTACAAGATCAGCTAATTTTCTGTGTGTGCTGGTAAAGATTTTGTAGCTATGCACCCAAATGTACAAGGCCATGGGATCGAATGGGTTTGATCTCCGCTGTCGGCCGTTCTTGAAATACTCTTCTTTTGTTGTTTCATATTTAAATGTTTAAATCCAGAAATGTTAGTAGGAATACTAAAGTAAAAATTTACATTATAATACTAAGACCTGTGGCTATGTATGGATCGGAAGGTTGGGTTCTGAATAGAAGAGAAGAAGACTGGCTGCGAAGATGGGAAAGGAAGATCTTGAGGATATGGCCCAGTGAGAGAGGAGCAAGGTTGGAGAATAAGGACAAATGTGGATCTACAGGAACCCTTTGGACAGGCATATGTTGTGGTGAAAATTAAGCAGGTGATTATAAGATGGGCAGGACACGTACAGAGAATGCCAGAATCACGTAGTGTCAAAAAGGTGTTTACACAAAGACCGGATGGAAGAAGGAGAAGAGGAAGACCCAGGAGACGGTGGATAGATGATGTGAAAGACGACCTTAGGAGTCTGGGAATCAGGAACTGGAGAAGGAAGGCGGAAGATAGAGATGAATGAAGGCAGGTGATAAAGGAAGCCAAGGTTCTTCAGTGACTGTAGCGCCGACCAGTAAGTAAGTAAGTAAGTAAGTAAGTAACAGTTCATAGGTTACAGGTATAATACCGACCGAAGTAGCTTACGCGCCCTATTTTACACGGCCAAGGGATCAAATGGGTTTGATCTCCGCTGTCGGCCGTACTTGAAATATATACTGCTCAAAAAAATTAAAGCACCACTTTTTTCAAAGCCCACCAAATTTGGAAAGTTGACTGTACAAGGTCGAAATCTCAGTATGACGTTTGCCCCGACGCCTACCAAGCACATGCTTCAGCACAACTCCCCAACTTGTGTGGTTTCGGGATAGCGCCCCAAAAACCAGACCATTTTGGAAAACCGTAAATTGAAGTTTGCGAAAAACGCTATAGGACTTGTCGCAGGTTGCCAAAGCAGTCGAAAATGAATGAGTCTTGCTCTTAAGGTTCCACGAACACGTTGAAATCGTTACATTTGACGTTTGGGCATTTTCAACCCCCTTCATCATCCCCTAAACATGGACTACCATTGGGGGCGCCTGAGAAGGTACCGGATGTGTTTAATCACCTGAAAACCTGCACACCGTCCTCAGTTGCTGATTGCAGTAAGTTCTTAAGGCCTCCGGCAATGTTCACCCCTCCTAACACCCTCAACTGGCAAGGGACCAAACCACCCCGTCTTGATTCACCCCTAAGGAAGGTTTAAATCGAGATTTTTATCAGTGCTGCTAATGGGGGGACTTCCCCTAACGTTTCATAAGAGGACTTGCGCCTGTGTCGCCACCCCTTCCCTTGCTACCCCCTTTTGTATGATTTTTCGAATCAGGCCCTTTTTAAGGGCTGAAATGAGGTCTTAATCGCTAAAAGGGCAGTAAAGGTCCTTAGAAGTAGTGGTGACACGAAATCAACCCCTTCCGATGTTTGATTGACATTCCATCCCCCAAAGTTGACATTTTTGCACCCTCAACCCTCCCTGTCTGGACACGTAACGCGTCATGGCAGAGTTTTCAGAGTTGGATCAAAATGAAGCTTATGGCCTGAAATGGAGCCCAAAACAGCAGGTTGGATGGAAATTCATCGGTAGGGTGGGAAACGGGACCAAAAAGTTTTCAAAAATGTTAACAGCCTCTAGTAAGTACACCAATGCATAGGCAACCCACATCACGTCATTTTTCTCCCATTGCCAAACTTTGTAACCTATTGCCGATCATAGGCAACCCACACGCACGGACGTGATGTGGGTTGCCTATGCATGGGCGTACTTACTGTAGGCTGTACACTTTTTTGAAAAATTTTGGTCCTGTTTCCCAACCTACCGTTGAATTTCTATCCAGCCTGCTGTTTTGGGCTCCATTGCAGGCCATAAGCTTCATTTTCATCCAACTCTGAAAACTCTGCCATGACGCATTACGCGTCCAGACAGGGAGGGTTGGGGGTGAAAAAATTTCGAATTTGGGGGACGGAATGTCAATCATCGATCGGAAGGGGTTGATTTCGTGTCACCACTACTTCTAATGACCTTTACAGCCCTTTCAGCGATTAAGACGTCGTTTCAGCCCTTAAAAAGGGCCTGATTCAAACAATCATACAAACGGGGGTTGCAGGGGAAGGGGTGGTGACAAAGGCACAGTTCCTTTTTTGACACGTTAGGGGAAGACCCCCCCCCCCCCCATTAGCAGCACTGATAAACATCTCGATTAAAACCTTCCTTAGGGGTGAATCGAGAATGGGTGGTTTGGTCCCATGCCAGTTGAGGGTGTTAGGGGGTGTGGACATTGCCGGAGGCCTTAAGAACTTACTGCAATCAGCAACTGAGGACGGTGTACAGGTTTTCAGGTGGTTAAACACACCCGGTACCTTCTCAGACGCCCCCAATGGTAGTCCATGTTTAGGGGATGATGAAGGGGGTTGAAAATGCCCAAACGTCAAATGTAACGATTTCAACGCGTTTGTGGAACCTTTAAGAGCAAGACTCATTCATTTTCGACTGCTTTGGCAACCTGCGACAAGTCCTGCAGCGTTTTTCGCAAACTTCAATTTGCGGTTTTCGAAAATGGGCTGGTTTTTGGGGTGCTACCCCGAAACTACTCAAGTTGGGGAGTTGTGCTGAAGCATATGCTTGGTAGGCGTCAGAACAAACGTCATACTGAGATTTCGAGCTTGTAGGTCAACTTTTCAAAATTTGGTGGCCTTTGAAAAAAGTGGTGCTTTAATTTTTTTGAGCAGTATATAATCTTATGTTGTTGTTTCATATTTTCAACCCCAGGAAATTTCCAGTACTTTAATTCCTTCAAGATCATGACCGCGTCCTTTGCACTAGGGCTGGTACGTTTAATCGATTAATTTAAGTTATCGGATAATCGATTAATCGAAGAAGAAACATCGATTAACTGCTACAAAACGATTAATCTATTGTGTGTTTAATCGATTGGTCGTTTAATCGATTATTCGGTTGGTTGAATAATTTATTAATTGTTTTGTAGATTAATCGATGTACTGTGCTTCGCTCCTTTCGCTACACTCTCACAGAAGCAATACAGACATTTAATTAATTAAAATGTAATGTGCCGGTACCTTCTTTGTAAAATTAGGCTAAAACAATGTAAAACAAAAATGTTCTTGTCCTAAATTGTAAACAATGAATATGAATTCGAAATCTTTGCTGAAAACTCTTCGTTTTCTTTTTTCAAAATTCTTCCCAATTTGATTGATGTTAGTCCTTCCACTGTCACTGACTCTTACTTGGTTATTGTTAACATAAACAAGGAAGGGCACTTCGTAAATTTAGGCAAAAAAATAAAACTTTATAATTATTTATTATTCGATTAGTATAGTAATCGATTAATCGAATATCGCTTATTGCCAGCTCTACTTCGTACTCCTCCCTCAATTTTCATTCATTTCTTCTTCCATTAACTTCTGTGATGAGGTTAATCTTCAAGAAGGGTATCCGGCCGTAAGAACCAGCCGCCACATAGAAACTCATTTCCGGCCTTATAAAACGGGAATAATAAGGCGAGAACAGACATAGTTTTCAAGTATAATACCACTGATATATCCTTCATTTAGGATGAGTTGGTATACACGTTAACCTTAAGCATAAGACTAGCTAGGGAATACTGAAAGGTATAGTTTCAAAATATGCAGCCACTGGTCAACACTGATTCATTACCAGCTAGAAACCCGGGGGTCCAGATCCCACATAGTTGAAGGAGCACAAAACCTAAAAATTATATATCCCCTAACCCTGATACAGAAAATTCATAATCATTAAAATGATATGTTGCATGAAAAAGTATCATGAAAAAATGTTTGATCCCCCTCAAATAGAAGCATTTGAAATGTGGTGTTACAGGAGAATAATGGAGATCAGATCGGTAGATAGAGTAAAAAATGAAGAGGTATTAAGACGAGTGGGAGAGGAGAGATGTTTCTGGTGACTGCTAATGAAGAGAGGAGATAGGTTGGTAGGACACATACTAAAACACCCAGGAATATCAAACACAGGTTGAATGGAGGGGTCTAGGACAAGAACTGTCGGGGTAGACTAAGGCTAGAATATGGTAAACAGGTTGCCTCCCATGTAACGTGTGGTACCTATGTAGAGAGGAAATGATTAGCTCAGGACAGGGGGCTTGGAGAGCTGCATAAAGCCAGTCAAAAACTGAAGACTCGAACACACACTCTTTGGGACCCCTGCCACCTTGTATATGCAATACTTGCATTGCCCGGGTTAGGAATTCCAATAAAGAAACGAACTTTAATCCGCTTCGTTTCGAAGTGGCTAGCATACTTGGCTGACACCGTAGAGGGTTCTATTCCCGGCTCTGCCAGATATTTAATTCTGGTCTGAGGGCTGAAACGGGGTACACTCAGCCCCGTGAGGCAAAACTGAAAAAAAGGTGGGTTCGATTCCTATCTCAGCCATCCTGGAAGTGGTTTTCCCACTTCTACTCCAGGCAAATTCCGGGATAGTGCTTAACTTGGTGCCTCAATTACAAATACACACATTGGTACAGACATCACAGTTACATGGGTTATAAGACATATTCAACACATATCCATGTACCTAATGGGGCTACATGGCCACGATGTTGCAAAGCCCCTAAAAGAATTAACAAAGAAACGAACCACGTTACAGAATTATATCAACACATCATTGAAGATTACGCTTACCGACCTAATATTTGAGTGGAAATCGTTATACTTTACCACACGCTCTGAAATCTGGTGTTATACCGTATATACATATAACAATGGAAATGCTGATATCAAATATATTTCAAACGATATTCATATGATTTTCTATTATGCAAAATTAGTTTGTACTTTCAAATGCTTCCGAGCACTGCATTAAACTTCTGGTAACTTAGGCTAATAGTAAAAATTTCAGTGAGTATAGATAGATTGGTGATTAAATCCAATATTTTTCCTGTACTATTGGGACGAATTGGAAGGTATTGGCACAAACCACACCTTCGAACTTCCTCTGGTTTAAGAGATTGAGTTTTGTGGAACATACACCTTAGCGTTTTATATAACATGATGTTCCTATTAGAATGAAAATTGGTGGCGTGTTATATTGTTTTTCAAGGCAAAGGATATGTTATTTTTAATTTACGAAAATAATGGGGGATTAGGTTGGAAGGGGGAGGGGGTCAGAGCACAAAATGAATATACATGGGTTGGTTTTTTAGTTTTGGCACCAATGCTTCAGTGCCAAATTGCAACAATGTTGGGCGCTGCCACTTTTACCTACGGTTGCTGCCCTGCATCCCCTCCCTCAGAGAACATGACCACGCCCGTCCTCACCACCGCTCGTGCGCAGTCGCGCCTGTTAGATGAGTAGTGTGAGACCAGTGCTCGCGAAAGACAGTCGTAATATTTTCCAAGCAGGAGCAGAGAACGTGGATAAAAATTCAGTGTGCTAGGGGTCGCAGTGCTAAACAGTGTCACCGAGGATTGCAGGAAGCGTGCGATGCAGCTGCGTTACCGTTCAGAACGGTAGCAAGATGGGTTGCAGCCTTTCGAGATGGGCGCGAACGTGTGGAGCACATGCCTCGATCTGGTCACCCACCAGTAAGTGATGACAATGTACAGATGGTGTCCGCGTTAGTCGAGGTGGATCGGAACGTAACGATTCGTCAATTAGAGCAAGATACCGGACTGGCGCATTCAACTGTCCTCCACATCCTGAAGGAATTACTGAAAATTAGGAAGGTTGCGTCCAAATGGGTTCCTCATGACTTAACCGACATGCACAAATGGCTGCGATATGACGCTTGTCGTATGCACTTGCAGCGTTATGAGCGCGAAGGAGAGGCCTTCTTACGGCTTATCATAACCATTGACGAGACGTGGGCCAGATCTTATGAGCCACAGTTAAAACGCCAATCGAACGAGTGGCGGCACCACGGATCGCCACGGAAACAAACAGTTCGACCAACCCCCACCAATGTGAAAGTAATGTTGATTCTTGCCTATGATTGGGATGGTGTGATCATTCACCATACTGTTCCCCGAGGGTAAACCGTTAATGCGGCGTACTATTGTTCGTTTCTGCAAGACCATCTCCGAGGAGCTCTGAGAAGGAAACGGCGCCACCACTTGGTTACACCGCCCATCGTTCTGCATGACAATGCTAGGGCACATACAGCAGGCGTTGTGTCGTCATTGTTGGATCGCTGGGGCAGGGAGGTCCTCCATCACCCCCCCCCCCCCCATATTCTTCCGACATCAGTCCCTGCGACTATGATCTCATCCCGAAGATGAAGATGACAATGCGCGGGGAGCGCTTCCGTACCATTGAAGACGTTAAGCAGGCTGCCGAGCACTCTCTTCGTACCATCAATAGATTGGGCAGTGCCAACGGGATCCAACGACTTCCGCATCACTGGGAACACGTTGTACGCAACGGTGGGGACTACATCGAGGGTCTGTGAAACTTGGAACCATCTAAGTGAGTTATTCATCCAGTTATAACTAAGGTGCCAAAACTAAAAAAACAACCCATGTATATTATATGTAGTCTTATAGGTATAAACGAGTTTTAAATGACCATACTCTATATATTTAATTCTAGTTGTGGTCTTAAGAGGACAACATCTTGGATTTCTTGAAAAGTCAACGGAATATATGTATTTGTTTAAACAAGTAAACAATACGATAGCCCCTGCAAGAGCTGTGTCGCATCAATCCCGCATAGTAGTAAATCCGGGCAGGTTATCTATACACATGAGGTGTCACAAGTAACCGATCGTAACAATTGAGCATTCAACAAATACGTTGTTTAAATTACCGCGTTATTAACAGGGTTCTTCCCCAAAACAAAAGTATATTTTTCCTGTATAGATATAACTCCCTGAAATATTTTAATAAACGCATCTATTGATTAAGTATCCAACTTAATTATAACCCCCCCCCCTCTGTGCACCCCCCCCCCTTCTGTGCCCTCCCCCCCCCCCCCCCGTTCCAATATTTTTGGACCAAGTATTAAGATTTCCGTATGTTCTTCATAACCATCAATTTTAATGTGATGCGGACTAAGAAACAAAAATACTTGTTATCAGACAAATCGGATACACACCCAAGTATACGGGACTTATGGCCGAGATGTCCCAAGCCTCTGAAATTAATTAACATCAAACAACGAAAAGACATCCAAATACAAAGAGATAGCCTGTAGCTTTGTGTAACTAAGCGTTTTCTGAATGACCAAATTAATTGTGCTCCAAATAAATGCTCAGGGAAAGTTTTGAGATATCCTTGAAGTTCCTTCTTAAATCTCATCGTGATTATTACACTAGCGAAGCACAAGGGTACCACTAACGTTCTGGCCACGGCAAATTCCTGCCACTTTACAATTTGTCAAACTCATACTTTTTCAGTGGTCCAGCTTTTGTGTACTGGCCACGGCAGAATCCTACCACTTATAATTAATGATAACTTAATTGTTTACTGTTTATCTTAAAAAGCAATAATTGATATAAGCTTAGTGTGGTTTGACCACAACATTTTTAAAGTTTAAATACTCAAAGCATTTCTCCGAGTGCACTCGTTACTTTCGAACATATTTTCAATTCTTTTGTAGTAGGCTAATTAACAATATTATCATTACAGCCATAGGTGGCTCCTTAATCTTAAAACCTTTACTAGATTTTGTCTTATTATAGTTGTTACATTTATGTATTGTATTCTTAAAATAAAATCGAGTCTTTCCAATCTGTTCCTCATATTGATCTCTCTCTCTTTGCTCTCCCTCACTTATTTCTCCATACTTTTGCGTTTCATCTACCCTATTTTAGTAGTTGTACCTACCCAATTACTCCACCTGGTACTATGTACATAGTGTAATTACAATTGAGTGGTTCCTCAAATGTGAGAGGTTCGTGATAGAAGTTTCGTCATGTGATTTTACCGTTAAATTCTTGAAAATTAAATGGGGCTTTTAGTAGTGAAGAGTTGGCTAAATCCTCAATACTAAAGGAAAAATTTCAGTACTATGAATAAAGAATTCATAGCAGAAAATCAATGCACTAATGCTACAGTATTTATGTCATAATTCAATACAAGATATTCATTTAAAACACATACTCAAATCACTTGGTAATAATTGCGGTACTAGGGTTCAATTCGCACTAGTTCGCTTGAATCCACTGTATGGTGCGTCTAAGTTCTCAGAAATCAGTGTATCCTCAACTTGGAAGAGGCATGTTACATAGAGATAAGTACTGCAAATTTAAGATTTAACATTAGTAATGTTCTGGTTTGTAGTTATTTCTTCATTGTTTAATGACCAGGAATATCTTCCTCATCAACCTCGTGTATGTGTGGGAAACATGTATAATAACATGTGTTATTGTATTGAGTGTAACTGAGTTTAGTTGGAGCTGGTTTTTCACATAATTAATATCAAGTAATGAGGTAGGGAATGATAATGATTAATTAAGCATGAAATATTTAATCAGTAACCTGTTGACAGGTAAAATACACAAAATAAGTTTTATATTAAATTCCTGAAATGCCAGAAATGTCATGTGAATTGGCTGGTACTCAGTACCATCTTCAGCAGTATGACCATCTTCTCTAGCCACCTCAAGTAGGCCTAATGATAATGAAGCGTAATTACGCCCCTTTCATCTACTCCGGCTTTAGAGATGCTGGGGTGACAGGATATTTCCTAAAACGTGAAATTCTTCTATGGCAACCCCACCTTCTTCCGAAGGGTGTCCCTCGATGGAGTAAATCCTTCTTCTGACACCTGGTATTCTCTGTCCATAAAGAATTTGATATTCTCAGAGAGTTAAGAACTTCGTCATAAGAGTTAAACTCCCGAAGATAATTATTTCAAAATTCAATAATAATAATACAAAATAATAGTATCAGTAATAAAGTAATCAAAATTGTAATAATAATAATAATAATAGGTCTAGCAATAATAATAATAATAACGTTATGGGTTTTACGTCCCTTTTATCTACTCTGGCTTTAGAGATGCCGGGGTGTCGGGATTCCACCC
Organism: Meconema thalassinum; assembly: GCA_946902985.2. Lineage (NCBI taxonomy): Eukaryota > Metazoa > Arthropoda > Insecta > Orthoptera > Tettigoniidae > Meconema > Meconema thalassinum. The sequence goes on from OX336389.2 coordinate 1,091,540,629, forward strand.
TGAAAGTGATCATTAACGTGTAAGCAAAGTTATTGACCCGGATTTCTCTCTTTTAATTAGGGGCAGATGACCTTGCAGTTCCGCTCCCTAAAACAACATTAACTAACTCTGTTTTAACCATCCTCAAAGGTCAGCCATCTACGCTAGAATTCGACTCCGCAACCTTGGACACAACAGGCGAAACTTGACAACTGCACTGCAGATTCTCATTATTCCCTTTCTATGTTCCATTGTCATTAACACTGCATATAGAACAACTTCAAATTAGGTATTAGTAAATATCTCTGCAAACTCAATACGGATAAGCCCTGAAGTGTACTGACACTACTACTGGAAGGTTGTTATACCGCATATTATCATAGGATATCAAAGAAGCAAGCAACCTCATAAGCCTGGAAACATTTCTCTCCTCAGAGGAACAAAACTAATGTAAAGTTATGTTTAGTTACTGAAGAATTAACCGTGGAGAGATTGAGCAGTGTCTCCCCTACTTGTAATCCCGTATAACAACATTTTTATTCATTCATACACTAAACAGTACCATATATTCATTCAGTACGCTGGTAATAGTAAAGTAAATAAATGAATCAATCCTTCTGTAGGAATCATTTACCTCATTTGGCGCTATTCTTAATTATATAACATAAATGAAAGTTAGGTCCCTGAATTGGGTGATAGCCAAATCAGCATGATCCATTGCTTTCCTATTCAAAGAGTGTACTTAGTTGAGAAAGTTTGTGTTATATTGCTAGATCTCTTACGTGATTGGCATGATACATCATTTGAGTTGAGGGCATTTCACCGCGATTCATGAGCCACCTTCAGTAACATCGTTCCTAAAGATCGGAAGCAAAGAAAAGACAGATGTAACCTCTAGTGTAATTCTTTCGTCAGACACATATTATGTTAAATTGATTAAGCAATATCCAAGTTTAGTAGCTGATGGATGAATAGGACACGAATTGTGGATTTTAATTTGTTTCATGAATTCGCATGTTCACAATCTTCAGCTTGCATTAAGAAGAAATGCGAGTGATTCTTTTTATTATAGAAAGCTATTCAGTCGGTCAACTCAAATTGTGCCCGATTACCTTAGGCAGGAAAACAAACATTTCAACGTCCTAACCTGAAAGACATATTCCATGAGATATTTATCACACAATCACACGCTTTTATGTACAAAAAGGGGGAGGGTAGTTTTTGTGCAAAAAAAGCGTGTTATTTTGTGATAAGAAAAGCTTTCTATAATATACATGAGCAACACTGAAAAATAGTTTTTAATGCTTCAATGATTATTTTTATGTACAATGGGTTCATCATGCTAATATCGGTAGGTTAGCCAACCTGTTACAGCAATCTAATATTTCAATTCACATAATTTAAATTGTTTCCATTTCGATGTATGAAAAATATTAGGGCTGTTCTATTCTTGTTTGTTCAGCGAATAGTTCATGTTGACCATTACATGTTTCTTAGTAATTTGATGAGTAGACCTTGGCTATATGATTTACTATTCAGGAGGCATTCTCAACGGGGCTAAACCACCACGTTGTCTAAGCTCCTCAAATGAAACAACAACAGAAATTCTCAAAGTCCCCAGTTTTGTTTGTTGAAAAACAAAATTAAAGGAATTATATTACAACAAAGCCTCCGTGGCTTAGGCGGCAGCACGCCGGCCTCTCACCGCTGGGTCCGTGGTTCAAATCCCGGTCACTCCATGTGAGATCTGTGCTGGACAAAACGGAGGCAGACAGGTTTTTCTCCGGGTTCTCCGGTTTTCCCTGTCACAATTTCATTCCAGCAACACTCTCCACCATCATTTCATTTCATCTGTCATTCATTTAATCATTGCCCCAGAGGAGTGCGTCAGGCCTCGGCAGCCGGCACAGTTCATATCCTCGCCGCTAGATGGGGGCTTCATTCATTCCACTCCTGACCCGGTCGGAGACTGGAAGCAGGCTGTGGATTTTCATTCATATTACAACAAATGTGGGATATTACTGTGAGTAGCATACAGGCTAACCACGCCGAGTTTTGTAAAAGTTGGCTGAATATGAGTAGGTATAATAAGCCGAAGCTGGAGCAGGGCTAATGTGCAAGATGGCCGCCGTGTGAGTCCAAGTCGATATTTCACGAACCCATGGTCGGATTTGAACAAATGAGGTGTGGTAGGACTCGGGCTAACGCACTCTTTCCTCTGGACGAATTATTTCAACCATAAAAATAAAACCTACCCCTACTAGGGGGTGAAATTGTAATATTTTAACAAAAGTCGCCTTCCAAATGCGACAGACATGGGGCCCGATACCAATATGAAATTAAATGTTGTTCCTCATGAAAAACATGTAAGACCTGAATGCCCGCTATGAATTAACATTTTTGTTTTTTGTTTCTACGCACGCGCACTTGGGGATTTTGTAAGAGGGCGGGCTTTTTGAATAATGATTTGTAAATGATTTATTTAAAAAATCGAAAACTAATAGGTCATGCGCTTTTTAATATCTCATGAACCAATAAGTCTAGGGACTTGTATGTGGGGTCGTTGGACTTGGGTAATGCCCTCTTTTTAATGTATTTTTGAAATGTTGTCAAAAGGGCCTAAATACACTATTGTTAATATCTCACAAACGAATAAGGCTAGGGACTTGTATGAGGGGTTGTAGGACTCAGGGACTCCTATAGCCCCCCTAATGCAACCAAAGGAGCAAAAACTAATAGGTCATTGGCATTTAAATATCTCGCAAACCAATAAGGTTAGAGACGTGAACGAGACGTCCAAAGACTTGAGATAATGTCCTCTTTTGAATGTTATATTAATTTTTGCAAAAATATTTTACAAAGGGCCTAACACTATACATGTTTAAAAAATGTTCATAAAGAGTGGTAGTAGACAGAGCGACATTACCGGTTCTGTACATGCGTTTAAACAAGCCTGTTACCGGCCACGGTGGCCATGCTCCTAAAAAATCAATGGATATTTTAACAGGACAGCTGGCTAGCATAAGATGATTCGTTTTCCGATCTTTCTTATGGCAGACTGATTGACTGAAATAACCCAAAACTGCTAGGTCATTGACCTGAGATTTTATAAGCCAATAATCAGATTTGGACACATGAGGTGGCTTAGGACTTAACATGACATTTTCTTTGCTAAGGTGCATCAATTTACTCAAATATCCCAAAACTGCTAGGTCATTGACCTGAGATTTTATAAACCAATAATCAGATTTGGACACATGAGGTGTCCTAGGACTTGACATGACATTTTCTTTGCTATGGTTCATACATTTACTCAAATATCCCAAAACTGCTAGGTCATTAACCTGAGATTTTATAAACCAATAATCAGATTTGGACACATGAGGTGTCCTAGGACTTGAAATGACATTTTCTTTGCTATGGTGCATACATTTACACAAATATCCCAAACCTGCTAGGTCACTGACCTGAGATTTTATAAACTAATAATGGGATTTGGATATATGTGGTGTCCTAGGACTTTTATGGCTTAAGAATTTTTCCTAAAGACTCAAAACGATAAGGTCATGGACTTTTGTTTCCCCCCTATATATTGCAAACCCATAATGTTAGATGTTTATGGTGAGTGATGAAACATAGCTAGGTAGAGAAACAAGTATTGTAAGCTACAAGTACAGTGACTGACATGTTGTTGACCATTGGAACTTGTTTTCAAACCAGACTAGTATAGTAGGAGTATAGGTTGCAGGCATTGCATGAAAAACGGTGTTCACAAAATCTGATTTATTGATTCAAGAATTAAGAGTAGACTGTCTTTTATTTGATCGTTTAAAGAGGCTACCTAAAAAAACAAAATAGTAACTATATCAAACTAAACCAAAACCCAATCCATACCCAACCGAACCAAACCGAACTAAACCGAACCAAACCTAATCGAGAACAATCCAAGGGTTTAAATGTAAAACTTGTGGGTGAATGATGTCATTGGTAATGTCCGAAGTAAAGGGATAACGCTCTACCTTTAAAGGGTGAGGTAAAGCTAGCGCATGATGCTAATGCACACACTCAAGTACATAGAGCACACACAACTATCCCATGCTGTTTTTTATGGGTTGACTGTTAAAACTTGCTCAGTGGTTATTGGGCAAAATGGTTGCTACACACAACAAGCATTAAGTACTTGATGCTAATAATTTATACACGCACTGACAAGAAACTAAACTAAAGTGTCTTGCTAGCAGTGCTCAGACAGTAGGCAAATGACAGAAATGCTTGACTAACAGAAATACAATCATTTCCGGTTGTCTAATGTTACCAGCTAACCATTTTATTCTGCAGTGGCGGGCAGTTGTGCCTTTTGCACTGGAGACCTTAACTCAATTTCCAGCTTTGAGGCCTAGAACGAATCAAACTAAGAAACAAGGGCATGGTGGTGCAGTGGTTAAGCCGTTAGCCTTTTCACTAAGATACACTAGGGTTTGATTTTAGGTTAATATGTATGTCATAAACATATAAAAAAGTAGATATAATTTTTAAAACTGATTACACTTGTCTCTTTTCAAATTATTATTTGGATTACAAATACAAATGTGGGCTGGGTTTGATATACAGTTAATGATGCTTATCGCACACTAGACTGTGAGAAAGACAAATGAGCAAAAAGGTGTAGGTAGAGCAGTTGTAAAATCGCTATATTTAGACAACTAAATAGCGGTTTTATGAACTGACATAGCTATGTCGCATAAACAGCGCAGGATACAATCCAGCAACTAAAAGTTGTATCTTGTGGAACAAAGAAAACACACCCATGCCTCGATGGGTAACAAACGTGTGTAGATGAATGACCTATGCATTAGCCTACCATGAAGAGAAGCTGTGTTTTTTGTTTTGTTTTATTGTTTAGAGACATGGCTTTTTGTAACTAGTAGATTTAGTATTTTGTATTTTTTAAATATTTGTTTTTGTAATTGTAAATAGCGGTTTTTTTTGTAAATAGTGGAAACCACTTTTTTGTAGTGGTAAATGTTAAATTTTTAACTAAAAGTTCTATCGAATGTGTGTGCATGTTAAGAATGTTCTTTAGTGATAAATAGCGTGGTTGTGATTGTTTCGAAAGACAGGTATGGTTGTGTGAATGTATGACTATAGAGAGAAAGAGAGGGACAGAGAGAGAGAAAGCTTGTGTATGTGTGAGGGTAGTATTGATTGTTTTACCAGAGCAAATACAGTGGTGTAGGGTGGGGAGGGGGGAAAATTAACACTTATATATGAATGGTAAATAGTAATTATGTTTTTTTCAAGAGTTTCTTTTTCAAATGCAGTGGTAGATTGGTGTTATTTTGTAAAACACTCTTACTTGCAGTAGTAATAAGCCTCTACGTTTCTGCAAACACATAGACAGACTGCACTATCACCATGGTCAAGCACTTGCATTAAGATCATTTACAAAAACTTAAAATGAAAAAAATATGTTTCACAAATATGAACTTTTGACGTATACAAAATGAAAAAAAAAATGTGTAAACAGCACAATGGAAAATCTATGTTTCCATATTGACAAAATTTTAAAAACTTTAAACTAACATTAAAAAAAATGGGAAATTGACAAATGGGTAAACAACAAAATGGAAAACCCATGTTTCCATCTCATGAAATTCAAAAAACTTTAAACTAACATTTTAAAAAGTGTAAATGGAAAATTGACAAATGGCCATGTGTAAATTGTGAAAATGAAAAAAAATGAACAAATGGCTATCATTATTTCTAAAAATTAAATAACATGGTGCTGTATTGTTGAGTTGTGAATCAAAACCCCTCTACTTATTTGGATCACCCGAGACAGAGTAGACATGTTTCAGTCCTCATACCACTTTTAAAATTTTGTGTTAAAGATGGGAATTGATCCCAAGAGCTTTAGAGTGCCAGTTAACTATGGTAACTATTATACTTTAAAGGCAACTTTACACTACTCTTAATGAATATTTGATTTAAGATTTTGTGAAAAGATCAAACCATAATGTCATTGACTGAAAATGTTTGGTAACTAATTGTTAAAGAAAGACATAAGGATTTGTATTACTTGGAATTATGCTTTCTATAGTGTAAATTATTTAGATTTTAGATATTAGAATTTAGATATTGGATTTTAGAATTTTAGGTAAAGACGAAACTAATATTGACTATTTATTATACACTGGAATGTAGATAGAAAAATGATTAGACTACATGTTAAGATGTTAAGAATTGACTAACCAAACATGAGTTAGCTACCAGGGAGACTATGCTTGTTATTGACCAGTGAGTAGGTTTTTAGAAAACCGTTTGCTATTTCGGTTATATACAACGGATGCTTAGACCTATTGACGATGATGATGATTGAGTCTTCAGTCTTTTGACTGGTTTGATGCAGCTCTCCATGCCTCCCTGTCCTGAGCTAATCGCTTCATCTCTACATAGCTACCACACCCTACATCCGAGGCAATCTGTTTAACATATTCTAACCTTGGTCTACCCCTACAGATCTTGCCCTCGACCCTTCCTTCCATAACTAAGCTTGCTATTCCTGGGTGTCTTAGTATGTGTCCTACTAACCTATCTCTTCTCTTCATTAGCAGTCGCCAGAAACATCTCTCCTCTCCCATTCGTCTTAATAACTATTCGTTTGTAACCCTATCTACCCATCTGATCTTCATCATTCTCCTGTAACACCACATTTCAAAAGCTTCAATTCTCCTCTTTTCTTCTGCACCAATAGTCCAAGTTTCACTTCCATAGAGCGCCACGCTCCAGACAAAGGCTTTCAAAAATGACTTCCTAATACCTAAATCTATATTCGATGTCAACAGATTCCTTTTTTGTAGAAATGCTTTCCTTGCCTGAGCCAACCTACTTTTTATATCCTCTTTGCTTCGTCCATCACTGGTTATTCTGCTTCCTAAGTAACAGAAGTCTCCTACTTCCTTCAGCTTTTCACCTGCCAATTTGATCTCCATAGAGGTTTCTGATTTATTTCGGCTGCATTCCAGTATTTTTGTTTTACATTTATTAATTTTCATCATGAATTCTTTCCGTAAGACGGAGTCCATACCAGTCGAAAACTCATTCAAATCTTCAGGCTTATCGCCCAAGATGACGATGTCATCAGCAAATCTCAGAGTTGAAATTATTTCTCCTTGAATCTTAACTCCCACTTTAAATTTTTCTCCAATTTCCTTCATTGCTTGTTCAATGTAAAGATTGAAAAGTATGGGTGATAAGTTGCAGCCTTGCCTTACACCTTTCTGAATACCAGTTTCTCTCTCATGTCCTTCAGCTCGAATGACTGCTGTCTGGTTTCTGTATAGATTGTATATCACCCTCCTATCCCTGTACTTTATTCCAATAGATTTCAAAATGTCAAACAATTAGTCCAATCAACGTTATCAAAAGCCTTTTCTAAGTCTACAAATGCCATGAACGTTCTCTTATCTTTCCTTATTCTACCTTCCAAAATCAGCCTAAGATTTAGTACAGCTTCCCTTGTTCCTACATTTCTCCTGAAACCAAACTGGTCTTCACCCAACTCCGATTCCATCTGGCTTTCAATCCTCTTGTAAATTATTCTAGACAGGATCTTTGAAGCATGAGTAACCAAGCTGATTGTAGGGTAATCTTCACATCTGTCAGCTCCCACTCTCTTTGGTATAGGGATGATAACATTCTTCTTGTAATCAGGGGGTACCTCACCTCTCTCATAAATCCTACACACCAAGTGAAATAACCTGATCAGACCTTCATCTCCTATGCAGCGTAGCAACTCAATCGGTATATCATCTATGCCTGGTGCTTTGTTCCTGCTTAAGTCTTCCAATGCTCTGTCAAATTCTGATCTCAATATTAAATCTCCTTTTGTATCCTCATCAATTTCCTCCTCCCTTTCCATTACACGATTCTCAATCTCCTTTCCCTTATGCAATCACTCTATGTAAGATTTCCATCTCTCAACCTTTTCTTCCCTATCAGTTAGAGGCTTCCCATTTGTGTCCTTAATATTACAGCACTTAGTCTTCTTTTCTCCAAAAGTATTCTTAATCCTTCGATAAGCTGTGTCAACTTTTTCCTAATTTCAGACAATTTTCTATACCTGCACATTTCTCTTCCAACCATTCTTCTTTCGCTTCCTTGCACTTCTTGTTGACCTCATTTCTCAGACGTCTGTATTCTGCTTTCCCCTTTTCATCTCTTACATTCTTGTATTTCCGCCTTTCATCCATCAATTCTATTATATCCTGAGTGATCCATGGTTTTCTACCTATTCTTTCTTTCCTACCAATGTTTTCTTCTGCGGATTTTGTTATTTCATTCTTCAAAAGTGCCCATTCGTCTGCAATTGAAGTTTGTTTAGGGTTTTTCATTAGTCCTTCCTTTATACCCTTCTTGAATCTTTCGTTTACATCCTTTACTTTCAGTCTGTCTATTGCCCACCTTTTTGGCTTTTGAGTTTTCTTCAGTTTCTTCAACTTTAATCTGCATTTCATTCCAACCAGATTGTGGTCAGAGTTTATGTCAGCACCAGGATATGTTTTACAATCCAAAATCTGGTTTCGAAACCTCTGTTTGACCATAATGAAGTCGAATTGGTAACGCCCTGTATCTCCTGGTCTCATCCATGTGTATATTCTTCTATTGTGGTTATTGAATAAGGTGTTAGCTATGACCAACTCATGCTCGGTGCAGAATTCCATCAGCCTGCTTCCTCGATCATTCCTTTCACCTAATCCGAAATCTCCTACTATCTTCCCGTCTCTCCCTTTTCCTACCACAGCGTTCCAATCTCCCATTATTATAACATTTTCATCACCCTTGATATACCTCAGAATTTCATCAATTTCTTCGTAGACCTTTTCAACATCCTCATCATCAGCTTGACTGGTAGGCATATAGACTTGTACCACTAGGGTGCACGTAGGTTTAGTATTTATTTTTGCTACAATAATCCGTTCACTATATTGCTCATAATATTCCACCCGCTGTCCAAGTTTCCTACTCAATATGAGACCAACCCCAGCTTGGCCATTGTTTGATTTACTGATAATTACCCTATAGTCTCCTGACCAAAAGTCCTGTTCTTCCTGCCAGCGCATTTCACTAATCCCAACCAAATCCAACCTCAAACTATCCATTTCCCTTTCTAAGTTTTCTAACCTTCCACTTCCTAGCAGACTTCTAACATTCCACGCTCCGATCCGTAGAATATCAGATTTCCTCTTTGTCACTTCTGTGATGTTAACCCCCTCTCGAGTAGTCCCCACCCGGAGATCCGAACGGGGGACTAGTTTACCTCCGGATTGAAATTTTACAAGGGAGGAGGCCATCATCACATGTAATTATGCATAGAGAGGTGCATATCCTCGGGAATAGCATTACGGCTGTAGTTTCCTGTTGCTTTCAGACCTATTGAGCGACTATGTTAGCTAGACAAGACATTATACCAGAGACGATTAGGATACTTATGTAGCTCAGGCAAGGAAAGCATTTCTATATAAAAAGGAATCTGTTGACATTGAATATAGATTTAGGTATTAGTAATTTATTTTTGAATGACTTTGTCTGGTGTGTGGCACTCTATGAAAGTGAAACTTTGACTATTGGTGTAGCAGAAAAGTGGAGAGTTGAAGTGTTTGAAATGTGGTGTTACAGGAGAATGATGAAGATTAAATGGGTAAATAGTGTTACAAACAAAGAGGTATTAAGACTAGTGGGAGAGGAGAGATGTTTCTGAAGACTGCTAATAAAGACAAGAGATAGGTTGGTAAGACATACAGTATACTAAGACACTCAGGTATAGCAAGCTTAGTTATGGAAGGAAGGGTTGATGACAAGAACTGTAGGGGTAGACCAAGTTTAGAATATGTTAAACAGATTGCCTTGGATGTAAGGTGTGGTAGCTATATAGAGATGAAATGATTAGCTCATGACAGGGAGGCATGGAGATCTGCATTAAACCATTTAAAAGACTGAAGACTCAAACAACAACTTGTAGAGCTTACCAATATAATGTTGTGTAATGGTAAATGTTAGTCAACGAACAGTAACGCATTTCTAAAACCCATGACACAATACCTACGAGCTTTTCTAAAATTATTTTAAAATGCCTTTAACCCTATATTAATCACTCAGTTCACAAGACTCGTAACTGCAATGTTTAGGGAAAACAAAAATTGTACATTTAAAAACGAGCAAGTGGTTGAGACAATGCACACTAGAACATTTTGTAAACACTCAAGTGCATAGAACGAATTACATTAATAACTGTCTGGTTGGCTGGGTGGTTAATGCGTTTGACTTAAGTTTAATTTTTTAGTACAAGGAAGCAAGGGTTTGATAGCAGGCACTGTTTATACTCAGCGCGATTGATAGTAGGCGCTATTGATAGTAGGCGCAATTTATAGTAGGCGTCATTGACCGTAGGTGCGATGTGTTGACTTTGATAGTGCTGAGGGATTTTTAGACGTTGACAACGGTCCTAACATAACTTTTTGAGGACATGATAAGTGTTTATGAACAAACACTGTACTATTTTGAGCAGTAATATAGTTTTTTAACTTGCTTTTTAGCATTTTGATGATTTTTTTGTAAACAGCGACCGTGGTTCGTTTGGAGCACTATATTGATGAACACTCACACTTAAAACCTTGTTTTTTTTTACTTTATAGATTGCCTTTACATTTTGTTGACCTCTCTTTTGAGCATGCCTGAATATTATTTTATTTACATTTTGACGGATATAGTTATAAGATTAGCTTTGATAGAGTGCACGTTACCTACCTTTGTTGGTTGTAGTAAGTTCCATAGTAGTAACTGACCTGTCAGTATGATGTTCACACTACAAAGGTTACAACTGTTTTGGTGACGGAGTGACTTACCATAAGCTTATATATTGGCTTATGTGTTGGCTTATGTGTTGGCTTTTGTGTTGGCTTTTGTGTTGGCTTATGTATTGGCTTTTGTGTTGGCTTTTGTATTGGCTTATGTATTGGCTTTTGTGTTGGCTTATATATTGGCTTTGTGTTGGTTTATTTGACAAGTTATTTTTTCAATGTATTGAGTGGATTTTCTGTTGGTCATGGAAAGTATTTTAGTCCTTTTTATTACAGCATAATGCTTACTGCCATGTTTGTAAACAAGAACATACAAAAATCCGAAAAAAATCCAAAGTACTCTAAGGTTAATCATTGACTCTCAACTCTTACTCTTACCTTTTATCCCAACGCCTAGAAGAAACATTATATTTTTTTTTTTTTCATAAAGGTGCATTGGGAAAGTAGGCTATATGTTTAAACTTAAAAAATATGTATAAAGTCATAGTGGGATAGAGGTAAGTGTAAGAGTTAACATGTGACTTTATATGATTTTTTTTTAGTTTAAACATATAGCCTACATTCCCAATGCACCTTTATGAACAAATTTTAAGATATAATGTTTCTGACTAGGCGTTGGGATAAAAGGTAAGAGTAAGAGCTGAGAGTCAATGATTAACCTTACAGTACTTATGGATTATTTTTTTTGAATTTTAGTATGTTGTTGTTGCTTACAAACATGGCAGTAAGCATTATGCTGTAATAAAAAGGACTAAAATACTTTCCAAGACCAAGAGAAAATCCACAAAATACATTGAAAAAATAACTTGTCAAATAAACCAACACAAAAGCCAATATATGAGCCCACACAAAATCCAGTACATCAGCCAATACAAAAGCCAACACAGAAGCCAATACATAAGCAAACACATAAGACAATATAAGTCACTCCATCACCAAAACAGTTGTAACATTTGTAGTGTGAACATCATACTGACAGGTCAGTTACTACTATGGAACTTACTACAATTAACAAAGGTAGGTAACGTGCACTCTATCAAAGTTAATCTTATAACTATAATCGTCAAAATGTAAATAAAATAATATTCTGGCATGCTCAAAAGAGAGGTCAACAAAATGTCAAGGCAATCTAAAAAGTAAAAAAACAAGGTTTTAAGTGTGAGTGTTCATCATTATAGTGCTCCAAACGAACCATGGTCGCTGTTTACAAAAAAATCATCAAAATGCTAAAAAGCAAGTTAAAAAACTATATTACTGCTCAAAATAGTACAGTGTTTGTTCATAAACACTAATCATGTCCTCAAAAAGCCATGTTAGGACAGTTGTCAACGTCTAAAAAACCCTCAACACTATCAAAGTCAACACATCGCGCCTACTATCAATCACGCCTTTTATAAATTGCACCTACTATCAATCGCGCTGAGTATAAACAGTGCCTGCTATCAAACCCTTGCTTCCTCGTACTAAAAAATTAAACTTAAGTGAAACGCATTAACCACTCAGCCAACCTGACAGTTATTAGTGTAATTCGTTCTATGCACTTGAGTGTTTACAAAATTTTCTAGTGTACATTGTCTCAACCACTTGCTCGATTTTAAATGTACAATTTTTGTTTTCCCTAAACATTGCAGTTACGAGTCTTGTGAACTGAGTGTTTAATATAGGGTTAAAGGCATTTTAAAATAATTTTAGAAAAGCTCTTAAGTATTGTGTCATTGGTTTTAGAAATGCGTTACTGTTCGTTGACTAACATTTACCATTACACAACATTATTTTGGTAAGCTCTACATGTTGTTGTTTGAGTCTTCAGTCTTTTAAATGGTTTAATGCAGATCTCCATGCCTCCCTGTCCTGAGCTAATCATTTCATCTCTATATAGCTACCAGACCCTACATCCAAGGCAATCTGTTTAACATATTCTAAACTTGGTCTACCCCTACAGTTCTTATCATCAACCCTTCCTTCCATAACTAAGCTTGCTATACCTGAGTGTCTTAGTATACTGTATGTCTTACCAACCTATCTCTTGTCTTATTAGCAGTCTTCAGAAACATCTCTCCTCTCCCACTAGTCTTAATACCTCTTTGTTTGTAAACCTATTTACCCATTTAATCTTCATCATTCTCCTGTAACACCACATTTCAAACACTTCAATTCTCCACTTTTCTGCTACACCAATAGTCAAAGTTTCACTTTCATAGAGTGCCACACTCCAGACGAAGACCTTCAAAAATAAATTACTAATACCTAAATCTATATTCAATGTCAACAGATTCCTTTTTATATAGAAATGCTTTCCTTGCCTGAGCTACATAAGTATCCTAATCGTCTCTGGTATAATGTCTTGTCTAGCTAACTTAGTCGCTCAATAGGTCTAAGCATCTGTTGTATATAACCGAAATAGCAAACGGTTTTCTAAAAACCTACTCACTTGTCAATAACAAGCATAGTCTCCCTGGTAGCTAACTCATGTTTGGTTAGTCAATTCTTAACATCTTAACATGTAGTCTAATCATTTTTCTATCTACGTACCAGTGTATAATAAATAGTCAATAATAGTTTGGTCTTTACCTAAGTTTCTAAAATCCAATATCTAAATTCTAATATCAAAAATCTAAATAAATTATAGTATAGAAAGCATAATTCCAAGTAATACAAATCCTTATATGTCTTTCTTTAATAATTAGTTACCAAACATTTTCAGTCAATGACATTATGGTTTGGTCTTTTCACAAAATCTAAAATTAAATATTCATTAAGAGTAATGTAAAGTTGCCTTTATAGTATAATAGTTAGTAAACAAAAAATTGGAGCTTTTCAGTCGGTCAACACGAATGTACCCAAAAAGAGCTGGGTTGTGCCCTAATCCTGAAATAAATTACATGAGATTAATAAATACACTAGGATGACCATTTTCGATCGTCAAGCGATCATCATCAGATCCATTACACTTAGACTATAACATCTATGTTTGAGAATACAGGTGAAAAATATTTACAATATGTACAATTATTTAGTTGCAGTATTGGTAATGCAACTGTCGGTGTATGCTAATTGTAGTATATCTAATGTTAGGTGAAATGCTAAAATGGTGATAAAAATCCGGAGTTTGTCTGTTTGGGGTGATTATATGGTTACACAAAATCAACCATGGTTATACTGTAATAATACTGGCTGATACTTATCCGATTTGTCTTCCTTACTGGAACTTCGAGCAGTTTCGTGTTCACTCTGGCACCAGTTTTGGTCGACTAACTGGACGAAACTGGTTTTTCCCTTTCTCCCCCCTTTTTTTCCTATGTGGTTTCTGAGGTCAGTGCAATGTTTATATGTGTGACGTTGCCAAGTCTAGATAAGAATGTATGTTATTGAATACAGGAAGATCTACAACTATTAAAGTCCGTGGAACTGTCTTCGCCACGCGTGGACTAAAAAGCCATTCACTAAGCGGTACACGGTCTATTGAAGACGTCCCGCCACCTTTAATACTGCCGCGGATACCAGCCTAGGTTTATTGCAGAAAAACGTACATAGTACACCTGATCCAGATAACATTTACCTATAACCATAACATCCGCTACCCCCCCCCCCCCTTTTAATCTAGCTTGGCTGTATCGTTAAGTTGTGTCTTGTTTCCGACAGGGTGTGTTTTCAGTAGAGTGAAAAGGGGTGAACTCTCCATAAAAGTGTGTTCATTTATATTGTTGGGATTGATTCGTTTGGCTAGGTGAATCTCGATTGTTTCCTCTATGTCGAGAGCTCTGCCTTTCGATTCGTGATGAATTATTTTCAGGTCAGTCTCGATTTTAGTAAAGCTGTGCCCCGTGTCACACATATGTTCGCATATGGCTGAATGTGTTCCGTATCTTATCGCATGCCTATGTTCATTATAACATATGTCTACTCGTCTTCCACTCTGTCCAATGTAATTAGCTTGACAACCAGTGTATTGGTATGTAATAGAATATACCCCTGACTTTGAATACGGGTCTTGTTTATTTAGATTACTATTTTGCAAGTGCCTCCCGGTCGTATTGTTCGTTGTGAATGCTATTTATATGCCTTGCTTTTTGAAAAGATTAGTGCTTGTATATGTGTTCGTATTCACATAGTTGAAGCGCGCAAATTTTTTCTCGGTACTGTCCGGCTTGGGAATCGTTTTATCTTTATTTTTATGTTTGGCTATAATTTGGTCTATTTTTCTTGGCGGGAAATTGTTTTCCTTTGCTATTTGCTTAATGGTTGTTATTTCCTTATTATAGTTGTCTTTTGACATGGGTATGTTAAAAGCCCTGTGCCCCATTGAGTTGATCCCCGCTAATTTGTGCGTACTGGGGTGATTAGACTGATTATCGATTGTATGCGAGGTTTGCGTGGCTTTCCGGAATATGGAATATGACAGTTCGTTATCTTTACTTTGTGAGTGCGTGTATAAATTATTAGCATCAAGTACTTAATGCTTGTTGTGTGTAGCAACCATTTTGCCCAATAACCACTGAGCAAGATTTAACAGTCAACCCATAAGAAAACAGCATGGGATAGTTGTGTGTGCTCTATGTACTTGAGTGTGTGCATTAGCATCATGCGCTAGCTTTACTTCACCCCCTAAAGGTAGAGCGTTATCCCTTTCCTTCGGACATTACCAATGACATCATTCACCCACAAGTTTTACACTTAAACCCTTCGATTGTTCTCGATTAGGTTTGGTTCGGTTTAGTTCGGTTTGGTTCGGTTGGGTATGGATTTGGTTTTTGGTTTAGTTTGATTCAGTTACATTTTTTTGTAGCCTCTTTTACCGATCAAATAAAAGATAGTCAACTCTTAATTCTTGAATCAATAAATCAGATTTTGTGTGCACCGTTTGTCATGCCATGCCTGCAACCTATACTCCAACTATCCTACAGTCTGGTTTGAAAACAAGTTCCAATGGTCAACAACATATAAGTCACTATACATGTAGCTTACAATACTTGTTTCTCTACCTAGCTATGTTTCATCACTCACCATAAACATCTAACATATATGGGTTTGCAATATATCGTTTTGGATCTTTAGAAAAAATTCATAAGCCATAAAAGAGAGTGTGTCATGTCGAGTCCTAGGACACCACATGTATCCAAATCCCATTATTAGTTTATAAAATCTCAGATCCATGACCTAGCAGTTTTGGGATATTTGAGTCAATGTGTGCACTATAGGAAATAGTATGTCATGTCAAGTCCTAGGACACCTCATGTGTCCAAATATGATTATTGGTTTATAAAATATCAGGTCAATGACCTAGCAGTTTTGGGATATTTGATTAAATGTATGCACCATAGCAAAGAAAATGTCATGTCAAGTCCTAGGCCACCTCATGTGTCCAAATCTGATTATTGGTTTATAAAATCTCAGGTCAATGATCTAGCAGTTTTGGGATATTTGAGTAAATGTATGCACCATAGCAAAGAAAATGTCTTGTCAGGTCCTAGGACACCTCATGTGTCCAAATCTGATTATTGGTTTATAAAATCTCAGGTCAATGACCTAGCCGTTTTGGGATATTTGAGTAAATGTATGCACCATAGCAAAGAAAATGTCATGTCAAGTCCTAGGACACCTCATGGGTCCAAATCTGATTATTGGTTTATAAAATCTCAGGTTAATGACCTAGCAGTTTTGGAATATTTGAGTAAATGTATGAACCATAGCAAAGAAAATGTCATGTCAAGTCCTAGGACACCTCATGTGTCCAAATCTGATTATTGGTTTATAAAATCTCAGGTCAATGACCTAGCAGTTTTGGGATATTTGAATAAATTGATGCACCTTAGCAAAGAAAATGTCATGTCAAGTCCTAAGCCACCTCATGTGTCCAAATCTGATTATTGGCTCATAAAATCTCAGGTCAATGACCTAGCAGTTTGGGTTATTTCAGTCAATCAGTCTGCCATAAGAAAGATCGGAAAACGAATCATCTTATGTTAGCCAGCTGTCCTGTTAAAATATCCATTGATTTTTTAGGGGCATGGCTACCGTGGCCGGTAACAGGCTTGTTTAAACACATTTACATAACCGGTAATGTCTCTCTGTCTACTACCACTCTTTATTAACATTTTTAACATGTATAGTGTTAGGCCCTTTGTAAAATATTTTTGCAAAAATAAATATAACATTCAAATGAGTACATTACTTCAAGTCTTTGGACGTCTCGTACACGTCTCTAGCCTTATTGGATTGCGAGATATTAAAATGCCAATGACCTATTAGTTTTTGCTCCTTTGGTTGCATTAGGGGGTGGGGTATACGTAAAGAGGGGGCGTTACCCTGAGTCCTACAACCCCTCATACAATTCCCTAGCCTTATTGCTTTGCGAGATATTAGCAAAAGTGCGGTTGGGCCCTTTTGACAAAAATAAATAATACATTCAAATAAAATTACAGTCAGTCTGAAAGACTAGACGTTATATCATTTCAAATGACGCATGCTACAAATGCTACACATGTTAGAAAGGCTCAGGAGGGCTTCTCGCTTCGCTCGAAGCCCCAGGACTCTTTCAACAGACTCCATTACCCATTAAATTAGTCTTCCCGCGCGGGCACCTCTTTAAGGGTCACCCTGTATTTGAGTCTGACATCTTTTACAACTCTTTAAGAGACACCCATTATTTGAATCTGATATCTTGCAAACCTCTTGAAGGGTCACCCTGTATTTGAATTGAATCTAACATACGATACACCTCGTTAAGTGTCACCCTGTAATTTGCTCCGACATCCTGCACACCTCTTTAGGAGGCACCCTGTATTCTTATCTTGCATCTTGTACACCTCTTTAAGAGTCACCTTGTATTCCTATCTGGCATCTTGTATATCTCTTTAGTAGTCACCCTGTATTCTTATCAGGCATCTTGTAATGTATTTTCCTCTGACATCCTGCACACCCTCTATTCTTGTGTGACATCTTGTACACCTATTTAGGAGTCACTCTGTAATCTTGTCTGACATCTTGTGCACCGCTTTAGTGGTCACTCTGTATTCTTCTCTGCCATCTTGTACGCCTCTTAAAGAGTCACCTTGTATTCTTATCTGGCATCTTGTATATATCTCTTTATGAGTCACCCTGTATTCTTATCTGGCATCTTGTACTGTATTATGCTCTGACATCCTGCACACCTCTTTAGGAAGCACCCTGTATTCTTGTCTGACATCTTGTGCACCTCCTTAGGAGTCACCCTGTATTCTTCTCTGCCATTTTGTACACCTCTTTAAGAGTCACCTCGTATTCTTATCTGGCATCTTGTATATCTCTTTGGGAGTCACCCTGTATTGTTATCTGGCATCTTGTACTGTATTTTGCTCTGACATCCTGCACACCTCTTTAGGAGGCACCCTGTATTCTTATATGGCATCTTGTATATCTCTTTAGAAGTCACCCTGTATTCTTGTGAGGCATCTTTTACACCCCTTTAGGAGTCACCCTGTATTCTTGTCTGACATCTTGTGCACCTCTTTAGGAGTCACCCTGTATTCTTCTCTGCCATCGTGTACACCTCTTTAAGTGTCACCTTGTATTCTTATCTGGCGTCTTGTATATCTCTTTAGGAGTCACCCTGTATTATTATCTGGCATCTAGTACACCTCTTTAGGAGTCACCGTGTATTCTTTTCGCGTCGCTCAAAGCCCCAGGTCACTCGACGCCCCAGGACTCTTTCAACAGACTCCATTAACCATTAGCTTCTGCTTCCCGCGTGGCTGCATGACGTCACGCACTCGCTTCCCGCTCGGCTGCATGACGTCACTTCCCGCGCGGCTGCATGACGTCACTTCCGTCTCCGGGGGGCGTGGTGGCTCAGCGGTCTAGCTGCATGCCTCTCACCAAGGCGGTCCGGGTTCGATTCCCGGTCAATGCATGTGCGATTTTCGAAGTGAAATGCCATGTCCTGTGGTTCGGATTCCACGTAAAAACGAGGTCCCGTGGCACATGATCTACAGATTAACGGTCACATTAAATTACAAGCTTCCAGCTTTTTCCCTTCCGTCTCCGTAACGCATAACTTTAGTCTCAAGCATAACGATGAAGTCGACAAGATCATTTGAAATGATAAAACAGAGTGTTACCCCATGTCCAACGTCCCCTCATAAAAAGTCCCTAGCCTTATTGGTTTGTGAGATATTAACAATAGTGTATTTAGGCCCTTTTGACAACATTTCAAAAATACATTCAAAAAGAGGGCATTACCCCAAGTCCAACGACCCCACATACAAGTCCCTAGCCTTATTGGTTCATGAGATATTAAAAAGCGCATGACCTATTAGTTTTCGATTTTTTTTAATAAATCATTTACAAATCATTATTCAAAAAGCCCGCCCTCTTAAAAAATCACCAAGTGCGCATGCGTAAAAACAAAAAACAAAAACGTTAATTCATAGCGGGCATTTAGGTCATACATGTTTTTCATGTGGAACAACATTTAGTTTCATATTGGTATCGGGCCCCATGTCTGTCGCATTTGGAAAGCGACTTTTACTAAAAATTACAATTTCACCCCCTAGTAGGGGTAGGTTTTATTTTTAGGGTTGAAACAAGTTGTCCAGAGGAAATAGGGCATTAGCCCGAGTCCTACGACACCACATTTGTTCAAATCCGATCATGGGTTCGTGAAATATCGACTTGGACTCACACAGCGGCCATCTTGCACATTAGCCCCTGTGCCAGCTTCGGCTTATTATACCTACTAATATGTATCAAGAACTGGAAATGTTGAAATTTTGCGTCAGCCATGTTAGTTTTATGAATATGTGTTTTAAGTGCACATCAGGCAAGGAAAGCCTTTCTACAGAAAAGGAATCTGTTGACATCGAATATAGATTTAGGTATTAGGAAGTCATTTTTGAATGCCTTTGTCTGGAGCGTGGCACTCTATGGAAGTGAAACTTGGACTATTGGTGCAGCAGAAAAGAGGAGAATTGAGGCATTTGAAATGTGGTGTTACAGGAGAATGATGAAGATCAGATGGGTAGATAGGGTTACAAACGAAGAGGTATTAAGGCGAGTGGGAGAGGAGAGATGTTTCTGGCGACGGCTAATGAAGAGAAGAGATAGGTTGGTAGGACACATACTAAGACACCCAGGAATAGCAAGCTTAGTTATGGAAGGAAGGGTCGAGGACAAGAACTGTAGGGGTAGACCAAGGTTAGAATATGTTAAACAGATTGCCTCGGATGTAGGGTGTGGTAGCTATGTAGAGATGAATCGATTAGCTCAGGACAGGGAGGCATGGAAAGCTGCATCAAACCAGTCAAAAGACTGAAGACTCAAACAACAGTGAACCTAATTTGTGATGCTCAATCATTGATCCAATTTTCTTATTAATTTCAATCGTTGTTTCCGAGATATTGAAAATTACAGACCAATTTCAGATTGGAGTTTGCTGTAAAAATATCATGTATTGTCGATTTAAAAAGGGTACTGCAGAAGAAGAGAAAGTGAGAAATATTCGATGAAGTTGCTGCATGATTTATTCTAGATACAACAACATATTAGGAATGAGATTAGTAACTCTAAATTAGATGTACGTAACCGACTGCAGTAGCTACGCTCGCTAATGCGCAGCGGTAGGCCATGGAGCCAAGCTACTGTATCTGTGGACTCGGTCGACGCGGGTTTGAGCCCAACCATTGGCCGTCCTTGAAATGGTTTTCGGTGGTTTACCCATTACTAACTCCAGGCAAATGCTGGGATGGTACCTCCTAATAGGCCACGGCTGCTTCCTTGCGCACCGCGCTCTGTGTGGAGAGGAAGTCCGCACACGGTCCACGCCTCCCACGATCCACTTTTCCGACGAACATCTAGCGCAAATATAGGAAAATCTTATACGTGTGGCAAACATGGACTACGACGATCTAGCTGCTTTATTATTTTGTAATTGGCCGTGCGCTGTTAGTTATGGCCAGTGCGGCCAGATGTTTTTTAAAATCTCGACGTCGGTGGTGGAAAACCTCTTTGTATAAAAATCAGACTGACTCAGAATTATTAACTGATATAAAATTTCAAACAATAAGTGGACAATACAAGAGCTATGCCTGAAAGTCTGCGACAGATTTTGAAATATTATTAAACAACATAGGTCCTAAAATTTTCAAAAGGGATACTCACCTAAGGGAATCCATCTCTGCTCAAGACAGGTTAGTGTACAATGATATTCATTGATTTGATTAGTACACTTATTAGCCTTTTCTCATTTTTGAAAAAAAAATAGGCTTAAGAGATCACCAATTTTGTCCGTGTGTGTGTGTATATGTGTATGTGTGTGTCCCCCTAATGAATTCTAAACGGCCGAAGCAGTTACAATGAAATTCGGTAAGTACATACTACTACCTCGTCCTACCTTTACTAAGCCTTTCAAATTTTGATACGTTTCACCAATCCAACATGGCGGCCACACGAAATATTTCACTGGCATTCTATATCTCCGCAACGGTAACAGATACTATCCTGAAATTGTGTACAGTTATAACGTTCGCCTATTCGACTTTCATAAATCTGTTATTCTACAAAACGAACATGGCGAACAAGCGAAATTGTAACATTTTAATGTTCTTTTTTCACGCGATTTAACCATCCGAGCGCAGTGAAAATATGTACAGTAAATTTATACACACATCAAAAAAAGTTTTGCATCACCTCGGTTCCAAGAGTTCCGGAACCGTTAAATACAAAGGGAATAGAGATCAACACAAACAACATTTCAGCTCGTTTTATTGCTCATGAGACCCACACATTGCATGTTGTACCATCATACAGCTAGACTTTCAGCATTTGTGGTCCAGATTGCAGTACACACCACTACCTCTAATACCCAGTAGCACGTCCTCTTGCATTGATGCATGCCTGTATTCGCCGTGGCATACTATCCACAAGTTCATCAAGACACTGTTGGTCCAAATTGTCCCACTCCTCAACGACAATTCGGCGTAAATCTCTCAGAGTGGTTGGTGGGTCAAGACGTCCATAAACAGCCCTTTTCAACATATCCCAGGCATGTTCGATAGGGTTCATGTCTGGCGAACATGCTGGCCACTGTAGTCGAGCGATGTCGTTATCTTGAAGGAACGCATTCACAAGATGTGCACGATGAGGTCGAGAATTGTCGTCCATGAAGACAAATGCCTCTCCAATATTCTGCCGATATGGTTGCACTATGGGTCGGAGGATGTCATTCAGGTATCGTAAAGCCGTTTCGGAGCCTTCCATGACCACCAGTGGCGTACGTCGGCCCCACATAATGCCACCCCAAAACATCAGGGAACCACCACCTTGCTGCACTCGCTGGACAGTGTGTCTAAGACGTTCAGCCTGACCAGGGTGCCTCCAAACACGTCTCCGACGATTGTCTGGTTGAAGGCATATGCGACACTCATCGGTGAAGAGAACGTGATGCCAATTCCGTGGGGTCCATTCAGCATGTTGTTGGGCCCATCTGTACCGCGCTGCATGGTGTCGGGGTTGCAAAGCTGGACCTCGCCATGGACGTCGGGAGTGAAGTTGCGCATCATGCAGCCTATTGCGCACAGTTTGAGTTGAAACACGACGTCCTGTGGCTGAACGAAACGCATTATTCAACATGGTGGCATTGCTGTCAGGGTTCCTCCGAGCGGCAATCCGTAAGTAGCGGTCATCCACTACAGTAGTAGCCCTTGGGCGGCCTGAGCGAGGCCTGTCATCGACAGTTCCTGTATCTCTGTACCTCCTCCATGTCCGAACAACATCGCTTTGGTTCACTCTGAGACGCCTGGAAACTTCCCTTGTTGAGAGCCCTTCTTGACACAAAGTAACAATGCGGACGCGATCGAACTGCGGTATTGACCTTCTAGGCATGGTAGAACTACAGACAACATGAGCAGCGTACCTTCGTCCTGGTGGAATGACTGGAACTGATCGGCTGTCGTACCCCCTCCGTCTAATAGGCCCTGCTCATGCATGGTTGTTTACATATTTGAGCAGTTTTAGTGACATCTATGAACAGTCAAAGGGACTGTATCTTGGATACAATATACACAGTCAACGTCTATATGCCGGAGATCTGGGAACCGAGGTGATGCAAAACTTTTTTTGATGTGTGTATATGCATTTTAATGCACTGGCATCTAATTTAATTCAATTGTTTGCATAACCTCAAGAGGGCGTCTGAGCCAAATTTTAAAATTATGTTTTTATTTCTTTTGTCCTAATCATGCGATCGAAGTGAAAGTTTGAATAATGAACCTACGCAATAATCTTCATCTATTGGTACATAATTCTATAGCCTACATTTATATAACAATACAGCCTGGCGACCATCCGAAATATTTAGACGGTTCTCAATATCTACAAATCTATTGCAGCAATCAAGCTGAAATTTTGTATGTTGATAGAGGCTATTGATATAAGTTGACCTATAGGACTTTCAATAACCTGGAGGTGCGTCTCCAAAAGCCAGAGTAGTTAAAAGGGACACAAAACCAATAACATTATTATTATTATTATTATTATTATTAACCTGGTGAGCACAATACCATCATGGCGACCAAGCGAAGTTTAAACATGTGAATGGAATTTACTCGCAATTTAATCATCCGAGCGCAGTGAAACTTGGTACGATAATTGTCCATACAGCATTTAATCTACTGGCATCTAATTCTATTGAATTGATTTCATAACCACAAGATGGCAGCTGAGTTAAATTTTAAAATTTAGTTTTCATTTTGTGTGTCCTAGTCATGCGATCGAAGTGAACGTTTGAATAATGAACCTACGCAATAATCATCATCAAATGGTACATAAATCTATAGCCCAACTACCGAACAATCCAACATGGTGATCCTTTTCATGGGCGGGAGAATTTTTGACAAAGAAGACCATTAGGATATATGAAAATAGGCTATATAGTTCTTTACGAATTTACTTGTTTAATTTTGTTGTGCTATGTGATTTTATATAGGTATAATAATTTGTACATAGTATTTATTTGTTTTAGTTGTCTACTGTAATTGTGAAAACAAAACAATCTGTGTATTAATTTAATTATTATAGTGAAAGCTGAACAACTTCCAGGTTAGCTGTTACCCTCCGAGTTTTGGCTTCAGAAGACTCATGTAGTATTTATTTACAATCTCAAAAGAGACAATAGGTCGAACAGTCCCCACCAATCAAGCGCGCCCCTTTGTGTTCACGGCAAGAACCGACAAGAAATTGACTTTTCTGTGTTTTCTACCAAAAATCATTCACACAACTTCATGAACTGTATGGATGTTATGGATACGATATTCTATATTTACTCGGCGGGGGATCTGACCTCACTGTTCTGCCATTTAAACAAAGGAAGGAAGCTTGTAATTTAACGTGACCGTTAATCTTGAGATCATGAGCCACGGGACCTCCTTTTTACGTGGAATCCGAACCACAGGACATGGCATTTCACATCGAAAATCTCACATGCATTGACCGGGAATCGAACCCGGACCGCCTTGGTGAGAGGCATACAGCTAGACCGCTGAGCCACCACGCCCCCCCTCTGCCATTTAAACATCAACAACAACAATCATATTAATATTATTAATAACAATAACCAACATCAATCTACCTGGCTTTCACTCCCACACGTCAAAACTGGTTCTAATACTGATAGATATAGTGTAGCCTTCCAAAGGGTCTTCTAGGATGGGACTCTCTGCTAGGGGTCGCGTTCAGTCCACTTAGCTTAATTAAAATTACCATCCTGGGGTTTTATGAAGGATCACAGGAACTTATATTATAAATGATATGCCGGGAATAAATTTTAAAGGAAAACACATAATGTATTCATAAAACTACCTACTACAACAAGAAAAATAAAGAAACCTCCATAACTAAAATTTAAGTTTGAAAACCAAAACACTAAAATCCCAAGAACAACAAAAACAGCCGACCCAGAGTTCTGACCACGAACTCCAAGGGGGCGTATGGCTTGAACAGCCGACATGAAATAAACTCAAGTCCACAGACAAAATAAACAAGAATTAAAATAAGATCCCAGATGAAATTAAACTCACGAACACTATGCAAAAACTTGCTCAACTGCTCTAACTATCTTACATGATGTGTTGCTCAAATCGGAGTACACTTGTATTCGATTTTCACTGATTATTCATTATGCACTCATTTTATGCTAAAAGTTTGCTCATTTTATGGTTATATAGTCTTGGTAGAATACCACATGTCAAACCGTTGCATTCCAAGCAGATGTCCAACAACGATTTGTTGTAAACATAAATTACACAAAAAAACAACATAAATCAACACACCACTCGAGACGTGTCCGACATCCCCAGTCACACTTAACTCTCGTAATTTAGAATATTACTTTATTATTAACTTATATGGCCTTGCCGGGTAGCACTTGCATTTTGGATTACAATGGTCTCCTACACAAATTTCTGGGATCACGGGCGCTAGTTAGGTCAGCTAATTGCGTATCTCCCCTATCTCTGTCCTTTATTTCATCAATCTCTCTCTCCTACACTGTGTAAGTCTGGCTGCGTGGCTCAGGGGTAACGTTCTCGCTTGCTGAGCCCAAGGTTGCAGGTTCGAAACCTGGCGCAGTCAGCTAGCATTTGAGGTGCGCAAATGCGAGGGAGCCGTGTCAGTACATTTACTGGCACGTTAAAGATCCCCTTCGGGGCAAAATTCCGGCACCCCGGCGTCTCTAAAAGCCAGGGTAGTTAAAAGGGACGTAAAACCAATAACATTATTATTATCTCTCACACTGTCGAACATGAGTTTTAGAAAGTTCATCCCGCATCTCTGCATTGTCTGTTTTCCCAAGCTGGGCACTAACCCCTCCCGACGGCTTCTAGGGAGTGTACTTTAGGCCCTGTTTCCTGGTGAAATTCTTTGTAACCCTACGTACTTCACGGCCCGTTCCGACAACTCGGCTCCGGTCGGTGCATGGAGTGTGGTCCGCCAGTACAAAGGCGCCAGCTTTAATTTATAAATTGGAAACTGAATGTATTAAGGTTTCAATAGGGAAAGTTTCGTTTCTGAACAAAGTTCTTGTAGAATAGAGAAGATCGTAAACTTGATTGTTCTGCATTTCGACTCTCCTGCTATGCTGTATAATTACACAGCCCAATCACATGGAGTGCTCCCCCTGCTCCAATTTAGTGCCTCCTACCCAGAATTAGGCCTATATCTTATTTCGTTTGTTTCTTACCGACATCACCAAACGTCTTCCAGGGACTTAACGCTGGTAGGGCGTGGGTTGGTAACCATAGAACCCCAGTTGAGTCCGACATTACTTCCACTTACTTCTGCGGAATTCGTCTCTTTCATCTTTCATCTGCCTTGGTCAACTCTTGTTCTCTTAGGATCCCGAGAGTATTAGGTTAACCGAGGCCTAGGGTGTCTTTCATTTTCCCCGCTTTAATTAACCCTTGTCTTGTCTTTCCCGATACCCTCATTTTCAAGGGATTAGGCTTCTTCTTTTCATGATATCACCAACCTTCTGCACAAGACCCTAAAGGAGGCATTGTGCATCCTGGATAGTGCTATACATTCATGAGCTCACGGCTAGTGGCCTTGGGATGGCGACCCTGAGAAATTCCTCAGCTGGGTCCGTTTAGTCTCTTTATCCATTGACTTCTGTTAGTTATTGTTGTTTTAAGGGGCGGAACTACGAGGTCATCTGCCCCTTCTATTGACTTTGAGGTAGATTCTCCTTTTTATCTTTCCGATCTGCCTATCATCGCTCTACGTCCGTACATGTCCCCCAATATTCATTATTTTAGGGTTAAGGGCATTTCTTTCCCCTTGAACCACCTCGTGGTGAAGCGTCTAGTGTTCCTGGCTGTCGCCCTGGAGGTCCATGTTCGATTCCCGGCTCGGCCAAGAAATTGTAATTTGGGTGTGAAGGCTGGAACGGGGTACACTCGGCCTCGTGAGGTGAAACTGAGGAGAGGTGGGTTAGATTCCCACGTCAGCCATCCTAGAAGAGGTTTTCCGTGGTGTCCCCCACTTCTACTCCAGGCAAATGAACTGAACTGGACCTGCGTAGCGAAGTCGCGCATGTGTCAATGCCGGTCAGCTCTAGGTCCTTTAGAGCTATATATTATATTTATACTGTATTTCCGTGTCCGGGAGACACACTAAATTCTTCCTTTCCAGATCTCTGCAGCTCTTATCCCTCGGTCTGTAGCAAACAAAAGGTCTTCCTAGCTGAAGGTGTCATTCAGATTTTGGTACGTGAGCAGGTGTTGTGGAGTCTGGATTTCTCCACAGTCACATCTTGGATCTTCTGTATAACCCCACTTCACAAGGTTGCTACGACACTTAGGCACTCCCGTTCTCATCCGGTTTAAGGACCTCCTGGTGGTATAAGGCAAATGACTACCACTGCTCAGTTCTTCTTTAGGGGTACTAGTAGTTTCCAGAGTGACACACGCCGGACGTCTGGTTTGGTATGGAGGGGTACTGTTCTCCTAACAAAAAAATTCCTGGATCTTAGGCGAGAGGTGGTCACCTTGTGGTTGGACATAGAATGTCTGGGATCTGTCTCAAGCTTTTGTCTGTCTTTCTCTGCTGCCACTTCGCGTCAAATCCTTTAGAGCTACTGTATATCTAATGCGAAAGACTGGGAAGAATTTGGTTATGGGATTAAAACTCAGCAATTCTTCTAGGTTTGTGCCAGGGGAGACACCAGGAGCCCGCTGATGAGCAAGCTTGGTGTCCTAGGCGAAACCCCACACAAGACACGGCACAAACCTAGAATAATTGCTGAGTTTTAATTCACTGGCCGTGAAAGCCAGTATACCATCTTTTTGGAGGCCTTCATAGGGAGGTTATGGCTGCTTGAGAATTCAGTTCTCGCAGTAAAGAGGCGCAGGTGCGCTTCATAAAAATGGAGGTAGCGCGCAGTACGCTACTCCTGTGGGGGTTCGGATGGGGACACCAGAAGTCCGCTGAGCTTGGTGTCCTAGGCGAAACCTCACACAAGACACGGCACAAACCTAGAAGAATTGCTGAGTTTTAATTCAATGGCCGTGAAAGCCAATATACCATTTTTAGCCTACTTTTCACATTTTGCAAAAATGAGGAAAAAGTGATGATGATGATAGCAAACACTCGTCTCGAGTAGGTTGGCCTTCCAATACTGAATGACTCTTCATCGATGAGTCCGGAGGTGACTAAAAAGCCCAATGCGGGAGAGACACAGTTTCCCGCAGTGATGACAGGTAGTATCAGGGTCAGGTGAGACATCCGCATTCATTCCCTGTCTTCTAATGAACACTCTGTTCTTTCTGCGTTGCCTCCGATCTTCTATCATACGTCGGCGGTTTTCTTCAAAAAGTATCGCACCACGATGAACAATTGATCTCCAGGATGAGCGATCAAGAGCTAAGGTCTCCCAGTTGTTGATATTAATATGGCACATTTGCATATTAGCCTTTAGTACGTCTTTGAATCGCTTCCTCGGACCTCCCACACAGCGCTTGCCCTCAGTTAGTTCAGAGCAAAACACTTGCTTGGGAATGCGATTATTGGGCATGCGGATTACGTGTCCTGTCCATCGCAGCTGACGTTTTAAAAGAATGGCTTCAACACTGGTAGTCTGTGCTTCTTCGAGAATGCTGGTGTTTGTGCGTTTGTCTTGCCATGTGACACGAAGAATTCTCCTCAAACAACGCTGGTGATATTGCTCCAGCTTTTTAAAATGACGTCTGTAGCATGTCCAGGATTCAGATCCGTAAAGTAAGGTGGGAACTACAACCGAGTTGTACACAAGGATCTTCGTTGCAGCATTGATATCATGGTTGTCAAAAACTCTAGACCTCAATCTTGCAAAGGATGCCCCAGCACGGTTAATCCTGTGTTGGATTTCGGAATCTATATTTGCACTTGATGACAGGGTGCTGCCAAGATAAGAAAAGGCGTTAACTTCTTGAAGCTTCGCTCCGTCGATGGTGACATTGATGTTTCTTTGTCCTTGTCCAGGGGCTGGTTGGTAGAGGACTTGGGTTTTACTGGTGTTAAGTTTCAGCCCAATCTTTTTGTAGGCTGAAGAAAAAGCATTCAGGATTTTCCTAAGTTCGTCCTCTGATTGAGCTACTACTGCATTATCATCAGCGTACTGTAACTCAACCAATGCAGCAGGAGATGTTCGAGTCCTTGCCTTTAGACGGCTCAAATTAAAGATCTTCCCATCCATCCTGTAAGTTATCTGTATGCCTGTAGGAAGATCATCTTTGACTAACTGCATGACAGTGGCAACGTACAGAGAAAACAATGTAGGGGCAATCACACAGCCTTGTTTAACGCCGGTATTAATATGAAATGGTTCTCCAATCGAGTCGTTACCAATGACATTTGCCTTCATATCATTGTGGAGTAGTCTTAAGATGGTAATAAATTTCAGTGGAAAACCATACAATGATAAAATCTTCCACAAGGCTTCACGGTTTACCGAGTCAAATGCCTTACTGAGGTCTATAAAGGCAATATAAAGAGGTCTATTTTGCTCTCTACATTTCTCCTGAAGCTGACGAACAGTGAATATCATATCTGCAGTTCCTCTAGAAGGCCTGAAACCACATTGGCTCTCTGGGAGTATTTTCTCCACCAGGGATAGAATACGATTCGCCAAAATACGAGCAATAAGCTTTCCAAGGCATGATAACAAAGATATACCACGATAGTTGTTGCAGTCTGCACGATCACCTTTCTTAAATATGGGAACTATCAGACTATCTCTGAAATCAGCAGGCATTTTTTCAGTTCTCCAAATTTTAATGATAAGATCATGTATGTGGCTTATGAGTTCCTCACCTCCTTCTTTGAGAGCTTCCGCTGGTATTCCATCACATCCAGTAGCTTTGTGTCGCTTTGCTTGATTAATAGCACACTGAACCTCATCTAGTGTTGGCAGGGTACCGAGTTCTTCTTTGATGGGTGCTTGTTCTAATATATCATACACCTGCTCATCAATAACTGAGTCCTGGTTCAAGAGGTCTTCAAAATGCTCCTTCCACCTATTCATGATGGAGTATTGATCTTTTAGAAGTGTACTTTTGTCACTGGACCAAAGTGGATTTCTACCAAACGTGGAGGGGCCATAAATCGCTTTTGTGGCTTGGAAGAACTGTCGCGAATCTTTGTCTGCTAGATATTGCAGCTCTTTAGCTTTGGATGTCCACCATGCATTTTTGAGAGCACGAGTTCCTCTTTGGACATTTGCCTTCGCAAGACAAAATGCTTCTTTCTTAGTACGGGAGTTCATATCTTTTCTCCAAGTTTGCAAGGCTTTTCTCTTTTCTGAGATTAATGCTTCTATTTCTTCATCATTTTCATCAAACCAGTCTTGATGTTTCCTGGTCTTATATCCCAGCGTTTCCTTGCAAGCATTCTGAATAGCGGTCTTCAGACTCTCCCAGTGCAGTGTTACATCTGGATGGTATTCCTGTGGCAGTGTCTGGCTAAGCAACTCTTTATATTGGGAGATATGCTCTGACTTACCAAACTTCTCGGTATCAAAAACATGCCTACAGCTCTTCTGTTGCTTCCTCCTCTGTGTGGACAATGGTATACGCATAACTGATCTGATAAGCCGGTGATCTGTCCAACAGTCATCGGCTCCTGTCATTGCTTTGGTGATAAGAACATCTCGTAAATCTTTCTTGCGTACAATCACATAGTCAATAAGATGCCAGTGCTTCGATCTAGGGTGCTGCCATGATGTTTTAAAGCGATTCTTTTGGCGAAAGATAGTATTGGTGATTACCAATTCATGTTCAGTGCATTTGGAGAGCAGTCTGACACCATTGGAGTTTTCGCTACCAACTCCCTCCTTACCAATGACACCATTCCAAACATTGTAGTCCCTGCCCACTCTAGCGTTAAAATCTCCGAGTAAGATGATCCTATCTTCACGGTTGATGTTTGATAGGACGGTATCCAGATCTGAATAGAACCTTTCCTTAATGTCATCATCAGCATCTAGTGTGGGGGCGTATGCGCTGATCACCGTGGCATGCTGGTTGTTATATAACCGAAGTCTTAGTGTCATGAGGCGTTCATTATACCCAGTTGGAAGCTCTGACAGATCCTTGAGAAGCTTGCTCTTAATGGCAAAGCCAACTCCATGTATTCTGTGTTCGTCCTCACGTTTACCCTTCCAAAAGAAGCTGTACCCTGCACCTTGCTCATTCAACTGACCTTCCTCAGCAAGACGGGTCTCCTGAAGTGCTGCTATGTCAATGTCATATCTCCGTAGCTCTCTACCCACAATAGCTGTTCTCCTTTCAGGTCTCTCATTTGCGGGGTCATCAGTGAGTGTTCTTACATTCCAGGTTGCAAAATAAAATTTGTTACTTATACATTTTCGACCGCATGGAGGTGACACCTTTGGACGCGGCTATCCAATCGGTAGTATAAGTGGCTGACTGTGTTTAGGGCACCTTTTCTAGCCCCTTCCCCATGTGGGGTGAGCAGAGTGGACCCTAAATAGGACTGCTCAGTCGTAGTTGCAGCGGCCGAATTGCTCTACAGCCACAACCCTAAGCAAGACGACCGATCACACATCTACCGCCTACGTGCCAAGTTATCACTAGAGGCTCCCAGACATCACAATCCTGCCCCCGTCGCAACTTCTTGATCGCCGCAGGACTTTGAAGAAAGTCAATGTTGTTGGAAGACTGCTGTGCGTGAAATCTTTTTACGTGAGAATGTTGCTGCACATCAACAAACGCACATTACTTGATGACTTAGGAAAGATGTTCAATGGCAAGCAAATGCAAGACGATTGAATAAATCCTAGTCACTGCAGCCTTCATCCGCCATTCCAGCCAAGGAGGGACTCATTGCCCTTATGCCTGGTCCGCCGTTGAGGACTTTCTATGCCGTTGACCACAGGTGGTTCATCCGCCTTTAGGGAAAGTTTCCTGTCCCAAGGGCAAGAGAGTGCCCTAACCACTACCAGCTCATTCGCCTCCCTGGGGAGCCGGTGGCATGGTAGTGGGGGACTCCTTATCCCGGGAGTCACTCGGTCGTCAGAGCCTCGTTAGTCTAAAGCAGGGTGCACCACGTGCAGGTGAGGTTGACATTTGAGTAGAAAGCCTACCCCTTACACCCCTGAGATCGATCCGGGGAAATGTGTGTCTGTCTGTCTGTCTGTCTGTCTTTCTGTCTGTCGGTCTGTCTGGCTGTGTGTGTGTCCCCCCCTATCAACTCCTAAACGGCTGCAGCAATCAAAACCAAATTTAGCATGAGTAAAGATGTGCACCGGAATATCTCACGTCCATATTTGCAAAATGATGTCAGTGCTACCAACTGCTGAAAAAACGCACTAGAAATTTGAGCTCCATGTTGGATATCTTGCAAGGTATGCATGGGAGCTATTCCAAAATTGGCAGACATGTAGATAATACTATTTCAGTTTAATTTCCAGGAGGCCAACCATGACAGTGTTGCCAAAATAATTTTAAGCCTTCTGATAGGTCCAGTGTTTAAATGCATATAACTTCTACACTATCAATTGGATTTCAACCAAATTTTGTATGTAATATCTGTACATAAACAGATATGACTGAGAGTATTCTTATGAGCCAACAGGGCTGCCAACCGTTAATAATTGCTCTTTTTATTTTTTTAACCAAATACCAATATATCAGAAAGTATGCAAGCCAACAGCTTTAAACTATGCACACGTATATTCTGACATTTTAGATTAATTTCGAGTAACTTATATACGTCAGTTCTACCAACATGATTATAAGCCTGCTGATACGACCAATTTTTAAATACATGTAACTTCTATACTATCAGTTGGATTTCAACGAATTTTCGAATGTGCTATGGGTACCATAACAGATATGACTATAAGTATTGTTAAGAGCAATCAGGGCTGCCAACTGTTAATAAATGCTGTCTATATTTATTTTACACTAATATCAATATACCAGAAAGTATGCAAGCCAACAGCTCTATACTTTGCACACGTATAGCACCTGACATTCTAGATTAATTTGGAGTAATTAATACAAGGCAGTGCTGCCAACATGATTCTATGCCTGCTGATATGTCCAATTTTAAAATACATGTAACTTCTATACTAACAAATGGATTTCATCCAAAATTGGCACAACAAGATATAATAATATTTCAGATTATTTCTGACCAGCACACGTTGTAACGGCTACCTTTGTCGTTGGATATCGCTCTACAAGTTGGGCGATCATTTATAACGTTTCTACAGATATTACACTCAAGACTCCTTAAAACCACCTCATCGTTCTTATTTAGCATTGGCCTGTCTAGACAGACGACATACACTTTATTAATTTAGATTTACTGGGCGCCAGTTATCGTAAAGATAACACATTAAAATTTTATTTAGCCACGGCCGCTCCCTTCCTTGAGCCAAGATCTATCATCGGAGCGTAGGGCAATAAACTTGCTCTATGAGATACTCTTTGCATTCCAACTATCCTATATATTCAAC
This sequence comes from Meconema thalassinum, assembly GCA_946902985.2. NCBI lineage: Eukaryota > Metazoa > Arthropoda > Insecta > Orthoptera > Tettigoniidae > Meconema > Meconema thalassinum. The sequence continues at coordinate 1,091,573,953 of OX336389.2, forward strand.
TCCCAATGAACAAGACATTTTAACTAATACTGGTTTATTTACAACAAAATTATTAACATTTGATCTGAGGTTTCGAGCTGTGTACAATATGTGCATTAATATTCCCTAATTGCGGGGCAATATTGACTGTCTTCTCGCTAGCGCTGATCTTCTGTGTTGATAATAACTCGGTCCACATACCTGGTGCCTTGTGGTTCAAAGTCCATCTCGTTGGTCTGCTTGCAGTCTAATTTGAGATCTTACGCCAACACACGTTTATTGACCTTCGAAAACATATGTTTTCTTCTTCTCGTTGTTGTTGTTGTTGTTGCTGCTGCTGCTGCTTGTTTCTGAGTTTGATCACCATGGTAAGCAAATTTGAACAAACCAGGCTAATTAAATTCACTAAGTCCCGTCTTACTGAGCGACTGACGGAGTCTACGACTCACAAAGTCAATGAGTGAGTGCGTGATCGAATATGTGAATGACAGAATAGAATCTATAGAATAGCCAGTGCTGAAGTCGCGCTGGGCTTTTATACACTCTGAATGGTCCCGATGTTTCGCGGCATAAATTTGCCCGCGACCCATCAGACCAATTATAGCAAAGCATTTCTCAGTCCTCAAGCGACGCTAAAACTTCTCCGAGCGGGAATACAGGCCCGCGTACTTCAAATATTCCACTCAGAACCCGCTATTCCTCTCGTTGCGCATATATATATTCCGCCGAAATCTTTCTCCAAGCCCTTGTCTCCAGTCAGCGTGGCTTCGTTCCAGAAATACATTTTCTTGCAATATGTTGCTTCACCGTCCGTAACTTCTTCCAACCATGCCCGTCCTGTCTTTACAATTTAACTAATAAAACAGCCCTAGACCTCTATAAAAACCCTGTTTCTTAATCTAAGCACTTGACAATATTATATATGACTATGGTAATGACGTGAATATGGTATGGCCCCTCCCTTGATATTAATGGGTGAATAAAACGATATAACTTTGATATTTCAATAATAATAATAATAATAATAATAATAATAATTACACAATGATATTAAAAATAATAATAATAATAATTTGTACCGTAATCAAGATTACGTTACAAAACGTCCCCATGGTTTCATAAAGAATGTAATGAATGATGAAATCACAAATCTTCCCTTTAAAACTTAACAGGAAATACACTGAATATACATATATGACCCTTCAAATTACATACATAATGATTATACCCTTTTCATTTTCCTTGATTGATCTGCACTCTTCTTGCAATGTTACATAAACATTCTGATTGTCCTGTGCAGTCATACAGGATTTACATGCTACATTTGTTCTTGTAGTCCCTTACAATAACAGAACACAATATATATTGCTTCTTGTTTCACGCAACACAAGTGATTTATCTCACTTCCACCAATTCCTTAGAGCCACGACACGACTCTAATTATAAACACACGGCAGTCTGCCCTTCTTGCAGCACTTGCTCTTTTCTATGATATTTCCTCAGATTGAAAATGTTATATGTACCAATGACACAATTTTCCTGATCTTTCAATAAGTAGGCATTCTTTCCTATCCTCTTCGAAACGACATAAGGTCCAGTAAACAATAAAAACAGCTTTGACATTTTCCCTTCCAATGCACACGATGGCAACGGCTTACGTAACAATCGTTGCTACAAACTTCCATGTACTTCCTACCTCTCAACAAAACACTGACTAGTCTCGATAACATCACATGAGTCAGCAATACATACCTGAAATAACTACCTAGTGTCCTACCTAATTTCCTCACTAACGTTGAGCAACTACTACTAAAATCTACTGTTGAGAACCACTTCCGCCCCTGAAAACGTTGAACTAAATCCTCCACTGCTTCAGTTCTCAGCTGGTCGCTTTCGACCCTAGTATTTAACATTCTGCCGTCTATGCACAGTCTCACTGAATCGTCTTTCTTGGCTACTACAACTAATGGATTTAAACAATGGCTAGCTGAAGGCTCAATTATGTCGTTTTCCAACATTAATTCTATCTGTTCTTCGACGGCTTTCATATATTTAGTTGCGACAGGATACCTAGGCCCTACGAAACTACTTGTGTCTTTAACGACAAAACTATGCTCATATAAGTGTGTTGCTCCGGGTTTTGTGCTGAAAATTTCCTTATATTTTATTAATACCTCATGTAACTGATGACCTTGCACCTCATCCAGCTTACATTGTGACAATGCATCATGGATCTTACTCTTAAGTTCAGACTCCATTGCAACCTGACACACCTTAAAAACTTTGCTCTCACTAGCATCTCCGCGGTCTACCTCATTTACTTCAGGAAACTCATCACTCACAACCACGTTGCTTTCTTCCTCAAACATACACACTTTCATCTGTTTGTCAGTCTTAGACACCTTATACGTAACCTGAACTTCTTTATCCTGCCAAAATAAACATATCCTGCCAAAATGAAAATCTAATTTAACTTGATATAATGATAACCATTCCGCACCGAGAATCACCGGATATAATAAATTTGGAACTGCCAAACAGGGCTGAAATTTAACTAACTCACTAATGTTAATTGGAACTGCGACTTGCTTACATATTTTCTGAGACCTACTACCTACAGCTGTGACAATGAAAGTGGACTTAACTGGAATTATATCAACATGAATACCTTCTCTCATTACATCTTCCAAAAATCTTAAATTTATACAAGAGTTTTCGCTTCCACTGTCCAATAAAACATCAACTTCTTTACCCCACACATTAAGTTTAATTACTGGTGACATAATCTCATTCTCAACATTATCTAAATTTCCACCATTTAGGTCATAAAGCAGTTCTTCTCTAACATCTATATTAAAATCTCCTAAATACTCAATATTCCTAGGACATTGAACTGCAATCACTTCGGGCTGTCTGTTGACCTCACTGCAACCCGTTATTCGTTTAAATTAGGCCTACCTGCCCCTGGTGTAGATTGTTGTTGTTGTTGTTGACCTGTACGTCTGTCTGGCCTAGTACCTTCCCCTACTCTGTTCAAATTCTCGTTCCTCGTATTTGCTGTGCGTCCCCCATTGTCAAGTCGTCTTTCGTAATTCGCATTCCTGCCTTGTTCTCTTCCCCTCTCTCTCTCACCCTGCCCGAAATTATCTCCTCTACTTATTGGCTTGCGTTCGGTCCTACTATTTTCAAGAGAGTCAAAGTTTTCCAATAGCTTCTCGAACCCGTTAATAGTAGTAATATTCTGCATGAAGAATGCTTCTTTAATTATATCAGGAAAATGCCTTAATAATGTTTTAATTACCTGTGATTCAGTCTCTAAACCTTCTAAATTCTGGCATATAAGTACATGCGCTAAGAAATACTCTGTGTACGAAACACCATCTCTCCTTTGGTACTTTCCAAAAATAATGTTATATCTTTCTCTTTCTTGCACATTTTCATTCCAGTACTTGGCTATGAACTTCTCTTTAAATTTTCTAAAACTAGTCATCTGGTATTTATACACACTGAACCATGACCTTGAATCCCTAACAAAAGATTTATCTAGCATCTCAAGTACTTGTTCCCATTGAACGATCCCCTCTTCTAAATCTTTAGCGAACTTCTTTTCTACTGTTTTTAAGAATTCCATTGGGTTATATGCCTTGCCTGTGAATACTGGCAAATCTGCCTCTTTAGTTAGAAATCTACTTAAATTTCCTAATTGTACATTACCGCTATTTGTTGCTATTTGCTTCTGACATCTCTGCAATTTCTCCTCCATTTTATCTGTTTTACTCGCTACTTGTTCACTGATACTGTTAAATTTACTGTTAACCTCTTCCCTAATTTCTTGATTATCGCTCTCTAGTTTATTTTCTAAATTACCTATTTTAGCAATATTATTATCACACTTGACCTTCATACTGTTGACTTCTCCTTCTAAGTCAACCCTAACCTTACTACATTTAATTTTCACTTCCTCGTCAATTTTATCAATTCGCTCCGACACTTGTTGCATTCTGGCATCAACCTTAAGTGACCATGATTCCTCCACCTCAGTAATCCTGCTTTCTAACTTATTGTGAAATTCTCGGCCTACTTCATTAATTTGTTTATTGAAGTTCTCTGTAGCTTCATCAAACTTCTTACGTTGTTCATCTAGCTTCTTACTATGCTCAGTGAACTTAAGATCTACTGATTTCTCTAATTGATCACTACGCACGTCAAATTTCTTACTTTGTTCCTCTAACTTCATACTCTGTTCAGCTAACTTTGCACTTTGCTCGCCTAACTTAATATCTATGTTTCTGTTCTGTTCTGTTATCAGCATCGTCAGGTTTCGAAGCCAGGAAGGATTCTCCCCCTCATTAATCTGGATGTTTGTAGCCCCGTCTTGTTTATTTTCCTCAGTTTCCTGATTTTCGCTTACTTTTGACATCTCATCATTGGTACCCTGCACATCTAATTTCGACATTTTAACTGATCTTATAATACTACGGTTTCTCAAATTTATGTTCCCCAAATTATCCCTGTTACTCATTACCCAAAAAACAACTCATCAAAGGAACACTCCTAATTTATAACCGTAGTTCCCTAACTTGATATATGCCTCTTTATTGAAAAACTCGGAATGAATGCAAAGAGTACTCGTTTATATCGTACATGAAAACAACTTTAAACTTTAACATACTTGAAATAAAATGGATTTATACATAATATCCATTCACTTCAGTACGATATTTCGTAGCCCCACATTGGTTGTGCCATTTGTAACGGCTACCTTTGTCTTTGGATATCGCTCTACAAGTTGGGCGATCATTTATAACGTTTCTATAGATATTACACTCAAGACTCCTTAAAACCACCTCATCGTTCTTATTTAGCATTGGCCTGTCTAGACAGACGACATACACTTTATTAATTTAGATTTACTGGGCGCCAGTTATCGTAAAGATAACACATTAAAATTTTATTTAGCCACGGCCGCTCCCTTCCTTGAGCCAAGATCTATCATCGGAGCGTAGGGCAATAAACTTGCTCTATGAGATACTCTTTGCATTCCAACTATCCTATATATTCAACTCCCAATGAACAAGACATTTTAACTAATACTGGTTTATTTACAACAAAATTATTAACATTTGATCTGAGGTTTCGAGCTGTGTACAATATGTGCATTAATATTCCCTAATTGCGGGGCAATATTGACTGTCTTCTCGCTAGCGCTGATCTTCTGTGTTGATAATAACTCGGTCCACATACCTGGTGCCTTGTGGTTCAAAGTCCATCTCGTTGGTCTGCTTGCAGTCTAATTTGAGATCTTACGCCAACACACGTTTATTGACCTTTGAAAACATATGTTTTCTTCTTCTCGTTGTTGTTGTTGTTGTTGCTGCTGCTGCTGCTTGTTTCTGAGTTTGATCACCATGGTAAGCAAATTTGAACAAACCAGGCTAATTAAATTCACTAAGTCCCATCTTACTGAGCGACTGACGGAGTCTACGACTCACAAAGTCAATGAGTGAGTGCGTGATCGAATATGTGAATGACAGCAAGGAGCATATAATAACAGAGTAGGGACTCTCTGGTAAATCCGCGGTTCGTTAAATTCTGTGCGATTGCGTCATTGTTTGGGCTCCAACTCAAAAGCACATGGTCGCCACGTGGCGAATTCCATCGCCACTGAGATGCAATAACTGGCCGTATATTATGCAAGAAATATAAGTGACCGAAAGATCTAGGTTGCTTTCGCCGAGTATGTTAGCCAACTTACGAAATGAGAGAAAATCGAATCGAGATTGATTAATCTGGATATACATCGTTATTGTTGCTATAAAGCAACTCCGTTTTGTTTTTGAACGACAATATATTACGTAGATTGGATATTAAGAGGCAACGGACACCCGAAAATTAAATTTTGTACATGCATTCTGTTCTATAACGTTGGTATGAATTTTAGAAAAAAAAATGGACTGTCGTTTATTTATATCCTACTTTTTAGTTGTTTAGCCCTTTTATTACGTGTAAAGTGCAAGCGATTGGCCTTTTTGAAGTTCTAACGTTAAAAAGAAATACATTATGAAGTTTCATGCAAGTTTGCAATATTATGGTACCATAACCTCAAAAAGACCGTACCCATATTCCGACCCAGTACGCCACTATGACTGATGTCAGATATACCTCCTTCCCTAAATAAATTGAATATGCCCAAGAAATGTCATTTCACTGCAATTTACTTGCCCTCAACGGTTAAATGATTTTCAACTGCATCTACAGAAAAACTATAGGCAGGGTAGAGGATTGTCGAGGAAATGAGAAAGCTGATTTTCCAGGCAGTTTCAATTGTTTTATTAATGTATGTTCAATCATGGTACACATTGTACATTCTTTCACACGTGAGTCATAACTTCTGATGTGTGAACGTCAATGGCTTAGTCGACTGGAGACAGGATTGAAGAAGACCATGCCGGGCTGCACTCAGATGATCGGCTACGCTGCAGGAAGGTGGAGAACAACTGATCACCCACAGCCAAGTACACTCCAACGCAGTAAAACCTCTTGGCTAGCTCCGATCAATCCTCAGGCTGAAGAAGCTGTAAACTCAAAGAAGATTATTTTAGGTGAACATGAATTTTCAGCCTGTAAAGCAACACAATTCCAGTTAACGCCCCGGCCTAGGGGCGCACCATGCTGAGGGTCGCAAAATTAATCTGCAATTTCTTTTGTCAGAAAATTTCCATAAAATGTTATAGACTACAATACACGGATTCCGTATAATTTGATTACTTAAATTAAACTTTCCAAATTTTGACACTTTTCCAATTTATATTGTGACCATCATTTCCCAACGAATGTGTTGTAACAGCAGATTGTTCGACTTCAGCTTTAGAACAGGAATCTTTAATGATTTATTAGGGGAAAATTTAAGTCTTGAATATTAATATCAGTTTAATTTGAATAATTAATTAGCCTATGCATAGTTGTAAGTTGTATGATGTAGGCCTAGTGTATATGTATATCCATATCTGTTAGTGTATAATGAGCCTTAAAAGGTTTAAACTTATTTTAATATCTCGTTGGGCCATTTATTTATAGTTGATATATACAAATTAAGAAACAGTTGATTCTCTCATCATTGTAATTTATTTAATTGATTTTACTTCCCGATACATTAGAATAAAATAAAAATTACCTTCACAAAGACCTTTCTGAGGTCCAAATTCTCCCTTTATTATGATGGTATGAAGAGGGGGCGGCAATAACCCACGGGCCTAGGAGCGCATAAAATCTAAATCCGGCCCTGGACATTTGGAAGATGTGGTTGAACGTAATGGTGCAACACATTACCAATTACATTCAATACCCCCACCTCAGTTTAATGGCAATTAAAACCTCCTGTTTCGGGCATGATAAAAGGACCCCTGCAGGCCAAATGTACGGAGCACATCATATTACTGTGAAATACACAGAAAAAAATCTGCATCAGAGGAATATTGTATATTTAATAGTGTATTAAAAGAGAGAAGGGAAAGAGTGTGTCCTACAGACAAGTTGTCAATATTCTTGAAAATATTCTATGCCCTTTAAATATAAATTTACAATTGGTCTTTAACCTCACCCATTATCTCGCAACATGTGTGTTTTGAAATGTGCACATTAAATGCTAAAATCTATCGTTTTAAAGTTAGGCAAAGATGACATTGTTGCTTTGTTGAAGAAGGACTGGAGAAGTTCAAAACAAGTGCATGTATACCTACCCCGTCATATTTTGGTCGTGTGGACTCCTAATAGGCCGAGTACAAGTCTTTCTAGTTAACGCCCGTGGGCAACCTGCGCACCGGAATGAGAGATGAATTAATGAAACTGGGCAAGGATATGGCAGGAAACAGCCGTGGCCTGTCAGAAGGTACCGTCCCAGCATTTGCCTTGAGTTGAACATGGGAAACCATGGAAAACCATTTCAAGGATGGCCGACGGTGGGGTTCGAACCCATGGCCACCGAGTCAGCAGAGAGCTTGAGCTTGGGCCCAAGGCCGAACGCTGCGCTTTAGCTGCCGGCATACCTACACCTAATTTTTTTTTTTTTCAGAGGGATCGGAGATGAGATACAATGTATTGCTATAAAAATTGAAACAAGATTTCAATGAACCGCCATCCAATACAATACCACCATTGAAATATTGCATTAATTTAAGTCGATGCGGTTCCACCTAGCCAATGTGTACAGCCGGATGTCGTAACCAATGGCAACATCACAAGGAGCTGATAAAAGGATGAAATAAATGAATATGACCAAGCAGTTGGAATGAAGCGAGGTACCGGCCAGGCCATTGGGGGATGTTGAAAACGGTAAACATGACCAAAAAAATTCCAAAACCAGTCACCAGAAAGATTGGCCCCATGGCCTAGCACTGCACGTACATGAATGCAGCTACCAAATATGTAAAAACTTTACATTAAACTATATACAGTACACACACATGTACTGACGAAGTGCAATGTAAAGAAAAATGTATCTCCTTTGGAAATTACTACAACTTAAACATACTGTTACACCAGATTATATGTATTTCCAGAATACTTTCACAGCAAAGGAGCAGATGACCTCATAGTTCTGCCCCTTAAAACAACAATAACTAACTATTTTTCACAGCACGTGTGCCAACCGTCCAACTCTGCCTGTGGGTGTATTCCATCCCTCCCACCCTTGGGAGGGGGGCACAATTCATAAGACAAGTAGGAAGCCTCAAAGAATAGCCAAGGTTGCTCATTTTAGTCTCCTCGTACGATAGGCAGAGGATACCATGGGTGTAGTCTGAACTCCCACCCACTGGGGGCTGCAGTGTTGAAGCCACACAAAGAAATTATATTGTGTTGTTGATTCATTTCGGGGCTTTGCGACATTGTGGTCATGTGGCCCCGTGTACTTAGGTGTGTGTGGAATTTGTCTGGTAACTGGTGTTATTGTGAAGGCTGTATTAGTGTGTGTAGTTTTAACTCAGATGAGGATTAGGAAGGAGGCAGCTGTGGTCTTAATTAAGCATTCGCCTGGAATAGAAGTGGGGAAACCACAGAAAGCCACTTCCAGGATGGCTGAGGTGGGATTGGAACTAGCCTCTTCTCAGTTTTTGCCCAACCCTCAGACCAGAATTAAACTTCTTGGCAGAGCTGGGAATCAAACCCGGGCCTCCGCAGTGACAGCCACTACACAATGAGGCACAAAAGAAGTTATGTATATGGTCAGTCACTGTGCATAGTTGATGTGCGACAAGTGGCAGTATACCTGATCTGGCAATTGGTACCCAGGTTACAATAGCAATGGCATCCACATTCACAGTTGTTCCAATTAAGGCATTTCGTAATATTAGCAAGTCTATGAATTCATCGCTACAAGATATTACAACCCACCAAACGGGAAGGCATTTGGGAGGATGGAGTTAAGTACACCATTATCCGGGCCCTGCTTATAACTTATCATACTCCAAACAGTCACAAGCCTAATTTTTTGGCTCTATGTTAACCGTGGAAACTTGCAATTACATGTATAATTCTTCCAAGGTGTCAACATAGACATAATGATCATGATTTGTCAAACTGGAAACAAAACTTCCTCATGGAAAACATCTGGGTGAAGCTTACGCTATCTACTGATAGGGGCAGATGACCTCGTAGTTCTGCCCCTTAAAACCTCAATAACTAATTACCTAACTGACTAATAGCCTAACTACAGGAATGAACAGACACAAATCTACATCACAGATAAAGGTGACTAAAATGGAAAATACTGTACCTGGTTTATACAAAAGATTTGTATAAAACTACTACCATACGATAATCCAAGGGAAATCTACACAGGTGCCTATGCTGGTTAGATATCGCCATCACAATTCAGAGCAGTACACGACCTTCTTGCCAACACGGTAATTCTGCAATAAAGTGACAGACTATTCATCATGAACAACAAGTGAAACAAAGGTTTGAGGAATGATGAGAATGTAGGCTACATGTAGGGAATAAAGAGGATGTTCATCCTTCTCCTAAATATAATGTACAGCATTAATCCCAATAGAAAAAGTCTACTGGTATGTGTTAACACATTTTCAATATAATATAATAATTTCTCATTCATACGCGGGCAGATTTTCTAAACTTCTAGCCGATGACTGGATTACGGGCAACACACACCACATCTATCATTACTTCTCAAATATTGAAGACCTTAAGATCAGTTAACCTATACAGGATCTCATTAAGTCTCTATTATTATAAACTTAGCACGACCAAATACAGAACTTAATTCACACTCAATCAACCAACGATATACTGCCATTTTATTGACTGAAACTACCATTACCTTTCTGTAAATCACCAAATGTCGAGACGTAATAATTACTTTGATTTGCGAACTCCACATCACATGTATCCATCACCGTCCATGATTACGTTGCCATGGCAATATATAATAATTTTCCCAATGACCAACAAAATAAACGGAAAGCCCCTAAAATCTAGTGACAACCAACTTTAGAAACATAAGTTACCGAGTTCGGGCCCAATCAAAAGAATAATTATTTAACGGACGGAGAAAGTAGTATGGACTTTCTTAGGCCTGAATGACAGAATAGAATCTATAGAATAGCCAGTGCTGAAGTCGCGCTGGGCTTTTATACACTCTGAATGGTCCCGATGTTTCGCGGCATAAATTTGCCCGCGACCCATCAGACCAATTATAGCAAAGCATTTCTCAGTCCTCAAGCGACGCTAAAACTTCTCCGAGCGGGAATACAGGCCCGCGTACTTCAAATATTCCACTCAGAACCCGCTATTCCTCTCGTTGCGCATATATATATTCCGCCGAAATCTTTCTCCAAGCCCTTGTCTCCAGTCAGCGTGGCTTCGTTCCAGAAATACATTTTCTTGCAATATGTTGCTTCACCGTCCGTAACTTCTTCCAACCATGCCCGTCCTGTCTTTACAATTTAACTAATAAAACAGCCCTAGACCTCTATAAAAACCCTGTTTCTTAATCTAAGCACTTGACAATATTATATATGACTATGGTAATGACGTGAATATGGTATGGCCCCTCCCTTGATATTAATGGGTGAATAAAACGATATAACTTTGATATTTCAATAATAATAATAATAATAATAATAATAATAATTACACAATGATATTAAAATAATAATAATAATAATAATAATTTGTACCGTAATCAAGATTACGTTACAACGTATGGTATTGTTGGCAACATGCTTTTACGCGTGCTGATAGATCCAGTGTCTAACTGCATGTAACGTCCATTGGACTTCAACCAAATTTTGTATTCTGTACCTTAAGAGATTGAACTAAGAATATATTCAGTCGCCAGGGCTGCCAACTGTAGTGCTCTATTAGGCTACATTATACCAGGTATATTTTGAACTAATTAGATATTTCGATATTACCAACTTAATTTCGTCATTATTCTAGATAGGTTCATATACTGTAGAATAATCATTGGCATGAAAAGTAGGCTGTATAGTTCTTCACGGAACTTCTTGTTTTGGTTATGGGATGTTGGGTCATTACCATTTATCTGATTGGCCAGGAAGTGACCTGGTGCACAAGGCGAAGAGAATTTACAGAAGGTGAGAGTAGTTTATCGCTATGGTAGTGTAGTTGATACAGGTGTGAAGGACCTATTCAATTTGAATCTGGGGTCGCTTTTGGTGGTACACGGTGGCCTGGTAATCACCCAACCTGTTTATGAGAGGATTGGTTGATCTTTGTGTCTTATGGTACAGTTTTTCTGCCTGGTTCCTAATTCGTGTGGTTATCAAGGGAAGCTGGTAATCAGCGTGTAGTTGAGCATTACGTCCGTACCACTCAGCTCCTGATATCGTACGTAGCGCTTTGTTCTGAAAATTAAAATCCACATCCTGCTTCCAGTTGACCGACCGGGTCAGGGAATGGAATGAATGAAGCCCCCATCTTGCGGCGAGGATAGGAACTGTGCCGGCTGCCGAAACCTGTCGCACTCCCCTGGGGCAATGATTAAATGAATGACAGATGAAATGAAAATGGAGAGCGTTGCTGGAATGAAATTTGTGACAGGGAAAACCGGAGTACCCGGAGAAAATCCTCTCTGCCACCGCTTTGTCCAGCACAAATCTCACAAGGAGTGACTGGGATTTGAACCATGGACCCAGCGGTGCGAGGCCGGCGTGCTGCCGCCTAAGCCACGAAGGCTTCACTTTGTTCTGAACAACTTGCAATTTATTTATTGTAGATGGGGCAGCGTACCCTCAGACATGACGCATATTCCATTAGCCTACTGGCCGCATAGTGGTGCTGTATGCTAAGAGTTTGTTGAAGTCATCTAGTGCGCTCTGGGACCTAAGTAGAGGACAGAGCTGCGCTTGATCTGCCTTCTCTTGATTTGAACGCGCTGTAAATTCCTGCAGGGAAAATAAGTCTGTGGTCAAACGTGATTCCCAGATACTTGGCAGCTGTCTGCCATCTAATCACCTTACCAAAGAAAGTTAAGTCCTGAACAGTGGTGTGTTTGATTTTCCTCTTGAATAGAGTGGCGGAACATTTATTTACAGTAATCTTAATGCGCCATTTTCTAGGTTCCTAACTTAAGGCCACGACTGCCTCCTACCCAATCTTATCCCCAATTTATATATGTACATACTAGTTCAGCCAACACAATTACTCAGGTTATCACACAAATTCCACACACACACACAAATATACAAGGTGCTATTGAACTGCGATGTTGCAGCCCCTAAAATAAGTAACAATTTCCCTCACTTTTATTTCCCTTTATCCTTTTTCAAAAATGTCGTTTTCTAGAACGAACTGTAATTGTTTAGCCCTAGATTTGTTGTTTTCTTATGGCAATGTCAGCCTGCCTATGTATGTCTACCCCTTATTATTCCCGTTTCCAACGGGGTCGGGGATGAGATGCGATGAAAGTCTATGTGGCGGATGCTTTTTACGGCCGGATGTCCTTCCTGACGCCAACCGAATGAGAGGAGTCAATGAGAGATGAAATGAATGAAGATGAATGAAACTGGGCCGTGGTCTGTCAGAAGGTACCGTCCCAGCATTTGCCTGGAGTTGAAACTGGGGAAACCACGGAAAACCATTTCAAGGATGGCCGACGGTGGGGCTCAAACCCACGTCTACCGAGTCCGCAGAGAGCTTGAACCCATGGTCCAGCGCTGCGCTTTAGCGAGTGTAGCTACCGCTGTTGGTTATGTCAGCCTGTCTATATTTATTACAATTATTATTATTATTATTATTATTATTATTATTATTATCATTATTACTATTATTATATAGGTCTCGTGGTTCATCCATTACCACACACGACTATAACCTAAAATAAAGTAAATAATGAAGTGTACGTATAGCCCCGAGGTTAGATGACTTAAAACTGCAGGTTCAGCAAATCGTTCCTATGACCGTGGCTTAGAACCTCATCGTTGGACTCATTTTACCCACATATTGTACAGGAATTACACATAGAAAACCAACATTGTTATTTGCTTCACATGTATATTTCACCTCCGCAAACGTCCTCCAAAGTCTTGACTTCGCTTGATCTGACTTTGTATTGATCCTTCACATTTCAAGTACGATTAGTGTACGTGTCCCAACTCTCAAGGAGAGAGGATACTTATGAGGTGCTAACTATAAAACTCAATATTATGACTCTGGGCACGTAGCACATCTTCCAGAAACTTGTTTGTGTTTTCTACTGCTATTCTACGCAAATTCTTAGAGAATAACAAGCCTTAAATTCCCGGATACATCCCATAGCTATACTCCTCGCCGTGCTAATAAGTGTTAATTCCCTGAAGGAATGCTGCTAAATAAACTGTCTTGAGTACCAAGTTACAGAATACAGCTTCTTGCAGCAAAATCACATTTATGATGCCAAGGTACAAGTAGCGTGTTTGAAGGCAGATTAGCAGAGTATTTAACTCTTAATGAGTATTAAAACTCATGCCAACACTACCCTGGGTGAAGTTTTACCCGTCAATGATTTTGTGTTATATCCCTTTCAATCCCTTGCCAAGCAATTGTGTGAGTACACACTTTACTTTTATTTCTTAGTTGAGATCACTTTTGGGCCCCAGACCGGCCTGCATCACACTTAATTTTCAAATTTCGGACAAAATAAGGTAATGAAAAGAAATACAATTCATAACTTCAGAGCCTTAGTGATAACTAATATTATCAAAGAAACCTGTTAATTCAAAACAGCTGAGTAGCAACTAAGTTACTTCGATAAATGAAGATTACTTTGAGCTAACACTGCACAGCCTAGATCATTCATTAATTCATTCATTCATTCATTCATTTACAGTACTTTACACAAGTTGCGATTTGGAAACTATATTAATTACATCGGAGTTGGGTAGGTTTTAGCTTACGATTAACTCGACCCGAGGGAAGTTGGAAAAAAGACAAAAAGGAAGCGGGTTTCAGCAGGAAGAAAAAGTATGAATAGACAGGACGGGAGTTCACCACCAAACAGAAAATTAAGCGAAAATGAGCGTTCAACCACTGTTTCCACCGTGCAATGTCTGTGAAACACCTAAAGTGGGTATGGACCTGGACACAGCTAACGGGAAATGCGGCTGTAGCTTGGGCTATTTGCAAGCAAGTGGCGATCGTACCTTCCCTTCCAAGCCTGTATTTCAATACTATTGAGAAGGGTGGTAGTCTGGCAAGAAAAAGAATGAAAGATTTACTGTTTTTCTTTCAAAGGAGCTAGATTTAAACGAATGTTTTGAAAGGCGGAAATTATTTGAATTTTCCGTGATATTTTTAGCCTACTTTTCACATTTTGCAAAAATGAGGAAAAAGTAGTCTTATGAGATCGGGCAAATGTGTGTCTGTCTGGCTGTGTGTGTGCCCCCCCCCCCCCCCTCCCACCCCTATCAACTCCTAAACGGCTGGAGCAATCGAAACAAAATTTGGTAGGAGTAAAGATCTATACCTGAATATCGCACGGCCATATTTGAAAATGATGTCAGTGCAACCAACTGCTAAAAAATCGCAATTGAAATTTGAGCTCCATGTTGGATATCTTGGAAGGTATGAATGGGAGCTATTTCAAAATTGGCACACTTATAGATAATAATATTGCAGTTTAATTTCCAGGAGGTCACACATGGCAGTGTTGCCAAAATGAGTACAAGCCTGCTGATAGGTCCAATTTTTAAATGCATATAACTTCTACACTATCAATTGGATTTCAACCAAATTTCGTATGTGCTATGTGTACATAACCAGATATGACTGAGCGTATTCTTAAGACCCACCAGGGCTGCCAACTGTTAATAAATGCTCTTAATTTATTTTATCCAAAATACCAATATATCAGAAAGTATGCAAGCCGACAGCTTTAAACTATGCACACGTATAGTACCTGCCATTCTATATTAATTTGGAGTAACATATATACGTCTGTGCTACCAACATGATTCTAAGCCTGCTGAGAGGTCAAACTTTAAATACATGTAACTTCCATACTATCATTTGGATTTCAACCAAATTTCGTATGTGCTATGTGTACGATAACAATTTTTAAAGAGCAACCAGGGCTGCCAACTGTTAATATGTGCTGTCTCTATTTTTGTTACCCTAATATCAATATATCAGAAAGTATGCAAGCCAATAGCTCTAAACTTTGCACACGTATAGTACCTGGCATTCTAGATGAATTTGGAGTAACTAATATACGTCAGTGCTGCCAACATGATTCTAAGCCTGCTGATAGGTCCAATTTTAAAATGCATGTAACTTCTATACTAACTAATGGATTTCATTCAAAATTGAGACAACAATGGATCATATTATTTCAGATTATTTCTGACCATTACATGCATGACACTGTTGCCAACATGATTTTACGCGCGCTGTTAGATCCAATGTTTAACTGCATGTAACGTCCATGCTATTCATTGGGCTTCAACCAAATTTTGTATTCTGTACCTTAAGAGATGGAACTAAGAATATATTCAGTCACCAGGGCTGCCAACTGTAGTGCTCTATAAGCCTACATTTTGCCAGGTATACAGTATTTCGAACTAATTAGAAATTTCGATATTAGCAACTTAATTTCGTCATTATTCTAGATAGATCCATATAGATTAATCATTGGCATGAATCTTAAATTTTAAGAAAAGTAGGCTCTTTAGTTCGTCACGGAACTTCTTGTTTAGTTTTGGGAACTGTAGGGTTTCCAACGAACGATCGAGCGCTCCCAGAGAGGGAAGCGATGAAGCGTTTTAAATGTTGTTGTAAATAAATTTACATGTTTCTTTGAAAGTTTTGGTAAAAAATACTAATTGTTGCACTTAAGACGGCTAAGCTTTTACCCAGCAAAGTGCCGACTGAAAGTTTAGACCATAAGAAAAACTTAAAATTTGCAAACAAACCATGAGTTAGGGAGAAAATCTCAACAAGCAGGAGGCTTGCGGAGCTAGCTATACTTGCCTTAATGGCTAGTTCGAATTAGCTATGAGAAACTTTGGCAATTTTGTTACGGGGAGTTTTTGTTCAAATGCAACAAGTAGCAAAAACTTTGTTGTTTTAATAATTGTTTGTTTTAGTAAAGAGGGCTTAAGCCTGAAGGAAGAATCAGGGGAGACAGGGTCCTGCCTAATCTTGAATCTAGTGAAAAGGATGAAACAAACAATAATAGAGATTTTATTTAACAATAAATTAGACTTTAAAGGGTTAACAATATTTGGGTTATGATTGTGATTTGTAAAAAAGATTTACAACATATAAAGATCTGAGACCTATAGATAATAAGCTTATAATTGGTAAACAATGTTGAATAGGGTATATGTTTGAAACTTGCTGCAAGCACTAAAATCTGAATAAGATTTTAAAAGTGGTGCTTAAAATTAACGAGTTTAGTGTTTATAACAACGATTATAAAATAGTTAAAGCTTTTATAATTAGATCAGGTACAATGTAGGCACTTTGAGAATCCTTCATGGAGATCAAAAAGACCATTAACAAATAACAAATTCAAAATTATAACAAAAAAACGGAAGAATTAAGAAGAAGTTTCTATAACTTCTTATATTTAAACAGAGATTACTGAATTTTACATGGAGAAAAAATGGGAGGGCGCCACACTTAGGGCGAAGCCTCGTAGTACTGTAGATAGATGAAAATTTTAATTTAAGTTATGTTAGTAAAGGTATTTAGGAGAAGGAAAAATAGGAGGTATAGGAAAACTACCTGGCCAGATGTATTGCTCTCAACGAACGCGACACGGGTGGTAGTTGAATAGGCACCGTTTTGCACTATAGTCTATTGACGTAATTGAAAAGTTCACTATTGCGGCATACAAAGTTTATGAAGAGAAGTGTTATTGTAGTTATGTAGATCACTAGTTAAATTTTAGCTTGAATCAGTTTATTGCTATGTAGAGATTATAGATTACGGTTGACAGCTGAAGAAAAGTTCCCACGGAGGCAAGTAAATCAGATTTTGAACGACAGTAAAGGTGATGCAAATTCCTCAGTGAGGAAAAGTATTCCCATGTTAGAGTGGAAAATACCAGGTTGCTTCACTTGTAGAAATGTCTTTTGACAAAGAATGTTCCAGAGTTATGATTACTGTTGAATTGGGCCGTAAGTTCCCACGGAGGAAAAATGTTAAATTTATAGACAGTGGGTATTTTAAGTGATATCCCTCGATGTGAGAAAGTATCTCAGTTAATTAGTACAAGAAGTACTGTTTCATTCTAGAAAGTTAGCTTAGGTAGCCATGGTTTGATCAGAAAGATCTCTTGAAGGAAGTTATTGCTTAACATTTAGCAATTCCACACACTGTCTATAAAATTGATTAAAAAGCATTTAGCTATTTAAGAACCCATGATGCTATGTTTAAAACATAGAAGTTTGTACTTAACTTTGTTCCATGAAGAAGGTGATGTTCCTAGGTGACGGTTAGTTTAAAATTCAGACATGGCGTCTGATTTAAGAAAGTCTCAAGAAAGCAAGAGACTGGCCCGGGTAGGGCTTGTACTCGGCGGCCGAACGATGAGTGAGAGCTGCTAAACGAATCACGAAGATACCACGGAGAGAAAATGGTGGGGAGAAAGGGACAAAGGAGCACACAAAAGAATTACAAACTTAACAAAAATTAAATATCTTCTTAGATGTTAATTTTCTTGATGAAGTGGTCTTCAAGGAGTTGTTAGCAGGCGACAATGACGAAGCCTGGTGGATGGGAATGATGAAGAAGTACTCTTGAGCATGGAGATGTTAGCTGGCGATAACGACGAAACCTGGTGGTTTGATTGGTAAGGAAGTCCTCTTGCACATGAAGATGTTGAGGAACTTCAGTGGTTAGCTGCTAGATGCCGCTAGGTTGATCATGGAAGTTGTATATCTAGAACAGACTTTTACAAAGTATAATCAAAGTGTACAGAGCGAATTACACTTCAGGAAACACTGTTGGCGCTTGCGTACCAGAAAGGAATGAATCGAGAAGGACAGTAAAAGCAAAGAGCAGCAAAGGCTAACTCTTCCTGACCTTGTATTTCATGGAATACGCCAGGAGTGTTCCTTAACGTTGGAGATCTTGTACAATTATGTGTTTCAGCATGGCTTGTCCGTTCTCTGGACAAACATTATTTTCGAGGTATTTTTCCCGGGCGAGCATATGGGCCAGCTTTAAGTTTGACTGGGTATTGAACGCCGAGCGCCCAACTTCTTGCCACAACATGAGGTTAATCACGCACTCTCTCTCTCTGTGCATTAGATGGAGGTAGTCATGGTCTGATTCTTAGAAACCATCCTTGCATTTGCCTGGATCTGAAGTGCTGAAGCTATAGAAAGCCACTTCAATGTTGGATACGAGTGAGATTAGAACCAATTCGTACATGCTCAATTGCCTAATGAGGCAGTGTGCACACTGTTCCAACCCTCAAATCCATAAAAGGCTGGGTATCGAACCCAGGCAGCCTGCATGGGGAGCGTCTACGGTATACGTACGCATACATCACGATGGCGTGCTCCCTAGGAAAACAGTAATGACCTAAATGTAAATGATCTATATTGGGAGTGCACGTAAGAGTTGAGTTACATTCAAAAATGGCCTTGGATGCAATGCCTTAAATTACATCCAAGTGACTTTGACTTTCAGAATTCTGCAAGTGACCGTGCTGAAATGCATTCATAATTTTTACAGCAACTTCGTCCCTTAGTTGAATTATAAATTATTTTCAGTTTCATGGTGTTATTAGGAGGCTCGAGAAGCAGCGTGGCGTATCACAGAATCAAGCGTGGTAGGAGATTTACATACAGTGCTGTCGTTCACGTGTAATAGTATATGCGGCCTGATCGCTTCTGTACCATGTTGCCAAAGTCCTCGGTGCACTACGAGTTGGGATGATTTGCCTTGGTGTACTGCCATTTGAAACAATACTATCATTATTACCATTACTCTGTGAGAATGAGATGGACAAGATATTCTTCCAGAACAATGTCACACTGTCAACCTCAATACGTATTTCCACCCCTAATACCCATTTTACTGGTTGATGAGACAAGAGCAAGATCTTCTGAAAAGAACGTATACTGTAGCCTACTTTCTCTTAAATGTGTGGGTATAGTTATAACTAGGGCCCGGATTCATATGCACTAAAAACTACAAAAATATGCATGCACATATGCACTAAAAATGTTGAAAATATGCACGAAAATATGCACTAAAAATAAAACAAAATACACTTACCAAACGTATTGTTTAATTTTAACTCAGCTTTACATTGATACAGATGTTTCATTCCTGGCAAAATGTTGCATGGCAGTAGGTTATCAATAGTTTTTCAATGTTTTCAGGGGTCAATGTCTTTCTGTTGTCGGACAGAATTAATTTATATGCTGAAAATGATCGTTCTACTTCGACGGACGTAACTGGGCAATACTTGTACACTGGCACTGACTGCTCTGAACATTCTTCTGGTAAAGACTGCCTGGTTCCACTTATGTAGTTGCTTATGGATTGAATCTTCTTCAGTCCTGGGTTTAAGTCCAACACCGCACTGAGTTTACTTTTCACTCTTTCTCCAGTTTCACCAGGGACACCATTTAAAGAACTAATGGTGTTTTGAATTTACTGAAGGGATTCGTGTAGGGGTGCACCGCGAGTTTCTAGGCCCTTAATTGCCTTCGAAAGTGACGAATAATGGACATGGATGAAACTGATATCTTGATATACAGTTTCAGATTCAAATGCGCACTTTGCTTCACGAACACACGCAGTATGACTATCGTCAATACTTGTAACTACATCTTTCACTTGGTTAAAGTACTCCTGGTAGAACGATACTGCGGATAACCAAGTTCCCCATCTTGTGAGAACAGGTTCCGGCGGAAGAGAAACCTGAGGCAGGAGAGTTTTGTACAACTGTACACGAGCCGGTGCTTTTAGGAACAGTTTCTACTTTCTTTCCACGTGAAATGACTTTGTTGACAGATGGAAAGAGCATACGTATCTCTTCTGCAATACGATGCAATCCATGGGCCAAAGATGTGACATGGATGAGATTTGGAAATAAATACTCCAAGAGACTGACCAGCTTTCAACATATACGAAGCTGCATCTGTGACTAAAAGGCGCACTTTGTAACAATCACTTTCCGATTCACTAGGCCACAGAAGTCGCAGGGAATAGTTAACAAATCTTGCAACTGTAGCGTGGTTGTTTTTTTCTAGCACTTTGCACGAAAGTAAATGAGGTTTGCCGGGTTCTTCTGGACATAATTTACCCACTATGAAGTTCGCAATATATCGACCACACGAATCTGTTGTTTCATCTACCGATATCCATATACAGTTTCCTCCTATGTCAGACCGTATCGAATCCACGACAGAAGCGTGCAGTGAATGTAAATAGTTCTTCCTAAGGGTAGATTCATCTGGTATCCTTTGATTAGCACAATACTTTTGAAGAAACGAGCGTAAATGTGAATTATTCAATTTATGCAGTGGAATGTTGCTGCATACAAAAGCTTCACAGAACAGAGTTGGGCAAAATACTCCCAAAATATATTTTCGATACTAAATACAAAATACTCACTCAAAAGTAGTTTAGATATAAAATAAAAAATTCACTTATAAAATTCCTGAAAGTACAAAATACAAAATAGTATTTTAAAATACATTTCAAAATACAAAATACTTTAAAAAAATTGCTTATCTTCAATTCATACCTTTCAAAATAACTTTATTATTATTATTATTATTATTATTATTATTATTATTATTATTTTATACTGTATACATTATTGTTATCGTAACCTGGACTGGTGCGCGCATTAACGTGCAAGGCCAGAGGGTTCAAATCCCACAGTCAGCCTCTATGAAATGGTTTTCCAGGACGGTACTTCCTGATAAGCCATGGCCGCTTTCTTCCAACCCCTTGCCTTATTTCATTTCGTTTGCCATCAAGCCCTGTGGTGAGGATGGCATTAGGAATGCCATCCAGCCGTGAAAACCATTGCCACATGGAAACTTACCTCACCTCGTCCCCGAATCCATAAAATGGGAGTAGAAATTATTATTAATATTAATTTTATATTAATATCATCGTATGACATAAGCCACCAGGTGGAACCTTTGGGTAATCTGCTAGGAGTGCCATGGGGTTTTGCCACCCTTCAAAATCCGACTGGTCGTGAATCAAACTACCACTAATTCACCAGAGTGAGACAATAATATTTTGTATACATTTGTAAATTTCTTTTTATATATGTACTGTTTACACTGGCTGAAACTCTTGAGAGCACGCTATCTTTCAAAGATTATCTAACAAATACTACTGACAACCGCAAAAACGCAGAACATCAGTTTGTGGAAACTTTGTGGTTCTACTTAGGGTCCAACACCAATACTCTCTGCTGTTCAGCTGTTGACTTCGTCTAATCTGTCACTGAATACTGTTCCCTAGTTTGGATAAAGAGATTGTTGTCGTCTAATTATTTAGGGGCTTTGCGACATCGTGTTCATGTATCCCCGTATACTAGGACGTGTGTGGAATTTGTCTAATGACTTGTGTTATTGTGATGGCTGATTGGCTATATTAGTGTGTGTACTTGTAATTGAGACGAGGATCATTGAAGGAAGCGGCCATGCCCTTAATTTAGGTACCATTCCGGCATTTGCCTGAAGTATAAGTTTGAAACTACGGAAAACCACTTCCAGGATGATTGAGTTGGGAACTGAAAGCACCTCTTGTATGTTTTGCTTCAGAAGAGAATTAAATTTATTGACAGATTCGGGAATGGAACCCGGACCTCAGGGGTGACAGCCAACAATACTAACCACTGCGTCACGACCTCTCATGTCGAGATAATAACACTTAATAACACTGTGTCTGATCTCGGGAAAATTCTGGCCTACTCCAATTCATTGGCTCCCTGTACTAAGTCATATTCCTCCAAGTCACCTACGAAGATGCAACGATTTACCGTGAGAGTAGGCTACATGAAAATTGTTAAATAATACCAATGACATTGTTACAAATCAATTCTTCAAGTCATGTCTACAATTCAAGAACAATCACTTTATTTGTACCCAAAGAGCATCACTATCCAGCCATTACATTCTGTTATTCAAGACCTGTTTCATCTTGCTCATCAATGCCCCAAGGTTGCCAACTTACAAAAATCAAATTTAATTACAGAAATACATTCACAAAATTACAGAAACACATTCACAACATTCTCCCACCTTGAAACGGTAGGTTTCAACTAAAAGCACAAAATAATACAAAGCATAGGAATAAACATGGAATTAACAAATATTTACAAATTCCGTTTAGTTGGCCTTTTAACAAATCTGCCCCTTCTTGCCAGAGCAACAGCTTCACTCTCAACTACTTGAGGGGGGTTACTAGAGTCACAATCAGGCACCGAGTCAACAGTATTGGGACCACACATAGAACCATCACTATTTTCATAAGGAGATCCAATCTCCATCAAGCACAAACGTTAGACTGGTCGCAACAACTCACTCTTAACTGTTTTTACCTTTGCCACTCTAGTTACTCCATCTTTACCAGGGAAGATCTCAAGCACTCGAGCCAATTCCCAATCAATTCATTTCTTTTGGTCAGACACAACCCATACAACATCTCCCACACTGACATTCTTAGAAGACTTAGCAGTGTTTAACATCAGAGACCCTAGGTATTCCTGACGAAAACGTTCTTTTAGGTTTATCCTAACCTCAGCTACATATTTCACCCTAGCAGAAAGACCCTTATCATCCACTTCGTCAAGATCAGGCATCTTTGTCTCAGACTGCTCCTGCAAAAAACATAGCAGGCGTTATTGGTATCAACTCATTAACATCTTCAGACATGTAGGTAATGGGACGTGCTTTCATAACAGCCTCAATCTCGGCAATCAAGGTCATTAGTTCACAAAGATTCAATAACGCACGACCAAGGGATATTTTCGACAGTCTTTTCATCACCCCAAAAAGCCGCTCAAAAAATCCACCCCACCAAGCACCTGTGGGAGCATTAAATAGCCACTGAATTTTCAATTCACGTTCAACTGTAGTCTGCTTAATGAGATTCCCAACTCCTACAAAGTTAGTACCGTTATCACTGTACATAGTTGTGATTCTGCCTCGTCTGGTGATCATTCTTCGAAGAGCATGTAAAAACGATTCTGTAGAGAGCGACTCTACCACTTCAAGATGGACTGCACGGTATACAGCACAGGTGAACAAGGCAATCCAAATCCTAGTACTGCGCCAGAATTTATTGAAGGTCATTACTCAAGAACTGATCGGGAGATGAACCAAGACCCCAGAAAATAAATGAGTGGATAAAAAAATTTATTTATTAAAAATTTGAGAAATATGGGAAAAACTGTATGGAAATGAGTGAAATACTATAGATCTTATGCATTTATAAAAGGCAAGAAAGTAGGAATGATTTAAAGAGAGACATATATTCCATTATATGAATGTGGGAGGTCCATATTACGAGAAACATCACGCCACTTGAAGCGAGAGTTACGTCATGAGAGAGGGGAAGAGACGAAGGTCGAACTGCGGACTGAAGTGAGGAGAGGGGGTAGGAGTTACGTCACACCACGAGAGGAGAGGAAGAGAGACTGGAACTTGAGGGAGTGCGGAGCACAGGACGGGAGAGTTCTTTCCAATTTGAGATTTGAACGAGACAAGACCTCGAGCAGAAACGAGTTTTGTTATAATAGTGCTACAGTTCATAAAAGTTGGAAGCAAAGTAGAGTGAAATTCCAGAACTTGCAGTAACTTAGGAGCAAGCTACAATCCATAAAGCAGAACGGAACAGTACAACCATATATTGCAGTGCTTATGCAAAGTTGTTCCACATAGCTTGAAATATTTCGACGAGAAGCTATTCAGTATTTCTACGTGTAAAAGCTTATTTGAACATTGTATTGAAAATGCAAGTTAAAAGTCAGCAACGGGGAGGTCTTAATTACATTATCAGAAATATGAATATTACCATGTGCTAAGCAAAAGCATAGGGAAGTGAAGACTACAAGGATGTCAGTTGAATTCCAGATTCACTAACATGAAAGGCGCAACAAAATATCTACGCAAAGCGCAATATCACCGAGCAAAACTTATACTTTTCTACGAGAGTTTTAACACATCTTGAAATACGAAAACACTTGCATAAACGACAATATTCCACCGTGATGTCTATTCTGAAGAAAACCGATGTCTATTCTGAAGAAACCCAGATGTCTATTCTGAAGAGATGGAGAATCGAAGCCGGCCTACTTGCAGTGTACGAGGGACGGAGAGCTGGCGGAGCTGTTCACGGCGAGGCCATTCGCCACGAGTCCAGCTGGCTCTGTCACAAACCGGTCTTCATAGCTGTGGGCGATGCTATGGAACACGACAAGTTTGGTTTGGGAGGAGAGATCCAGGTATTTTCAACAGTCCAGAAGCCAACAAGGTAGTGAAGAAATTGTCTTTTATCATGTAGAATTGTAGTTATGTTCTGTGATTATCCAATTGACCAACCGCATATTTTTCAACCGCATTTTTAACAGTATTTTTAACAGTATTTTTAACTGCATTATTTAAAACGTATAATTTTGTCAAAGTAATTAAATTTGTGTAGATCTTGTTATAGTGATTTTTCGTATTTTTCTACGGAGTTATTTGCCTTGTTCTTGAAAACTTCAGTCACTTGGACGAAATTTTGGCATGATGATGCTATTAACACTAAGGTTATATTAAAGTAAAATCGTGTAATATTTTTCATATTTGCGTTAGATTTAATTTAATTAAATCTGTTTTATCGCAGCGATGGAATATAAATGAATTGTTGAAAGGAACATAGAATGAATTGTATTAAAGGAATTTAGAACGAATTGTTTAAAGGAATATGAAGCAAATTATTTAAAAGAATGTAGAGTGAACTATTTAAAAGGAATAGAACGTTGAACGAAGTAAAGAAGGAGTAAGATTGTAATTGAAGTAAAATGAAGTTTATTGGAGCAAATTTAAGTACAGCATATTTAAGAAGTAACGTCACGAAGTGTAAAGAATATTTCGACAACTCATGATGTTGATTCGAGTGTCAGAAATTTATTATGAACGAAAGTATTACGAAAAGATTATACACATATGTCTAATGAGATTTAGAGCGTTAAAAAGCATAAATGAATTTGTTAAACAAATATATTAATGGAAAGAAGTCAAACTTATATCTTTTGTTAAGAATATGAATATTTACTGATATTTCTTGAAAAGTTGTAATAAAATGTAAAGCTGAATTTAAACACGTGAAAAAGAAAGTAAACAAAGTTAAGTCACAGGGTGATCAGAAAGTGAAAGTACAGAGATTTATTGCAGAAATGGAATTATGAGCACGAGGCGAAGTTATATCAGTATAGAGGAGAAATGTTAAAGTAAAGGAAGTATATGTATTGAAGTGGAAGTTTATAGTTGACTTAGCGTGCAAATTAAGGAGATATGAACGTAAAAGGAGTTACGTAATTTTACGAAGGGAGGCTGAGGAGTCTCTAAGTTTTTCTAGTATTGATTGCAATAATTGTGAAGTTATGTGAGTGTATTGAAGGAAGATTCTGTACAGGGTGTTTAAGAGAGAAAGTAATTGTTGTATAATTATGAAAGAGGAGTGTGGAAACGAAGGTTAATGCCGTGCACGTCCAGTATTCATGTTTATCAGAAGATTGTTAACTCAGTAAAGAATTTCAGAACTTATTTCAGTATTTCATGATATATAGATAAAGGTAAAAAGGAACAGTGCTTAGCTTAAATGTTTGTCACTTATGTTCAATTGATTATGACGAGTATTTATTACTTTCAACACGATAGTTGCGGTGTATGTTTGGATATTTGATGTTTAAGAAAATTGAGTAGATGAAAGACTTATTGGAGGAAGAAAATTTAATCTTCGACATTATGAAGTGTAAAATTTGAGAGATTCATAAAAGATTGTATATATGCACATGAATAATTTTGATTAGATATGGAACTACGGTTCATAGTTGAAGCGGACCTGTATAAAATAGGGCAATACTTAGTAACACGCCGTTTCACATTTTCTAACTATATAATTGCCACGTGCAAATTTATTTTTGCAGTTATTTTTGTTGAAGTGTCAGGGAGACACAATGTTGAGGGAGGAAGCCAGTTTTTACACTTGTTCTATTAGCTTAATAAACGGCTGGCGCTTTTTAGCGACTTAGTCAACTTTTATCTAAGCTGATACCGTTTTCATTGTCGTCATCGTCGAAAATAGTACTACGAGGTATAGATACAGGCGCTCACTATAGATTAAACCTTATCACCCCTCGAGATTTGAGTTTCTCGATTTGCTCTAAATGTAAACGATAGTAGAAATTTGTACCTTGTCTAGTAGTACTATTTTCTTTACGAATAATATTTATCATGTATGTTCCTGAAATTCCCAATATTACTTAGTAGGCATGGTAAGTTTGTGAGCTGGGTAACTTACATGTCTGCAATCCTTTTTCGAGCTGTGGATATAAGTACTGATGGGTTTCTTCGGGCGCAGTACCATCTTTTATGAAAAGAGGTCCAGCCAAATCGACTCCGCATACTTGGAACACCTTTTCAAGATTTACACGGTTATTAGGAAACCCGACAGGTGCTGTTCTCACTGGTTGGGCTTTGTGCCTAAGACAACGAACACATTTACTGGGCCCTTTTAGTAAGAAATATGCAAATCACAGTATGCCAGCAATGCTCAAATCGAGATTTTCGGGGTTTTGGTACGTTCTCCCACTCTGTGACTTACACATTTTGGATTAAATAGAGGATACACTTCCAGAAAATAAAACAAAATCAACTCCTATTTTAAAACATATAATTAATCAAAATTATGGCGCTACAAACAAATAAAACAAATAAACTATTGACCAATCCTTCTAAACTTGTTCAAAGTGAACAAGGAATATATAAAATCAAACAAATATTATATTAAAATACATGGTTTCCTTCAAACCAACAAACTTATAATTCTTTTCACTTCCATAAAGTATTCCTTTTAAAATTCAATATAATCTCGAGCTCCAGTGGCTCGATACATTCCAATAAGAACGGTGTCATTCTTTTACACACCTCAATATTTATTTTATGAGTCTCTTATAATAAAAACAATATATAATCGTATTTACAGTACATATTATTCCTTCACTTAAATTTTTGGGCATTCCACAATGTTCTCAACGTTACCACCTCTCTCAACCGACAGCATTGGCTCAGCTGGCTAAAGCGCAGCATTAGGTCATGGGGCCAAGCTCTCTGCTGACTCGGTAGACGCGTGGGTTCGAGCCCCACCGTCGGCCGTCCTTGAAATGTTTTTCCGTGGTTTCCCATTTTCAACACCAGGCAAATGCTGGGACGGTACCTTCTGATAGGCCACGGCCGATTCCTTCCACATCCTTGCTCTGTTTCATTCATCCTCATCCATTCCATCTCTCATCCCGACGCGCAGGTCGCCCACGGGCGTCGAATAGAAAGACCTGCACTCGGCCTCTCCGGAGACCACACGACAAAAAAAACCTCTCTCAAGATAACAAATTCACTACAGTGATCGGGAAAATACTTGTGTACTCCAGAGTTACCGAAGACTACTTGAACAAAGTCAAAAATTATGATTACTCCCGGAATCTAATTGTCCTCAGTGAACTCGTGAAATCCTACATCAATACAACATTACATTAGGGATTTTTATTTATTTGTCTTAAAAGACCATTACCACATAAGAAAGCTACGATCTGAACTGGCAAGCGGTACTTTCATCTACAAGGACCTCGGTTCAACTCCCGGGTCGTTAACAACTTCTAAACACTCACGGTGTATTATTACTTCTCCCAGACGGTCTTCTCCGATCTACCACACTTACAAAGACGAGGGGTCGGACCGTAACCACTTGGAGCAATTTATTGCCTAGAGGGGAGGTCTCCAGCCTTGCCCACGCGTGACAGCAGCATTCATGCTTTTAAAACAGCTATTTCTTACACACAGTTCTCAGGACAGACCTGGCGTTTCTTTCATTCATTTTTAACAACATTATTTAGGTTCATAGACCACTTTCGTAACCTTGGCATTTATTAATTTTGAAGTGTCATCATTGATGGGTAAGAATAATTCAATACAACGACGATATTTAGGGGCTTCCACAACTATACGAGTCTAGGTTCGACTCTCTTAACTGCCTCGGGAACCAATCCCATACTGGAGGACTTACAACAATTCAGCGTCTTAGGATGACCTCGGTCTAATCTGCGCTCATCAATACAATAAATACGCTACCTATTATTCAATACAATATAACACACATGGCCTCGGGAACCAATCCCATACTGGAGGACTTATCATAGATCAATTACCGCAATCAACTGTCCCTCACAATTAATTTACCAAGTGCATTTAGATTCAACGCCTTCCTAGCGTGACAATTTACTTTAATGCGCTGCATTGCGCTATACATTACTTTAAGGCCAAGCGTCTTCCAAAGAACTGATAAATTCGACATCAACAATTTATCTATATCTCAAATTTTTATATTAATCCTCTCCCCTGACAATAATCGCTATACTTTACGAACATGTATTTATACCATGTCTATATTTTTACTAGAGCTCAAAAGCTATTACTTTCATCTAATTCAACTTAATCTTCATTTATATATTTTTTTTATTATTATTACGCTTGCTTTTAAAACATTTATCAAATACGCTGATATTTTATCTCATACATTTCCTCTAAAGGATTTACTCATTTCACATAATTATTTCATAATTTCTCAATTTTTATTTGTTCAGACCGCGCTCTTATTCTGTTATTTGTTATTTAAAAACATCCCTATTTCTCAAACTCCGGTGGATTGTACACAAATATTCCCCCAACACAAAACATCATGAAAATATCCACTTACATGCTCAGACGGTCGAATACCGTGCTTTCCAACGATGTTTCATTTTCGCCCACAATGTGTAATTAATCCATATTGCACAGATTCATTTCATACACTGACATATCTTGATACACATATGACTCATATACATTAAACACTGATAACATTTTAAATTACACTGGTGTATTCTTCTATGATACACAATAAAATCACTAAAACATTACTATTTAACACAAATTTGATATATTTACACTACACAGATTCTAATCACTAAGGCTTTTCTTATGCCTTCCACGCGTGATTTCTTTACTTCCCGTCTCCAAGGGTGAAATTCGGAAATGTCGGCTTCCTCTCTAACCAATATGAAAGTCTCGAACCATCTACCTCCTCCTGGACTGGTACTTCTTCGAATCCGGTTTCCTGACGATCGGCTATTATTTTATTTAGCTCGAATTGCTTCTTTCTAGACCCTATGAGTTGTCTAGTGAAAGTCTGTCTTATTCACGGTCTCCCAGATAATCTATCGGTGACCTATTATTTCTCGCATCTAATACTCCTCGTAACATAGTGCCTTTATTGTTCGTTTGTTTCCTTGAAACAAAATCTAGAATTAACTTCCTTTTTTTCTGCTTATTCTGTCCTCGAATTCCTATTTTTTCAGAACCCTATGCGAACCTTATTTTTTTTCGACCCTGAACGGGTTCTTATACATTGATAGAATGTTTATCTCGCTGCTATGGTACTTCAAAACGTTACGATATTTTAGGTCGTTTAATTTGACTGTATTTTTGAAGGGATGCTCGTAGACTGCCTTTGGTGATGTAGCGTCTCCCCTCAAGGAGTCTTAGTAAACTGCATGATAAGCTTGATTCTGCCAGGATTTATATACTCTTTGGCTACAAAAAGATAAAATCCTAGTCCTTTTCGTGACCTACTTTTGAAGTAATTGTCGCACACTTATAAAAATTATATCTCTAGAAAGCTCGTTTCCTAAATGTAAAGTGACTTCTTTGCACATGAAAATCGATCGTGCAGTTCTGAGATATTAAATAAAATTTAGTCTTCAGCTGTGTGGGTGTTACAGTTGATTTTTAATTCCCCACTCCTCGGGTCTCGGGGAACTTTTAATTACGTCATGCTGCATTTGCACTTCTTTTCTAAGCAATTATTAAAAGCTTTTTCTCCACACAAAAATCTCTAATGCGAAATGACTCACAATGATGTATTTCTTTAGTTAATTTTATTCCTGCAAATGGGTTAAATCTAATTATTCTCCTTCTGGCATCGCTGCGCTGTTGCCGTTTTACTGCAAGGTAAGGGCTAATTCCGAAACGCGCTCTCTGTCATACGCCTGGAAATTTCCACTCCTTCTATTTATATTCGTGACTGGCTCCTTATCATGAGTCAGGCATGATCTCATTTCCTGGCCACCTGGGTCCAGCTTCTTACACAACGTTATGCTAGTCTTCTTGCATGAAATCTTTCTATGTTCCTCTGAAGACTGTATATTTCCTTCCTTCCTTTTACAAAAATACATGGATTCGACCCCTTTGAGCCAATGGTACATGGGTTCATCTCTCCCCTCCTTAGGTAAATAAATTTTCGAGAAATTTTGAGGAAATTTATTTCAATTATTCAAAAACTCTTGTTTGTCTTCATGTCGAAACCATCCTAACATTTCTCAGTACCTTTTGTTCTTTATTCCTTTCAAATCCCACGATAATTTGGGGTTTTCCACCTTTTTAATGTCATATCCGGTAATATTGTAGGTTGGGTACGCTCTGTCCCTACCCTTTCTTTCTTTCTTTCTTTCTTTCTTTCTTTCTTATTTGTCTGGAATACAAGTTTCCAGAATATAATTCTTCTTTACGGGTGTGGTCTATCCCTACCCGTTTCTTTATTTCATCATTCTCGCTTCTTAAATTGAAATTTTCTTTTTCAACAAAATCAATTATTTCTCTTATCTCATAATACAGTTTCTCTAATTCGCATTCGCACTCGAATGGTTGAGCTCTGTTTCCCTGTTCTAACTTACTATTTTCTCTATCAAAAGTGGATTCATCATCATTAAATTGTTCCATAACCAGGGCTTGTTCATTTGCTTCATCGAAGTCTTCGGGAGGGTAATATATTTTTAAATTCGCGTAGTTCATGGTCACTTCGTTATTCGTTTCACAGTGCCGAATTCTATAGGCTTTATTTCTCAAATCTCTTATTATTTGATACGGTCCGTGGTACATTTTCTGGAACTTCTTGTACACGCGGTTCCCTGGATCCGAAATGGCTGGTCTTTTCACTAACACCATTTCTCCTGTTAATAGTGGTCGATGATACCTCTTGTGCCTGTTTCTTCTTTGTCTTCTATCAGCTTGAGCTTTTAGATGCTCAAAGGCTCTTCTAATACGTACATCTCTTCCAGGCTGAGCGTCTGCTGGCCTAGGAATTACCAGACTCCAAGGTCTCTCTGGTTGCTCATTCCGATGTAACGTTATTGGTATCTCTCCCGTAGATTCATGGACTGTGTTGTTTATACAAAATTCGATAATATCCAGGATATCTATCCATTTCCAATTTTCTTCGGCACAGTATATCCTACAATACTTGGCCGTCTCCCTCATCACTCTTTCCACAGGATTTGCCTCAGGATGGCGAATGCTAGACAAAATCTGACGTATTCCAAGTCTCTCTAATTCCTGTCTGAACTCTACACTTGTAAAACAACTACCGTGATCCGACAACAAATTCTCGGGTTTTCCCAGAATCGGTATCACTTTTTCTTTGAGTCGTTTTAACACCTGTTAAATTAAATGAATTCTGGAATTCAACTGTACATCTTTGTAGTCTCCACATCCCTATGTTTTAGCTTAGCACATAGTAATTCTCATTTCTCTGATGATATAATTACGACTTCCCCGTTGCTGACTTCTAACTTGCATTTTTAATGTAATGTTCAGAATTTATTTAAGGTCATTACCAAAGAACCAATCTGGATATGAACCAAGACCCCAGAAAAAATAAAAGAGTGGATGAAAATTTTTATTTATTAAAAATTCGAGAAATATGGGAAAAACTGTATGGAAATGAGTGAAATACTATACATCTTAAGCAATTATGAAAGGCAAGGAAGAAGGAATGATTTAAAGATGGACATATATTCTATTATATGAATGTGGGAGGTCCATATTGCGAGAGACATCACGCCACTTGAAGCGAGAGTTACGTCATGAAAGAGGGGAAGAGACGAAGGTCGAACTGCGGACTGAAGCGAGGAGAGGTGGTAGAAGTTACGTCACACCACGAGAGGGGAGCTAGAGAGACTGGAACTTGCCGAGTGTGGAGAACCGGACGAGAGAGTTCTTTCCAATTTGAGATTTCATCGAGTCAAGACCTCGAGAAGAAACCAGTATTCTTATAATAGTGCTAAGTTTCATTAAAGTTGAAAGCAAAGAAGAGTGCAGTACAGTAACACTGTAACTTGAGGAGCAAGCTACATCTATAAAGCAGAACGGAACAGTATAACCAAATATTACAGTGCTTAATGCAAAGTTGTTCCACATTGCTTGAAACATTTCGACAAGAAGATATTCAGTATTACTACGTGTGAACGCATATTTGAACATTACATTAAAAATGCAAGTTAGAAGTCAGCAACGGGGAAGTCGTAATTATATCATCAGAGAAATGAGAATTACTATGTGCTAAGCTAAAACATAGGGAAGTGGAGACTACAAAGATGTACAGTTGAATTCCAGAATTCACTATCATGAAAGGCGCAACAGAATATCTACGTGACGCGCAACATCACCGAACAAAACTTATACTTTTCTACAAGAGTTCTAACACATCTTGAATTACGAAAACGCTTGCATAAACGACAATATTCAACCTGAGACGAGATGTCAATTCTGAAGAAACGATATGTCTATTCTGAAGAAACGAGATGTCAATTCTGAAGAACCGAGATGTCAAGTCTGAAGAGATGGAGAGTCGAAGCCGGACTACTTGCAGTGCACGGGGGACGGAGTGTTGGCAGAGCGAGCTGTTTCACGGCGAGGTCATTCACCGAGGACATCATCGACCTTGTTCTACTGGGAGACGAGGCCAGCTGGTTCTGACACAAACCGGTCTTCATAGCTGTGGGCGATACGGTGAGATCCACGACACGTTTGGTTTGGCAGGCGAGACGCAGGTATTCTCCAGACCAGAAGTCAACTCAAGGGAGTGAAGAAATTGTTTTATATCATGTAGAATTGTAGTTATGTTCTGTGATTATCCAATTGACCAACGGCATTATTTTCAACGGCATTATTTTTTAACTGCATTATTTTCAACAGCATTTTTCATCAGCATTATTTCAACCGTATAATTTTGTCAAAGTAATTAAATTTGTGTAGTTTTTGCGTAGTAGTAATTTTTCGTATTTTTCTTCGGAGTTATTTTTCTTGTTCTTGAAAATTTCAGTCACTTGGACGAAATTTTGGCATAACGATGCTATTAACACTAAATTCATATTAGAGTAAAACCGCGTAGAATTTTTCATATTTGCGTTAGATTTAATCTAATTAAATCTGTTTTATCGCAGCGATGGAATGTAGAATGAATTGTTTAGAGGAATATAGAATAAATTGTTTAAAGGAATGTAAGAGTGAATTATTTAAAAGAATGTAGAGTGAACTATATAAAAGGAGTAGAACGTTGAACGAACTAAAGAAGGAGTAAAGTTGTAAATGAAGTAAAAAGAAGTTTATTGGAGCAAATTTAAGTACAGCATATTTAAGAAGTTATGTCACGAAGAGTAAAGAATATTTCGACAACTCATGATGTTGATTCGAGTGTCAGAAATTATTTTCAACTAATTATGAACGAAAGTATTACGAAAAGCTTATACACATATGTCTAATGAGATTTAGAGCATTAAAAAGGAATAGATGAATTTGTTAAACAAATATATTCATGGAAGGAAGTCAAACTTATATCTTTTGTTAAGAATATGAATATTTACTGATATTTCTTGAAAAGTTGAAATAAAATGTAAAGCTGAATTTAAACACGTGAAAAAGAAAGTTAACAAAGTTAAATCACAGGGTGATCAGAAAGTGAAAAGTACAGAGATTTATTGCAGAAATGGAATTATAAGCACGAGGCGAAGTTATATCAGGATATAGAGAAGAATGTTAAAGTTAGGAAGTATATGTATTGAAGTGGAAGTTTATAGTTGAAATACCGTGCAAATTAAGGAGATATAAACGTAAATGAGTTACGTATTTTTACGAAGGGAGGCTGAGGAGTCTCTAAGTTTTTCTAGTATTGATCGCAATGATTGTGAAGTTATGTGAGTGTATTAAAGGAAGATTCTGTACAGGGTGTTTAAGAGAGAAGGAAATTGTTGTATAATTATGGAAGAGGAGTGTGAGAACGAAGGTTAATGCCGTGCACTTCTAGTATTCACGTTTATCAGAAAATTATTAACACAGTAAAGAATTTCAGAACTTATTTCAGTATTTCATGATAAATAGATAAAAGGTAAAAAGGAAGAGTGCTTAGCTTAAATGTTTGTCACTTATGTTCAATTGATTAAGACGAGTATTTATTACTTTCAACACGATAGTTGCGGTGTATGTTTGTTATTTGATTATTAAGAAAGTTGAGTAGATGAAAGACTTATTGAAGGATAGAAAATTTAATCTTTTCGACAATAAAGTGTACAATTTGTGAGAACCATAAATGAATGTATATATGCACATAGTTCATGAATAATTTTTGCTTAGATATGGAACTACGGTTCAGAGTTGAAGCGGATCTGTATAAAGTAGGGTAATACTTAGTATCACGCCGTTTCACTTTCCTAACTATATCAGTGCCACGTGCAAGTTTATTTTTGGAGTTACTTTTGTTAGAGTGTCAGGGAGACACCATATTCAGGGAGGAAGCCAGTTTTTATACTTGTTTTTTTTAGCTTAATAAACGGCTGGCGCTTTTTAGCGACTCAGCCAAGTTTTATCTAAGCTGATACCGTTTTCATTGTCGTCATCGTCGAAAATAGTACTACGAGGTATAGATACAGGCGCTCACTATAGATTAGACCTTATCACCCCTCGAGATTGGAGTTTCTCGATTTGCTCTAAATGTAAATGATAGTAGAAATTTGTACCTTGGCTAGTAGTACTATTTTCTTTACGAATAATATTTATCCTGTATGTTCCTGAAATTCCCAATTTTACTTAGTAGGCATGGTAAGTTTGTGAGCTGGGTAATTTACATGTCTGCAATCCTTTATAGTGCTGTGGATATAAGTACTGATGGGTTTCTTTGGGCGCAGTACTAGTCTTCTGTATGGGAGCAAGGACAACCATTTTTGTTAAAACATCCATAGCCACCATTATGTGTCGATTTCCTCTCCTAGCCTTTGGCAAAGGTCCGAAATTGTCAATAGAAATAATTTGACCTGGCCTCTCGGGCAACAATGGTATTGGCTTTTGTCTCATCAAAAATGCATTTGGTTTAATCCTTTGACATAGATCACATGTCTTTAGCGTATCCCTAACAGTCTCTCTCAGTCTCGGCCATACAAATGCTTCTTTCAGCATCGAGACTGTTTTGTCGACTCCCATATGTCCAAACGATCTATGGGCTAACCATACCATTTTTCTCTGCAAAATCGCAGGCACAACGATCCTCAATCGTGTAGGGTCAGAGTCCACAAACTTATATAACAATCCATTATAGAATGTGTAATCCTGAGCTATCTTATTAGCTTCCGTGTACGCCGGTGTTCCCCTTATCAAACTCCCTTCAAGGAAAGATATGAGCATGTTCATCCATGGATCCTCACGTTGTCGTTGACCAATGCTTCTTAACTCATTCAGAGTACGCTGATCCCTGTCTTCCAAATCAATAGCCATTACTTCCTCTTCTGTGGACTCTGGCTGTCTACTTAAATAATCTGGAACTACATTTTCTTTTCCTGGGCAATACTCTATATTTACGTCGAACTGTTGGATGTATAAAGCCCAACGCATCAACCTTTGACTGGATAAGTCAGTCTTCATCAAAAAGGTTAAGGCTTTATGATCCGTCCTTAATGTGACTTGAAACCCATATACGATCTTTCGCCAATATTGCAACGCGTGCAGTATCGCTAACAGCTCGATCTCGCTGATTGTATAATTTTTCTCGTGTGGTTTCAGTCTCCGACTTGTGAAAGCTAGATAATTTTTCTTGTCAGGGTTATCCGGGTTTTCCTGATATAGCATTGCCCCTATTCCAATCTGGGATGCATCTGTTTGTATAATAAATCTCTGATTAAAATCAGGATATCCTAGCTTCACATAGTTTAAGAGCATTTCCTTGGCCTCTATAAATGCTTTTTCTGTTTCCTCCGTCCATTTCCACTTGCCCCCCTTCTTCAGAAGGTCCTGTAGTGGTGCAACAGTTTTGGTGTATGACGGACAATGTCCTGAGAAAAATCCAATCAATCCCAAAAACTGGCGAACGTTTTTCACCTTCAAAGGCCTGGGAAAATCTCTTATCGATTCTAATTTGCATGGATTTGGTTTAACACCATCCTTATCAATCACATGCCCCAAAAATGTTACTTGTCTCTGACAAAAATTTGATTTCTTCAAATTAATCTTAAAGTTGGCCTTTCTTAAATCTTCCAATAATTTCTTTAACTTTTCCAAATGTTCCTCAATGTTTTCCAAGGTAAGCAAAATGTCATCCACATAACGGATAGTGCAATCTTTCACTTCCTCTGACAGGTTTCGATCAAGCGCTCTTATTTAGGCAGATCCCGCGGTCTTCAAGCCAAACGGACATCTCCTGAAGCAGTATGTTTGTTGGTCGAACTGAAATCCAGTTAAAAGACTGGTTTTCTCTTCCAGTTCGAGATGATGATACGAAGAAGTCATGTCAATATTTGTGAAAATCTTCTTGCCTTTGAATTTCCTCAGTATTTCTTTTATGGGTGGTGCCGAATCATTTTCTGGTATGATTTTTGCATTCAAATTCCTGGCATCTAAACACACCCTTACTGAGCCATCCGGTTTACTCACAATTACTAATGGTCTAACATATGGTGTCGCCATCTTTTCTATATCACCTGCATTCATCATCTCCTGCAGTGTTTTTCTTCGTTTGTGGGTAATGTTTTTCTGCAACCGGGTATGGTTTTTGTCTGAACGGTGCCCAATCATTTATTTGGAACGCGTATTTAAAATTTTCAATCTTCCCCGGCTTGGAATCAAATACGTCCCTGAAATTTACTAGTAATTCCTTTAATTGTTCCTTATTTTCGAGGTTCACTTTAGCTTCCTCTATTTTTCCTGACAGGTTGGTTTCGAACTCAGTTTCTGAACTGTCTTCAAGTTCTATATTTAGGACGTCAAATATCTTTTCTATGTCCTTACAACCTTCTTCCGTTACTTCTTCCACATGCCATACCTGTTCTCCTATTTTCACATCCTGTTCCTGTAGGTTAATGTTTTGTTCATCCACATCCTCTCTTTGAATCCGAATGCAATTTTGCGCTAGGTCTATGATGACCTTGTTCTCACGGATAAAATCAATACCTAATATGACATTATATGGCAATTGATTTACCAGCAAAAAGCATTGCGAAATTTCAGCGTTACCCATGATCAAATCAATGTATACCTGAAATATACATGTTAAAGATTTTTCAGGAATAATTCCCTTAATCTTCACACTTGATGTGGGAATTTTCACTACGTGGCCTCTTGTTTCCAGTTCATTTAAGAGGGTTTGCGTAATTAAACTTATGGTTGATCCAGTATCAATTAATGCCCTGACCAGTAATCCTTCTATCCTTAGCATGATGATAGGTAGTTCTCTTCTAATAGGTGGGATTCCTTCCACATCCTCGTTAATTAGCTCGTCTGGTCTTGCTATCCAATTTACAATCTCTACCTCCTCCCAACTCCTGGTATGTTTCCACTTTTGATGATTTAAATTTGAAGTCTTTTTAATCCCGAGGGCTTCCCTTCCCCTCATTCTTCAATTGAGCTTGTAGCTCCAAGCTTTGAGCTCCTTCTAGTCGGTCGGGTGATTTTCGGTTCTTTATTGCCTCACTCCAACGGACTTTTTGCCTTTCAGGTTCATCTGGTCGTTCATTCATGTAACGAAGACTTTCCTGATATCTCTCTTCTATTTCGGCCCGATATTCATCATCCCTATCCTCTGGCCTTACGTTCCTTCTGGGATAATTTTCCCATCTCTTTCGGTTATCTTGCCTCTGATTGTTATTGTTATAGGATCGGTTCTCTTGTTGCCTATAACCCGTACTTCTAGAATTCCTTCCTCGATATCCTCCTCTATAGTATGGCTGTATTCCCCTAGGCTCTTGATGTCCATACTCTCGACCCAGTCCCTGAGTATCAGTACTAGTGGACTGATTTCTGGTCGATGGTTTCTCTCTGTTTTCTTGACTGCTGGCCATATGTACCTGTTCAGTCTGTCTTGGATGCCTGGGAGTAACGTGTGAAGTCGTCATGTCTAATTGACGTAAAACGCTCTCCACTTCCACAGCGCTTCTGGCTTTTGATGAGATTAACAACCTCTGGATCTCATATGGAAGTTGTCTTGCAATGGCGCCACACAGGTCGTTCTCAGCAGGAGCAATGTCAAGTTCCCGGAATTTACACAGCTGAGCGGTGAAAAATTCTGAGTACTTACTTGGGGCATTTGTGCTGTACTTCCTAGAGTACAGATCTAGCCTCAGATTCTCTTGGACATCTGCTGCCCAATATCGTTTCAGAAATGCTTCTCTAAAACCTTCCACCGTGTCGAATGTGTACCTGAAACTCCTGAACCAGGTGAGACAATCACCTGCCAACAGCTTCTCAATTGCTCTCAGTCTCCGATCCTGAGGAACTTTCATTTCATTCAAGTACTCTGCGACCTCCTTTAACCAGTATTTAGGAGTAATTGACATGTTATTACCCGTAAACTTCACCGGTCTGTCCTCATTTGACTTGATGATGTTTATTATTTGACCATTTGTTTGGTTCATATAAGGTGTTGACATCGCCATCGGATATCCTGGGTTCTTATAAGGGCTCTCCCCTCCTAAGTCCCTATCCTGATCTGTGCCTCGTTCATGGGGATCTACCCATCCTGTCTTTTGAAATTCATCCTGACTTTCAAATTCTAATTTCCTTTCTCTTCGGGCACTTTCTTCATTAGCCATGAGTTGAATTTCCATTTGACTATTCTTATGTTCAGTCCTTTCCTACCGAGATCCTAATTCATTTTGAATTCTTTCTTGATTCTTTTTATTTTTTTCCACTGCTTGTTCGAGTTGGACTTTCTCTTCCCTGAGGGGCCGATAACCTAGATGTTAGGCCCCTTAAAACAACAATTATCATCATCATCATCATCATCATCTCTTCCCTGAAACTATCCCTCATTTCGGCTAAGTGTTTTTCGACCTCTTTCTTGATGACCACGACCTGTTCCTTTATAATTTCTGGCTTAACGTCACCTATGGTATCTAAGTCTTCTCGTATCTCCTTTATTTTCTTCTCCATTTCTTTTTGTCCTATGACCATATCTCCCTTAATTCCTTCAAGCTTTTCCTCAGTTTTCCCTTGACTCTTATATACCCTCATTAATTCATCTTGGACCTGGTTTACTTCAGTAGTGGTTTTTCCTACTTGTTCCTTTAATGTTCCTATGGTTTCCTGAACATCATTAATACCCTTACTTATTTCATCTATCTTCTGGGTATTTTCCTTATTTTCTTCATTTCGTTGTTTTCTTTCTATCTGGAAATGCTCTTCGTATGTACTTAATTTTTTATTTATTCCCTCCTCGTGCTTCTTTAAATTCTCATCTACATGCCCGGTAAACCGCTCAAATTGACCTTTCATGTCCTGCACATCCTTTTGATTTTGATTTTTCATCTCAGTTACTTCGGTCTGAACTTCACCGACTTTTTCCTCAAGTTCTCCCATTTTTTTCTCAACCCCTTTAAATATGTCTCCTAGATCACTAACACTTTTTTTTAACTCATCCCGGGATTTTTCACAAAGTCTCCTATTTGACTCTATTTGATCCCCTAACTCTGTTCGCACCCCTTGGATCTGGGTTACAAGTTCCTCTTTACACTCGTCTACATTCTTTTTACAAGTTTTCTCCATGTTACATGTGATTTCCTCCATTAACTTATTTAATTTACTCTCCAACCTAGTGTCAAAACCTTGAAATTTGGTATTCATTGTTCCTTCTATCTCAGCCTTCAGTTCCTCATTATTTGCTTTACTGTCGGCTTTCATAGACTTGAACGTCTCATCTTTTACAACTTTCAACTGTTCTTTAATGTTATCTCCATTTTCTATTTTCATTTGATCTATCTCAGCCTTCAGTTCATTGTTCATTCTTATACCGTCGGCCTCGATAGATCCTAACTTTTGATTTATGGATTCTAACTTCTTGTTATTTTCATCCTGTTGAAGGCCCAATGTATTGTCTATCGTTTCAAATTTATTGTTTATAGCCTCCAACTTTTCCTTGCTATCAGCTTTTATAGCCTCCAACTTTTCCTTGCTATCGGCTTTTATAGCCTCCAACTTCTCATTACTATCAGCTTTGAAAGCGTCCAAAAGTCCCTGCCTCTCTTCCCTATTCTCTGCTTGTATATTCGCCTTCAAGACGTCCACAAGCCTCTGCATCTCCTCACTCAATGCCATCTTATTAGAATACAGTGGGCTACTATGCCACATCGCTGGTACATGCTTGAGAGACGGTAATCTGAACTATTGTGTCCCAATTTCAAAAATTTACCTTGGTACGGGTGTTTACTAAAACGTACCCTTTTGATTATACTCATTCAATGTCAAAACCTTTATGGAAGTATTTTAAAAAATTCAAAATTTCGAAAAACCATTTTTTCAAAAAAATGAAAATTTTGATTTTTCAAGAAAACTCGGGTTTTCCCTAGGAAAACTCATCCCTGCGTACTGGGCGCCATGAAAAGTGTTTGCTAGGGGGTTTTTATATCAGATTCAGGGCTGCTCGGTGTGAGTTTCCAGGGACCCATGCGGTCAGATAACATTATATGCTGTAGCTACTCCTATCATTATCTTTACTTTTACATGATATGACCATCTTAAGTGTTCCTCTAATCATTAATCCAAGCACAGTACTTCTATGCCCCCCTGTGCCCTTTTAGTAAGAAATATGCAAATCACAGTATGCCAGCAATGCTCAAATCGGGATTTTCGGGGTTTTGGTACGTTCTCCCACTCTGTGACTTACACATTTTGGATTAAATAGAGGATACACTTCCAAAAAATAAAACAAAATCAACTCCTATTTTAAAACATATAATTAATCAAAATTATGGCGCTACAAACAAATAAAACAAATAAACTATTGACCAATCCTTCTAAACTTGTTCAATGTGAACGAGGAATATATAAAATCAAACAAATATTATATTAAAATACATGGTTTCCTTCAAACCAACAAACTTATAATTCTTTTCACTTCCATAAAGTATTCCTTTTAAAAATTCAATATAATCACGAGCTCCAGTGGCTCGATACATTCCAATAAGAAAGGTGTCATTCTTTTACACACCTCAATATTTATTTTATGAGTCTCTTATAATAAAAACAATATATAATCGTATTTACAGTACATATTATTCCTTCACTTAAATTTTTGGGCATTCCACAATGTTCTCAACGTTACCACCTCTCTCAAGATAACAAAATCACTACAGTGATCGGGAAAATACTTGTGTACTCCAGAGTTACCGAAGACTACTTGAACAAAGTCAAAAATTATGATTACTCCCGGAATCTAATTGTCCTCAGTGAACTCGTGAAATCCTACATCAATACAACATTACATTAGGGATTTTTATTTATTTGTCTTAAAAGACCATTACCACATAAGAAAGCTACGATCTGAACTGGCAAGCAGTACTTTCATCTACAAGGACCTCGGTTCAACTCCCAGGTCGTTAACAACTTCTAAACACTCACGGTGTATTATTACTTCTCCCAGACGGTCTTCTCCGATCTACCACACTTACAAAGACGAGGGGTCGGACCGTAACCACTTGGAGCAATTTATTGCCTAGAGGGGAGGTCTCCAGCCTTGCCCACGCGTGACAGCAGCATTCATGCTTTTAAAACAGCTATTTCTTACACACAGTTCAAAGGACAGACCTGGCGTTTCTTTCATTCATTTTTAACAACATTATTTAGGTTCATAGACCACTTTCGTAACCTTGGCATTTATTAATTTTGAAGTGTCATCATTGATGGGTAAGAATAATTCAATACAACGACGATATTTAGGGGCTTCCACAACTATATGAGTCTAGGTTCGACTCTCTCAACTGCCTCGGGAACCAATCCCATACTGGAGGACTTACAACAATTCAGCGTCTTAGGATGACCTCGGTCTAATCTGCGCTCATCAATACAATAAATACGCTCCCTATTATTCAATACAATATAACACACATGGCCTCGGGAACCAATCCCATACTGGAGGACTTATCATAGTTCAATTACCGCAATCAACTGTCCCTCACAATTAATTTACCAAGTGCATTTAGATTCAACGCTTTCCTAGCTTGACAATTTACTTTAATGCGCTGCATTGCGCTATACATTACTTTAAGGCCAAGCGTCTTCCAAAGAACTGATAAATTCAACATCAACAATTTATCTATATCTCAAATTTTTATATTAATCCTCTCCCCTGACAACAATCGCTATACTTTACGAACATGTAATTATAACATGTCTTTATATTTTACTAGAGCTCAAAAGCTATTACTTTCATCTAATTCAACTTAATCTTCATTTATATAATTTTTTTTATAATTATTACGCTTGCTTTTATAACATTTATCAAATACGCTGATATTTTATCTCATACATTTCCTCTAAAGGATTTACTCATTTCACATAATTATTTCATAATTTCTCAATTTTTATTTGTTCAGACCGCGCTCTTATTCTGTTATTTGTTATTTAAAAACATCCCTATTTCTCAAACTCCGGTGGATTGTACACAAATATTCCCCCAACACAAAACATAATGAAAATATCCACGTACATGCTCAGACGGTCGAATACCGTGCTTTCCAACGATGTTTCATGTTCGCCCACAATG
Organism: Meconema thalassinum; assembly: GCA_946902985.2. Lineage (NCBI taxonomy): Eukaryota > Metazoa > Arthropoda > Insecta > Orthoptera > Tettigoniidae > Meconema > Meconema thalassinum. The sequence goes on from OX336389.2 coordinate 1,091,617,528, forward strand.
TGTAATTAATCCATATTGCACAGATTCATTTCATACACTGACATATCTTGATACACATATGACTCATATACATTAAACACTGATAACATTTTAAATTACACTGGTGTATTCTTCTATGATACACAATAAAATCACTAAAACATTACTATTAAAAAAAAATTGATATATTTACACTACACAGATTCTAATCACTAAGGCTTTTCTTATGCCTTCCACACGTGATTTCTTTACTTCCCGTCTCCAAGGGTGAAATTCGGAAATGTCGGCTTCCTCTCTAACCAATATGAAAGTCTCGAACCATCTACCTCCTCCTGGACTGGTACTTCTTCGAATCCGGTTTCCTGACGATCGGCTATTATTTTATTTAGCTCGAATTGCTTCTTTCTGGACCCTATTAGTTGTCTAGTGAAAGTCTGTCTTATTCACGGTCTCCCAGATAATCTATCGGTGACCTATTATTTCTCGCATTTAATACTCCTCGTAACTTAGTGCCTTTTATTGTTCGTTTGTTTCCTTGAAACAATGTCTAGAATTTACTTCTTTTTTTCTGCTTATTCTGTCCTCGAATTCCTATTTTTTTAAGAACCCTATGCGAACCTAATTTTTTTCGACCCTGATCGGGTTCTTATACATTGATAGAATGTTTATCTCGCTGCTATGGTACTTCAAAACTTTACGATATTTTACGTCGTTTAATTGGACTGTATTTTTGAAGACCTATCGCCTGTTCTCTAAGTTCGCAGCCTACTCTGACTGTAATTAACTGAACTTTTCACTGTAAAATTTATACTGGCGGAACTAGATCCTGTATTTAGGATTTTCCTAATTCTCCACACGGCGATACTATAATAATACTTATCGGCCACTCTTTACGGATGCACGATGGTTGTCGATACAGCGACGCCCTCTGGCTGTCGGATACTGTCTATACGGTGTGATACAGCGTTTCCCCTCAAGGGATGCTCGTAGACTGACTTTGGTGATGTAGCGTCTCCCCTCAAGGAGTCTTAGTAAACTGCATGATTGGCTTGATTCTGCCAGGATTTATATACTCTTTGGCTACAAAAAGATAAAATCCTAGTCCTTTTCGTGACCTACTTTTGAAGTAATTGTCGCACACTTATACAAATTATATCTCTAGAAAGCTCGTTTCCTAAACGTAAAGTGACTTCTTTGCACATGAAAATCGATCGTGCAGTTCTGAGATATTAAATAAAATTTAGTCTTCAGCTGTGTGGGTGTTACAGTTGATTTTTAATTCCCCACTCCTCGGGTCTCGGGGAACTTTTAATTACGTCATGCTGCATTTGCACTTCTTTTCTAAGCAATTATTAAAAGCTTTTTCTCCACACAAAAATCTCTAATGCGAAATGACTCACAATGATGTATTTCTTTAGTTAATTTTATTCCTGCAAATGGGTTAAATCTAATTATTCTCCTTCTGGCATCGCTGCGCTGTTGCCGTTTTACTGCAAGGTAAGGGCTAATTCCGAAACGCGCTCTCTGTCACACGCCTGGAAATTTCCACTCCTTCTATTTATATTCGTGACTGGCTCCTTATCATGAGTCAGGCATGATCTCATTTCCTGGCCACCTGGGTCCAGCTTCTTACACAACGTTATGCTAGCCTTCTTGCATGAAATCTTTCTATGTTCCTCTGAAGACTGTATATTTCCTTCCTTCCTTTTACAAAAATACATGGATTCGACCCCTTTGAGCCAATGATACATGGGTTCATTACTAACAACACGTCGGGCTAATCGTCTACCTCTGACTATCCAGTATTCTTCTCTCAGGGCTCCTAACACAGTACTTGCTCCAGCATGGTGCATTTTCTCATGACATTCTACCACCATGGACTCCAATAGTTCACACTGAGGTAGTAAAATGGGTTCCTTGAACATGGGTGTGAACTCATCACACAATATTTTAGTACGAACTCGAATCAAGCCATCATCATCAGTTTTAATGTTGAAATTATTTACATCTAGAGGGTAACTACTCTGAATCCACCGTACTAATTTTAATTCAGCATGTCGTACTTCCTTTTCAGTCAACTCCTCTCCACAGTTTGAACTTTTCCCACTAGCTTGCTCAAGAAATCGGTAGATCCAACCAACAACACGCACATTTTTCGAGAAAGAAGCAAAGTGTGTGAACATGTTTTCTCTTACATCGCCTGTGTTGTACAAATTAACAGTCGTTTTCTTAGATTCCTCTTCCTTAGGGGCAATTTTCACAGTTAGCCACTTATTCTCATTCTTTAGGAGCCACTGAGGACCTTCCCACCATTTTGATGCAACAAATTCTGACAACAAGCATCCTCGGCTGAGTATATCAGCAGGATTACAATCACCAGGAACAAATCGCCACTGCTCGGGTGACGTCAACTGGTGGAATTCCTTTACCCGGTATCCAACAAAGGTCTTCCATTCACCTTTCTTGATCCAGTAAAGAACAATCATAGAATCAGACCAGTACACAATGTTAGAAATATTAATCGATTTACTAATAACAGAACCAAGCCTTGCTGCAAGTGTTGCTGCTACAAGTTCTTTACGAGGGATTGACATGTCTTCCATTGGTGCAACTCTGGACTTAGCTAAAACAAATCGAACACTAAAGCCATCTTTGTTTTCATACCTCATAAAGGCACAAGTGCCCAGTCCAAGGAGACTGGCATCACTGAATACATGTAAACAAGCTGTGTCAGAGACACCTCTTACATATCTAGGCACCACAATGCTGTCAATAAAATCAACTTCAGTAAGCCACTGCGAGCACTTCATTTGAATTTCTTTTGGAAGGGGTGTGTCCCAGTGTAGTTTGAGCTTAAATGCCATTTGCAATGCAATTTTCAAATGGAGTAAAGGTGCTGATAACAACCCAATGGATCAAACACCCTACTTATAATCGACAGCAATTTCTTTTTAGTTAATTCATTGATTTTCTCTTTTGGATCGAAGCTAAAGTTGCATCCCAACAGATCATCTAAAGCATGCCATTTGACACCTAAGACATTTTGTGTCACATCATCTCCTGACAAAACCCACCCACGGAGTTGGAAACTGGCTTGAGACATGACATTTGTAGCATCGGACACAAATTCCTTAGCATCACTCAGGGACTGAAATGAACAAAGGCAATCATCCATGTAAAAGGAAGTTTTTAGTCTTTCAACTAAGTCACCACTTAGAGTATTCAAATGATGAGTGATAGTGGCATTCAGCAAAAATGGGCTACACACAACTCCAAAAACTACACGACAGTGACGCAGCGTTATAATATGCCCATCACACCACCACAAGAATTTTAACATTTTTCGATCCCCAGGGTTCAGTCCAATCATTAAGAAAGCCTGTTTTATGTCTCCTACAACACCGACCTCCTGTAACCTGAAACGTAATAGGATAGGTACAATACTAGCAATCAAGTTGGGTCCCGTTGTTAAACAATCATTTAGAGAGAGGTTTCCAATACTTTTCGCCGATGCATCAAAGACTGGGCGGATTTTAGTTGTTTTCCCATAATTTATAACTGGTCTGTGAGGTAGAAAGTGCCATATGTTTTCATCAGATGTTATTTCAATAATCCCATCTGTCTCCCATTGTTTAAAAACAGTATCATATGCTTCATAGAGTCCATTGTTATCTAAACGGCTTACTGTTGATTTCAAACGACTTTCAGCTATTTCACGATTAGTGGGAAGAGGGGGGTGCTCATCAATCCAGGGCAATGTTACTACATAGCGACAGTTTTCACCTTCAAAACGAATTTTGTCTTCAAAATTGCGCAAACATCTATCATCTACGTCCGACCTTTTTGTTTCTGTCTGTTTCTGAATTCCAATAACTTCTAAGTCCCATAAAGGATGGTGTAAATTGGGCAAAGAGGTCACAAAGTTTGTCATACTGCTTACTTCTTGCCTCTCTGCGGTACCCAGGAGACACCATCCAAGCTTCGTCTCAAATGCTAACAGCTTAGAGTCAATACATTTCACACCTGTAACAAGTTCGGCCGTAACATCCGCTCCTAACAACACATCAATAGGCCGGTTAACTCCATCATCTGTCAATGTGCAGCCACCTTCCGTAACAAATGCGGATCATCCACAGGTGGTATCAAACCACAAATCTTCTTCTCTCTAAGTGCCTTAAGAACAAAACTGTTATTACCCTGTAAGCTAGTTAGTTCAATTTCATGAATTGGATGTGATATTTCAGATGACACACTCCCACCAAACAGCATATGACAAATATTTTCACGACCACATTCGATCAAACCCAATTTTTCACAGATAGCTTCCGAAATATAACTGCGGTGTGAAGCAGTATCAAGTAATATTCGAACAGTGACACCACGCAATTTTGCTACTAATTTTTTTTTTAAATGACAGTTCCACTAGGCCCTGCAAATAACGATGCTGTTATGCTGGGTTCACCAACACATATGATATCATAGTGCCTCCCTCTACATTTACCACAATCTATTCTTTTCCTAGACTGCTGTCTCAAGTGACCTCCCTGCAAGCATGCAAAACAAGCTCGTTTTTCTTTTACAGTTTTACGACGGTCCTCAACCGACATTTCTTTAGAACACTTGTAAGAGGGATGGTTCTCCTTACAAAACAAACAGGTTAGGGTTACTTTGTGTGGTCGTCCTGTTTGCTGATAACTTACCCGATTCTGCCTGTCAGTAGGAGTGAAAGAAACGAGAGCTGCTGCTGTTGGCTCTGTTCTGGGCCCAGTGAATTTATCAACCTCATTCACCTTAGCATGATTACGCAGACTTTGTTTACTCTCGGCTTCTTTACCCAGAAAACACAAAAGTTTATCAATTTTATTACCACCATCATCGTCCTCATCTGCTGTTCTTCTTTCCCATGTTTTCAAAACGTCAATGGGGAGACATTCTTCAATGAGTGGAACTAAGATTGCTGCCCTATCAGAATTCATGCCTAATGTTTCGGGGGATCTCAACTTAGTACTTATATTATCATACAGGTCAGTCACAGATAAATCTGAGCGAACCAATTGCAACAAATCTTTATACATACAATTTATAACCAACTCATCTTTACCAAAACGATTCTTTAAATGTTCCAAGACTTAAACATAATTCTCACTTGTGTGTGGATAACTGTCAACTAACTTCCTAGCCTGTCCCTTCACTGACATTTTCAAGTAACTAAACTTATCAACATTCGTAATGTTAGAATCCTCATGAATCCTTTGAAATTGTGTCCAAATATTTATCCAGTTACCTGGACCCAAGTCGAATACCTCAAGCATGATTTTCGGTAGCCTTAACCTCTCTGACGACATGGATGACGACGCCGAAGCCACGTTGCTCTGTACGCTGAAATTATCTCCCTCATCAACACTACTGGCAACACTAGGTTTTAATCCTTCCTCTTTATCCTCGGCTTCAAGACGTGCTTGCAGAAGGTCTTCTTGAACGGTAACACAATGCATTGTTTCTTCGATACAGGCATCCTCGTTTCCGTCAACATTCAACAACTCGTTCAAGATGCTTTCGTCCAATTCTTTTAAGGTATCCGCAATTGTTCGGAGAGTATTTATTTTCACACGTAATTTTTGGAAATCGGCTTCAACTCCAACCGCTCCAATAGCTTTCGTCGCACTTGCCCAATACGCACTTCTCTTCTTTTTCAATTTTTCAATCGTGGCCATTGCAAGGCAACAGATTCAAAACAAAACAAAACAAAACAGGGAAATTGTTTACCAAACCAACTTTTTCAATACAATCCTGTCAATGGTCGCCAAAATGTTACAAATCAATTCTTCAAGTCATGTCTACAATTCAAGAACAATCACTTTATTTGTACCCAAAGAGCATCACTATCCAGCCATTACATTCTGTTACTCAAGACCTGTTTCATCTTGCTCATCAATGCCCTAAGGGTGCCAACTTACAAAAATCAAATTTAATTACAGAAATACATTCACAAAATTACAGAAACACATTCACAACAGACATGAAGACATTGCTCATCCACATAACAGTGGGCTTCATTCGAGACATTCACCCAACTATCTGATGGGGAATCTACTAGTATAAGTAGCTACCAACTTCAGGGGCGGTCCCAGGGGGGAAAAGGAGGGGGAGGAGGAGGAGGTAGGGGGCCATGCCCCCCAACTGTCTTCAAAAATGGAAAAAAATGAAAATGAGAAAGAGACGGGCAGAGGAGAGAGAGGGAAGAGTAAAAAGGTTTGACTTGACAGTTCCAATTTTGACATTTTTCTATCAAACGCTTATTGTGTATACTTGCGAGAGAGAAGCGACGCGATGACGCATCCATCCAGTGTACGAAAAATGTTTATCCTATGGCGGAGCCCGAGCCCGGCTCCGTCGCCCGGCCGGCCAGCCTTTATCAGCATCAGGTGCATTCGGGTGTCTTGTCTTGCCTGTGAGTAACGCCACTCCCGAGTGCACATTGCGAAGGCTGAAGGACTGGCTACGGTCCCGAATGTCGGAAGAAAGGCTGGCTCTGTTACATTGCCATCGGTCAACGAAAGTCAGTGTGGAGAAAGTAATTGATCGGTTTGCCAAAATGAAGACAAGGCGATTTGATGTTGTTCTTTGATCAGATACCTATAATAAATAGATTTAAATTTTATTATGTGTGCTTTCTTTCTAGAGTCTATTCGACCCTCTCCTCGGTTTTTATAAAACTAATAGGTTATTTATTATACGAATTTCAGTCCTTATGATATTATGAGACATGCTACCAGTAAAATTTATATATATATATATAAACAGGTTGGATGCCCCCCCCCCCCCTCTCTCTCTCTCTCTCTCTTTATAGGCTTAGCCCCCACAACAAAGTTCTGGCTGCGACCGCCCCTGACCAACTTCTACATTCTGGAGACATGGTCAGATGAATAGAAACCGTTTGTGGACCCAGAGTGTTGTGAAGGGCGATACCGAGCTGCGCTTATGGGTTTTCTTCACGGTGGTCAATTAGGAGAATCCTAATAGGGGAAGTTGCCTGAGGCGTGTTTCACAAGTCCACACCCCAAACTGGACGTGAAGGTAAATATTGTCGGAATGTGTCAACACGCGCTGATCTTTACTGTGTTCTTCAATAACTACTCGTGTTATCAGAAAGATTCTTTTGCAAGTTTTGACATTATTCCAGATTCCTGAATTTCTGTAGCCTTGCACTTAAAAATAAAGTACAGCCGTTTTATTTGTATTTCACAGTTTCTATTCAGATCTGCAAATTTTAATTTTATGTTGTAGCTCGAAAGCAAGTAATAGCCTGCACTTTGAGCTTTAAAACGATATCGTGGGAACCAAAATGGTTATATGTATTCTGCTACAAAACAAGGTGCATTCGTAAATAAACGGGCAGAATATTATTTGTTTGAACACCTCTAATTTTGGCCTTGTTGTGACAACTCACACTTACAAAATGTATAGTGTCCTATAACCGAACAATCTCCACTTCTCTGACTGTACATAGATAACATGTTAGCTGTACTAATTATTATTTAGGAAACTCCAAGGGCCCAGGTGTATGCAGCTGTCAGTTAACTCATGGTTTAACCAATATTTCAGGGGAGGTTGCCCACCCCCACTCTCTTCCCAAACCCATTAGCGTAAGCTGAGTGGACTCTCTGGGCTTAACCCAATTAACGCAGTTCGACCATCCCGGTTGTGAATTGCCACGCATCAAAGGAAGGCCTCCTGGAATTGAAAAATAAAGAGTGACCTGGACCAAATTAAGAGGAAGGCTTGTATTTTTGCGTGACGTTAATCTCGCGATCATGAGCCACGGGACCTCCTTTATACGTGGAATCCGAACCACAGGACATGGCATTTCGCTTCGAAAATCTCGCATGTATTGACCGGGAATCAAACCCGGTCTACCTTGGTGAGAGGCAAACAGATTGACCGCTGCGCCACCACGTCTCCTGGACCAAATTAAATCGGGTCCGAACACACCACCTTCCCTACAAGCTATTGCTGCGATATAAGCGCTGTCAAGCAAATAGTGAGGCATATTATTCAGACTACCCTATGAGATCCTAAAGTGGTGATGTAAGAAATTTGCACCAAGAAGCACCATAGTCAATTGATTAATCGGTATTCTGCCCGAAGGCAGGTCCGAGCCTCCGAAGAGGCTTCCCCCAGCCGGAGTTTACATGCAGTAGGGTGGCCAGGGCCTTTCCGCTCCTCCTTATGTTGGCCAGCAGCGCGCAGTGCCTAGAACCGGCACACCATCCAAGTTCCGACTGCGCCAACTGTTGCTTAACTGCGGAGTTCTCATGGGATCCGGTGTTTCATCACGGCTAGGCCGTTGGTCAGTCAATTGATTAAACATATTTAATGTATACATTCGGTTGTAATTTCTCATTTGTAAATAATATGCCACAAATAAAATAATAATAATAATAATAATACTCCCCCCCCCCCCCTCCCCCTTCCCTTAGGTTTCTGGTTATCCAAACCTGGAAAAGCTGGGTCACTTATGATTATTTTTATTATTAGACTATTATTACCACCAACAAACAGCGGTAGCTGCGGCCCAGTTATCTCCAGTCTCGGTAAACGTGGGTTCGAACCACACCGTCGGCCATCCTTGAAATGGTTTTCCGTGGTTTCCCCATTTTCAACTTCGGTCTAATGCTGGGACGGCATCTTCGAATAAGCTACGCCCGCTTCTTTCCAATTCCTTGCATAGTTGCATTCACCTTAATTCATATCGCATTAACTCCTCTCATGAGGTTGGCGACAGGAACGGCATCCTGCCGTATAATCAACCCACCACAAGAGAGGGAAAAGTCCTCGATTCTCATTTCCGTCCCAGTTGACACGGGAATAATATACATTATAGTTATCATGTTATTACCGTATTATTATCATTTTATCATTATCGTCATTACTGACAGCGGTTGCTACGCTCGCTAACGCGCAGAGCTAGGTCACGGGGCCAAGCTATCTGTGGACTACGTAGACGCGAGGGTTCGATCCCCACCGTCGGCCGTCCTTGAAATGGTTTTCCGTGGTTTCCCCATTTTCAACTTCAGGCATATCCTGGGACGGTACCTTCTGACAGGCCGCGGCCGCTTCCTTCCACATCCTTGCCTAGTTTCATTCAATTTCATTTCATCTCTCATTAACTCCTCTCATGAGGTTGGGGTCAGGAAGGGCACCCAGTCGTAAAAACACCCCCCACATAGACATTCATCGTATCTCGTCCCCGACCCCGTTAATACGGGAATAATAAGGTGGCGAAATTCATACATTATCGTCATCCATCCTTAACGTATGCAGCTATCCAAGACAATTAATGAGATCGGAGTTTCTTTTCTGGCATTGACAGTGGCCATCCTCGTTGTGAAGTTTGATCGTATTTTCCCACTGTCAATTTAGGCGCATGACGGAATGGCACCATATTCCAAGTTCCAGGGCATCTGATCAATCCTTGACCATAATGGATACCGCCACGCATACTAACTACTACCGATACCTCACAAACACAAGTTATCAGACAAATTTAACACACACCTAAATACATCGGGCTGATCAAGATTTACTAACAACCACCACCATATTTATTTTCGTCTGCCTCGTGTTGCAGTGGCTAGAAAACCTGCAAAGAGCGAGGTATCGATTCGTACCTTAGCCATCCTAGAAATGGTTTTTCCGTGGTTTGCCCCTTTTACTTCAGGCAAATACCTTGATGGTTCCTAACTTAAGGCCACTGTCATCTCCTTCCCAATCCTCACCCAAATTTTCGAAAGGCGGCAAAAATTACGACACCTTGTCATACTATGTTGGCATGTCAAATAACCCATTTGAAGTCAGTAGGCCGTGTTCATAATGGCAAAATTAATCTCATTTCTCTACTAGAAAGCGCTATAGTGTTCAAGGAGCTTAGATATCTAACCTCCTTGACTTTCATAGTGCTTCAAGGAACAACGAAATTCGACAAGCAAGCTACCCTTTGGTTGTCAAATAACAAAGCTTGCACCCGGCACCCGAGGTCATACGATATTATTATTACCTAAATTAAATATAAACACACTACTACTACATTGACCCACAATAACACCCACAATTATATAACTTATATACAGTAGGCTATATACACACACCCAAGTACACGGAACTAAATGCTCACGATGTCAAAGCCCGTCAAATGTGACAACAGCAACTTGTTTTTCAATTCAAAGTTGTATACGACTTTTAGGCCTACACTGCTCTTACGGGAGATAATTGCCGCATTTTGTACAGCCCTTGTGTGAAGACTCTAGTTAACAGGTTCAGACAGCCTCATGCGTTTGGGAATTTCATACTAGGTAGCCTGAGGGTACTGCTTGAAAAGGCTTCCAAGATTAACCAAGCTCATAACACAACATCCGGGAGTCATTCCTCTGGTTCTGGAAACTTTGTTCTAAATGCATCCTAAATAAATAGCATTGCACATGGTCTTACAAAGTTGGTGTGTTGCTGGCACAAACCTGGCAAACTTACCTGTGTCATATCAACCAATTAACTTAAGTTATGAAAAGGGAAGATAATGGAGAATTAAACTGAAAATTGCCTATTGCAATGATTGTATTTTGATCATATTTTGTGTATTTTGAAAATACAAAATACTCATGAAAAGTATTTTCGATACAGATACAAAATACATGGTTCAAAATGTATTTTCGATACAAATTACAAGATACAAAAGTATCGAAAATACATATTTTAAATACATGTATTTTCGATACTGCCCAACTCTGCACAGAGATCAGCCGAAAATGTACCTACTTCACACCGTGTTTTAATGTCGGTTAAAAGTACTGTAGCTGCTGCGTATTCTTACTCTGTTCTTTTGATCTAAGATGTGAAGTTGTTTTCGAATGCTGCTCAGGTTGAAATTTTTTATCGCATTTTACACTCTTCTCGCACACTTGACAGTACACTACATCACCGTCACTTGTATAGTCACTATTGCCTGATATCCACTGTTTTATTAAAATGACCTGGAGCTCTTATCTTTAGATATTTTTACAGTTTAAGCCGGTAACACACTGCAATAGACGAAGAGCAAGTTAACAGATGAACGCACTTGTTTACGCAAACCTTGGGAGGCTACTGTTAGGGGAAAGTACATAAGACTGAAGGTAATAGCTGTTGTGAAAGGGTCATTATCCGTCTACCTGCTTGTTCTGTATTGCGACATTGAAACCACATTCCTGACCAGGGAAGGCTTATCGTGTTGCCAAGGGATGTACAACATACGGAGTTCATTAGATTTTTCATTTCGTTCAGAAATCTTGGATTACCGTAGTCGATCACACACACAAGAGAAAAATATATCCATATATGCACTAACGTTCAAAATATGCACTGACGTTCAAAATATGCATTTGCATATGCGCATATGTATTTTTTTTTTATCCGGGCCCTAGTTATAACTCTTTGTCCTTATGAAGCAGTATTGAATGTTCTGGTGATTAACGTATTCCTCGTTTACTATGCTCCGTTGTAATTTCGCCCTTGCATCCTGAGGAATTTACTCTAAGATTACAGAAGTACGTTCATCCACTATATGGAATCATTGATCTTGTGCCTTCTCCAGAGAAAGCGTTTTATGTGCGACTACATACTTGCTGCGTTCCGCTATTTTATTGTAATGAATAGTGGATTGTCTAAATTAATGTCTTGTATATTCAAGGTGGCGGCTGCGTACTATATGAAATGTGATAGTGTTATAATTAATGCCAGCAAAGTCTCTTATTTGATACTCCTTTCTTTCGAATTGCGCAATTGGTCCTTGAGTTATTGATTTTGAAGTTTTAATACTACGATCAGCCACCATCTTGAATATATACCGAGACTGTTCTTTTGCATTGGGCATATAAAGGGAGTCACGCTCGGCGTTGGTTGAAGTACTGTATTTAGAAACCAACATTAATAAATGTAACCCCCTTCGAGCATCATCACACATTGATTTACCAGTATGGATCAAACGAAAGAAAACTGTTGTGAACGTTATGAAAAGTGATCATGCATGACTTGCGTGGGCTGTAACCTCAGCTCTCCATCCAGCAGAGGAGAATATGGATAGAACATCTTATCCTCACTATTCCTCAGTATTGGATTTAAAAGAAATGGAATTTCCTATGGAGATAAAATACATTAAACGTGTTGAAGAGCTGAACAATGCAAGTATTAATATGTATGGAATTGAAAACAAGAGGTCCTCTATATTATGCCGGGAAAAAAGGATGCTCATGTAAATTTATTACACACAACTAAAGGTGAAAATGCCCCTACTGTTGGATATAACATTTAAGTAGACTTGTTGGTAGCCAGCTATCAAAACATGAATCTAAAAAGTGGTTGTGTGATAGCTGTTTGCCATATTTTAAAAAAGAGGATCAACTAACTCAGCATCAAAAATGGGGTTGTAATCATGTTTGTATGGTATTACCTAAGCCTGGAATGAACATTTTAAAATTAAAGGACTTTGAGAAGCAGCTTCGAGTGCCTTTTGTTATATATGCTGACTTTGAAGCATTGTTAAAGCCTTTTAATACATGTTCATCGAATCCATCCAAACCTTTTACCAACACCACTCACATTCATGAACCTTTTAGCTTTGCATATTATATTAAATGTAGTTACGATGACTCTTTAAATAAGTTTGAGCTCTATAGAGGACCTGATGCACCTAAAGGTTTTATGGAAAGACTTGAAAAAGATGCAATCCATATATCCTCTATTTTAAATACTGTCATTCCAATTCAGTCACAAACATCATCACAACAAATACGTTTTGAAACTGAAACTAATTATTTTATAAGTGGTGAATGTTTATATATGGACAGGGTTCGCGATTATGACAATTTAACAGGAAAATATCGTGGTGCTGCTCACCAAGAATGTAATTTAAAATATAGAGTAACTAAATTAATTCCAGTCATTCTACATAACGGTAGCAGATAAGATAGCCACTTTATCGTTAACGAATTTGGACCCTTTGATGGGAACATTGATGTGATTGCAAATAAAAAGGAGCAATACATATCGTTCACGAAAATATCAAAACTGACAATGAAACAACTATAAAACTGCGATTCTTAGATTCATTCCGCTTTATACCGAGTAGTCTCTATTACCTTTCTAGTAATTTAAAATCAGATCAGTTTTATGAAATTCAACGTGTCTTTCCTAAAGAAGGTGATTTTAATTTGATTCGTCAAAGGGGTATATTCCCTTATGAATATATTAACTGTTTGGAACGTCTGGAGGAGTGTTCTTTGCCACCAAAAGATACACTTTACAGTTCCTTAAACTCACGTTATATCAGTGATCAGGAATATTGACATGCACAACAGTAGGGGGGTAAGGCCGATTCCAACGAGTGTCATGGCCGCCGCGTTAGTCCAAGCCAATATCTCGTGAACCCATGGTCGTATTTTAACAAATGACGTGTCATTGGACTCGGGCTGACGTCCTCTTTGCTGTGGACTACTCGTTATATTTTTGAAAATTTTTTGAACATTTTTGTTTTCAAAAGTTGGTGATAGTTTGAAAACCAAAGATGATAGAACGTTATGCCATGGCCCAAACGAATGGTCTTTATGACCTTTATTTTTTATAATGACTTTTTTTTATTTTTTATGTTTTTTTGAAAACACTCGAATTTTGAAAATCCTATATTTTGGAAAGTAGGAAGTTTACAAAAAGGTTTGTTTGACGTAAATTAATGGTCCCTATGCCCCCTACCCCCAAAATAAATTTCAAGTCTCTAGAGGAAAAATTTGTGTTTTGTAAGTAGTGGGATGACAGGGGAGCTGCTTACTAACTTATTGAGCCCTCCTCGTATTTGCCCCCGAAGCTGATATCTCGCTAACCAATGGTCGGATTTGAACATACAGGGTGTCCTAGCACTCGTAGTGATGCCCCCTACTTTCCTATAGGCTCTTAATTTAATGAAAAGACCAAAACTAAAAGGTCATGTGCTTTTAATATCTCGCGAACCAATCATGCTAGAGGCGTGTTCGACAGGTCCAAGGACTCGGGGTGACGTCCTCTCTACTCTGGACCACTCGTTATAATTTTTAATAAAATTGGAAACTCGATTTTGGGGCAAACACGTGTTTTTTGTGATTTTTGCCGATATCTCACGAACCAATAACGCTAGAGACGTGTACGAGGTGTCCTAGGACTCGGGCTAACGCCCCCTTTCAAATGTGGTAGATATTTTTTTTTCCAAAAAATAATTCACAAAGGGCCTAACGCCGTACATGTTGAAAAAAAAAATTCTTTACCGTTACCTGTTTATAATGTTTATGAAGCGTGGTGGTTGAGAGAGACGATACGGCTGTGTGTGTGTGTGTGTTTCAACGAACCTGTCGCTGACCACGGTGGCTGTGTTCAATAGATCAATCGCTATTTCGACGGGTCGGTGTATGACAGAGCGAGGGTACGTTTTTTCACACCTTTTACCTTTAACGTGTAAACGGTGATGAGAACTTGGTTCTATGTTGGTCGAAGCGAGTACAGAAAACAAACTTGTCGAGGAGCAGGAGGTGAATGTCATTTGAACTTATTGGATGGCGTTGATCTGACTTGACAACAGGTGACGCTTGAAGGTGAAATAATCTGACCATTGTGGTGGCAGGGAAGTGCGAAAGGCATGCACACACATGTGTGAAACCACATGTAGGCTAAACCAGTGACATCCTGTCTTGCTTCGTACGTGACAAAATGCAAGTCCATGTGAAATTTGATCTACCGCAGGTGTTCACTTTGGGTGTTAGCTGTCCACGTGCGCGATAACTGTTAACAAGTGACATGCTGTTTTGCTTTGTATGTGACAAAATGCAAGTTGGCATGAAATTTGATCTGCCACAGGTGTTCACGTTGGACGTTAGCTGTCCACGTGCCTGATAAGAGAATGTTCAAAGCGTGGGAATCGCTGAATCAGTAAAAAGTATGATGCAACTTGTCGGAATGATGTCACAACCAATAGATAGGCAAGAGCTGCAAACACCAGTGGTGGGAGGTGAAGGGAGGGAAAGGGGGAGGGGTAATGTATGAGAGAACACAGGTGGAAAGAGAAAGAAATATGTGGAGCTGAGGACTGTACACATAGAGCTATAGGTGGTGTACAACATGTGTGAATAAATAAATTAAAAATTGCACAGGTTCACACAACATAGACTGTATTATTGCCATGGCCAAGCACTCACATTAAGATCATTTACAAAATCATAAAATGAAAAATAAAAAATCTTGTTTTGGAAATATCGTTTTTCAACATACACAAAATAAATATATAAAAAATTTGTAAACAACAAAATGGAAAATCCATGGTCAAGCACTCACATTAATATTATTTACAAAATCATAAAATGAAAAATAGAAAATCTTGTTTTGGAAATATCGATTTTTTTCAACATACACAAAATAAATATATAAAAAATTTGTAAACAGCAAAATGGAAAATCCATGTTTCCATATAGACAAAATTTTAAAAACCTTAAACGGACATTTAAGAAAATATATGCAAATGGGAAATTGACAAATGTGTAAATATGAAAATGGAAAAATCCATGTTTCCATATCATGAAATTGAAAAACATCAAACTGTCATTTAAAAAAATGCAAATGGAAAATTGACAAATTGCAATGTGTGAAATGTGAAATTGAACAAATGGCTATCATTATTTTAAAAAAGAAAAGAACATAGTGCTCTATGGTTGAGGTGTGAATCAAACCCTCTCTACTTATTTGGACCACCCGAGACTGAGTAGACTAGTTTTAGTTATCATACCACTTTTAAAAGTTTGTGTTAAATCTAGGAATTGAACCCAAGAGCTTGTAGGGGAGATCCAAGGTTATAATATGTTAAACAGATAGCCTTGAATGTAGTGTGTGGTAGCTATATAGAAATGAGACGTTTCGCTCGGGGCAGGGAGGCATAGAGATCTGCATCAAACCAGTCAAAGGACTGACGACTCAAACTCAAACTCGACTATGCACAGAATTTAATTAATATCTGAGAGTTGAAAGGTTAGGTTAGGTTAGGTAAAGTTAGGTTAGGTTAGGTTAGGTTAGTGAGCTGAGGTTAAGTCTTTAAATATTCCCTCTCATTCAACTACTTTCCAACACCAACAAAAAAATCCACTAAATACATTGACACAAATAACTTGTCAAATAAGCCAATACAAAAGCCAATACTAAAGCGAACACAAAAAGCCCACACAAAAAGCCAACACGAAAAGCCAATACAAAAAGCCAACATGAAAGGCCAATACAAAAAAGCCAACACGAAAAGCCAACACGAAATGCCAACACGAAAAGCCAACACAAAAAGCCAACACGAAAAGCCAACACAAAAGCCAACACGAAATGCCAACATGAAAAGCCAACACAAAAAGCCAACACGAAAAGCCAACACAAAAGCCAACACGAAATGCCAACATGGAAAGCCAACACAAAAAGCCAACACGAAAAGCCAACACAAAAGCCAACACGAAAAGCCAACACAAAAAGCCAACACAAAAAGCCAACACATAAGCCAATATATAAGCTTATGGTAGGTCACTCCATCAGCAAAACAATTGTAATCTTTGTAGTGTGAACATCGTACTGACTGGTCAGTTACTACTATGGAACTTATTACAACCAACAAAGGTAGGCTACGTGCACTCTATCAAGGCTACTCCTATAACTATAATCGCCAGAATGTGAATGGAATAATATTCTGGCGATGCTCAAAAGAGAGGTCAACAAAATGTCGAGGCAATCTGAAAAGTAAAAATGGAAAGGTTTTAAGTGTGAGTGTTCATCAATGTAGTGCTCGAAACGAACCACGCTTACTGTTTACAAACAATTATCAAAATGCTAAAAAGCAAGTTCAAGAAAACGATATTGCGGCTAAAGATAGTGCAGTGTTTGTTCAAAAGGACTTATCATGTCCTCAAAACGTCATGTTAGGACAATTGTCAACGTCCAAGAAACCTTCAACACTATCAAAATCAACTCAGACTATAAATAAAGTGGTATTGCAAGAGGATCAAAAAGGACTATATAGTAACAGTGATGATGGTCATGATGATAATGGTGATTATGATGATGATAATGATGATGATGATAATGATCATGATAATGGTAGTGCTTTGTTTACACCTAAAAATCCATTTGTTAAATTTGTATACTGGAACAAACCCAGTAAGCTAATTCAACGGCTTCGACAATTGCATGCTTTACGGCAAGCTGGGCATATCGGTCACGATTGGGAAATCAAAGAAATTGAACAAGAGCTTCGTCATGCTGAAATTATTGTGTAATGGGTCTACCACTTTGCGACCACTTTTAACCCCACTCTTGGTTCTAATATTTGCTTATTTGCTTCCACTTTTACCTGAACTCTTTGGATCCATATTTGCTCTCACATTAAACTAGTATTCTTATTACCAAGTTGACTTTACTAGAGCTTAGTCTATGCTTGACAGTTGACATGGAAGTATCAGTGACTAGGTATGGTAAGCCTTACGCATACTATAAAGGATATTCATATATTGTGAAACGAACCAATAAAAATGGAACTGTTATTTGGTGCTGTTCGAAACAACGATCTAAAAAGTGTCGAGGAATGATTAAGACAAAAGGCTCCAACATACTTATTTCAATCGATCATCATTGTAAATCTCAAAATAATACTCATTTAAATGGACAAAATACTCTAACCAAGGTAAAAAAGCAAGACCAAGAAAAAAATAGTGTGGCTCAAGATAGTGCTTTGTTTGTTAAAGAGCATTTATTATCTCCTGAAAAAGACATGTTAGGACAGTCGTTAACGTCTAAGAAACCTCTAACACTATCAAAGACAACACAAACTATGCCAAAGGTTTTTGCATTGCAAGATGAACAAAAAGGATTAGATAGTAATAGTGATGATGATTATATTGATGATAATTATATTGATGATGATAACCATGATGATGATGATGATGATTATGATGATAATGATGATGATGATGATGATGATAATGGTTTACACCCAAAAAAATCATTTGTTAAATTTGTTTACTGGAACAATCCCAGTAAGCTAATCCAGCGGCTTCAGTACTTTCATACCTGTAAACAGGCTGGTCATACTAAATATGAGGAAGAACTTTTGGATATAGAAAATGAGCTTCGTGATGCTAAAATTATAGTGTAATGAATCCATGTAACCGCTTAAACTATTTCTTAACAATACATGTAATATTTTCTACCACTTTGCTACCACTTTTCTAGTTTGCTACCACTTTTCTACCACTTTGCTACCACTTTTCTACTACTTTTCTGCCAGTTTTCTACCACTTTTCTACCACTTTTCTACTACTTTTCTGCCACTTTTCTACCACTTTTCTACCACTTTTCTACCACTTTGCTACCACTATGTTACCAATTGTCTACCACTTTGCTACCACGTTTCTACCACTTTTCTATCACTTTAAACTGTACATATTAAATATAAAAGCCAACGCTAAATAATTCTATTACCAGAACCGAGATAACCTTTGTAGCGTGCAAATCATACTAACAGGTTAGTTACTACTATGGAACTTACTCCAACTAACCGAGGTAAACAACGTGTACTCTATAAAGGCTACTCTTATAACTATACACGACAAAATGTAAAAGGAATAATATTCTGGCAATGCTCGAAACAGAGGTCAACAACATGTCGAGGCAATATGAAAAGTAGAAATAGTGTGGTTTTAAGTGTGAGTGATCATCAATGTAGTGCTCCAGACAAAACACTGATGGTATTGACAAAAAATCATCAGAATGCTAAAAAGTTAGTACAAGAGAAAGATGTTGCTACTCAAAATAGTGCATTGTTTGTTGAGCAACGTTTAACCCCTGTTGTAAAAGTTATGTTGTATCCATCTTCCACGCATCAAGAGTCATCAACATCACAGACTATGCAAAAAGTAGTGTTGTTGTTTGAAGGGGCTGAACTACAAAGTCATCTGCCCTTGATATGCAAGTGGATCGAAAAGGACTAGATAGTAATAGACAAAAGAGAGTTGTAGTTTGTATATAACTATTGTACAAGTACTTACATTAAATAAATAAAAATAGTGTATGGGTATTGTCTGTTTTTCTTAATTGCTATCCCTATGTCCCACTATTAATGCAATTGTTAACCATCAACATTCTCTGACTATGTTCGCAAAGAGAGTGACCTTAAACAATACACTCTATTTATGGTTTGTGTACCGAGTACACAATAATACAGTGTGGTCAAGCCATGTTGAGGCAATAGTTATATCAGGTAAGGGATTCGAACCCTTGCTTTCTTGTACAGAAAATTTGAACTTAAGTCAAACACCATAACCACTCGGTCAACCTGACTGTTACTAATTTAATTATTTTTGTGGACTTGAGTGTTTATAAAACTTTTTCCAGTATACATTGACTAAACCACTTGTTTGTTTTGAAATATAGATTTTGTTTTGTTTGACCATAACATTGCAGTTATGAGTCTTGTGAACTGGGTGTTTAATATAGGGTTAAAGGCATTTTAAAATAATTTTAGAAAAGCTCTTAGGTATCGTGTCATGGGTTTTAGTAATGCATTACTGTTCGTTGACTAACATTTACCGTTACACAACATTATTTTGGTGAGCTCTACATGTTGTTGTTTAAGTCGTCAGTCTTTTGACTGGTTTGATGCAGATCTCTATGCCTCCCTGCCCCGAGTGAAACGTCTCATTTCTATATAGCTACCACACACTACATTCAAGGCTATCTGTTTAACATATTATAACCTTGGATCTCCCCTACAAGCTCTTGGGTTCAATTCGTAGATTTAACACAAACTTTTAAAAGTGGTACGATAACTAAAACTAGTCTACTCAGTCTCGGGTGGTCCAAATAAGTAGAGAGGGTTTGATTCACACCTCAACCATAGAGCACTATGTTCTTTTCTTTTTTTAAATAATGATAGCCATTTGTTCAATTTCACATTTCACACATTGCAATTTGTCAATTTTCCATTTGCATTTTTTTAAATGACAGTTTGATGTTTTTCAATTTCATGATATGGAAACATGGACTTTTCCATTTTCATATTTACACATTTGTCAATTTCCCATTTGCATATATTTTCTTAAATGTCCGTTTAAGGTTTTTTAAATTTTGTCTATATGGAAACATGGATTTTCCATTTTGCTGTTTACAAATTTTTTATATATTTATTTTGTGTATGTTGAAAAAAATCGATATTTCCAAAACAAGATTTTCTATTTTTCATTTTATGATTTTGTAAATAATATTAATGTGAGTGCTTGACCATAGATTTTCCATTTTGTTGTTTACAAATTTTTTATATATTTATTTTGTGTATGTTGAAAAACGATATTTCCAAAACAAGATTTTTTATTTTTCATTTTATGATTTTGTAAATGATCTTAATGTGAGTGCTTGGCCATGGCAATAATACAGTCTATGTTGTGTGAACCTGTGCAATTTTTAATTTATTTATTCACACATGTTGTACACCACCTATAGCTCTATGTGTACAGTCCTCAGCTCCACATATTTCTTTCTCTTTCCACCTGTGTTCTCTCATACATTACCCCTCCCCCTTTCCCTCCCTTCACATCCCACCACTGGTGTTTGCAGCTCTTGCCTATCTATTGGTTGTGACATCATTCCGACAAGTTGCATCATACTTTTTACTGATTCAGCGATTCCTACGCTTTGAACATTCTCTTATCAGGCACGTGGACAGCTAACGTCCAACGTGAACACCTGTGGCAGATCAAATTTCATGCCAACTTGCATTTTGTCACATACAAAGCAAAACAGCATGTCACTTGTTAACAGTTATCGCGCACGTGGACAGCTAACACCCAAAGTGAACACCTGCGGTAGATCAAATTTCACATGGACTTGCATTTTGTCACGTACGAAGCAAGACAGGATGTCACTGGTTTAGCCTACATGTGGTTTCACACATGTGTGTGCATGCCTTTCGCACTTCCCTGCCACCACAATGGTCAGATTATTTCACCTTCAAGCGTCACCTGTTGTCAAGTCAGATCAACGCCATCCAATAAGTTCAAATGACATTCACCTCCTGCTCCTCGACAAGTTTGTTTTCTGTACTCGCTTCGACCAACATAGAACCAAGTTCTCATCACCGTTTACACGTTAAAGGTAAAAGGTGTGAAAAAACGTACCCTCGCTCTGTCATACACCGACCCGTCGAAATAGCGATTGATCTATTGAACACAGCCACCGTGGTCAGCGACAGGTTCGTTGAAACACACACACACAGCCGTATCGTCTCTCTCAACCACCACGCTTCATAAACATTATAAACAGGTAACGGTAAAGATTTTTTTTTTCAACATGTACGGCGTTAGGCCCTTTGTGAATTATTTTTTGGAAAAAAAATATCTATCACATTTGAAAGGGGGCGTTAGCCCGAGTCCTAGGACACCTCGTACACGTCTCTAGCGTTATTGGTTCGTGAGATATCGGCAAAAATCACAAAAAACACGTGTTTGCCCCAAAATCGAGTTTCCAATTTTATTAAAAATTATAACGAGTGGTCCAGAGCAGAGAGGACGTCACCCCGAGTCCTTGGACCTGTCGAACACGCCTCTAGCATGATTGGTTCGCGAGATATTAAAAGCACATGACCTTTTAGTTTTGGTCTTTTCATTAAATTAAGAGCCTATAGGAAAGTAGGGGGCATCACTACGAGTGCTAGGACACCCTGTATGTTCAAATCCGACCATTGGTTAGCGAGATATCAGCTTCGGGGCAAATACGAGGAGGGCTCAATAAGTTAGTAAGCAGCTCCCCTGTCATCCCACTACTCACAAAACACAAATTTTTCCTCTAGAGACTTGAAATTTATTTTGGGGGTAGGAGGCATAGGGACCATTAATTTACGTCAAACAAACCTTTTTGTAAACTTCCTACTTTCCAAAATATAGGATTTTCAAAATTCGAGTGTTTTCAAAAAAACATAAAAAATAAAAAGAAGTCATTATAAAAAATAAAGGTCATAAAGACCATTCGTTTGGGCCATGGCATAACGTTCTATCATCTTTGGTTTTCAAACTATCACCAACTTTTGAAAACAAAAATTTTCAAAAAATTTTCAAAAATATAACGAGTAGTCCACAGCAAAGAGGACGTCAGCCCGAGTCCAATGACACGTCATTTGTTAAAATACGACCATGGGTTCACGAGATATTGGCTTGGACTAACGCGGCGGCCATGACACTCGTTGGGATCGGCCTTACCCCCCTACTCACAACGTATATGTACACAGTTCGACATTCAAACTTTAGGTGAATTTTCAAACATATATTTGAAGACAGGTGTGTTATTATTAGCAGATTGTTTTTGAAAATTTGCGGAATGTTGGTATGAAAACTTACGACCTTGACTCTTCTCAGTATTTTACTGCTCCTGGGTTAAGTTTCAGTTCAATGTAAATAAAAAGCGAAAGTACATTTAGAATTGATGACTGATATAGACATGATTAATTTTATAAAATCATCAATTCGAGGAGGATTAAGTCAATGTAGTGGACGGTATTCTAAAGTGAATTATAAATACATGCCAAGTTATAACCCTTGTGAAGAGTCAAAGTATATTATCTACCTCGATGCAAATAACCAAAATGGATGGGCTATGAGTCAGTATCTGCCATTGAAAGATTTTTGCTGGCTGACACATTCTGAAATTGATGAATTACATGTTAACACTCTAGATGATAACGACGATAAAGGATATAGATCTCGAGTATCATAAAGAGTTACATGATGATCATAATGATTTATCATTTTGTACCGAGAATATGAAATCTCCGTACATTACATCGCGAACGAATATGTTAATTGCTAATGTGAATGACAAATGTAAATAAATATGTAATACGTTATCAAAACTTGAACCAACGTCTACAGCATGGATTGAAATTAACTAAAATTCATCGCTACACCTCGCATCCGGTTGCGACACCTGCTTCGCGTGATGTCATACACTACAAGATTCTGCTTCTTTTAGCAAAGGTCATTGTTTCACACGCTTGCTTCCGGTTGTGTCAGCTTGTTTGTCATATCCCACCACTCATCTTCAATATGATAATCACACACCACAGACCTTTTTCTGTTTAGGCCAGGCAACAGAAGATAGCTGACATGCATTCACCATTCCTGTATTTGCATAAAGCAGCCATGAAAACATGACTTCTAAACTACTCTGCTCTAACCACCTCCCCCTCTAACCACCGACGTAACTGCCACTATCTTTGACCGTTCAATTAAAGATAGTCTGCTCAGCTACCCTCCACCACCCCTCCCTAGCCATCTTTGCTCTACCGACTAAAGATACTCCCTGCTCGGCTACCCTAACAAAAAATAATAACTAATCAAATAAGTAATAATACTACACTCACCGTCCCCTCCCTAGTCACCACCAACTTTGGTTGGCCGATTAAAGATACTTACTCTCAACTACTCTCCCGCTATCTTGCTATGACCACCATCTTTGTTTGCTGGGCGTGCCATCCATTTTGGTGGTTGCGCATGGCCACCATCTTGGAGGCGGGGAGGTGGGGTGGATATACTTATAGAACCGTTAAAAAATCACTACTCACATTGACATACACACGGACATTTGGCCCGTGTGGATGTCATAAGTCAACTTTCACCTTTCTTCTTTACAAATTCGATAGGAGGCTAACAACTAATGGCAATGTGTGACCGATCGATAACATATGGTTTGTCTGGCATCATTACCTTACGAATTGTGCAAAGTAACAGATTATTTACAACACCCTAACTATTATATTTATATTAATAATACTGTAATACCATGACTTCTTAGTTTAGAGAAATCATTGAAACATCTGAGGTACCTCAGTTCAATTTTTGACTCTGCTAATAAATTTAATTTTCATCTTAGGTCAGAAATACGGTACACTCGGTCTCATGAGGACAACTGAGAAAAAATGATGTGGGTTTGAAACTTATCTCGGTTATCCTTAGCCTTTGACCACACGCACCTATTAATATAACTTATAATAAGAACACGCTTAGTGAATATTGTACACCAAGAGAATAATGCCACGACATCCCTTAGCCTAAACAATTTATCTTATAAAACACATTACATCAGCTGTTCTAAGAGCAGAATAGTTAAGTTTAACCATGCTTGATTCTGTATCGTGATTATTTTTCCTCTATAAATTCTTCCTCGAAATTTCAGGTCCATTTTGCGCTATAGCTTCATAGATTTCCTCTTCAGTAAGTCGCCTCGAATTTTTAGCTCGTATACAAGTCCTAAAACAAAGAACCGTTAGAGACACGGAGATAATTTCTAATTCTTTAAAATATAATAACCCAAAAAGTATAAAATTAGTGTTCAATCATTTTGTTAGAAGCAGATTAGAATATGCATCCAGCATCTGGAATCCCTGGTACTTGAACCACATTAGTGAAATTGAAATGGTTCAGAATAAATTCCTAAGATATCTGCAGTATAAAATGACGGGTATTTATCCGAAATATGATAGCTATGGAAATCTTCTAAGTTACCTGAATTATACATCTCTGGCTAACAGACGAAAAATTGCAATTCTTGTTTTTGTCTTCAAAGTATTCAATAACCTTTTGTATAGTCCGTATTTAATATCACAGTTTAATTTACGTGTCCCACCTCCATCAACTCGACCTAAGTTTATTACATTTTACTGCCCAAGAACTAGAACTGAACAGCATAAACATTCCCCAATAATAAGTGCTATTCAATTATACAATGAACATTCAATAGCAAACAACCTCGACTTATTCAGTTACACATATAGTTCCTTTGTTTCTGCCTGCTGTGCGATCACATGAACTCGTACATTCCACCTACCAATTACCTGCACAGTATTATTATATTTTCGTATTTAGTTGTAGAATTAATTTGCATTACAATCTCAGCATTATGTCTGTCAATTATATTATAATTTGATAGAATTGTGTAACCAAATGTACATGTGTTTCTTTTTATTAGGCATATGCCTGTTAGAAGCACAATAAATCCAAATAAATAATAATAATAATAAATAATAATAACTACACGCGTGGTGTACTTTGTTCACCATGCGCAACAGCTCAATGCTTATTCCTTGTGAATCATCACAAACGACTCCGACTATAATGACACTGCTTGTAGTCGTTTGCGAACATTTTAGGGATAAGTTGGATGCCACCTAAGAGCCTGCTGAGACATTACAACCAAAATCTTACCATCTTTAGTACAGGTGGTGTACTTTATACACCCGCGCGTGTACTTAAAGGTTACAGTAGTTTTCCGTGGTTTCCCACTTCTACTCTAGGTCAATGCCGGTATTTTCCTAACTTATGACTTCAGTTGCATCCTTTACAATTACAAGTACACAAAAACAGTTATCATGGTAACATATGTTATCAGAAAAATATTCACAAACACACACACACATGTTTTTAGGACTAACGGCTACAATATCGCAAACCCCAAAAAGAAACAGAAGCAACAACAACAACCACGAGGCATGCACTTGCACTTTGATAGGATTGTTGTTGTTTTTTCATACCTGGCCAAGCCAGACTTTAGAAATGGCGACAATATCCTCATTGTAAGCTTCTAGTTTTCCCTCTCAAAGATATAGAATTAACAATAACATTTCCGCCAAGGTAGGATGTAGCCACTGATTGTGGTCATTAGATTGCATAGCATGCAGTGATGTACTCTGTTATTTAGTAACTGCAATTATATCAAAACTTTCGCAAGAAATGCTGCCTGGAAATAACATTTGGCCACATGATATACGTAATAAAAGTGTCATAATTAAATAATCTATCATTCATGCTTGAAATTTTAGGTTTCCAATTATGTAAATCAAATACCAGAAACCAATCAAGTCATTTTCTATTTCAAGGCAGATAAGATGTTTTAACAAAGGTAAAGCAAGTTTGTAGTTTGACGTGGGTCTTATGGACTAATCTTGTGTTTATAAACTACGGGGCCTCCTTTATTTTACGTGGAATCTGAACCACTGGACGTAACTTTTTCACCTAATTATTCCCGTTTCAACGGGATAAGAGATGAGATGCGATGAATTTCTTTGTGGCTGATTGATTTTACGACCGGTTGCCCTTCGTGATGCCTACCTCATGAAATGAGTTAGTGAGGTATGAAATAAATGAAGACGAATGATTGAGTTTTCGTATATCTTTGTTTATTATTATATTGTTTATTTATTTATTTATTTATTTTATTTTCCCCCACATATTTAAGCGTTAAACCCCAAATTTAGGTTTTATCAATATTTCTGTTATTTTATCTGTGTTTATAGGGGCAGATGAACTAGCTGTTCCACCCCTTAAAACAACAACAACAACAACAACAACAAAAGCAATCACCATCAAACTGAGCAAGGTGTTGGAGGGAGGTGGATATGGCCTATTAGACGGCATAATCCCAGCATTTGCCTCGATTTGAAATTGGAAAACCACGCAGGTCCTACAGTGAGGTTTGAACTCATTTGTCTACGAATTCAGGAGATAGCTTGACTCCATTGTCTTATGCTTGGCCTTAGCGAGCGTAACTACAGTGGCTGGTTGTTGGATTACACATATTCGATACATACTGTATTTTAAATTTGTCAATTTTTACGAAAATATAAATTAATAATGAACAGCAAAATGTATTGAAAGAATACAAAATACGGTAGCCTACTTCTAGATGTTCCTGAATAGTCCGGCAGATGTCAATTGGAGCGTTTTCGAGCCTAGTTTTCATTTAATTCCTTGACTATGATGACGTATTGCACCTTGTGTACTAACACTGTTGGTGTTCAAGGTTAGAACTAACTTTTACATCCGTGTCGCGTGAAAATAACCCAAGTAGTGATGTTTGTATGTTTATTATCCACAGTTAACAGCAGCGATTAGTTCTGCAATCGATAATGATAAGGTGTCTTCCATTCACCATTGCGGGGAGAAAACACTAAATTACTTTGTAGGAGATTACTACAGCCAGTTAACATTGCACCCATATAAATGCAGTACATCTAACATTCGCAATCTGGGATCCAAATTCTCGGTGTCATATCATGTTGTCGTTGTTGTTGTTTCAGTCTTCAGTCGTTTGCCTGCTTTCCATGTCTCTATGTCCTGAGCCAATCGTTTCATCCTTACATAGCTAGTATACGTTATTGTCATCACGCAAGGAAACGACAGTTCAACACGCTGCGACGGGGTAAGAGGGACCTTGCAATACGCATGCGCGGCCCACCTTTTCCAGACCTAAATATATCGGCTGGCAGTCAGTTGCTGCTACTTCCTGCATGATAATTTGTTATCGGACTTCACGTGTGTGTGTATTGTTAACCCCCTTCCCACTGTTGATATTATTACAAGCCTTTGTGTTTACTTTTAACAGTGTGGCAGTATCAGGTACAGTAATGGAAACAGTTACCAAGTTAATGTTTCTGGAATGGACGATACGCAGTGGGCGGGAAGACATCAACAACTGCAGTTCAAACCCGACTGCCATCTCCTGGCGAGTTATCAGTACATCCGAGGCAATCTGTTAGCGTATTCTAACTTTGGTCTACCCCTACAGTAGGCTACTTGTCCTCAATCCTCCCTTCCATACCTAAGTGTGATATTCGTGGGTGTCATAGTACGTGACCTACCAACTAATCTCTTCACTTCATTAGCAGTCGCCAGACACATCTCTCCTCGCCCACTCCTCTGTATTTGTTATTTTTTACAGTTGAGTACGTCAATTGTAACTCTTCAGTCGGTCATCAATAATTTGCTCAATGAATTGGCGGGGTCCTACGTATACATCTTATATGCATAATAAGTAAATAACACTCCCATTATAATAGTGATCATGTTACTAATACGTGTAATTTTTCCAGGAGTGTTATTTCCTTATAATGGGGCTATCATAATGGTGATCATAACTAATACATGTATTTTTTCCCGGAGTATTATTTACTTCTAATAATAATAATAATAATAATAATCTATACTAATATAATAAAGCTGAAGAGTTTGTGCGTTTATGTGTTTATGTGCTTAAACGCGCTAATCTCTGGAACTACCAGTCCGATTCGAAAAATTCTTTTTTTATATGATAGCCAGTTTCAAGGGGAATGGCATTAGGCTACACCTCTCAGGTAACCTTAAATATTGATTTTTGTTCAGTAAGTCGGTAGAACAAGTGCTCCCGAACAGCTCTATCCACATGCGCTGGCGTTATGGTTAGTGATACGTACACCGTTTCACCTATCTGAACCAAAATGTGTATACTTACCCTTTGGAACCCTGCGAGTAACACTGTCTACGCGACATTTATGACGGACCAGTCCATTCCCTGCACTTATGCCCTTTGGCACAAATCTACACCTTTTCCCCGATCTGAACCAAAATTTTTATACTTACCCTTTGGAACCCTGCGAGTAACACTGTTTACATGAAATTTCGGACTGACCACTCCATTCCTTGCATTTAGGCCCTTTGGCACAAATCTACACCGTTTCACCGATCAGAACCAAAATTTGTATACTTACCCTTTGGAACCCTGCGAGTAATACAGTCTGCATGAAATTTCGTACAGACCACTCCATTCCCTGCATTTAGGCCCTTTGGCACAAATCTACACCGTTTCACCAATTTGAACCAAAAGTTGTATACTTACCCTTTGGAACCCTGCGAGTAACACTGTTTACATGAAATTTCGGACAGATCACTCTATTTCCTGCATTTAGGCCCTTTGGCACACATCTACACCGTTTCACCGAGCTGAACGGCAAATTGTATACTTACCCTTTGGAACCCTGCGAGTAACACTGTCTGCATGAAATTTTGGACAGACCACTCCATTCCTGCATTTAGGTCCTTTGGCACAAATCTACACCGTTTCACCGATCTGAACCACATTTTGTATACTTACCCTTTGGAACCCTGCGGGTGACACTGTCCACTTTAAATTTTGGACAGACCACACCATTCCCTGCATTTAGGCCCTTCATCACAAATCTACACAGTTTCTCCTAATTGCACCAAATTTTACATACACTTTGAAACCCTGCTGGTAACACTGTCCACTTGATATTTTGGACAACGCTCCCCACTCCCTACATTTAGAATAACAGACAAAATGAGCTTGAAAACCACGTATTAAGGCCCTAGACCCATTCATGTCCGTAGTAGTGTAAGAGTATTTTAATAAGTCTATTGTTGACGGGCAGTTCGGGCTGCATCACGTCACCCCTACCAGTGTTCTGGTGCAGAATTGCGAAACTAGTAATAATAATAATATCGTATGGTCTTGGGTGCCGGGAGCAAGCTTTGTTATTTGACACCGAGAGGGTAGCTTGCATGTAGAATGTTGTTGTTCCTTGAAGCACTATGAAAGTCAAGGAGGTTAGATATCTAAGCTCCCTGAACACTATGGCGCTTGCATGTCGAATTTTGTTGTTCCTTGAAGCATTATGAAAGTCAAGGAGGTTAGATATCTAAGCTCCCTGAACACTATGGCGCTTTTTAATAGAGAAATGAGGACCTTTGTTTTGGCGGAAACACCCGAGATTAATTTTGCCATTATGAACACGGCCTACTGAATTCAAATGGGTTATTTGACATGCAATTATCGCATGACATGCGTGTCGTAATCATTGCCGCCTTTCAAAAATCACTTACCACGGCCAGGAGCGAACCTGCAAGCTTGGGGTTAGTAGACCGACACGTTAACCACTCACCCACCGTGGCAAGCACGTATTATGGGGCAATTATAATAGTGATCATAACTAATAGACTGCATATATTTTTTCCAGGAGTGTTATTTTACTTATAAAAATGGAAAATTGATTTAGGGCCGTGAAATAGGATGGATCTAAGTTATGTAGCGGCTAGCTAGAGTTTTTGACTGTCGCCACGGAGGTCGATTCCCATCTCTTCCAAAAAGTAAAAGTAAAAATCTGGTGTGAGGGTTGGAACGGGGTACACTCAGCATCGTGAGGCAAAACTGAGAATAATTGGGTTCGATTCCTACCTCTGCCATACTTGCAGTGTTTTTCCGTGGTTTCTCCGACTTCTACTCCAGGCAAATGCTGGGATGGTTCCTAACATAAGGCCACGGCCGACTTCTTCACAATCCTATCTCCCTTTCACAAATACACACACTAGTTCAGGCTTCACAATAACACAGGTTATCACATCATTTTACACATATCCAAACACACGGGGCTCTATGACCAAGATGTCGCAGCCCTTAAAATAAGCAACTTTAACATTATTCATCTGGAAATGCATAGCAGTTAAGATCAGCACACGATGATATAGAGGTATGAGCTATGGAATGGAACTTAGGAATTTGGTGTTGTATGTATAGCGGATGGTGTTATAGAGGTAAGAACTATGAAACTTGGGAATTCGGTGTAGTATGCCTAGCGCACGGTGATATAGAGATAACAGCTATGGAACTTGGGAATTGGGTGTAGAATGTCTAGCTCAAAAGTGTGTGTGTGTGCAATAATTGGAGATGAGCGCTTAAGGACCGGGCCAAACCACTTTATGGCCGTTCGGGCTTGGTTTGTTTAAGGTCAGAGGACAGTGCCCATTCGTAAGCTCAGCCCGTGGCCATCAGGTTTAGTTCAGGGTCAGCATGAGGAGGATCTGCAGATACGCTGTTTTGTTTACTCATTTTAGGAGCGAAGTATATCTTGCTCATCAGGCCCGTGTACTTGTAATTTTCTTGGTGGATCAATGGTGAGATGTTCGCCTTCAGTTCCCAAAATCGCGGTTTTGATTCGTGACCAAGGAAGTCGGATTTTTGTAAGGCGGTCAAAGTCCGTGAAACTCCGAGTCGTAAGATGTCAGCACGTAAAAGATCTCTCGTATCACAGTTCGTGATTACGAGACAAAATTAATTAAATCTCAGCCAAAGGTCACCCAGAGAGTTCTCGTATTTACTGCTAGATGGCAGTGTAAAACAGAACGTCCAAAATAGAGAGTAGATCGCCTCAATGACTCCAACTAAAATAATCAACTCCATTGTAGCTGAGGCCATACGATTATCATTGATTCCCGGTCAAAGCATGTGAGATTTTCGATGTGAAATGCCATGTCCTGTGGTTCGGATTCCACGTAAAACGGAGGTCCCGTGGCTTATGATCGCGAGATTAACGGTCACGTTAAACTACAAGCTTCCTTTTTTCGATTATCATTATTATTATTAATATTAGTACCGGCAGTGGTGGCCAAGAGTGCTAAAAAGCTAGCTCGTACCTCGATGGTATTGTTAGAGCACGGGTTATAATTCCACCTCCACTATCTTGAAAATGGTTTTCCGTAGTTTCCCATTTTAACCCCCAGGCAAGTGCCGGGACTGTTCCCTTTTAAAAGGCCCACGGCCGACTTTCTTCTAAAATCCCTTCCATGACCCTTTCTTAATTAGACCCAAGTTAGCGGTCGCCTGGGCGATCGGTCTGTCACCATCCCCAGTTGTATCTGCTGACAAAGTGTGTTCAGCACCAAGACATTGTACTTGTGGTGGTAGAGGAATGACCCCTCGCAGAATCCGTGGGTGAACCCTAGCTTAGAGGATAAGCGATTAAAAAACAATAATGTATTATTATTATTATTATTATTATTATTATTATTATTATTACAGCCAAAACCATGGTGTTTGGAAAACGCACCTTCCTCTCTCCCGGAGGTCCCGGGTTTGAAATTCGGCTCCATCAGAAACTAACGTCAGGGCTAGAACAGGCTGCCCTCAGCCTCGTGACGACAATTGGGTAGTGTCTGATCAGAGGCAGTGCCCTGGTCAAGAGAACCGAAATTTACGGCCAAGAGGTTTCGACGTGCTGTCCACACGTCACTCTACAATCTGTAGGCCAACAGTGCTGGACAGCGGTTGTTTGGTAGGCCAAGGCCTCTCAGGGGCTAGGTGCCATGGGTATTTTATTATTGTTATCTATACTAATGTTACGTGCCACCCCCTAGTGGCACTTTTGTTAACTGGATTACGGTGGGGGTACAAAGCACAACACCAGTTACTGCTTAAAGAAATATAATTTATTACAGGCCAGAAAATTACACTAATCAGCAAATACAAGCAATTAGGAGCCTTACTCAGTTTCCTTAAGTCTCTTCCTTATGCGCTCTTGGCCTTCCACTTGTAAACAGACTACAGAAGTTAATCCGTCCTAATGAGTACGGTGGCCTTGACAGAAACTACCTGTCCCTCTCCCTTGTGTTCACCGACCACAATTACTTACGTTCACTTGCTGCAGGCTATTTCGCTGTCCACAAGCTGAAGAAACAATGCCACTGGATTTCGTAACTCGCACAGCACTTCGTCACCACACTTCTGTCGCACAAGATAATCGCTCGCACTAGCTCGTAAAAACACAACAACCACTGCTTCACGGGTCACTCTTATATAGCAGGCCGGTGACTCAATAAATGGTTCTAGATCCATCCAGAGTCCACGGCTTCTCGAGGTTTCCACCGCTGGTCCAGTCACGAATCTTCTGGACTATCCCTTTGTCTGTAGTAGCCCTGTTGCATAAGGCGCGCGCAATACAGGAGGCAAGCCACAGCCCAGCCCTGGGGCAGTTGTGACTCATGCGGCGAGTGATGACACAAGCTCACAGCCGTAACACCACCCCCTTCCTAAAAAGGCTGATCGTCCCGATCAATCATTGGTCCGTCTGTGTCCCTCCGTAGGCTGCCAGGCGATCTCGATGCACGATCTTCATCTTCGCCCTCGGGCTCCGCTGGATCCTGTAGACGACATCGTTGATCCGTTTCACGACTCGGTACGGGCCCTCCCAGGACTTCTGCAGTTTGGGTGACAGGCCTTTCTTCCGTAATGGGTTGAAGAGCCAGACCAGGTCGTCCTCGTGGAATCCGCCGGCATCCGTCTGCTGGTCGTATCGGGTCTTCATTCGGTCGGTCTCGATCCGCAGTTTCCTCCTCGCGAACGCGTGTACGTCCTCCAGTTGGTCGACCAGTTCTTGACAATACTGGCTTATCGGGATCGGATCATTCCCAGGTCGGCCGAAGGCAAGATCGACAGGTAGACGGAGCTCCCTCCCAAACATGGCCCGGGCTGGTGTGCACCCGGTGGCTTCATGCACGGCGGCGCGGTAGGCCAGGAGAAATAGTGGAAGATGCTTGTCCCAATCCCTCTGGTGCTCGCTGACGACTATTCGGAGATGGTTCTCGATGGTGCGATTGAATCGCTCTACCATCCCGTCGGACTGAGGGTGTAGCGGCGTTGTCCTTGTCTTCCGGATTCCCAGCAGCTGGCATAGGTTCTGGAACACCTGCGACTCGAAGTTCCTCCCTTGGTCGGAGTGCAGCTCCAGGGGTACTCCGTACCGGCTGACGAATTCCTTCACCAGGGTCTCTGCAATCGTCGCGGCTTCTTGGTTAGGGAGCGCATACGCCTCCGGCCATTTGGTAAAGTAGTCGCTGACGACTAATATGTAGCGGTTCCCTGCCTCGCTTAACGGGAATGGCCCAGCAACATCGATGGCCACTCTCTCCATGGGGCCGCCCACGTTGTAGGTCTTCAGTGGACCCCGTCGTCTTCGTCCTGGGCCCTTGCTGGCTGCGCAATCGTGGCACCTCGCGCAGTGGTTCTCCACGTCTGTTCGGCATCCGATCCAGTAGAACCGCTCTCTCAGCTTCTCCAGGGTCTTCTTTATCCCTAGGTGTCCACCAGATGATCCTCCATGAACTTCCTTCAGGACTTCCTCCGTCATAGCCTTTGGAACGACGACTTGTTCCCGAGATGTCTTCCCGTCGGTGCTCTCCCAGGTACGGCAGATGAGGCCATCCCTTACAATCAGCGAGTCCCACTGTGCCCAGTAGGACTTAAATTTTGGGCTGCAGTCACTCACAATGTTCCACCCGGGTCTGGGGACACAGGCCTTCTTCCATTCGGCTATCGGTCCCAGGTCATCATCTTCTGCTTGTGCCCGCGTGAAAGATTCGCGGCTCCAGTTCCCTTGAAGTTCCACAGTAGTCCGTCGGCACAGTATCCCGGTGTTCTCCTCCCTCCTAGTACAGAAGGTGCAGTCTTCGGGGCACGGTCTTCGTGACAGGGCGTCGGCGTTAGAATGCAGTTGGCCTTTCCTGTGCTGAATCTCAAAGTTGTACTGTTTAAGTCTCTCTAACCACCGCGCGAGTTGACCCTCGGGCTGCTTGAAGTTCAGGAGCCACCGCAGGGATGCATGGTCGGTCCTGATGAGAAATTCTTGCCCGTACAGGTACTTGTGGAAGTGTTCAATGGTCTTCACGATGGCGAGCAGCTCCTTCCTGGTGACGCAGTAGTTCCTTTCTGGCTTTGACAAGGCCTTGCTGAAGTAGGCCACTACTCTCTCCTCGCCGTCCACTACCTGCGACAGGATTCCCCCTATGCCAAAGTCGCTGGCATCGGTATCGACGATGAACCTTGTTCCAGGTCTGGGGTAGGCCAGAATAGGCGCGGTGCACAGAGCCTGCTTGAGTTGCTCGAAGGCATTGTGGCATTCTGCTGTCCACGTGAAGAGTTGGTCCTTCTCAGTCAGTCGATGTAAAGGTTTGGCGATGTCGGCGAATCCTCTCACGAAGCGACGATAATAAGTGCAGAGTCCCAGGAAGCTTCGTAGTTGCGACTTGTCCTTCGGAACTGGCCACTCCCTCACAGCTGCGGTCTTCTCTGGGTCGGTGCGCACCCCTTCCTCGGAGACGATATGCCCAAGGTACTGGACCCGCTTCTGGAAGAGCTGACACTTCTTGGGGCTCAACTTCAGCTGGGCAGCCCGTAGCTTCAACAAGATCTCCTTCAGGTTGCTGTAGTGCTCCTCGAAGCTCCTCCCCAGAACGATGACGTCGTCTAGGTATACCAGGCAGGTCTTCCAGTGTAGTACCCTCAGAATGGACTCCATTAGCCTTTCGAAGGTTGCAGGGGCGTTGCACAGACCGAATGGCATGACGGTGAACTGCCAGAGCCCGCTGCCCACAGAGAACGCCGTTTTCTCGCGGTCCTTAGGGTGGACCTCCACCTGCCAGTAGCCACTCTTCAAATCCAAGGTGGAGAACCATCTTGATCCTGATATGGTGTCCAGCGTGTCGTCGATCCGGGGTAGAGGGTAGCTGTCCTTTTTCGTGACGTCGTTCACCCGCCTGTAGTCCACGCAGAACCTGGTGGAACCGTCCTTCTTCTTCACTAGCACGACCGGAGAACTCCAAGGACTATGTGATGGCTCGATCACCCCTTGCTCCTTCATCTCTTCTACCATCCGGTCGACTTCGGCTTGCTTGGCGAGCGGGACACGTCGGAATGGGGCCCTAATCGGTGCGCTGTCCCCAACGTCGATTCTGTGCTGGACCAAGCTTGTCCTGCCGAAGTCTTTGCTCCCCACGGAGAAGACATCCTGGAATTCGCGTAACAGGTCCTGAAGTTGGCGTGATTGCTCTTCGTCTAGATGGTCCTGGGATCCTTGGTAGAGCTTCTGTAGTTCTTCTGGCAGGGCGCGTCTTCTTCGGTTGTCCGTCTGCAGGTGTCCGTCCGTCGTATCTGTGATGCGGGCAATCCAGGTAACGGGCTCGCAGACTCCTAGGTTGGTGTCCCGGTGAACCGTAATGTCGTAGTCGTTCAGGTTGGACAGGCGGACGTACGGCCGAGACGTCGTGTTGATGAGAGTCTTGGCAACTAGCAATCCTTTTGTCTGGATGTCCTCATATTTTGGCTCGATAACAGCCGCCACTCCCTCAGCAGTTCCGTCGACAATTACGGCAGCGCTGACCTCCGTCCTGGCGGGAACGATGACGTCCTCTCTCAGCCTTACTCGTCGTGCGGTGACGGCCTCGTGTGCTGGTTGCAAAGCAAGTTCCTCACCTCCGAAGTGCAGAGTGTTGGTACTCAGATCCAAGATGATGTTGTTCTGGTCCAGGAAGTCCAGTCCGACGATCACTTCATTTGATACGTCAGCCACAAGCACTGGATGTTTTATCGCCCGTCGACCAATGACGAACTCCAGTGATGCTTCGCCGTGTACCGGTGCGGTCTCTCCGGTCGCGGTTATTAGCTGGAGGTTCCTTTGTGTGGGTTGCACTCTCCACTTCGGGATCACGGTGGGACTGACGATGGTCCTCGATGCTCCCGTGTCGATCAGCATGGGCCAGCTCTCTCCGTTGACGACTCCGTCGACCATCAGGCTGTTATTATCCCTCCGTAACTGCGTCACACGAACTTGGACTGCCGGGGCTTGACGACTGTCACAAGCCAACCTTTGCCCCCCTAGGCTGGCTGATACTTGCTTTCCTGGGCCGCGCGGTTTCCCTACGACTGACTGTCCCGACGGAAACCCTTGGCGGCGGCGATCACCGCAGTCCTTGCTCAGGTGGCCTCTCTTACGGCAGGTCCAGCAGGTCGGTAGTCCTCTTCCGGGCCGCCTCTCCGGATGTCCTTCGGCTACGTTTTTGCTGGTGGTACCGCGACTATCGAAGAAGCGGCTTAGCGCCTCCATTAATTCGTCGGCCAGGGGCTTGGTCTCGCTGGTTTTTACTGGTTCGTCGACGTCCACTTGACGCACCCGCGCGTGCATTTTAGATGCCTGTTTCGCCGTCTCAAACTCAAGTGCGTGGCTCAGCGCATCTGCCAGGGTCTTATTGCGCGCGAGTCGCAGCGCCTGTTGAGTGTCCGAGTCCCGTAGTCCGTCGGTGAAGGTTTGCGTCGCAATCTGCTCCAGAAAGTCGGCCGGCGCTGTTGGGTAGGCTAGCCTTACGAGGCGTGCGATGTCCATCTCGAACTCCTGCAGGGTTTCCGCGTTCTTTTGTACCCGGGTCCGGAGCTGCATCTGGTAGGCCTGCTGAAGATGGCTATCCCCATATCGGGACTCCATATGGGCGATCAGTGAAGCGTAGTCCTGGGATCCAGTCGGGATGGCCTGAAGGACGTTAAGGGCGTCACCTCTCAGCGCTACAATTAGAGCTGTAGCCTTTTCTGTGTTGTTCCAGTTATTTATGGAACAGGCCGCCTCGAACTGACGTAAGTAGGTGCTCCACGGGACCTTTCCGTCGAAGGTTGGGGGCGTCACTCTGCTATGTCCCGTTCCTGATATTCCCGGTGTAACGGTGGGCGGGCGTTGGCGCAGCTCGGCAACTTCCTCTCGTAGAGCGTTGAATTCCTCTTTCACCCCCGTCAGTGGGCGTTGGCGCAGCTCGGCAACTTCCTTTTGTAAGGCGTTGAATTTCTCCTCCACCCCCATCAGCGGGCGTTGGCACAGCTCGGCAACTTCCACTTGTAAGGCGTTGAATTTCTCCTCCACCCCCATCAGCGGGCGTTGGCGCAGCTCGGCAACTTCCACTTGTAAGGCGTCGAACTTCTTTTCCACTGCCGTGACTTCCTCACGCAGACCCAGTTCTAATTTCTTCAGGTCCTCCGCTAGCTTATTTTGACCGTCTTCCATCTTCTTCTGGCCGTCTTCTAGTTTGGCAGTTAGGTCCTCGGCTAACTTCTTCTGGCCGTCTTCTAGTTTGGCAGTTAGGTCCTCGGCTAACTTCTTCTGGCCGTCCTCCATCTTCTTCTGGCCGTCCTCTAGCTTCTTCTGGCCGTCTTCTAATTTGGCAGTTAGCTCCTTGGTTAAATTATTCTGGCCGTCCTCCATCTTGGTTTCCATGCCATTTAACTTTTCTAGCAATGCTGCCAATTTCTCCTCCATTTTAGTTGTTTGTCTTGTAAAGGGCATGCACTCACAGGAAAATTAGAGAAAATGACCTGCTCGGGGTTTGAAACCAGGACCGTCAGGTGTTGTGCTTGAGTTCGTAATCCGGCTTCTGACACCAGTTGTTACGTGCCACCCCCTAGTGGCACTTTTGTTAACTGGATTACGGTGGGGGTACAAAGCACAACACCAGTTACTGCTTAAAGAAATATAATTTATTACAGGTCAGAAAATTACACTAATCAGCAAATACAAGCAATTAGGAGCCTTACTCAGTTTCCTTAAGTCTCTTCCTTATGCGCTCTTGGCCTTCCACTTGTAAACAGACCACAGAAGTTAATCCGTCCTAATGAGTACGGTGGCCTTGACAGAAACTACCTGTCCCTCTCCCTTGTGTTCACCGACCACAATTACTTACGTTCACTTGCTGCAGGCTATTTCGCTGTCCACAAGCTGAAGAAACAATGCCACTGGATTTCGTAACTCGCACAGCACTTCGTCACCACACTTCTGTCGCACAAGATAATCGCTCGCACTAGCTCGTAAAAACACAACAACCACTGCTTCACGGGTCACTCTTATATAGCAGGCCGGTGACTCAATAAATGGTTCTAGATCCATCCAGAGTCCACGGCTTCTCGAGGTTTCCACCGCTGGTCCAGTCACGAATCTTCTGGACTATCCCTTTGTCTGTAGTAGCCCTGTTGCATAAGGCGCGCGCAATACAGGAGGCAAGCCACAGCCCAGCCCTGGGGCAGTTGTGACTCATGCGGCGAGTGATGACACAAGCTCACAGCCGTAACACTAATATAATAAAGCTGAAGAGTTTGTGTGTTTGTGTGTTTGTGTGTTTAAACGCGCTAATCTCTGGAACTACCAGTCGGATTCGAAAAATTATTTTTGTTTATGACAGCCAGATTCATGAGGAATAGTTTAAGCTATGTTAAATTTCGGACAGACCACTCCATTCCCTGCATTTAGGCCCTTTGGCACAAATCTACACCGTTTCACCGATCTGAACCAAAATGTGTATACTTACCCTTTGGAACCCTGCGAGTAACACTGTCTGCAAGAAATTTATGACACACCAGTCCATTCCCTGCATTTAGGCCCTTTGGCACAAATCTACACTTTTTCAACGATCTGAACCAAAACGTGTATACTTACCCTTTGGAACGCTGCGAGTAACACTGTATGCATGAAATTTCGGACAGACCGCTCTATTCTCTGCATTTAGGCCCTTCGGCACAAATCTACACTGTTTCACCGATCTGAACCAAAATTTGTATACATACCCTTTGGATCACTGCGGGTAACACTGTCTACTTTAAATTTTGAACAGACCAGTCCATTCCCTGCATTTAGGCCCTTCGATACAAATCTACACCGTTTCACCGATCAGAACCACATTTTGTACACTTAGGCCTACCCTTTGGAACCCTGCGGGTGACATTGTCCACTTTAAATTTCGGACAGACCACTACATTCCCTGCATTTAGGCCCTTTATCACAAATCTACACCGTTCCTCCTAATTGCATCAAATTTTACATACATTTTGAAACCCTGCTGATTACACTGTCCACTTGATATTTTGGACAACGCTCTCCATTACCTACATTTAGAATAACAAACGAACTGAACTTGAAAACCACGTATTAAGACCTTAGAACCATTCATGTACGTAGTAGTGTAACTGTAAGAGTATTTTAATTAGTCTATTGTTGACTGGCAATTCAGGCTGCATCACGTTGCAGTGTTCTGGTGCAGAATTGCGAAAATACTTAAATCTTGCCCTGCTTATATATTGCAGTAACGGGGAGTAATTAGTTCAAAAAGATTTCTTAGGCCCCTTAAAACAGTTATTATCATGAACATATTGTACCTCTGTATAAGTGCAATGGTGTTGGTGCAATAAATTGAGGTTATCAGCTGCAATAGGCGTTGGTGCTTTCAAATTTGCCTTAATTTATTCCGAAAATTATCGTTGAGCGCTATGTGGCGATAAATGATACTATTGCTACCTCACGAGCTCGGGACAGCCGAAGTTTTCCAAAGTGCTCTGATTATTTTCCTACGGCGCAATGCGACTAAAGACGACACTAGTGGTCTCTACATTTCTAACAGACGATGAGATATAGGCCTAGGCAGTGTCTTTTTTTCATTTACTCCTCTTTCTAATCATTTTTAGAAATTTGTTTGTAAATTACATGTGTCAGTGCTGTAGTTAGTAAATAGCCGTTTCCCTATTCATTATTATCATTACGGGAAAATGACCTAAATGTTACGTCCATTTTATTGTACTGCTTATCACCCCCACTACTACTACCACCACCACCACCACCACCACAACAACAACAAATAGTTATATTTTAAAAAAATCTCTTCTGGTAGTTTAAGTATCATGTGCCAGTTCTGTAGTAGTATTCATTATCATCCATAAAACAAATAAATCCACCGGGCGAAGCCGGGCACTACTGCTAGTTATTATTATAAAGGTGTACGTTTCGCAAAATGTCGCCTCCGTAGCGTAGCGGTCGGCATGGTTACGTGCCGCCCCGGAGGTCCTGGGTTCGATTCCCGGCTCTGCCACGAAATTTGAAAAGTGTCACGAGACTGGAACGAGGTCTACTCAGCCTCGGGTGGCCC
This sequence comes from Meconema thalassinum, assembly GCA_946902985.2. Classification (NCBI taxonomy): domain Eukaryota; kingdom Metazoa; phylum Arthropoda; class Insecta; order Orthoptera; family Tettigoniidae; genus Meconema; species Meconema thalassinum. Next base: position 1,091,657,946 of record OX336389.2, read on the forward strand.
AAATGAGTAGAGGGGGTTCGATTCCCGCCTCAGCTATCTTCGAAGTGGTTTTCCGTGGTTTCCCACTTCGTCTTCGGGCAAATGCCAGGATGGTACTGTACCAGTATGTTCCCGTGCCTCTTGGTACAACTTTTGTCTGAAGTATTTTTACGAGATGTTACGACACTTAAACGTTCGGCAGAGAGCAGGAATCTGTTTGCCGCTCGCTTAGGAGTAATTCTGATACTACTCCGACTTACTTATGACGTATCTCACCTCAAGCCAGTCCACCCTCACCCCACATGTTTATCAAGAACACACTTGAGCAATGAAGAGAGCAACCTCTCTCAATGGACGTATAAAATTACATGAAATTTCTAATTACAGAGATTACAGAGGGGAGCAACTATATGTATTCACTCTCAATACTATTTCGACGCACTATGATGTTGTATTGAGAACGTTTTTAAGCCGCAGAAGCCTTTAAAATGTATTTATCGAAGTTGTCGGCGATTGACATCGATAAATATCGATTGAGTCATATTGCGTATTAGGGGAAGCCTGAAGAGCAAGATGTATGCACTCGCTAGAGCAGGCTGTTCCAGCCGAGCAACTCGCTCGTGGTGAGTTAGCCGTGGTCGTTACGGCATGACTGCTGGCAGTCGCTCACATCCGGGAAGCGAGGAGGTTCGAATCCCCCCGCCGGCAACCTTGAAGATGGTCTTCTGTGGTTTCCCATCTTCCTTCCAGGCAAATGCCGGGGTTGGTCCCTAGCTATAGGCCACAGCCGCTACCTTCCAACTCCTCGACCTTCCACTCCAATTTTCCACCCCATCGGTACTTGTAGCTCACCCATTGGGTGTCCGTCTCGAAGCAGCTACAAAATCTGGCGAGCCGAACATGTCCTCGGACACTCCCGGCACTAACAGCCATACGCTATAAAAAAAAACTCGCTCGTGAGCAGCGGAGTACTCGCCGCCTTACGTGAGTAAGCCTGCAACAAACAATACAGCCCTGCTGTGGGGGGCTGTCGTCACTTCGCGATGGATACATCAAGACTGGCTGGATTTTTTTTTTTTTGGGGGGGGCGAAAGAGTACCCGCACCCCCCGCGTGGCACCCGACCTTACTACTGGTGCCTCCGACATGCAGTTAATCTACGATAGTAGAAGAGATAGCATAGGGGATTGGATAGAAAGGAATGTCTTTTAGGACTTAGTGCCTGTCCCATCGCGGTCGCGATCTACCAGGCATAATTAGCATATATTAACATTGGTATATATTATATATGAGCACATATAAATATGTACTCATATATAAGGGTAAGATTGTAGGGCCAGGGAAAACCGCATAGGCAGAAAGGAAAGATTGCCTACACGTAAAACCTGGCCGCTTGGTTATTGTCACATGCAAGGATAATGTGGGTATGGAAATGAGTAGGTATGTTAGTTGGGAGAAGGTATCAAGCACCAGATCCATGTCCGTCTTCTCGCCAGTTCGTCTCCGGGGAATCCGTTAGAACTCGGCACTGCTGGGATCAGCGCGGGCCTTGCCGGCTACCGAGCAATGGTACAAGTATCCGGAGAACCTGCGCCACTACCCGATCTCCATGGGGTCCCTGGTACCGAGCCTCCGTCACCGGAGAGTGGAGGGGGGGGCCTCGCCTGCCGAAGCAGGGGCCTAGTGGGCGGTCCATGGGAACGAGCCACCTTCCTCTCTGCTCTTGCCATGGACCTGTAGACAGGGCAACTGCGATGGGATGACGGATGGTCACCCTTGCAGTTGGCGCACACCGGCGCGTCCCGCTGCACCGTGCAGCCGGTGTGGTGGTGGCCACCTGAGCACCGGTTACAACGGACTGGAGAGCCTCAGGATCCCTGGGAGTGGCACCATCTCAGACAGCGGAAACACTGTAAAAGCTGAACTGAGTGGGGCCTCATATTACCTGGCTGTAGCGGCTGTCCCTGGCTGCGGCTGGTGGCCTCGCGGCGTCCTGGCTCCCCCTCCTGGGGGCGCTGCGGGCGACGGTCCTCTGGGCTGCTGCGGTTGACCTTCCGCTGCTTTGGGGCCTTCCTGGTGGCCCCGGCCGTCTCTAGAGGCCCCTTCCTGGCGGTGGTGGCGGGCGCGAGTTGCCCCACTAAAGGCCCCACCAGGGGCTCTGGTCGCTGCTCCTCCTGGATGGCGGGCGCGGGTTGCCCCGCTAATGGCACCGCCTGAGGTGCTGGTTGTGGAGCCTGAGTCCTCTTGGAGAAGGTCAGGGGGCCTGCCTGAGTCCCAACTTCTTCCTTCTCGATGAGCAAAGCTGGGTGGCGCTCCCCAGCGTGGCGGAGGATGTGCGGTAAGGCACCTGGCACACAGCCTGGTACCACCGCGACCTGCCAGTGCTTGCAGAATGCTGCGATGTAGATGGTGGCCACGCCCTTACGTAGCCTGATCAGGACTCCAGTGGAGAGTTCAGCTTCGATGTTCTCTTCGACACGTTCAGCTCCTCCCGTCGCGACTTCGTAGGCCTGGTCCCTGTAGGTGCTGATGACTACCCTTTCTTCTTCCCGGTCAAAGCCTGACCTGTAATAAACAAGCAAAGCCAGGGAGCTGGGGTCGTAGCCACATGTTTGCTCGGTGCCTGGGGAAGTGGCCCCAGGGTGCCCATGCACGGTGTCCGAGCTCACATCGCTCGCCCAGCTGAACCTGGCGTCCGGGCTGCTGCTGCTCTCCTGTCGCGGGGAGCTAGCCTGTCGTGGCGTCCAACTCTTCTCGGACTCAGCTAGCTCAGAGGGCCCAGGGGAGGCGTCGGTTGGCTCGGACCGCAGGGACACCTGCGTTATGTCCGGGCTACCTGTGTTCCCCGGGCCGGGAGCTACTCCAGCGTTGCGTGCGCCAGCCGGGCTGTGAGGCACCCCAACCTCTTCAACGGTTGGCGGCAAGGATCATGTAAGTATAAGAGATTCGTCACTTTTGGTTATAGAATTTCCGAGAGAGAACACCGCCTGAGGCTATGGATTGTACTGGCAAGTCTGGCAACATAAAAAGTAAAAATCCATATGAATGTAGCCTTTATTACGCGTAAATGAACAGTATGTTCTGCGATGAGTTATTGATTATTGATGAAAATAACACAAACATAACTGCTCCTTTCGCTAGGCGCTGAAATATACGTCCAGATAGGAAAATAATAAATTTTGATATATATCAATGTTGGCAATAGATTTGTCACGAAAGACACAGTTATGCCGTTCTAGAGCTTAATTCACCTCTAGGCTAATTAAAAAATGCTCTCATACTCGACAGAATTGTTGGGATATTCGATGAATATAAAGAAAACTGTCCAAATGCACACACTACATTGCCATAACCTCACTTTTTGCCTAGCATGCCCGCTGCCACCCACCCCTCCCCGTAGCCCTAAACCACAAATTTTATTGTAATGCAAAGGAGAATGGGTAAGAAAACATACAAGAGATGAAATGCACACATTTATTCTCTATATATTTTTATTCGAGAGTAGTCCATATCGCCCACTAGTTTTTCACATGGTCAACACCAGGAAGATGAAAATTGCCGTATTGTTCTTACTGGGTAGATTATTGGCTGAGGAATAACCTACCCACCAAGGGAAGATGATAAAGAAGAGGAGGTGGGTTTCGGACTGGAGAGAAAGGATAGAGAAATAGGATGAGAGTCCCACAAAAGTTATGAATTTAACTTTAAATGCACTTAGAGGCGGTTGCCACTGCAAATCCGCTCTCTGATACCTAAAGTGGGTAAGGACCTGGTCGAAGCTAACGGGAACCGCAGCTAAGACTTGGGCGGTTTGCCAGAGAAAGGCTTTAGTGTATTCCCTCTCAAGCATGCATAAGACTACTATGGGGAAGGGTGATAGTCTGGCAAGACAGATAGTAACAGATTTATTGCGTATTAACGAGGGCATGAACCTAGGAAGAGTTAGGAAAGCCAGGATCTTGCCTAACTGTAGTATTTGCGAAATGATAAATCCAAAAACAAATATTTAATTTATTTAACAAGGCAAAGAAGCCTAATAAATTTGACAAGTATATAGTTTCAATTTTTAGTAACAATGTGGGGTCGCAGACCTCCTAACATTTAAAGTTTGCTCCAGGCAATTAACAATTCTTTAGGTTTCAAACCTTTATAAAATCCTAGCAAGGATTTAAAATAGCGAATATACAAATTCAAAATTTAAAGACAATTAAGGTGATTAAAGTTTAACAATAAATAGAGTACAAGGTGTGTACTATAAGAAATTTCTGAGAAAACATTCTAGAGAAAGTAACCACTTCGAAAATAACAAAAAAGAAAGCGGGTAGAATGAAGTAGAAGTTCCTATAACTTCTTATATTTATACAGAATTACTGTTGGTTATTATTCAAATAAGGGCAGGTCACTTACTGTGAAACCTGAAGAGAAAGTCAAAAGGAAGGTTCTAGACTTCCTATGTTTAAGTAGGAATCACGAGATTAATGGAGCAAGTTTCCCTTTCGTGAAACCTAGAAATAACTCACTCTTGAGTTGAGAGAATTGTTTTCCCTGATTATGGGGTAGAAACAATGTAAGCTTGAACCGTGTATAAAACACGTAGTTATGCAGAAATTAATTAATGATAAACAAGCAAAATGGAAGGGCACTTCGTAGAGTGACACCTTATAGAAAATGATCTAGAGTTACAATTTTATTAATATGGTTTGTTAGTAGAAGGTTGAGGAAAGATCAATTGGGATTTAGGATCAATGTTCATGGCCTTATTTAATGTAAACGGACGATCGCGACGCGGTAGAAACGTTGAACAAGCACTAGTTATCACTATAGTCTTTTGAATAGATGAAAAATTCACTGTAGTAACACGAAAGTTTATGGCAAAGAAAGTTATTGCAATGATGAAAAAGGACTGGTTGCACTAGATAGGCGAAAGTCTATTACTTGAGAAAGTTGAGGATTACAATTAAATGCGCCATAGAACATTCCAACGGTGGAAGAAAATTCGCTATTGAGCTTTAATTCAGAAGTGAGATTCTTCAATTTTAAATAGTATTCTCACAAGTGAGTGAAAATACATGACGGTAGGACTTGTAGATAAAGTACAGGGTCTGGAAGGTTCCAGAACGATCTTAATAGAAGAATGGGGCCAAAGTTAATCCAGCGGAGGAATTAGCTTGGTGATTTATAGACAGCGGGTATTAGATAATATCCCACGTGGTGAGAAGATTTCTCATTTAAATAGCTTAAGAAAAGCTACTTTCTATTAAGGTTGGCTTAGACAGACAAAAGCTCAACATGGCAAATCCCGCGAAGAATGATTACCGCCCCAAATAAGTAATCTCACGCTGTCTATAAAATATCGTTAAAAGCATGTAGAAGTTAAAACCGATGAAGATGAAGTTAAAACTTGAAGTAGGTACTTATCTTTGTTGCATGGCGAAGGTGAAGTTCCCTTTGACAGATACTTAATGTGCCAACATGGCGTAGAGAGTAGAGAGTGCCTCTTGGTTTGAGGAGACTGGCTCTAGTTGACCCTTGACTGACCGAGTCAACTGCCGACTTACAAGTGAGACCCACTCAGCGAAGCGCGGAGAGTCCAAGGAAGGGAAAAGAGTGGGGGTAGGAGACAAAAGGAATACATATCAGAATAGACAACTTATCAAAAATAAAAGTTCTTCTTGATGAATGGTCTTCAAAGATTTGATAGCAGGCGATACTAGCACAGCATGGTGGGTGAAAAGTAGACGAAGTTCTCTTGCTCATGGAGATAATGGCTGGGGATGGTAACGAGATCTGATGGCCAAATGGAAAAGGAAGTCCTCTTGCACCAGGAAGAATTGAAGAGCTTCAGAGATTCGCTGCTAGATGACGCTAGGTGGGTCATGGAAGATATATATCTAGAACAGACTCCCAATGACATAAGAGACATGACCACCAAAGAGAAACTAGGAGATCACTGTTGGTGTATGATAAAAAGGAAGGAATGAACATGCAAAGAGCATTAAAAATTATATTCTCTCGTGCCGTGTATTCCAAGAATACACCACTTACTATCATTATAATTCTTACATCCCGGTGCTTGGCAATTTTTCCTCCCTTACAGGGGCATGATTGACTCTCAATTCAATTCAAATAAGCAATCAAAATACTGAACAAATCAAAACAACCAACAACACCACGTGGAAAATCAATCAAAACAGACTATTCCCGCTTCCGCCAGTCGGTTTGATGTGAACGTTCATGAGTGCCAACTACGGAACCTTAGTGCTAAAATTAATTCTTCATTGGTTGGCAGAACAACCAGTACAGGACCTTACCCCGACCCACGCGCTCCCTATGAACTGTCATCCCCCTGGCTGGCGGCTTCTGCGCTGCTGGCGTCTTCTCACCAAGGGCCTGCTGGCGTGCCCGCGTGACCGTAGGAGAGGGCCCTGTGGAGGTTAACTCCCCACCCAAGGAGCCTGCCGATCGTGGCCCTCTACCTCTCCGGGCGCGGCTGCGCCCGCCCTGACCCTTGGCTGGCTCGCCGGTCCTCGGCTGCTTCCTCCAATCGATGGTCCCGCTGCTCGTAGTCTCCATCCTGGTGAGCTGTTAGTACAACTTTGCTGGTCTGCTGCTGCTACTGACAAGGTGTCCTTCCTCTTACGAGTCTGAGACAACCTCCTCTGGCTGGAAGTGCATGCACTTGTACTATGACCTTCGTACAGTGACGCATTAGCTATCACCCCCAGTCCCTCTCCAACCTACTCCGAGCATTACTGCTGAGTACTCGCGTGTACTCAGACTCAAACTCAAACTCGTGGATTTGGAACAGCCTGCGCTAGAGTGATCACTCTGATTTTAATTTTGAAACAGTGCGCCTCGCAGTTCTCCGGGGCGAAACGAGAGTGCTACGCGGTGTTAAGCATACACTCATGCTAACCTCATACAATGGACTTAGACTCATAAAAGCAACGTTTTTCTACGTTATACAAGCATCTTTATTGAACATAGAATATTTACCGATTCATGGAACAGTTGATACATAATTCGGCAGTGATATTTCTTCATCTTACTACCATGTTATACGGACTTGAGTCGTGGGGAATAGTCAAGCTGTTTTTCGAACGTGCTAATATGCATTGCTAAGCAAATGAGTGGAATGCAACTGTGAAGCAGAATCGAGTATCAAGAGATATCCCATTCTAGAAAATGTATATAAAATGCATGAAAGCAAACTACAAGAGGCGACGTAAGTAATCTACTTATACCATTCTGAATTGAAATACTACCACATGATGGAGATGATTTAGCAAACAAGAGATTTGGCGTCTACAATCCCAGCGCTACGAAGCCCAATCCAGGGTGGTCGAGTGAGAGAGGTCCAGGGTTCTTGGAGAGGTGTTCGAGCAGGCGAGGAGACGGGTTCGATCTCTGGTCCAAGACCGGGACAGGGTTTTTCGCAGTCTGGAATTGAGGTTCGATCCAAATAGGAATAATGTGTTCTGTTACGTGCAAGAGCCCGTCCCAACGTTTCAAACATGTATTTACCCCTGGATGGAATTCTTGACAAATTTTGAAATGACCGCTTCGTCGCTCAGTTCCGCCTGTGACCACGAGATGGTAGCTGCAGTCGGACTTTGGAAAGTCTGCCAGGGGTTCCTGTTTCTCTCCGATAGATAGTGTGTGCTGCGCCTTATAAAACTCTTTATATGCATGACATGATTGAAAGACAATTGCATTCTTCGTCATGAAACAAATGCCGGTGTATGCATGATACCGCCAAATTATTTGCTAAATTATGACATTGTTGGTTGATGTGTCAAGCCTTGATTGGACGATAATGTTTACATGAATGCAGTTCTCTTCTTGACGCGAAAATTCTCCGCCATTTTTGTGGAGTCCATTAGCTGTCGTGAAGTAAACATCAAGCCGACTGGTCGTGAAAGGTGTCACCGCTGACGGGGGCCTGGGCCCCCATCCTCTACGAAATGTAAATATATTAAACAGAAAATTTGAATACTTATTCAACTAAGAAACGCCTGTGCTATATAAGAATTTAAGTTCTTCCTTTCGCCTGGACGCTGAACGTGATGGAGAATCGCAACTGGATGCGAACGAGTGCTGTCATCTAAACGACGCATGTGCCGGGTTAGCCAGTTTTGAAGCACATGTAGTGCCGTACAGAATTTAAAAATTATGTGTTAATTATTTTATTATTAGTGTGTCTCCACTGAGAAGGATGTAAGGTACGTTACATTATATCTTCATATTTATTTTTGTTATGGAGCTCCGATGTCATCTTATAGTATTGTTTTAATTCTGTACCTTATTTGTTTTATAGGCCTAATTTTATTTCTGTTTTAATAACGTTTCCTTATATTTATTTATTTTGTTATTATCTTGTACCTTCTGGAGACACATTTATAAGTTTATTTTGCGTTTAAATTATTACTTATTTTCTTTTGCCAATCTTAGGATTGATATAGTATTCAATTTAATTTATTCATGATCCGGTGCCTTTCACTGTTGTAATAGTATTTAGAAATAATTGTTTTCCTCCGTCCATTTCCTTCTGCTGATGTTTAAATTTAATTTTATTAATTATTTGCCGTAGTTTCGATCAGGCATGCGGTCTCCCGTTTTAGTGGCCATGCTTTGTTTTGTTTTAACGAGATGCATTCTGGTCTCGAGGTCAGTCTCTAGGCGTCAACCGCGAAACTCAAACGTGTTGTGTTAACTTAAGATGTTTTTTTTTATTTAACCTTGTCGGTTTAACATTGTGTTTTTAGTAATTGTTCCTGTGTTTATCTCCATCATGCAAATTAATGAATTGTTTTCTGATGCTATTTAATTTGGTTAATTTAATTTTTTTTATTTCTCGTTTCATCGTGGCCGGGATCTACGCATGCCGGATCGCTATTGCATTCTCTTGCAAATTATCAAGCCCTTTCTCATTGTGTTATGCATGTAATTTTTATTTTAACTTTTGGGCTTTAACATTTTTATTTTTATTTAAGTCTTTTCTTTTCTTGGCCTTGCAAGCAAGCATGTTAGGCGGTCTCTTGCATTCATTGTAAATTATGCTGGCTGATGCATGTTCTTTCTCTGGTGGAGGTGTTCCTTATATTTTAACATTAAATTTTACATAAAATTTTAATCTTCTGTTGTGGCATTATTTCACCGGCAGCAGTTCTGTCGGTTAGTGGGGGGTGTCTGTTGAATAGCCTGTGCGTTGTCCCCTTCTCCATCTTCCTTCCACTCCTTTTGAGGTTCTTCTGTTGGGGCATGTCATCTGGAGGTGATTTTGCTGCGGAGGCGACCCGGACCTCTAAAACCGGTAAGTAGGCTCATCTTCGTTCCTTTCCAGGGTGGCATGTTCCTATACCCATTATCAACCTGAAGCCATCTCAAGGTAGTTGGAAGATCTTATATTATGTAGATGGTAGAATTAGAAGTATTTAAAGATAGCCCTTTTTTCACGATGGTTTATTATTATGTTGAAAGTAAGCTGGTGGATTAATTATGACGCTTCTGTTAATTTTGTCTATCAGTTTTTTAAGGTTTTGGTTCGACTACGGACTTCTGTCAATTTTTGTAGGTTGTAACATTTTGAATTTCACATTTTTGAACGTCGTTATTTAAATTTTTGGAAATATAATTTGAAACATTCCATTAGTTGAGAAGATGGAGGTTGTAATATTTTGAATTTCACATTTTTGAACGTCGTTATTTAAATTTTTGGCAATCATATTTGAAACATTCCATCAGTTGAGAAGATTTGCGTTAGGAGAAGACTACGATATATAGAAGATTATGTATAAAAAAGAAGAATATATTTGATGGTATTAATGAACATTCTACAACATAATTCTCTAATTATGTGAATTTGCAGAACAGTATAAATTTCGTTGATATACACACATCAAAAAAAGTTTTGCATCACCTCGGTTCCAAGAGTTCCGGAACCTTTAAATACAAAGGGAATAGAGATCAACACAAACAACATTTCAGCTCGTTTTATTGCTCATGAGACCCACACATTGCATGTTGTACCAGCATACAGCTAGACTTGCAGCATTTGTGGTCCAGATAGCAGTACACACCACTACCTCTAATACCCAGTAGCACGTCCTCTTGCATTGATGCATGCCTGTATTCGTCGTGGCATACTATCCACAAGTTCATCAAGACACTGTTGGTCCAAATTGTCCCACTCCTCAACGACAATTCGGCGTAAATCTCTCAGAGTGGTTGGTGGGTCAAGACGTCCATAAACAGCCCTTTTCAACATATCCCAGGCATGTTCGATAGGGTTCATGTCTGGCGAACATGCTGGCCACTGTAGTCGAGCGATGTCGTTATCTTGAAGGAACGCATTCACAAGATGTGCACGATGAGGTCGAGAATTGTCGTCCATGAAGACAAATGCCTCTCCAATATTCTGCCGATATGGTTGCACTATGGGTCGGAGGATGTCATTCAGGTATCGTAAAGCCGTTTCGGAGCCTTCCATGACCACCAGTGGCGTACGTCGGCCCCACATAATGCCACCCCAAAACATCAGGGAACCACCACCTTGCTGCACTCGCTGGACAGTGTGTCTAAGACGTTCAGCCTGACCAGGGTGCCTCCAAACACGTCTCCGACGATTGTCTGGTTGAAGGCATATGCGACACTCATCGGTGAAGAGAACGTGATGCCAATTCTGTGGGGTCCATTCAGCATGTTGTTGGGCCCATCTGTACCGCGCTGCATGGTGTCGGGGTTGCAAAGCTGGACCTCGCCATGGACGTCGGGAGTGAAGTTGCGCATCATGCAGCCTATTGCGCACAGTTTGAGTTGAAACACGACGTCCTGTGGCTGAACGAAACGCATTATTCAACATGGTGGCATTGCTGTCAGGGTTCCTCCGAGCGGCAATCCGTAAGTAGCGGTCATCCACTACAGTAGTAGCCCTTGGGCGGCCTGAGCGAGGCCTGTCATCGACAGTTCCTGTATCTCTGTACCTCCTCCATGTCCGAACAACATCGCTTTGGTTCACTCTGAGACGCCTGGAAACTTCCCTTGTTGAGAGCCCTTCTTGACACAAAGTAACAATGCGGACGCGATCGAACTGCGGTATTGACCTTCTAGGCATGGTAGAACTACAGACAACATGAGCAGCGTACCTTCGTCCTGGTGGAATGACTGGAACTGATCGGCTGTCGTACCCCCTCCGTCTAATAGGCCCTGCTCATGCATGGTTGTTTACATCTTTGAGCAGTTTTAGTGACATCTATGAACAGTCAAAGGGACTGTATCTTTGATACAATATACACAGTCAACGTCTATATGCCGGAGATCTGGGAACCGAGGTGATGCAAAACTTTTTTTGATGTGTGTATATATATAGCAGAGTACTTTGAATGATAGAATTATAATACGTTAATTAGAACCTGGAATGGAATCAAGTGAACTTTTTGAAGTTAATATTAATGACATTTTGATAGTTGTGAAATGATAGCTAATTTTGAGTAATATTTGTAGGATTGGTTTGATGGATTGGAGGCACTTCAGTTTCCAGTTTTCTCTAATTCGGGATTTTTGCTTAGCCTTTTGTGATTTCGTTCTTTTTCTAATGGTCTTTATTATATCCAATTAATATTTGGAATATTTACCATGGCGTAGGATTGAACGACATTCTCGAGAGGCTGACATATTTCGAATTCTTGTTATGGAACTGATTCGAATCTCAACAACAAATTAAATGAACAATTTTTGGTAAATGCATTTCATTTGTGAAATGAGTAATAATTTAAATGGTGTGGAAGATTAAAGTACAGTTCTTCAAAGCTATTGATGTGTTAAAATTGGTCAATACATGATTAATGTAACCATATTGAAATATAACGATATCGCTGGATGTCTTGAAACATTGTGGAAGTATGTATAAAGGAATCTCAAGTACAGTGAGAATAATAAGTTAAAATGCATTTATTGTAATGTTTTGCGAGCTGATTGACAGTCGCTTGGTTAACTAGTGGATGAATGTATTCGTCAAAGAGCACGACTATTAATGTAATAAAGCTTATGTTTAGAAAATTTACCCACCATTAAAATTTTAAAAGGGATATTTATAATAATGGATTTGATTGTTAAATATAAATTATATTACAGGTGTGAAACGTAAATTGAAACGTGTTGAAAGAAATGAATTATATTACGAATTAAATAACCGAACATGAAAAATACATTTGATTAACTTGACTGTTCGTCAAATAAGGCATATCCTGATGCAATTATAAAATAATTGAAATGAAGATAGTACTAATGGTTGACATGGATCTTGGCTAGATTTTCACATGAATAACGTTGTAAATAGGTGTATATAGTAATTTTCTTGAACACAACCCATGTTTATATGTAGTCGAGCACGATTGTGTTCCACAGTCACTAATGATTTTAGGTGATTAAAGCTATGCAACGGATGCAATATGGGCATCAGCACCGTTAATAAGAAGACATAATTGATTTTCATTTCTTTGTTGTTTGACCATCGTCATTCAGTATGTTCACGATGTCTTCGATCAATAAATTGATTACCTTATTTTAAATTCTATACTGATCTAGTGATTTATATTAATAACAGGATGTGTTAGGAGGACCAGTGGGTAACTTTTCCCATCGTAAGCCTTCATGCACGAGATCTATCTTGGATTCTCGAGTTCTTCTCTGAGCTAGTTCTCTTTGTTTTTTTCCACTGGTGTTTTCTTAACGCATTCTTATTAACTATGTGTGTTCCTATCCCTGGTTGATACACGTAGGTAGTTTTTTTTCATAGCCGGGTACTTCCAGATTCTGCGATCAAGCTGTGTCTTCGGATTTCAACAGGTAAGACCACGAGGATACGGGTACAGTCCCTACTGTAAGGCCACGGCCGCCTCCTTCCCATTTTCCTTGCCTATCCATCCCAATCTTCCCCTCCCTTCCCTCATGAGGCCCCTGTTCGCTTTGCAGGTGAGGCCGCCTGGGCGAGGTGCTGATCACACCTCCTCAGTTGTATCCACTCCGACCAGATGTTCCCAGCTCTATGACACTGCCCGTAGAGGTGGTAGTGGTGAGTTCCCTCGCTGAGTCCGTGGGAGCCACCAACCTGGAGGGTATAATCGATTATTTTTAAAGTTTCACAAAACTCAAACTCCTAAACCAGTGGGAGTTACAAGGTGTGGTTTGAACCAAAATCTTCCAAATCGTCTCAATAGTGCATGAATAATCTTGCATTTCCTTAAAAATCAACGGAAATTTATTTATTTCTTTATAAAGTGATTTTAAACAAATAAACAAGACGATAGTCCCTGGTAGAACTGTGTCGCGTACAGCTGCATAGCACTAGAGACGGGCGGGTAGTCTGTACACATGGGGTGCACTCAACCCATTGTGCAACCAGCAGCAGTGATGAATTGCTCTGTGATTTCACAAATATCGACAATTTGTTTAAAAAGTGCGTTTAAACAAATAAACATACTTATAGAAGCCCGCATAACAGTAAAGCCAGGCGGGTGGTTTATTCTCGCATGGTTCCGCTATATATTTTACTGCTAAGTGTGTGATTGGTTTGTCTGATAACCTGTGTTTCTCTGGAAGCAGTAACAACGTGTGTAACGGAAGTTATTAAGGGAAGGTACTGATATCGCGCCAGGAGATGGCAGTCGGGTTTGAACTGCAGAGGTCTTCCCGCTCACTGCGTATCGCGCATTCCAAAAACATTCAGTTGGTCACTACTTGCTTCACTCACTCAGCACATTCCTTCTTTCACTGACTGAGTGTCGCCTGCTGCAATGACAACCATTGGCATGCGGGAAGCTTATATATTTAAGTTAGGAATAGGCGGACCGCGCATGCGTACTGCAAGACCCCTCGCACCCCGTCGCAGCGTGCTCAACTGCCATCTCCTGCCGCGATGACAGTATTGGTGTAGGTGCCCCGATACTTGATATTTTCCTGGAGGGAGCATAGATACCTCTGGAAAGAAACCACACACTGGATGGCCACTGACAGTTCCGGGATTCGAAGCACCTGTCTCCAGAATGATGCAGCTTTTCATCAAGATTTAACATGCATGGCAACGCCGCGGGGTCTGCAGATATGCATTCATTCATTCATTCATTCGTTAATTTGCAATTGGGGGTGTGTCCCCCGGTGGCAAATTAGATATACATAACAAATAAATAATTGTACATAACAATTCACTAACAATTAAACTGGAGTATTTACACAAATAGTCAGTCTTTTCTTTAACACACTTATATGTTTGGGAAAAGGCTCTAAGACTGCGGCAGGTAGAGAGTTCCAGTTATCAATGGCACGGTTTACGAAAGAATATTTACCATAATTTGTTCGCTGTGGTCGGCCCTTAACTTTGAAAGGATGATCGCTCCTACCCTTGTAAGTAGGCTTTTCCATACGTTTGCTAAGCTCACCCCATGCTGGTTGATTTGTATACGTGTTGTACATAGCGCAGAGTCTAGATTTCATCCTCCTAGCCTCAAGTGATTCCCACCCAAGTTTCTTTAACATACGGCTCACACTACTCCTGGGATTAAAGTCACTGAGCACAAATATAGCGGCCTTTCTTTGTACCATTTCCAACTCATTTATGAGCCCTACTTGATATGGATCCCAAACCGCCGAGGCGTATTCCAGAATAGGTCTTACAAGTGACAAATATCCTAATTATTTAGCAGAGGTACTACTTCCTTTTAATACCCTCATTACAAAGTGCAGGGATTTGTAAGCTTAAGAAACTACACATCCTATATGACTACTCCATTTCATATCATTTCTTACGTGAACGCCCAAATATTTGCAAGAATCTCCTTCTACAAGTATTTCCGAGCCAATGTTATATTGAAAATCTTGCCTTCGCACTTTCCCTATTTTTATTAGACTACATTTTCTTGTGCTTATTTTCATTTTCTTTTCAATCGCCCACTTATAGACCAGTTTCAGGTCCTCTTGAAGCACTGCATTGTCTTGTGAGTCATGTATCTTTCGATATATTACACAATCATCCGCAAACAATCGACAGTCACTGCGAATCCCATTTGGTAAGTCATTTATAATCGCCAAAAATAACAAAGTTCCGATTACGCTGCCCTGAGGGATACCCGACGTTACGGTAATTTCATCCGAGAATCGGCCTTCAACTTTCACTTTCTGGGAACGACCCGTCAAAAATTCTTGGATCCATAAAATTACTCTTCTATCTATCTTCGTCGAAGCTAATTTATGGAGTAGCATGTCATGCGGCACGACATCAAATGCCTTCGCAAAATCTATAACTACGGCGTCGACTGAAACTCCATCGTCTAACGATTCGCTAATATCTTGAAAAAGTGATAGCATCTGACTCTCGCATGAGTAACCTTTCCGAAATCCATGTTGCCTATCATTAAACCATGATAATGTTTCCCACTGTTCCCTCAAGTAGTCGCAAATGAGATGCTCCATATGCTTACAAACGATGGACGTAAGACTAACCGGGTGATACCGAGCTCCGCTAATGAGTTCTCTCCACGGGGGTCAATTAGGAAAATCCTAACAGGGGAAGTTGCCTGAGGCGTGTTTTACTGCCCCCCACTCCAAACTGGACGTGAAGGTAGTAATATTAACGGAATGTGTCAACCCGCGATGATCTTCACTATCTACTCTTGTTATCTCAAACATGTAGTCCATACCACTCATTAGAAATTCTAGGCGTACTATACAAATCAATATTGAACCCTTGCAAAGAAGCTTATGAGACTCAGTTTCGGGGGGTGTAACAGTCCATTTCGTAAGTTGTTGTTAAAGCGCTTCATTAACATGCAGGGTAACACATAACAAAATAACATGCAGGAAGAAGTGAATACCAGGGTTATAACAAATGAATTTAATAACAGATCAACTATTTACAAGTAAAAATTAAACAAAACAAATCTCCCAAATGACTCCCAACTGAATAAATTACTTGCCATAACTAGGCTTAATCTCAGGAGAGATTATAAATTGGACCAAATGTCCCAAATGCTTCAATGACATTGTGTACGTGTGCGGCTGTTCTACATGCTTAACGATGAGTACAAATAAATGCGAGGTTCGTCATCATCCGGTAAACCTTCAGAGGACGAATCTGCATTGTTTAGAGCTAGACAGACGCGGGGAACCAACTATACACTACTTAAATTAATCTGACACTTCCTACGCTAAATAAACAACAAATAATTTCCGCTTGAAATTGGAATCAAGAACTGCCGTAGCAAAAACATTAATGCCTAAAATTAGGACTTTTCAAAATCAACGCAAGTAAATTAGCACGTGACCAACAAAAGAAATACACATATGACCGCCTGTCATTTTTACAAGTAAATACAACTACACCACACGGGTGTCACAACAGACAAACAAACATGACCTGAGTCATAGAAAATCACGAGGCTCAAAGCCAACATTAACATCATTAAAACAATATTCCATTCATACGATATGCGATAATTCGTAACAGACATGGCAAATTCCCCAATTAATTACGGCCCAAATGACCATCACAAAAGAACAGGTTTGCTAATGATAGCTTATAGGGGTCAGTCGGTCAGCAGGACTGCCTAACAATGAGTCACCGAACCTAGACGGGCGCCAAGTGGAAATCTGCACATCTGTCAACCCACGTGTCAATAACCTCGACCTCCCATGGCACGGGATCGAGTCTCGAAGAAGCGTGCTCCCAAAGCACAATATACGTGTGTGTGTCAGAATAAAAATATCTCAGCATTTCCCCTAGGAAATACAAGTAAATCAACACTGGACAAGGTACAGTAGCCTCCACGGAGCGCTCTGCCTTTCCATCAAAAGAATACCACAACAACAACAATATGAGGGCGGTAGCACCACCTACCCCTCATCACGAAGAATCAATACACACACCTGACACATGAACACACTCAGAATCACACGTATGGGTTTGACAGAAACCTGAAATAAATGACATAGATATTTTTCCACCAGCTTGCGCTTCCGTTCTAGTCCGTGACTAACAAACCTGAAAAGGACTCAAAAAAATGCTAAAAATTTAGAACTAAAGTGTTCTACAGTTACATCTTAATTTGTTGCGCTCGGCAACCCTAGTATGAGTAATAACCTGTTCATAAAAGCATCTACAATAATTACCTCCCTTTCCTATAACAAAATGAACTTTAATAAAGCACCACTTATCGAATGTAACGAGTTTCGCATTCGCATGGATAAAATCAAATACATGCGCCATGTACACTAAATATGACTCCAAAGAAAAATATACAACAAACAAATTTGGCCACGCGCCAACGTACATTTAAAGATGATAGTGTCAGCACAAAAAAAATCTAAACACAAGAAAAAGAATGAATGAACTATTTACAATGTTCCCGTGCCTTATCTAACTACATATTGAGTAAATCAATTTTTGTACATCACCGTCTCAGCTTGCAGAACATTAACCTCCGTCCCGGTGCATTTCCCTACGGGAAATTTAGCTCTCCATCGTCGACGTCGTTGTAGAAGCGATGCACATCAATCCATCACATGACCAAACATCGGACATCTTGGCGAAGTTTCTTGGACAGAAATGTTCAATGTTAATAATATTGCCTAGCTATAATCGCTGTGAGCTACTACTTTCACTCACGAATATGTCCTAATGCGATTACTGATCGCAGACTTGCCCTATCTTAGCATTTGCTTAACACACGCACAAATATCACACAAAAATTATAATATACAAATTTACATAAAATTACACACTTCAAACTCATCGCCACTGGCTTGAAAACAAGTCTTAAACATGACTATCTTGCAGTCCTTATCTCGCCTAGAGATCTCCACTGCTATACGTGAACCTTGATCACTTGAGCACAAAGTAAAATGTTAGTAAAGTACGCTCATTAGCGTTTGAAAAATCGTGACGCAGAGTGACGTGAACCTTGCTCACCAGAGCTCAATAAAATTGTCCTCGAAACAGCTTCTCACCGAACAATTTATTGGAAACTGACAGAATGAGGTAGAGTGGGGAGAATTTGAAAAAATAATCTGGAGTTTTCATCACACAAACTTGGGACTAGTATCAATCTTCATCATTTTATCCAAACGTCTCAGTGCACTATTGCGGAATTAATTCGGATCGGCGGTTCTTTAGATACACGTTTTCGCGCGTTTTTCCAGGGTACGCAACTTACCGCGTGGCTTTTAGCGTGGTCTCTTCTGATTGGGTGATTCAATCCTGGGTCGGTTGAAACTTTACTCATGACACTCCCTCAATGACTCTAATTTAGGTGCGTGCTGTTACAAAATTTGTCTTTGAACTCGGCTTAACCGGTCGTATTCAGGAATAACTACCAAGCTTGCTTCTGTTGTAATCATTGCAACACACTACCTTGGCTCCCCCTTTGTCAATTTCAACATGTTCTGCCTGGGCATCAGTAATAATAATAATAAAATCATGAATACTTATTCATCGATAGATTAATAAGGGTTCAATATGTACATTTTAATTTGTATGTTGTAGCTTTGTAAAAATGTTATCATATGAAAGTTATAACCAGCAGTATGAGCATTACAACGATATTCTGCTACAAAAAACAAAACTGCAGACAAAAGCTTTACTTCCACTGACAGTTCGTGGGGTTAACGTTAAAACTTTGACGGTATGAAAATAATTCATCTTCTTAGCATTTTCATTCAATCAAGACGAAGTATCATGAACTTCTTGCTTATTTTCAGGCAGAGGTGGTAAGTTTCTCAGTCGCAATATTATTTTAAATCCTCTCTATGCCATTTGATAGTAAATTATCAGACAAGTGCTTAGGGGCAGCAAGTATATCCGTTCTCATCAATTTCGATGGCCGTTCACATATATTGTCACGTACATTTCTTTTTACACTGTTCGAAATAAATTCTTGTTTAATCGTCGTGCATGGTTCGTGATTGTGAGACCCACATAACAGAAAGTTACCAACATTTGTAAATAAATGGGCAGAACATTCCTTGACACCTCCACTGTTGGCCCCATTTTGAAAACTCATACTTATAAAATTTATAGTTTCCTATAATTCTCAATTCTCCAACTCTTTGACTGTACATGGATAACATGTTCGCTGCACGGATTATGAAAATCCACAGCCTGCTTCCAGTCTCCGACCGGGTCAGGAATGGAATGAATGACGAGCGGCGAGGATATGAACTGTGCCGGCTGCCGAGGCCTGACGCACTCCTCTGGGGCAATGATTAAATGAATGACAGATGAAATGAAATGATAGTGGAGAGTGTTGCTGGAATGAATTTTTGACAGGGAAAACCGGAGTACCCGGAGAAAAACCTGTCTGCCTCCGTTTTGTCCAGCACAGATATCACATGGAGTGACCGGGATTTGAACCACGGGCCCAGCGGTGAGAGGCCGGCGTGCTGCCGCCTAAGCCACGGAGGCTTTCGCAGCACTGATTATATCTACAGAAACCCCAGGGGGTTCAGGTGTATGTAGCTGTCAGTCAACTCATGACTTACAAACATTTCAGGAGAGGTTGCCTACCCCCACTCTCTTCCCAAACCCATTAGCGTGAGCTGACAGGACTGTTTGGGTTTAACCTATTCAGCGGAGTTCGACCATCCCGGACTAACCGGCCTGTAGTTGCCCAATTCAAGTCTGCTCCCTCCCTTAAATATTGGGACTACCGTAGCTCTTTTCCAGTCATCCGGGATTTGCGCATTGTTTATGGACACATTAAACATCACCTCTAAGTATCGTGCCACGGCCCTACCTCCTAGTTTAAGTACTTCACTAACAATATTATCAGGACCCTTCGATATATTGTAACGTAATTTTTGTATTAGCTTTACAATTGCTGACTGGTTTATTTGGAGAAGTGGAGCCCCTGATTCACCGTTAAGGTCCAACACACAGCTATTGGATTTATTGAACACACTACCATAAAAGACATTTAATTAATTAGCAATGGCCTGCTTCTCAGTAATTAATTTACCGTCACCAGACATTATCATCGACAAATTATTTGAATTTCCCTTTCTTCTCCTAACATAACTGTAAATTTTTTTCCACCCATCGCCTCCCGAACCAAGTAAACCTTGCATATAATTGTCATGAGCAGCTCTCTTGATAAGGACTTAAATTTCAACATATACTTTGAACCCTTTACCCTATGTGGGTTAAATGATTCTATTTTTATTTCTTCAATTAATAAATATTTCAACCAGCATCATGAAAGTAGCCAGACAGTGATGAGGAAATTTCAAGCATTTGTTGGAGACAGTAGGGACATACCTGCATCAGTTTAACAAAAGGCTAAGTACTTGAGCTATGAAAAGAAATAGCTTAGCTATGTATCACAGGGACAGGTGTGGCTACCTCAATTTTAGAAGCGACGCGCGGTGAGACATGGTTCTGGTATGTTCATTGTGATATTCGCGCCTAGAAGAAATATGATGCAGTAACGTGAATGGCTGATGAAGAAAATAGACACTCCCAAGACGCCAAGATCTACTAGAAACCGCCAAATTATCAGAAAATGGAGAACCAATGAGAAGAGAATGCCTACTTGCGCGCCAACTCTGGCTGGGGTACGCGGTGGCTAGTATTCACGCGGGAAATCGCCTAGACAAAATCTCTACGATCGATTCTAGGATTAATGGGTATATTCGTGACCTGTGCAATATTACGAGTTCAGTGATATGTATTTCATTCCTGTATCACAATTATTTCGAGAAATTTTTACATAAAATCCCCCTCCATCTAGACCCAAGGGCCAGTTCATTTATAAGTGTGTCGAAGAGCCAAGGCATTGACTTTTATTCCGTGTGTTGAGGACACACTACTTTTATTCTGTGTGTTGAGGACACAAGAGATGACTTTCATTCCGTGTGTCTAGGAGACATGACTTTTATTCCGTGTGTCGAGAACACAGGACTTTGATTCTGTTCGTCTGAAGAGATAGACTTGTATTTGTGTCGAGGACACAAGATATTCATTGTAAAATGGTAAATTCAGTGATAGATAGTCATAGTACTATAGTTATAGGGACAGTAGCGTCGATAATTCGCCAACGAACAGTGACAGGGAATTTAGTACCTGAACAAGCGAATTTAATAGTCAGACATAAAGTGCATAATAACCTAATTTTTGTATCAGCGCAAGGATGACATCGATGAATGCAGAAGAAGTGTGGAAGTCTCAACAGTCCGTCCAGATGGCTGCTATGAGATAAAGAACCATCCAGTTGGGGAATGGCGTCTGATGTTCTTTGACGGGTGACTACAACACGAGATGAGTACAAATAATATTTTATTATTTATTAAATTAACTTATGGTTTATGGGACATATTTTTGTAAATACTTTGCTTGTGTGATTTAGTGTAGTATATTTAGTTTGATCTGACACACTTTTGTTTGGAAGCAGCTCGCACAATGGTAGTTATTGGAAGGTTCTTTTCTTTGTGTTGTGTTAACTAACGTATCTATGTGAACGGCCGTGTTCGCCTAGGTTACGAAGTGCGGTTGAAAACGTCTCTCGGAGATATGTCGTGTTTCAGAAGTAGGACTGAATTAATCTAATTATATAGTAGATTGGAGGGTAATTAAATGTTGTTGAGAATTATTATTGATCAGATTCAGTGTGATTATTGCCTTTGGAGCAATGTAACTTGTGACGAAGAGTACTCAGCTCTATCGTAGGTTTTAAATATTGTGTTAAATGTTTGCGAGCTTTAATTCAGCAGACCCATGTGAAAGGTGTTATGTCAGTCCCAGATGTGTGTACTGTGAGTATTTTTTTGGTGGTATTACAAGCGGGAACTTCAGCAGAGACTGATTTCTGTCAGCTTGATACCAGATTCATATTGTATCCTTGTGAGGACAATTATGGATATGTGATTATTGTCTGACCATATGTTGAGTGGGAGGAGATGTTAGCGGCTGTTGATTCCTTGAGATAACAGTTCAGCGGGTCGGCTATTTATATACACTGGATGGGGGACATGACTGGTATTGTGGAATGGGTGAGTTGTTGTCACAAGGGTTGGCTGAGTTTCGCAAGCAGAGCTCATTAGAGGAGTGCACGTCTGGCTCCCAATTACTTGAAAATAAATATAAATGTGAGAAACTGATCAATGGTAAAATTGTTTAAATAAATGGGAGTTGCCTACGAAACACGATTACCTTCGAAGCGTTTCCTTAACATGCAGTTTTGTTAATATAAAGTAATCTTAACCACTCAGGTTGTTTGTTGTTGTTGGTTTATTCTTTGTTGATTTTCCATGTCAGTGACTCGTGAGTCACGTGCGGCGCTGTGTTTCCTTGTTGTTGAGTATCTGGCCATTGTGGCAGCTCATTTGTTAAGTGTGTCACCACACTAATAAGGGTCTCAGAGAGATGCCTGTAAATAGTAGAGTTGTAATATGTGTGTCAGAGTTAGATTTAAGGATCTTATTAATGTTATGCCCATAGCCATAAAAGTTGATTTTACGAGATGATTGTTCGTGAGCACCGTGGCTGTTAACCCGTTGTGAACGAATGATCATCCAAGTACTCATTTCCCGTAGATAGTCACCACGCGAACATAAATTCACATGCAAGATAGTGGAACTTGGATCCACATTTTATTAGAAAAGGGGAGATCCATCTGACTCCTCAAAGTGATAAATATTCCTGTCAGGGGAAATTCAGGGAGGATTTTGTTTATTATTGTTTGTTTTATTCTTTTATGCACAAATTAGTTATTAAATCTTGTTATTATCTTACGTTTTGTCTCCTTTCTTTCTTAGTTATAGTTTTCATCCTATAACCCTTGCCTCAGAAAAGCACGTAGTTTGGCGGACGTAAACACCACACTATGAACTGAACGCGACCCCTTGATCAAGATTCTTGCATAAAACACTGCTATTCTGAAGGGTTCAACTTGTCACTATCATGTCTTTTATTATATAATTTCCTAATTTTCCGCTTAAGAAGCCTGATTTCCCGTGTGTAATATTCAGGATCTGGGTTTTGTTTCAGTAATTTAAATGGAACAAATTTATCAATAGCGCTATTTAAAATTTTCAAAAAGTTAGTCCACAGGATATTAATGTGATTTCCTTCCGATGCCCATCCCACAAATAGCTAATTCAAATACCCCTGAAATTTGCCCTGATCCGCCCTGCGATACTGGAATATGATCTTATTTGCTACATCAGAGTCTAATTTTGTAATGTCACCGTATCTAATATTTAATTCAACCCCAGAATAGTCACTAATTCCTGGTACTTTCAGACAGTTAATATACAGCTCTACAGGCCCTACGAGATAAACATCTAAGGTATTATTGCCTCTAGTTGGGAAGTCAACTACTTGGGAAAATCCCCCCTCCCTTAAGAATTTGTTTGCAGCGCTCTGAGCTTGACCACAGCTAGTTGACTAACCAGACCAGTCTACTTTGGGGAGGTTTAAATCTCCAGCAATTATTATGCTCTTTTTCATAGCATTACCCGTACAAGTTTTATCATACAGTGTGTCGAGAAGCGAAAAGTTATCTTTCGGTGCTCTATACGCCCCTATCACCTGAAGAGGGAATGTATTCCCATTATCCGAAATTTGTACACATAACATTTCATGATCCGTATCAGTCCACTTTAAGAAACTAGCTATATTTTTGCGCACACAAATAAATAGCCCCCAACTCGCTTCCCCCGATCCCTTCTGTACATTTCGTAGGTCCCTTGAATTATTTCATTACTATTTATATCCTCATATAACCAAGTTTTAGTAGCAATGACAATGTCCGGAGAATACGTCTCCACAAGATTCCAAAATTCAATTAATTTATTTCCTAAACTCTGACAATTAACCTGCAGTAATCTTAGAGTCTTACCTCCGCAGCAAATATCCCGAAGTAGCTCCTTCTTTTCCCGTCGGCTGGCAACCTCTGGACCTGCTCCTCCTCACAATGGCCGGCACGAACCGATGACCCTGCAATGCGTCTGCTTCCCGTTCGAGTCTAGTCTTGGGTATGGATATCTTCAATAGAATATTTATTTCATATTTTATATTCGTGTATCTGGGGATAGTTTCCATCTCCTGGCGTCCATCTCGTTGTGTAGTGGCTGTCACCGTGGGAGCCTGGGTTTGATTCCCGGCTCAGTCAAGAAATGTAATTCTGGTCTGAGGGCTGGAACAGGGTACACTCAGCATCGTGATGCAAAGTTGAGAAGAGGTGGGTTCGATTCCTGCCTCAACCATCTTGGAAGTGGTTTGGAGTGGCTTCCTCCACTTCTACTCCAGGCAAATGCTGGGATGGTACCCAACCTAATGCCACGGTCACTTCCTACCTAAATCCTACCTAGATTACAAATGCACACACTAGTACAGACATCACAGTGACACAGATTATCAGGCAACTTCTACACACACACCCAAGTACACGGGACTAAATGGCCACGATGTCACTAAGCCCCTTCATTTTCTTTGCGTCTGGCTTTTAGTGCCGGGAGTGTCCAAGGACATGTTCAGCTCGCCAGAGTCTGTGCTGCTTCTATGCCGACGCCCAAAGCGTGAGCTACACGTACCGTCGCGTGTGGAGTGTTGTCTGGGGAGGAAAGTGTGAATGTAAGGACGAGGAATTGGAAGGTAGTGGCTGTGGCCTATAGTTAGGGACCAACCCCGGCATTTGCCTGGAAGCAAAATGGGAAACCAGAGAAGACCATCATCAAGGTTGCCGGCGGGGGGATTTGAACCTCCTCGCCTCCCGGATGTGAGCGACTGCCTGCAGCCACGCCGTAACGACCACGTCTAACTCACCCGGTGCTAAGCCCTTAAAAAACATAAACAACATCTTCTGCCATGTTCACATTATATAGCCCATCCAGTTTTATGCAACTCTCGTAATCAAGCTTATTGTTATAAATGGCCATTAATCTCGCAATCATAAGTCACGAGTGGACAGTTAAGCCACCTCGTGGTATAGTCGCTATCGATATTGGCGCCATCCCTCATATCCCGAGTTAGAAACCCGGCTCTTCCAATACATTCAATCTGGTCTTAAGGTGGGAACGGGGTACAATCAGCCTCTTGCGGAAAAAATGAGATAGGGTGGGTTACATTTCCACCTCAGCCATCCACCTACTCTAACTTAGGGCATGAACGCCTCATTCCAAATCCTACTTCCAATTATACACAGGTTATTAAACACATTGCTGGCCCCTTTGTGTTGGGGTAGCGCGTCTACCTCTCTCCCGGAAACCCCGGGTTCGTGAGGGCTAGTACGGAGTGCACTCAGCCTCGTGAGGACAATTTATAAGATGTCTGACTGTGAGGCAGCACCCCAGTCACGATAACCAAGATTAATGGCCGAGGGGAACCGACGCGCTGACCACGCGTCACCCCAATATCTGCATGTCAAATGGCTGGGTAGCAGTCGGTTGGCAGGCCTAGGCTCTTCATGGACTGTAGTGCCAGGGGATATTATTTATATTAAACAAATTCTACACGCCAAAGTACACGGGGGTTGATAACCACGATGTCATAGGCCCATAAGAGAATCACCAAACGGAGAAAGTCAAAATTCACCTGTAGCACTAACAGAAATTCGTGCTGTGTGGCTCAGCAGTAACATTCTCACCTGCTGTGACCAAGGTTGCAGGATCGAATCATGGCGCAGCCAGTTGGCATTTGAGGGCACGCAAATGCGAGGGAGCCTTGTCAGTAAAATTTACTGGCACGTCAAAGATCACCTTAGGGGTGAAATTCTGGCACCCTGACGTCTCTAAAAGTCTCAGTGGTTAAATGGGACGTAAAACCAATATCATTATTAATTAGAATTTCTTAGGTAAAACATGAGGTAATTTGTGAGTAAATATTAGGTAATTCTTGTGCTAAACTCAGGATTTTTGACTAAATGTTGAAATCTATTCATAGTATCTCTTCATTCTCGTAATAAAATGAAAATCCACAGCCAGCTTCCAGTCTCCGACCGGGTCAGGAATGGAATGAATGAAGCCCCCATCTAGCGGCGAGGATATGAACTGTGCCGGCTGCCGAGGCCTGACGTACTCCTCGGGGGAAATGATTAAATGAATGACAGATGAAATGAAATGATAGTGGAGAGTGTTGCTGGAATGAAATTTTGACAGGGAAAACCGGAGTACCCGGAGAAAAACCTGTCTGCCTCCGTTTTGTCCAGCACAGATATTACATGGAGTGACCGAGATTTTAACCATGGACCCAGCGGTGAGAGGCCGGCGTGCTGCCGCCTAAGCCACGGAGGCTTCCATTCTCGTAATATATGTAAAAAATTATTTTGCATTAATTCTAGAAAAAAAATAGAGGCTTGGGAAACCTTAGTCATCAGGCCCATTAACTATGGCGTGTGTTGAACTTGTCTATGGTGATTGCAATAGTGTGTTAAAGTGTAATTATTTGGGTAAGGATTGATGTAGTTGCCCCGGCACTTGAAATAAGGTAGTCGACCATTCCAGTATTTGCCTGGGAAGGAAAACCATGCTCCGTGTGGCTGTTGTCAGTGACGGGATGTGAACCTTTGGTCTGCAGATTTCTAGGCTGATGTGGTGCGAATCCTAACCCGCATGATTCCACTACGATTTCTTCAGCTTTTTTTTTTTTTTTTTTTTTTTTTTTTTTTTTTTTTTTTTTAGCCTATGGCTTTTAGTGCCGGGAGTGTCCGAGGACATGTTCGGCTCGCCAGTGTTGTAGCTGCTTCGAGACGGACACCCAATGGGTGAGCTACAAGTACCGTTGGAGAGGAAAGTGGGAATGTAAGGACGAGGAGTTGGAAGGTAGCGACTGTGGCCTATAGTTAGGGACCAACCCCGGCATTTGCCTGGAAGGAAGATGGGAAACCACAGAAGACCATCTTCAAGGTTGCCGGCGGGGGATTCGAACCTCCTCGCCTCCCGGATGTGAGCGACTGCCAGCAGTCATGCCGTAACGACCACGGCTAACTCACCCGGTCTTCAGCTTATGATAGCATGCAACACGCTGAACCTGAGGAAGCGAATCTTATAAATATAGTTGTTACATTCCAATTTTGGCCTGTTTTGCCAACTCTTGATGAATGCAGTACATCTGTATTTGTCTGTTGTCACAGGGGAGTGTAAATTTTGGCTTTTCACCGATGTCTCAGTCTCATTCATGGCTGTGATTATATGGAAGCTACTGAGGTATGGGTGGTGCTGAGTAATGACATTCAGGGCACAGTCAGTGCCTGTGGATGCTGTGAAAGGTTCTACTCATAGGATTAGTACTGCTGTTCTTGCTCAGTGAGGAAAGTACTGACAAACTACCTCACTCCTCATCTTGCATAGTACGCCTCAATATAGTTCTGCCTTGGGTTTTTGTGGGTATCTATCCACATAACCTAACGGCGGTACTTTTTGAGGATCCAACCAGCCTTCGGGCTGACTACCTAACAAACACACATTTCAATTTAAAATTCATGAAATGCAGATATTTACATTATGCGACTGAAGTTGTTGTTGTATCATTTTGTGGGGCTTAGACAACGTGGTCATTTAGCCCCGCGCACTTGTCTGATGGCCTGTGTTATTGTGATGGCTGCATTGGTGCGTGTATTTGTAATTCAGGTGAGAATAGGAAAGGAAGCGTTGTTGTTGGGAGGCTTGGACACCGTGGTTATTTATCCCCATGTAATTAGGTGTGCGCATATAATTTTTCTGATAACCTGTATTATTGTGCTGTCTGATGTGAGGGATTGAGGCAGCCGTGGCCTTAAGTTAGGAACCAACCCGGCATTTGTCTGGTGTATATGTAGGAAACCACTTTCAGGGTGGATGAGGTGGGAATCGAACCCGCCTCTTGTCAGATTTGCCTCACGAGGCTGAGTGTACCTCACGTCAAAATTAAATTTATGGCAGAGGCACGAATCGAACTCAGACCTCTGAGACGAGAGCCAAGAATGCTAGTTACTACACCACGAGGTGGCCCATTACGAAGTATAAATTATAAATAGCCTATCAGTGAATTGGCCCCACATGTTTTAGGTGATGGCCTTCTTTCATTTCTGAACCTCAATTTCTTTCTAACTCTGTGTTTGTTAACTGGGATCAGTCAGAGGTATTTGAAATTACGTCGTTACGTAGTACTAATGAACTTCTATGATGGTCAGAATTTGAGTTCATAGGTACGGCATTTATTGGCATACTGGTCGAAGTATTCTTCTCACCCGACGTTTGTGGGTTATTAGGAAAGTCATAAAAACTAATACTGCCCTGCCAATTGGGCAGCAAACAGTTGTTTAATTTTATGTGTTTGGATATCGTGGTCATTAAGCCCTATGTACTTGGATGTGTGTGTGGAATTTGCCAGATAACGTGTGTTGGTCTCTGTAGTAGTGTGTATGTTTGTAAATCAAGTTTTACGCGACCGTTAATCTCGCGATTGTGAGCCACTGGTCATCCATTTTACATGGAATCCAAAACACAGGACGTGATATTGCACATGCATTGATCGGGAATCAAACCCGACCCACGTTGGTGAGAAGCGAGCAGCTTGACCACTGCACCATCACGCCCTCATTTGTAATTCAGGTGAGGGTTGGGAAGGAGGCGGCCGTGGCTTTAAGTTAGGTACCATCCCGACATTTACCCAATGTAGAAGTGGGAAACAACGAGAAACCTCTTTCAAGATGGTTGAGGTAGAATTTGAACCCACTTCTTCTCACTTTTGCCTCAGAGGCTGAGTGTACCCCATTCCTGCCCTCAGACCAGAATTAGATTTCTTGTCAGAACCGGGAATCTAACCCGGACCTCACGGGGCGACAGCCAAGAATGCTATGCGCTACACCATGAAGTAATCTGTGAAAGCTACTAACTTGGTCTGGCCAGGAGAGGACCAACAGACCATCATCGTTCAGTATTGAATGTGGAGTGGATTTAGATGGACTAATTCTAATACCACATATCTCCTCTTTAATAAGAAGGAGTGAAACAAGCCTAATGATTGTAGATACAGTCACGTTCCTGTCCAATGAACACTATGTCCAATGTCTTGAGGAGTGACTGACCTGTGACCTTCCATACATTTCACTCCAACACACTGCTGATGTGATGCCTTCTATCGACCACTGAGTTTCACAGCTTAGAAAATAATACACCGAGAGGCCAAACGTCACGGAAAGGCTACTAAAATGTGCCGTGTATTACTCCTGAGCGTTGCGGCTAGCTGCGGCGGAGTAGAGCAGTCCGTCACAGACACGTGTGTAGTGAAGACAGCAACACGTCGCGAGTTAACCGGCTTTGAACGTGGGATAAACATCGGCGCACGGCACATGGGTCATACCATTTCAGAGATTACCCGTGAATTCGGGTTTCCGAGGTCAACAGTATCGAAGGTGGATCTTTAATATCGCAGAGATAATGTTACCAGCCGCGTAAACCGTCGCACGGGATGACCACAGGTGTTTAACGAACGTACATCTCGTCACCTCAGCAGAACCATACGGGGCGATCGAA
Source organism: Meconema thalassinum (assembly GCA_946902985.2). Classification (NCBI taxonomy): domain Eukaryota; kingdom Metazoa; phylum Arthropoda; class Insecta; order Orthoptera; family Tettigoniidae; genus Meconema; species Meconema thalassinum. Next base: position 1,091,687,420 of record OX336389.2, read on the forward strand.
GGGCTACAGTGAGTCAGATCACTGCCCAGTTGAATGTCGGGAGTCAGGAACCCATTTCTTGTCGAGTCTATGCCTCGCCGTATTGCTGCCGTTTTGTAGGCTCGCGGAGCAGAAACTCATTATTAACATCATATTCCATGCCTTCCCATGACTTTTGGCCACTATGCACGTGTCATTTGACACTCCATACAAGGCTCACATGCAAGCGCTATTAGCGGCCATCCTGAGTGGGTTTTCCCCGTTTTTTTACTCTCACTCCCTCCAGGAAAATGCTGGATGGTACCTTACCTAAAGTCCCTGCCCCAATCCCAGGCCTTCTACAGTTTCACACTACTACAGTCACCAAAAAATACGGGTTATCAGACAAATTTAACACACACAGCATTCAAAATAATTTAGAAAAAATACGTGGCACTTAGCCCCTGAGAGACCGTGGCCTACAGATTGTAGAGTACATGGGTATGGTGTCCCAAACCCCTAAAATTTATTAACATCAACAAAAATAACAACAAAATGTTATTGGAGTTCACCGTATCCTGTGATTATACAATTGGATTGTATTATAGGTTCCCAGTTGTATAGTGGAGCATGGCTTAGCTCGCTCGCCTACGGAGAGTGTTACCTGCCTAGACTTACCGGTCACAAAGTTTATTTTGTATTCGAGTTGTTGTTGTTGTTGTTGTTTCATTTAGGGAATACCGACAGCAGTGGCTACGCTCGCTAAAGCGCAGTGTTAGGTCATGGAGCCAAGCTCTCTGCTGACTCAGTAGACGCGTGGGTTTGAGTCCCGCCGTCGGCCGTCCTTGGAATGGTTTTCCGTGGTTTCCCATTATCAACACCAAGCAAATGCTGGGACGGTACCTTCTGACAGGCCACGGCCGCTCCTCCACATCCTTGCCCAGTTTCATTCATCTTCATCCATTCCATCTCTCAACCCGACGCGCAGGTCGCCCACGGGCGTCGACTAGAAAGACCTGCACTCGGCCTCTCAGGTGGCCACAAGACAAAAACAATAGGGGCTTGCAACACCATGATCATCAGACCCGTTTAATTGGGTGTGTATTTAAAAATAATAATCTGTGTGATAACCTGTGTTTTTGTGTGGTCTACTCAAGTGCTTGTATTTGTATTTGTAATTGGAGACGGCCGTGTCCATAGGTTAGGCACTACCTGGAGTAGATATGCGAAACCACGGAAAACCACTCCTAGGATGGCTGAATGGCACTCAACCCATCTCTTGTCAGTTTCGTCTCACGAGGTAGAGCGGTACCCTGTTCCAACCCTTAGGCCAGAATTAAATTACTCGGCAGAGCCAAGGATCAAACCCTGGGATGGCGGCTATTGTTGTAGTAGAGTACGTGAAACGAAAGAAGAGTTCTCGCTTTACCGAAGCACGTATGCCCCCTACCCAGAGTCCAGCAGTCCCCACCATGCAGAACTTATAAATGCAAGTGGCTGAAGCCGGAGCCAACAGGTAGTTGTTCCAAGCAGCGAGCATCGTGACAACAACAAGAATGGTGAGTGTGTGAAAGTGTTGGAACAGTGACCACATGTGCTATGTGCTGTAATATTTCTGGCGGGGAGTAGCAAGATCCTGCTATGCTACTGTATGTACCGGAGGACTTTCATTCCTTCACCGGGATATCGTCCGGCTCCGTGGCTAAATGGTTAGCGTGCTAGGCTTTGGCCCGAAGTTCTCCGGGTTCGATTCCCGTCTGAGCCATCAGGGATTTTAATCTCCCAGGATTAATTCCCGTGGCTCGGTTACTGGGTTTATGTGTCGTCTTAATCATCACTTCATCCTCAATACGACGCGCAGGTCACCCACGGGCGTTAACTAGAAAGACCTGCACTCGGCCTCTCTGGAGGCCACACGATCATTCAATACCGGGACATCAAAGATCCCGTAATTACTATGATTTTCCTTGGGATAATTCTTAAGTAAAATGGACTGTGCCACGCAGTATGTGGCATCATTTTATAGCTGTCATTTAGCTTGATTCTTGGATTTCAATCCTACTATGTGGAGCCGAACTGCAGTCTTGGCCATCCTAGATGTGATTTTCTATGGTATTCCTCTTCAACACTTTGTGAATGCCAGGAAGGTACCAAACATGAGGCCACGGCTGCCTCCTTTCCAATCGCAACCACAATTCCAAGTATTCACCACATTAGCACAGATCAGTGAAATATCCATTCACACTGACGCATTCGAGATTGATGACTACGATTTCCAACGCTCCTCAATGAAGATAAAACAGTCCCAATAACGTTTGTGTATTTCCCTCTGGAGAAATGCATACTGACATAGTGGCCTCCAGCCCCCAGTGGTTGTAGAATCTTCCCCATAACATGTGTTACTGTGATGTCTGTACGAGTGAGAGTACTTGCAATAGACATTATGGTGTATGAAGCCCATTTTCAGTGTTGCCTTATTAAACAAAAGTTTGATGCTTTTCAGTCGGTCAACACGATTGTGCCTAAATGAGACGTGTTATTCCCTAATCCTGAAAAAATTACATGAGATTAATACATACACTTGGATTGCCAGTTTCGATCGTCAAGCGATCATCATCAGATCCATTACACTTAGGCATAGATTTATATTTTATAGCTTGATGATGATCGCTTTACGATCGAAACTGGTCATCCAAGTCTATTTATTAATCTCATGGTTTTTTTTCAGGATTAGGGAATAACCCATCTCATTTGGGTACAATCGTGTTGACCGACTGAAAAGAATCAAACATTTGTTTACTTGCATTGGAATTGGGAAGGAGGCAACGATGAAGTACTGTCCCAGTATAAACCTAGAGTAGACGTATTCAACCACTCAAACCTCTTCTAGGATAGCTGCGGAGGGAATCAAAACCACTTCTCATAAATCGTCGTGATTCTGAATGTGTCCCATTCCAGCTCTTCGAAAACTGAGTCAGAGAGCGTTGCTAGTATCGCATGTAACTCATAACAATAAATTGAAAAATCAGTTCTTGTTGTTGTTGTTGTTTGTTGCTTTTAGGGGACATTAGCTCCATGTACTTGGGTGTGTGTTGGGTTTGTCTGGTAACCTGTGTTTCTGTGGTGACTATAATAGTTTGTGTAGCCGTAGTTATTGAGGTGTAGAATTGGGGTTGGTGCCGTGGGATTTGCCATAAGGTACAGTCCCGCCATTTGCCTTGAGGGTGTGTGGAAATACTCGGAGATACAGGATGGCCACAGTCAGCGCTGGGTTTTGAACCAATGATCACTGGATTTGCTGAAGCTCCCCACAGCAGACATGGTACGCGAGTTTACGTGCCCGGCTACGCAACAGGGTTATCGTTAAGCATTTTGCAACACAGAAAATTGACGAATTTAAGAAACATTCGTGAATATTATATACACATGAAAAACATTGTAAACAAGAATTATATTCAATGCTATGTATTTAACTAATTGCTCTCCTAAGCGACCTCATGCCTCGTGTCGTGAGTTTCAGTTGTTGTTCTTGTATCATTTGACTGCCATCTTGAGGGTAAGAGTATTTATACTGATAGTCTACAATTGAGTGATTTGTATCGATTAGTTACTAAATGACTTTGACATGCGCTTTCTGGAGGTATTGCGTGGGCCGAGATCATTCATCTGTTAAGACTGCACGGTTCTTAACACACCTGTAGAAGTCTTTCCTTTAATGGATGCGTAATCATTGGCATCGGTCAAGAAGAATGTATCATGAGCGGAAAGAATCATGGAAACCACTCTGGGCTTTCCTGGAACGGGACTGTGAGCAGAGAATCATGGAACCTTCCCTGTACATTCCAGGAACGAGACTCTGTGGGCGGAGAATCATGGGACGTTCTCTGTAGTTTCCAGTAACGAAACTTCGTGAGCGGATAATCAGGTAACCTTCTCTGTATTACTCATTTAAGATTTGATTGCCGCTGAGCGTGGCTGCGCCGGCGTTTGTTGTTTATTGTAGCATGAGCCACACGGGGCGAAGCGGAGGACACATCGATGACAGAGTGCTGTCTGCACATAAGTAGAGCAGCATTGGGTCAGATAAGCGTCACAGGAGCTCATGTCACCATTGACAGTTAAATGATGACTGAGGCTACTGGAGCTGAGTCATATCCTACTCACGCAACTGCACCTGTCAACGAAGCAGGCTGACGTGTGACACAAGTAAACAACGAATAGTTCCCATCTCGACCACCGGCAATCAATTCGTGAAAGGGTAATATTTACCGGAACGAGACTTCAAAGATTCATTCTGAATGGTTTGCTGTGACATCCATGTAAGTTTCATAGAGGCTGTTGGTGAGTTTTCGAATTTGCACGAAACGTGAATGTAGGATGATGTATTGCTCCCGGCTCCCTTAACATGTGGTGAGGTTATTGTTAAGACCACCTGGGTTTGTAGTGGCTCGCATTCTTGGCTGTCACCCTTGAGATCTGTGTTCGATTCATGCCTCTGGAATGAAATTTCATTCCGGTCACAGGACTGTAACGGGGTATACTCAGACACGTAAGGTAAAACTGAGATGAAGTGAGTTCAAATCCCGTATCAAGCCTTCGTAGAAATGCTAACTGCGACTCCAGACAAATGCCGCTATGGGTCCGAATTTAAGGCCACGGCTACCTCCTTCCCAATTCTAGTCTCAATTACAAGTGCACACACTACTAAAGACATCACAATAACAGTTTATTAGACAGATACTATACAGGCCCAAGTACACCCACTGCTACTCCAGGCAAATGACAGGATGGGCCCGAATTTAAGGTCACAACTACCTCCTTCCCAATTCTAGTCTCAAGGACAAGTACACACACTGCTACGGACAACACAATAACACAGGTTATCAAAGAGATCTTTTACACGCCGAAGTACACGGGGATAAATGACCACGATGTCACAAGCTCCTAAATAAATAGCAGAAGCGACCTTATTGTTATTATTCTGTGGGATTGAAATACCTCATTGTTGTTATTCCTTTGAGGGGCTTGAGCATCGTGGTCATTTAGCCCCGTATACTTGGGTGAATGTGCAATTCTTGTCTGATAACCTGTGTTATTTTGATGGCTGCATTAGTGTGTGTAGGCCTATTTGTATTTCAGGTCAGGATGAGGAAGGAGGCAGCCTTAAGTTAGGAACCATCCTGACATTTGTCTGGAGTGGAAGTGGGAAATCATGGAAAACCCCTTCCAGGATGGTTGATGTAACAATCGAACCAAGCTCTTCTCAGTTTTGCCTCACGAGGCTGAGTACACGCCGTTTCAGCCCTCAGACGATATTAATATTACTAGTACAGCCGTCACACTGATGTAGGCTATCAGCCAGATTCCACACACAACCACGTATACGGGGCTACATGACCACGATGTTACAAAGCCCTTTAAAGCATCAACAACAACAGAAGGTTCCTTAGATGTCAGAATTAACTTTCATCATCATATAATTTACTCTGATATATTTTGTTGGCTTTAAATTTCTACACACGAATGTTTCTTACCTGGTAGAGAGCACACGTGTATTGAGCTCTGAGAGATAGTTCCTCGAGGAAACAATCTAACGCTTATATTTGTATATATCGCTTCCTTGACCCGCGTGGCCCTGGGTCCACACAGCGTGCGAGGAAAATTAGTCTCAGGGTCACTGGGGCCAAGGTTGCATGACATCTAGCTGCCCACAGTATCCAGATAAATCCGCTAATCCATAGGTTCCTGTCTTTTGATCTCAGTTGTGTCTTGAAGCCTCAGAGCCATTGCTTCTAATCAAATGAATACTATTCATTCTAGACCAGAATATGGGTTGTGAACTTTCCTCCAGAATATCAGCCTAATTGTGCAGTTGGCTACCATCATTGACGTCCCGAGTTCAATATCCGGCTCTGCCAAGAGATTTAATACGAGAGCTGGAACCGGGGTAAACTCAGCCTTGTGAGGCAAAACTCTGAAGAGGTGGGTTCAAATCCTAGCCTTCCTAGAAGTGGTTCGCCGTAGTTTCCCTCTATTACACTAGGCAAATGCTGGCATGATACCTACCTTAAGGCCTACGTCACCTCCTTACCCAACCTAGTTCAAATTACAAACGCAGCTGCCTCAATAATACAGCTTATCAGGTAGATTACGCACACGCATTTTAAAGGATCATGATATTGTAAACCCCTAGAAGAAACAACAACAACCAGAACAGCAGTGACCGTAAACATCCAGAGACGCACCAGCTCATTGCTCACTGAATGCAGACCGCCTCGTGGCTAGCATTCTTGGCTGTCCGTCCTGAGGTCCGAATTAGATTTCCGACTCTGCCAAGATGACGTATGACATGCGTGTCGTAATTTCTGTCGCCTTTCAAAAATCACTTACCGTGGCCAGGAGTGAACCTGCAAGCTTGGTAGACCGACACGATAACCACTCACCCACCGTGGCAAGCGGCTGTACTAGTGTGTGTGTTTGTAATTGAGGCTAGGAGCCAGCCGTGGCCTTGATTCAGGTACCATCGAGACATTTCCCTGGATTAGAAGTGGGAAATCACGGAAACCAGGATGGCTGAAAAAGGGTTCGGAACCACGTATTGTCAGTTTTCCCTCACGAGGTTGAGTGTACCCCGTTCTAGCCCTCAGACTAGAATTACATTTCTTGGCACAGCCGGGGAACGAATCGTGGTGACAGCCAAGAATGCTAGTTACTACGCCACGAGGTCAACCAATAAGGAAGCTTCAGCTTAAGAATATATCTCCGTTTCAGGAACTGTCAGGCAACAAGCATCAGAAACTGAACATCTTGTTAAACAGTATTGTGTTCCCTTCCAAAGAAACCACCTCGTGGTGTAGCGGCTGTCCCCCGGAGGTCCGGATTCGATTCCCGGCTCTGCCAAAAAATTGAATTCTGGTCTGAGGGCTGGAAAGGTGTATACTTAGCCTCGTGAGGCAAAACTGAGGAGAGTTGGGTTTGATACACATCTGAGCCATCTTGAAAGTGGTTTTCCGTGGTAGCCTATCCCCATTTCTACCACAGGTAAAATAAACTAAGGCCACGCCGCGCCGCCTCCCTCCCAATCATTATCTCAATTACAAGTGCACACAGTAACACAGCTATCACAATAACACAGGTCATCACACAAATTCCAAGTACACGAGGCTTTATGACCACGATGTGGCAAAGTCCCTGAATTAATCAACAACACCACTTTCTAGCAAAAAGTAATATGAATATAGTGAAAAGTATGCGATCTGATCACGATCACTATTCCAAAATAATGCCATGTGACTGGTGGAGAGGCCTGGTGTCCGCCGTTCGAGTTGACCCCCAAAGTCCGTAGCGGGACGTGATTATGATGAAATGATGATGTCACAAATACTCAGCCCTCGAGCTACGGTAATCAAACGTTGAAGGATAATAATCCTACGACCCTACCGTAAATCAAATCTGGGACCTTTCGGCCCAAGCCTAGCATGCTAACCCCTGAACTGCACGGCCGGACATCACTATGTCCATCTCCTAAATACATACCGTATATGATTTCCCAATTCTCCTTGCTAAAACTATTTTGTTGTTGTTGATTCATTTAGGGGCTTGCGATATCGTTGTCATTCAACATCGTATACGTCAGTGTGTATAGACTGACTGCGTGGCTCAGCGGTAACGTTCTCACTTGCTGTCCCAAGATTGCTGGATCGAATCCTGGCGCAAATGCGAAGGAGCCGTGTCAGTAGATTTACTGGCACGTCAAAGATGTCCTTCGGGGTGAAATTCCGGCACCCTAGCATCTCCTAACGCCCAAGAAGTTAAAAGGGACGTAGATCCAACATTATTATTATTATTATTATTATTATTATTATTATTATTATTCAGTGTGTATAAGATTGTATTTGATAATTTGTGTTATTTCGGTGTAGGTAGTAGTGTGTGTATTTGTAATTGAGACTAGGATTGGGAAGTAGGTAGCCGTGGCCCTAAGGTAGGTCATTCTGGCATTTGACTAGAGTAGAATACGGTATACCAATTGTAGGATGACTCAGGTGGGAATAAAGCCTACCTCTTCTGAATTCTGCCTCACAAAGCAGAACGTATCCCGTTGCAACCCTCAGGGCAAAATGAAATTTCGTGACAGAGCAGGGAATTGAACGTGGGATCCTTGGGAGCGGAGTCTTAATGCATACCCTGACGCCACAGAAGGAGGCAACGCAATTTTGTCATAGTCAAGTAAACCATTGAATATTTGATTGCATTTATTACGTTAGTGTTATTATCAAAGAAGGTAAAAAGCTACATTTGCACCTATAAAGTTAATAAAGCATCAGTTGCTGAACTACAGGATTCGTATTCGCCGGGGTACCCAACTAGCTATGGATAACAGCATTAGGAAGCTGCTCACGGTAAACTAGAGTCCAGCTTCCCACACAGTTTAGTCGTCAGCCGAGATAATAAATAACAAGTGTGACGTGTTATAATACGGCGTAATGTAAACACAGCAGAAACTTAGACCGTGTGTAGCAGATTGATTGCGTTTTCCGACAAATAATCTGTACATTATTGAGAGACAGACGTAAGGTATCGATTCAAAACTAGCTGAAGGCATATTTCAAAGCATTCCAATAAGTACGCCCACTTTTGTTGGCTCAAAATTGAACAAATTTGACTGTTAGTATTCCTTGATAAGACGTTGGACAACCGTCAGCAGTTTGCTGCGCAGATGTGAGGATAAAAGAACTATAGCCCTCGTTATTCTGCAGAGTTGACAACAGAATGAACTAGTACATTTTGACAGTAATCGCGAGATAGTATCAACCGCAACAGCGAGTTGTAGGGAAGTAGAAGCTGGAGAATAATGTAATTGTTCTTCTGTCTATGTTATGCTTCAGATATTTATCGGATTATGCATGTACCAAGGGAATTAAATAGATTATAATCACAAGAACACTTCACTGAAATATAGGTGTTGGAACGCTATTGGTCATGAGGATGATCATCATCACCAACTGACTTTTGGGACGTGGTGTTTGGTTGATTGGTCTTCGTATATGTCAGTGTTGTTACCTTCGAGTTTGTTTTGGTTAGGAAAGTGAATGACGCAATCTATAGAGTTCCAACATCGAGGTGATTTTACCAATATTTCAATGAAGTGCAGTCGTGATTACAATATATTTTATTATTACGCACTTCGGAATGGACATCAAGATCCACGAAGAAATAACACACGGATCTCTCCATTGAAACCTGAAGACTTACGACGGATAATACGTTAGTCGCTCACCGGATTACAAATATGTGTACTGTCTGTCACAAATATAAATGTAGGCCATCAATCAAATTCATTTCTTTCTTCCTTCTGCTTTTCCCAATCAATTGGGGTCGCCGGAGCCAATCAGGCTCATTTTTTGTTCTGGCCGGGGATTTGAGGCCGGATGCCCTTCCTGACACCACGTGATTTTTCAGGTGAAAATTCCACCCCAATGTCACCGGGATTCAAACCCCGGCCAACCGGGTGAAAGACGAGCAGCTAGGCCACTGCTCCATCACGCTCCCCAGGCCATCAATTAAATGTATGTCGAAAACTTAAGTAACTTTCAAAGCTTAGGTGAATACTGGAATAATTCCTTGTGAGTGGGGACGCTTGACGTTTGAATTTAAATTGATTAACATCAGGGTCATCAGTACGATAATATAAACTATGTCCCCAGAATCTCACTTCTAGAACACATGGATGACAATTACGGAAGCCCGAGTTCAGTCCACTTGTGTCAACCTAAATTGTTCAACTCCTGGTCTACTCCAGCCCCGACTCTCTTAGAATATTACAATGCTAGGGTGCCCTTCATAGGAAGTTGAATACTTTCCGAGCTGGTTAACTTGATCGGGCTGGTAAAGCTCGACGTCTTCCCCCTACACTGCTAGTGTTTGCTCTGTCTACCGTGTAGCTAAAAGACATGATTCGGGCTAGCACCTGGCTCGATGCAGTTTTCTGATATCCGGTCCCACAGCTCAGTGGTTAACAAGCTTAAGGGTTAAGGTTTGATTCCCAGCTAGATTTTGAGATTTCATCCACCTGTGTTTAATTCTCTTGGATTGGGGACTGGGTGTTTTTGACATCTTTATCATCACTTCACATCATTATGATCCGATGCGCTGGTCGCCCACGAGCGTCGACTCAAAAGACCTGCCAATTCATAGGCCATAAGCTAGTATTATTATTATTATTATTATTATTATTATTATTATTATTATCTTTGTAAACCATTGTCCTTCGGTAGGTCAATATCTACATACAAAATTCAAATGTCACTCACTCATTCATCACCGTATCCCTGAGACCTCTGAAACTAGAATATGAACGTTTTACATGGCGGTTCCTTTAAAATTTATAGTCAAAGGATAAGACAGGACTATAGAGAATTCCTGTTCTAAATAGTGAAAAAAGGCGGTTGAGAAAATAGGCTTTTTCCGAAATCACTTGAGTTAAAAATATGAAATTGACATAACGTCCTTGGTGTTACTAACCACAGCTACGTTAATGTTGTTAGTAGATTTTTCAGAACATGCAATAACGGGTTAACTTACAAGCAGTAGGCCTACTACTAGAGAGGATGGAGGAGATGAGGCTTTATGAGAAACTGAACTTGAGGCTCGAGGCACGATATGCCCTGGGCCCGTAGGCCTACTAAGTGTGGCAACGTAAGCGCTATGGCCTCCAGTGTCCACCTTTGATTATTCATACTAATGTTGCTTTACGTTCCCTTTAACTACTGAGGCTTTTAGAGACGCCGGGATATCGGATTTTTCCCGAAAGGGGATCTTGAACGTGCTCCCTTGCATTGCCGCACCATCAAATGCCAACTGGCTGCGCCAGGATTCAATCCTGCAACTTTGGGCACAGCACAGACGATCGGTACGTCGCAGCCGTTGATTTTCAGAATGGTCTCTGTTTCTCCAATGATAACTGCTGCCCGAAAAATACAGACCATAGAACTACACTAGTGTCGGGCGGTTAAGGCCAGATATCGGTCCTGCTGTGGGGGGGGGTTGACTTACTACTGGCCTACGACTCCTGTGTCTCGAAATCGTCTCTAAAGCCTGGAAATGACACTTTGTGGCACATTCACTACACGAGGCCATACCGCCTGATAGGAATGTCAGACGGATTGCTGAACAAACGGAAGCTGAATCACACACCATATGTCACACAACTTGTCCAGAAAATGTGTCAGAAAGGTTCTGATAGCTAAGGTACACCTTTGAAAACAATTAACAAGACTTGGCAATGTCTTGCACAACAAAATATGCTGTCAATAGGGCGTATGGTTACCCCTAACGGCCACACATGCTTCGCAGCGACGTGGCATGCTATCTATCAGATGGTCCAAGAGCTCTTGTGGCAATCAATCCCATTCCTCCGAAAGGGCAATGCGAAGGTCTTGGAGGGTCCTTGGTAGAGGCTGACGGGATGTATTTCGCCTCCCCAATCTATCTCAGGCATTTTCTATAGGATTCAGATCCGTAGACCTCGCTGGCCAGTCCATGCGATGAATGTCTTCCCCAGCCAGAATTCATCCACCAGAGCAGCGCAGTGCGGTCGGGCATTATCGTCCAAAGAGGAAGTCTGGACCAAACGCACCTCTGAAGAGTCCAACATGTGGTCTCAGTACCTCATCCCTGTATCTCCGAGTGTTCACAGTGTTTCTTGGACCGCCCATGAAGATGTGCAGGTCCGTACGGCCATTCGGCATGATGCCGCCCCACACCATGACGCCACCACCGCCATACTGGTTCCGTTCCACGATGGTTGTATCGGATACCCGGTTCTCTCCAGATTAATGTGCGTCGGGAATCATTCTGCAAACTAAAGCGGGTTTCATCTGTCAAGAGCACATGCCTCCATTCATTCATGGTCCAGTTTCGACGTTGAAGGCTCCGCAGTAAACGGGCCCGTCTCTGTGCTGGAGTGAGCGGGATGCACACCGCTGGACGTCTGGCAAACAGCCCTGCTGTTCTGAGCCTCCGATACACAGTTTGCCGGGAAATGGCAACCCCTGAGACGGCTGCAAGCTCTACCGACAATTGTCTTGCAGGTGCATTCCGATTTCGTCGGGCGGTTAAGGCCAGATATCGGTCCTTAATTACAGGCCGCAATCCAACCAGAACAGAAAGTGTCTATAATGTTTTTAATTTCTGCTGAGGGCATTGTGTAAGGACTAGTGTATTTTTTTTTATTTTTGAAGCAAAATTGTTTTGTTTTTTTGTAATTTAAAACAAGAAAAAAAAAACAAATCTCCTTCAACTCCCATAATAGCACACTCAGCTCTCAGAATTGAGACAAAATTCCTATTTTATGTCATTCGAAAGGGCTGTGGTGCAGCAGTGATCTGAAGGTTCGGGGTAAACCGTGATAAAGTTTGTTAGCCTCTAGTCGCTTTGCTTGGACTATCAGTAGCCAGTTCACGCCCATGTAATTTTAACAGTTCTTAGAAAGAAAGGCTCGTGACCATCGTCGCGAAACATCCTGAACGTCCCATACTGAATACCTTAATTACAGGCTGCAATCCAACCAGAACAGAAAGTGTCTATAATGTTTTTAATTTCTACTGAGGGCATTGTGTAAGGACTAATTTCATTAGTCTATTTTCATTTATAAAAAGATAGGCTTCACCTTTTGTCCGTGTGGGTGAGTCCCTTATAAAATCTAAACTGCCGAAGCGATTTCAATTAAACTCGGTAAGTGCATACTAGTACCTTGTCGAACATCGACCACGCCTTTGAAATTTTAATACGTTTCACCAATTCAACTTGGCGACCACGTGAAATATGTCACTTTCATTCTATATCTCCGCAACATTAACAGATATCACCCTGCAATTTTGTACGATAATAATGGGAACTACTAGAAGGTTATCTATGTGACTTTCATAAACCTGTTAAGTACAAAACGAACATGGTGGCCAAGAAAATTTCAAATATTTCAATAGCCTTTTCCCGCGATTTAACCATCCGAGCGCTGTGAAAATTGGTTCAGAAAATGTTTATACACATTGCAATGCACTGGCATCTAATTATTTTCAATTGTTTACATAACCTCAATATGGCGGCTGTGTGGCATTTTCAAATTAAGTTTTTATTTCTTGTGTCCTAATCATGCGATCGATGAGAAAGTTTGAATAATGAACCTACATAATAATCTTCATCTAATGGTTCATAACTCTATGGCCTAGATATATAGCAATCCAACATGGCGACCATCCGAAATATTTGAACGTCTTTCAATATCTACGAATCTATTGCAGCAATCAAACTGAAATGTCGTATGTTGATAGAGGCTATTAACATACGTTCAACTAAGGATCATTTAATAACCTAGTGACCACAAAACCAACATGGCAGCGACGCGAAATTTAAATATTTTATTGGATATTTCTCGCGACTTTTTATCCGAGCGCTGTGAAACTTGGCACGGTATATCTTCACACAAGCCTCAATATACTGACGTCTAATTTAATGGAATGTTATGAGAACTTAAAAATGGCAGCTGTCAATTTTTTTAATCTCGTTTTTATTTCTCGTGTCCTAAGTAGGATCAGTAGGATATATGAAATTAGGCTATTTAGTTCTTCACGGAACTACTTGTTTTATATTGATAACCTCTGCCACTAAAAGTAAAGTAAACATGACTAAACGCCTATAGTGAGGGGTAATGTTAGTTTATGTGTTGTTGTTGTTGTCTGTTGAGGTCTGTTGTTTGTCGCTGTTGATTATTTAGGGGTTTGCGACATCGTCGTCATGTAGACCCGTGTACTTGGGTGTGTGTAGAATTTGTATGATAACCTGCCACTGTGGTATCTGTAATAGTGTGTGTGTATTTGTAATTGAGGTAGGATTAGGAAGGAGGCGGCCGTGGCCTTAAGTTAAGAACAATCCCAGCATTCGCCTGGAGCAGAAGTAGGAAACCACGGAAAACCACTTCCAGGATGTCTGAGGTAGGAATATAAACCGCCTCTTCTCAGTTTTACCACACGAAGCTGAGTGTACTCCTTTCCATCCCTCAGACCACAATACAATTTCGTGGTAGAGCCGTGAATCGAACCCGGACCTCTGCGGTGACAGCCAAGAATGTTAGCCACTACGCAACGAGGCGTACAAAAAGTTAAAATGAATTTAAATACATTATAAATTAGCTTGAGAAAAATCTAAGATAATCTCTCTACTGGAAGAAATCAGGTTCAGGAAGTGCGAGGTACACTGTTCAGCTACTGCACTATCATGTGAACTTGGCTGTGGTGCTCTTTCCTGACTGACTTGCGAAGTGGAATGCGTGTGGTTACCTGGAAGACCATTTTATGCGAGTGAAGTTCCTGGTTGGCACTAGTGTAGGTACTTTGTTGTTTTTGATTCCTTAGGGACCTTTGCGAAATCGTGGTCATGTAGCCCCAAATTTTTGGGAGTGTGTAAAGTTCTTCTGATAACTCGTCTCACTGTGGTGTCTGTATTGGTGTATATATTTGTAATTGAGGTACGATTTTGATAGGAATCGGCCGTGGCCGTAAGTACGGTTCTGTACCTGTAATTCCCGGTTACAAATCTGCCAATATCCGAAGATGAAGGTGGATCGCAGCATCTTGTGAAGTACTACTGGCAAATAGAACAGGAATAGGGTACGCCTAGCTATAATTGTGCTATAGTCCTAACTATGTGGATATTGGGTCGCTAAATACATAAGGAGAGTGAGAAACTTGTGATTCTCAGGGGTTAAGGGTGGTACAGCGTGTTTCAGACTCCCACCACTACCATAGCACAATACTACTACTACTACCTAATGAAAAGAAAATCCTCAGCCTGCTTCCAGTCTCCGACCGGGTCAGGAATGGAATGAATGAAGCCCCCATCTAGCGGCGAGGATATGAACTGTGCCGGCTGCCGAGGCCTGACGCACTCCTCTGGGGCAATGATTAAATGAATGACAGATGAAATGAAATGATAGTGGAGAGTGTTGCTGGAATGAAATTTTGACAGGGAAAACCGGAGTCCCCGGAGAAAAACCTGTCTGCCTCCGTTTTGTCCAGCACAGATCTCACATGGAGTGACCGGGATTTGAACCACGGACCCAGCGGTGAGAGGCCGGCGTGCTGCCGCCTAAGCCACGGAGGCTTCACTACTACCTAATATGTTACACAAATAACGCAGATAATTATAAAAGGATCAGAGAAATGTATAAACGTGTCTGAATTTATTCAATAACGCAATACAACAAAAGAAAAATAAACTCTGTCATCCTAAATAAAAATTCGCTATCCTCAGCTGTTCAACTAAAATAAAATCTCGCACCAGCAACTGCTGTTCCCTTATTAAAAACGTAAAATCCTTCGTAAACAGTTCTATAAATTAATCTATACACTCATCCTTGATCCTAGTCTATTTCTAATCCATTCTTACACTTAAATATGTCATCCTAAAATGACGGCAATTTACACAAATATACAACACTTTATCCGCTTCACTATCAATATACAGATTGTCTTTGTTTAAATTCACCACTAACGTGTCGTGTTCGGTGGGTTTGTCACAATCAATAACATAATCCGAGCGGTTAAGCTAAGATCAATAATAATTTTCATCAATGGTTAATTCAAAATAAAATTATATAATAATAATAAAATTATTCAACATTAATGTCTACCATTTGTCTCAACTTCCATGAATTGTTATGACTGAACTCTTGGTTAACTATTTCACTCACTCATGAGCAACCATCAGATGTTTACACAATATCAGCTGGCTCAAACTATCAACTGTTCCATACGCAAAACAAACTATAAGTAATATAACATAACTTTCTCAAATGCATCTTAATGCTTTTAACAATATTATTGCCCCGCAATATCCCTTCATAAACTTTACATTTCACTTGGGCGTGAACAGTCCAAACGTGCATTATTTCAATTACAAATATCTTCACAATACATTCTAACAAATACCACAACTCCTTTGCTGACTTTCATATTACAAATAGTAGCAACTTCATTGCTTCGAACTCATATTACTTCGTTACCATTGCTCTTAGTTTAGTTTCAAAATATTACAATTAATAAAAATAAAATAAAATTATAATTTCCAATAATTGATATCTTCCGATAGCTACAACCTTCTAATCTTTTACATATTTATATGACCACTATGTCGTTTATTTCTCACACAATTTTTGTTTACTTTTTATACAACTTCAAGTCTTAAGCAATTGTATCAAACTTGCTCAGAATGCAAATCAGTTTGACTACAATTCTTATTTTCACATTTCTTATCATCTTCAATAATTAATATTTCTCATAATATCATTATTTAATCGAAAGATCATCTTTCATCCGACTTGTTTGTAGAAATTCAAATAAAAGGAATTAATATCAATCTCAATAGAACGTCGATGCCTATTTCCATAAAATATGAAATATATGAAATATATGAAATAAAATATTCTTCGTTGCAAATAGTTCGTATAAAATACAATTCAATTGTCGTTCCAATAAAATGCTTATATTCGATATAATGTTTCACACAATTGTTGATATTTAATTCGCAACGAACAAGTTCACAATGTAATCGAGTTAACACTCGTAAATATTCTAAATTACTGCATATATTTCTTCACTATCATTTGCGAAACCTATTTCAAGACCTCACATTATTCTTGCGACTCGAGCGCGACCATGTATAATACCTACTTTGGCCGTCAATAGCACCTCGATTCCCGGTATACTTTTTCACGTCAAGCCCGCATTTTCAAGGGTCGCCTTAGCACGTTCGTACAGCTTCACAGTCAGAATAGAAGTTATTTCTGTTGGTTCATCAATCCATTCCCTCTCGTAAGAATTTGGCTGCATTTTGGCAAAATGGCAACCAGTCTTGTCGGGTGACTATAAATATTGCCGAAATAAGCATCCAATCTTAAATATTAAAACATGATGAAATTTGGAATAAATTCCTGCATCTTCTTGGCGTATAAAATTTCTTGAAAATCGCTGTTTAATTAGTCATGAGTAGTCATGAGAGTTGCGACAATCTAGCCCTCTGACTGGCTACACTAGATCATGTGGTCTCCCTTGGCGCGCGAGCCCCGGTAGCACGCGTCACCGGCAAATGCCATTGTCTGCTGTCACTCACGCTTCCTGGCTCGACCAGTCTTTCTTATACACTGGCAAGATGATGGGACACTACCCCATTGTCACTGGCTCTCTTCATAGCAAAGCTTTGACAAGTGCTCGCCATTCCCTAGTTCGTCACAATGAAAATGAAAATCCACAGCCTGCTTCCAGTCTCCGACCGGGTCAGGAATGGAATGAATGAAGCCCCCATCTAGCGGCGAGGATATGGACTGTGCCGGCTGCCGAGGCCTGACGCACTCCTCTGGGGCAATGATTAAATGAATGACAGATGAAATGAAATGATAGTGGAGAGTGTTGCTGGAATGAAATTTTGACAAGGAAAACCGGAGTACCCGGAGAAAAACCTGTCTGCCTCCGTTTTGTCCAGCACAGATCTCACATGGAGTGACCGGGATTTGAACCACGGACCCAGCGGTGAGAGGCCGGCGTGCTGCCGCCTAAGCCACGGAGGCTTTAGTTCGTCACAATAAAATACACACATCAAAAAAAGTTTTGCATCACCTCGGTTCCAAGAGTTCCGGAACCGTTAAATACAAAGGGAATAGAGATCAACACAAACAACATTTCAGCTCGTTTTATTGCTCATGAGACCCACACATTGCATGTTGTACCATCATACAGCTAGACTTGCAGCATTTGTGGTCCAGATTGCAGTACACACCACTACCTCTAATACCCAGTAGCACGTCCTCTTGCATTGATGCATGCCTGTATTCGCCGTGGCATACTATCCACAAGTTCATCAAGACACTGTTGGTCCAAATTGTCCCACTCCTCAACGACAATTCGGCGTAAATCTCTCAGAGTGGTTGGTGAGTCAAGACGTCCATAAACAGCCCTTTTCAACATATCCCAGGCATGTTCGATAGGGTTCATGTCTGGCGAACATGCTGGCCACTGTAGTCGAGCGATGTCGTTATCTTGAAGGAACGCATTCACAAGATGTGCACGATGAGGTCGAGAATTGTCGTCCATGAAGACAAATGCCTCTCCAATATTCTGCCGATATGGTTGCACTATGGGTCGGAGGATGTCATTCAGGTATCGTAAAGCCGTTTCGGAGCCTTCCATGACCACCAGTGGCGTACGTCGGCCCCACATAATGCCACCCCAAAACATCAGGGAACCACCACCTTGCTGCACTCGCTGGACAGTGTGTCTAAGACGTTCAGCCTGACCAGGGTGCCTCCAAACACGTCTCCGTCGATTGTCTGGTTGAAGGCATATGCGACACTCATCGGTGAAGAGAACGTGATGCCAATTCCGTGGGGTCCATTCAGCATGTTGTTGGGCCCATCTGTACCGCGCTGCATGGTGTCGGGGTTGCAAAGCTGGACCTCGCCATGGACGTCGGGAGTGAAGTTGCGCATCATGCAGCCTATTGCGCACAGTTTGAGTTGAAACACGACGTCCTGTGGCTGAACGAAACGCATTATTCAACATGGTGGCATTGCTGTCAGGGTTCCTCCGAGCGGCAATCCGTAAGTAGCGGTCATCCACTACAGTAGTAGCCCTTGGGCGGCCTGAGCGAGGCCTGTCATCGACAGTTCCTGTATCTCTGTACCTCCTCCATGTCCGAACAACATCGCTTTGGTTCACTCTGAGACGCCTGGAAACTTCCCTTGTTGAGAGCCCTTCTTGACACAAAGTAACAATGCGGACGCGATCGAACTGCGGTATTGACCTTCTAGGCATGGTAGAACTACAGATAACATGAGCAGCGTACCTTCGTCCTGGTGGAATGACTGGAACTGATCGGCTGTCGTACCCCCTCCGTCTAATAGGCCCTGCTCATGCATGGTTGTTTACATCTTTGAGCAGTTTTAGTGACATCTATGAACTTTCAAAGGGACTGTATCTTGGATACAATATACACAGTCAACGTCTATATGCCGGAGATCTGGGAACCGAGGTGATGCAAAACTTTTTTTGATGTGTGTACTTAATTCTCATTGGCTCGGCTTTTCTTTAGACATCGAAACTTGTTATTTGCCGCTCGTTTTAACACGACAGAGCTCTTGGAATACTATCCAATGCAGCATAAAATAACATTGCTAACTTTAACAAAATCCAGAATAAAAAACTGACTTAAATCTCCATTGAAAGCAAATATCGGGCACAGTACCATCCCAGCATTTGCCTGGAGTAGAAGTGGGGAAAACCACTTCCAAGATGGCTGAGGTGAGAATCAAACCCGCCTCCTCTCAGTTTTGCTCCACGAGGCTGAGTGTAACCTGTTCGAGCCCTAAGACCAGAATTACATTTCTTGGCAGAGTCGCTGTGGTGACAGCCTAGAATGCTAGCTACTACCCAACGAGGTGGACAGGTGTGGGTGAGGGACCACTGCAAATTAGAGACGACACGTCGCACCGTTCCCACATTTCTTTAGAAATTAAGTCCTGTTCTGAACTATTCATAATTTAGTTCTTCACTATCAGACACCAATTCGAGACAGCCATCCTATGTCCCTACTTGTTTATCCTTACGCTCCATCGTCTAGCTATGCGTAACTGAGTTCCCTTATTTCTACCCCTTATTATTTCCACCGGGGTCGTAAATGAGGTCTGATAGACACCGTTTTTTGTGGCAGTGGTTTTTACTGCCAGACGTCCTTCCTGGCGATAACGTGGCGTGTACATGGCCGTATTCCAGTAGAAGGCACCGTCCCAGTATTTGACTGGAGCTGAGAGTGGGAAATCCAAGATAACCATATAATCAAGGACGGTGGGCATTGAGATTCGGACCTAATCGTCTCCCGATTCTGAATTAGCCTGATCCATGACCTTGTGCTTTACGCGCTTAGTCACCCTGGTTGGTAACTGAGTTCACATTTATATTAACTTACTTGGAATCTATTTAAAAAAAACTGTCAGTACCGCCAGGATAAGCCACAGACGTCCATGCCTGAGAGTGTTGGAAATGACCTCCAGAATGCTAATACTCACTTGAGAGCCAAATTTTATCCTTTGTAACTGAGTATTTACTGAGCGCTCTCCTGGAGAATGACGAAGATATTTAATTCCCGCTTCATCACGGGGGCTTCAGACTGGGCTGAAGTGTGAAGGTTGCTAGCTCTCACTTTCTCATACTATGTACAGCTTGATTTGGCCATGCGCCATCGACATTCAGCACACACGCACAAACTGTAATCACTTCCATTCAGAACAACGAACGGGAATAGTCACTGAAACTATCCCTGCGATAGTCAGCCTAAAGATCTTCAACAATTAAATAACAACCACTTACATATCGTAGCTGAAATTGCAATACCACGTATCTTACAATCCTCTTAGTTTCTATTATTTTCCTTATGATTGGTCACATCATCCAGCCGTTGGAGCATAAAGAAAAATAATCTTTCATTTGACTTGAATTAGTACTGTACCGATAGCAGTGGCTACACTCGCTAAAGCGCAGCGTTAGGTCATAGGGCCAAGCTCTCTGCTGACTCGGTAGACGCGTGGGTTCGAGCCCCACCTTCGACCGTCCTTAAAATGTTATTCCGTGGTTTCCCCATTTTCAACACCAGGCAAATGCTGGGACGGTACCTTCTGACAGGCCACGGCCGCTTCCTTCCAAATCCTTGCCCAGTTACTTTCATCTTCATCCATTCCATTTCTAATCCCGACCCGCAGGTCACCCACGGGCGTCGACTAGAAATACCTGCACTCGGCCTCTCAGGAGGTCACACGCCAAAAAAAAGTACTGTATAATAGTTTATTTCCGTGCAGTCACGCACTCCTACAGTACAGTTATATTGACGATTAATTTTGCTTCAGAGCAGCGGTTTCCATGCAGCACGCTAGCATGCTTCTGGCGCGGACGGCCTTGCAGCGATGATGGGGGAAAGACTATATGATTGTATCTCTCGCTTGCTTTCCCGTCTCACTCACTTTCGTACTCCCTTCGCTGTCTTCTGGTTGATCGGTTGAACGTCAAACGGTATTCAATATATTGAAAATATGAAAGCAAATTGAAGCAAAACGAAAACAAGGGGAAAAAATTAATAATTCTACTGAAATAGCAACGTCTTAAATGAGCTCCATGATACCTTATCAATATTTCCGATTGTTTTACTGCTAATCACGTTTTCTTCAAGTACCAGTACGCGGAAAAACGCGCGAAACACAATGTAGATGTGTCGGACAAACAGATTGTTTACATTACGTCCGGTGTGCTAGCGATCCCAACTTGACTCAGTCAGACGCGACGAAGGGCTGTCGCAGCGCTGTCAGTCAGGGCAGGCAGCCCAGTCAGGAGAGGCAGGAGCCTGCCTGCCGGCGTGCGGTGTAGCATACCTAGCACGCCGAGCGTGCAAAGGCTAGACCCCGCTGCTTTGGCTTCGATCACATTGGAGGCACGCTTGTGCATGTAATTTGGTGGCGTGTGCGTGCGCAAGCGTGCACATATCCATCGCCGCTCACACTTCCCGCCACAAGCAAGTGCACGCTTGCGCAAGCTTGATCCGACTCCACTTCGAAACAAAAATATTTGTTTTGTGGCTGCACGCGTGCGTGATCTCAGTTGATTTCTGACCACCGAGGCAGTGACAGTCTAGTGTTGATTTCAAGTAATAAAGTTTTTGACCAAGCACATTAAAAACGAGTGTTTTATTTTTCCAAACCTGATATCCAGGGTATTTTCATAAACTATTCACTGAAAATATATTCAATCGGCACTTTTTAATGGTTTTAATTAATACGTTACATTAACTTTTTTGGGGGGAGAGAAAGACCTACAACATTTTTAATATTGACAGATCGAATATCATTTTTAAATTCATCAAAAGCATATTTTTGAGTAAATACCGTAATAAATCTTCAAGTCTTACATCAAAGTCACCATCAGCTTCTATTCAGGTGATACACACTTTCAGAAATTAGATTGCCTCCTTATTCTAGGTATGATTTTGTTCAGTATATAGTAGAAAGTATCTGGTATCATTCTGAAGTATTCAAAAAAACTTATCAGGCTGTCTAAGCAAATCGTTGAATATTCGAGCACACTCTCCATCTTCCTCTCTGTCCAAAAAATACTCGTTCACCCACTCTTCCCTGATTTCCTACTCATCCAAAAATAAAAACTTTAAAACACCATTTTCCAAAACAATGTCCTCATCGACTGACGTCTCCATTTAGACCGACCCTACTTACATTTAGTGTGAGCACATTGCTCTTCACGCCAGTCTGCGGCACGCGCGCGCCACCAAATTACTTACACAAGCGTGCCTCCAATGTGATCGAAGCCCAGAGCAATGCAATTATGTATTATAAGTGGCTGAGCGCTAACTTCTTCTTTCTGAAAGACGCGAAAGTTCTCTTTGTCGCGTTGTTGCTACTGACGTGTAACAAACATAAAATTATTAATTTTCTTCAACACTACAAGGATGGTAGGAATGATTCTTGTGATAATTTGCTCTGAATGGTGTTTTCTGCCGCGGTTCTCATACTGTTTCATCACAAGGAACCCTATAACATTAAAACCCACTGCGAAGCCATTAAATGTTGGTCACGTAACAAAATTCCTGCTACAAATGAATGTTATAACTTGTAGTGTTAAGTTTATAAGTTTAAAGCAAATGTACTTTATTAAATCAATGTTACTTTTTTCGGGGCCAATGCATCTAATATAAATTCGAAGAGTAATGCAAACTAATCACTTTCAACAATTTTAACATATCCTTTTTCTTACAATATGTTTAACACATTTGAAATTAGATAGTGGTCTAAATGCATGCCTAACTACATGTTAGAATTAGTGCTTGTTGTTGTTGTTGATTCTTTAGGGACTTTGCGACATCCTGGTCATGTAGCCCCGTGTACTTGGGTGTGTGTAGAATCTGTCTGATAACCTGTGATTTTATGTCGGTACTAGTGTGTTTATTTGTAAGTGAGGTAGGATTTGTGTATGAAACAGCCGTGGCCTTATGTTAGGCACCATCCCGGCATTTGCCTAGAGTAAAATTGGGAACCCACGGGAAACCACTTCCAGTATGGATGAGGTAGAAATTGAACCCACCTCTTCTCAGTTTTGCATCACGAGGCTGAGTATACTCTGTTCCAGCCCTCAGACTAGAAATAAATATTTCTTGAAGGAGCCCGGAATCGAACTCGGGCCTCCGTGGTGACACCCAAGAATGCTAGCCACTACGCAACGAGGTGGATAGAATTACTCGAAAGTTTGCTATTCAGAACAATAATGCTTTTAAAACTTCAACTTCTGCACAGTGTTGTCGAGCGCTGTCAGTCAATTTGTGTTTAAAATTTCGTGACATGTAAGGCTGGATACCACACTAATTGTAAAGTTTTTTTAAAGTAAAAATTCCAATTTTTTACCGTCATTATGCATTATCTTCTTGAGGAACCTCTGAGAACACAGTTTGAGGACCACTGAATTGACAGGTGTCCCAACAATTCAGTCCCCGCCCTTCTACAAGCCAACTCGTACAGATTCTTCCGCATACAATTTCTGGCGATTCCTGGCTCTGCCAAGAAATTTAATTCTGGTCTGAGGGCTGGAGCCGGTACACTCATTCTGAGACGAAACTGAGAAGATTCGGGTTCGATTCCCACCTCAGCCAATCTGGAAGTGGTTTTCCGTGGTTTCCCACTTCTACTCCCGTAAAATGCCGGAATGGTACCTAAATCAAGGTCATGGCCGCCTCCGCTGATTGTTCGAGTCATAGATGCTGTTTGTTTTCCGTAGAACTGTTTATATTTCCAATCATTGACTGATCACTGCTAATGCTATAAGCGTGCTCTTCAAATTAAGGTCTATGGGCTGGAAGCTTTCAAAATATTTGGTTTCTCTCCTTTTTGAAAATAACATATCATGGATGCGATGGACGAGACCTGCCTCACTCAATTCTTGTACTCGGGCAACACAATGGCGTTCTCCTTGTGGCGCACTAACTAGAATTCTTGGCTGTCATTACGAAGGTCCAGGTTCAATTCCCGGCACTGCCAAAATATTAAATCTGGTCTGAGGCCTCTATCGGGGTGCATTTGACCTCGTGGGGCAGAACTGAGGAGAGGTGGATTCGATTCCAACCTCAGCTAACCTAGTACAACTGTCACATTAACACAGGTTTTCAGACAAGATTCTACACTCCACAAGATTTCATTTGGACACTTGTGCTCATTGGATATAACGTTCACTGATCAGTACTTACAGACATAAGTCTTGCTTTTCTCTTTCTTATGACGATGACTTACGTAGTATTAGAACTAAACTATCGATTCCATACACTCAATATGCAAGATGGACGTTCTTTTATAATGTTAGAATCAATTCTGCTAGATGGAAGAGCGGAATGACAACGAAACTACCTTAGTAAACAAGGAGTCTTATTGTCTACAGCAGGGCCATCCAGATAGCGCTCCCCGAGTGCTAGCGCTCTAAGCCAGTGGTCCGAGCGCTTTGTTGGAAGGTAGTTTCAGAAGTGGTGGGAGGGAGCTTGGCTGGCTGAGCGCGCTGAAGTGTGCAGCCGATCCATCAGTCGCTAGTCTAGTCCAATGCGCTTTGTTGACAGCGTGTAAGTAAATCAGTTTCGCAGTGGTCATGACTGAACAGCATACAAAAAAGGTGTGGTGAAGCAGCAGTCTTTAAAGCAGAATGGGAAATTTCATTTTTCTGTACAGCTTATAAAGGGCATGCTAAATGTTTAGTGTGCAACGGAGATGTAATGTGTTAAAAAGAACACAATTTGTTGTTGAATTTCCCTCTCTAATATGTTCACATTTCAGTTTTAAAAAATCACAATATTCTTTACTTAACACTTGTGTTCGATTCCTGCACATTCCATACATCGGAGTACAATTCGATTTGTATATGCGGTATATTTGTTATGGCAAAACAGCCCTATTAATATGTCAACAATCCCACAAGAGCCGTCAGCGTGGTCCGAACATCGTCCGTATCTTCGCTGCCACAGTGTAGTGGTGGTAGGGGAAGGAGCGCTAGTCCGACTGCCCAGTTCTCCCCGAGCGCGGCCGCGCTCCCGGAGCGCAATGACTGGATGGCCCTGGTCTATAGGGTACAATCCTTAACGTTTGTTTCAAGAACATTAAATTATACATTTTGATAAGCACAAAGAGTTATAACTAGATTCATACACTTAATGGAAAGTATGGCTGTATGTTCTTTACTGTACAGCGGTCTAGCTGTATGCCTCTCACCAAGGCGGTACGGGTTCGATTCCCGGTCATTGCATGTGAGATTTTCGAAGTGAAATGCCATGTCTTTACTGTGCATTTGTTTACTATTTTTAAAGTTTCTCACAGTTTTTACATTTTTATTTCTTTTTTTTTTTTACTTTTCGTCTTACTATTTTCCTTTCTTTCTTCCTTCTTTTTTCTTTTTTCGTAGTCAGTTTACCCTTCAGGTAGGCTTTTCCCTCAGACTCAGCGAGGGATCCCACCTTTACCGCCTCTACAGGCAGTGTCCTAGAGCTTGACATTGGGTCATGGGATACAACTGGGGAGGAGGTACTAGCGCCTCGCCCAGGCAGCCTCACCTGCAAAGCGAATAGGGGGCCTCATGATTGATGGGATGGGATGGGAGGAATGGGAGGGATAGACAAGGAAGGGGGAAGGAGTTGGCCATGGCCTGACGGTAGGGACCATCCCGGCATTTACCCGTAGACGAAGTGGGAAATCACGGAAAACCACTTCGAGGATGGCTGAGGTGGGAATCGAAACTCCTATACTCATTTGGACCACCCGAGGCTGAGTAGACCCCATTCCAGTCCTCATACCACATTTCAAATTTCGTGGCAGAGCCGGGAATCGAACCCTGGACCTCCGGGGTGGCAGCTAAGCAGACTGACCACTACACAACGGAGGCGACCTTTCTTTTTTTAATCCTTTTTATATAAAGATGTCACAAACACTCAGTTCCTGAGTCATGGGAATTAACCAACGAAGATTAAAATTCCCACAGCCCAGCCGGGAATCGAACTCTGGATCCTTCGGGCCAAAGCCTAGTATGCCACCCAATCAGCCACTGATCCGGACTTAGATAAAGATGATTTTATTGCCACGTATTAGCAGAATATCTTACATGATAATTCCTCTTCAACTGAGCGGGCTTATATTCTTCCATGACATCACTGTTTCTCTTAAGCGTATCTTATTCTATACTGTAGGATGTGCTATGCCATTCACTGAGCGTAAAGCTAATAACATTAGCATAACTGCCTGAACAAGGTTAGCATGAAGTCAGGCGTGAGTTGGTGTCATGTCAACATTGCCTTCGTAAATAAGAAGAGCAAATAGTTTTCAATTACTCACTGTGAATAAGTCGTCCCAAGATCCGGCCTTCGACATTGCTCTTCCACTGAGAATGAGAGGCGAGGATTTGGATGAAGAACGGGAACTACATAGGGACCACCTACCAAGTCGCAGTAGATCACTCAGCTACCTAAGTGAGTGGAATCCTACATCTGTGCATTTCATTCCCCTCACAAGGGAACCACGCGTCGGATATCCCTCATCTCACTGGAACTTTGACAGATGATGATGATGATGATGATGACGATAATGAATTATTGATTTTGGGGGCCTAACATCTAGGTTATCGGCCCATTATGATTTGGTTGAAAATGAAACATGATGATGAAATGATAACTATAGTATAAGTGTTGTTGTTGTTGATTCTCAAGGGGATTCGTGACATCGTGGTCATGTAGCCCCGTGTACTTAGGTGTGTGTAGAATTTGTCTGATAACCCGTCTCACTGTGTTGTCTGTACTAGTGTGTGGATTTGTAATTCAGGTTGGATTGGGGTAAAAAGTGGCCGTGGCCTTGTGTTGGGATTGATGACTAACATATCCTTAGCTGCTTAGTAGGCTTTACTTACTTACTTTTAAGCTCACCCAAGGAGCAAAGGGCTTCCACAAGAGCTTTCCAGCGAACTCTGTTGACATCAGTCTTCTTCACCCCGTTTCAGGACCTCCCAATGGTGGAAAGTTCTTCTTCCATAGTTCTTCTCCAGGTTTTCTTTGGTTGTCTCCCACATTGTTCTCACATTCCATTCCTCTTCATGCTGAAAGCCGGTCACCGTGAGATCCGTCCGGTTTGCTCTTGTTTCAGTTTCAGTTGTACCAATTTTGCAAATCGGTACATGTTCATCTTATCTTCGAAACGCAGCAGGGGCTCCCGGCCTGGCCGGATTATCATGAGAGCATACACCAGGGCTCTTCTGAGAATTCCATTCGCCAGCCTGGCGCCTGACTACTCGTGAAATGGGATCGCCAGACCCTTCTGCCAGGATTTCTATCCTTCGTGCGAACTGTCACTTAAAGTATTATCCCTGATAGACACTTGTAAAGAGGGATAAGTCAAGCTTTGATCCGTGAACTTTGAAAGGTGAACATTTGCTGTCAGCTTCATTCGCCAAGCTCTTATTCTGAGAAAAATCTTACAAAGGACATTGTGTAACGCCTCGACTCCTAGAAGGTTTCTACGCAGTAACCTGTATGGGCTGATATTCTATAGTACCCACTCAAGACCTTGAACTCTGGCTTTGTTTTGGCCGGTTGAGCAACTGGTCGCAGTTGGTACTACTGGAGGGTTGTGGTGGGGGATACGCTGATATACAAGGGTGGAATCTGTGACTCGACAGACAGTGTGTGAGGAAGTTTGCTGACAGAAAGACTCTTGAGCACTTGCCTCCGGGGAAAACGTGTGTGCAGTTTTCCCCGGAGGGTTCGAAGACACCAGGTGGTACCATTGTAACAGTGGCCTCATCCCCCCTTCCCTATTCGGTAACCCAAGATGTGATAATAAAATTAGCATATCAAAAATGCTTTATAAACGTGATATTACCATATCAGAAATTAATAAATGATAACACACAGGAAAGGCCTAATTTAATTACTCGCTAGGTCAGCTGAGTTCACAGCAAAAAAAACCTAGGAGCGAATGTTCCGATTTGCTTGGTTTTCAAGAACACCCACCTTGTGATTTAGGAAAAGAGAACAGGCGGGACGAAACCAATGTCAAGACCAGCTTGTTGAGTGGAACGCTGGATGCGTACCTCAGCAGGCCGTATTAAATTGACCCTGCCAAAGATGAAGAAGAAAAGGGGAATAATCTTCCTAGTGACTTCATGCAATAAATAATATGACAAATCGAAATAAGCTAACATGTATTGAGCAGTAAAATAAAACAATTACAAGAGACAGCCTTCCACCACTTAATTAACTAACTGACAAATATGATCTAATAAAACACCAATGAATCACTTAACCTAAACAAACCAGACACTTACCCGCTTGGCAAGATTACACACATCTACATTTGTGATAGAAATGAATTTGATTAGAATGATTCCCAGAAATTAAAGCCCAACAAGGACTAAATAATTGTCGTTTTTCCCGCATGGCAATTTACGCAGTTACATTTGAGGTTAAAACATGAATTTCAAAATGGATCCGGAAGAAGAAGAAGAAAAAGAAAAACAACATGAGAAAGGCAATGCCTTCTCAAAAAACAATGCTGCATCAAACAACCGAAACGCCCCTTAGTGGAACGGAAAGGTCTGACAACCTCCACAGTCCAGCATTGACCGTCCCGTCAAGGCTGTCTGACCAAGAATTAAAACCCACGAGGTTCCCATCCAGCTAACCGGAAATAGGCCAATAATAATCCACCCTGCAGTAATTGCATATAAAGGTACCACCAGAGTATTACTAGACCCTCCAAAAGATTACATACTAAAGTGCTAAAATAGACTTTATCTAGTTAAGCTTACGGACCGCCGACACGCGGCCTTAAAATGACGTTACAAAATTTAGCAGTCAAAGTTTGTATTGATCGTCCTTGGTTATGCCCCTTAGTAATTAAATCATGATAGTACCACCTGGTGTCTTCGAACCCTCCGGGGAAAACTGCACACACGTTTTCCCCGGAGGCAAGTGCTCAAGAGTCTTTCTGTCAGCAAACTTCCTCACACACTGTCTGTCGAGTCACAGATTCCACCCTTGTATATCAGCGTATCCCCCACCACAACCCTCCAGTAGTACCAACTGCGACCAGTTGCTCAACCGGCCAAAACAAAGCCAGAGTTCAAGGTCTTGAGTGGGTACTATAGAATATCAGCCCATACAGGTTACTGCGTAGAAACCTTCTAGGAGTCGAGGCGTTACACAATGTCCTTTGTAAGATTTTTCTCAGTATAAGAGCTTGGCGAATGAAGCTGACAGCAAATGTTCACCTTTCAAAGTTCACGGATCAAAGCTTGACTTATCCCTCTTTACAAGTGTCTATCAGGGATAATACTTTAAGTGACAGTTCGCACGAAGGATAGAAATCCTGGCAGAAGGGTCTGGCGATCCCATTTCACGAGTAGTCAGGCGCCAGGCTGGCGAATGGAATTCTCAGAAGAGCCCTGGTGTATGCTCTCATGATAATCCGGCCAGGCCGGGAGCCCCTGCTGCGTTTCGAAGATAAGATGAACATGTACCGATTTGCAAAATTGGTACATCCTCCTCCTCCAAAGGAAGACGATGGGGAGATGATGAACAGGGTGATGGTGTCCAGCTGGTCTCTTGGTAGCTGAAGAGGCTACTCCAATCTCCACCAGCGGACCTTGAAGTAGATCTCCTCGGGTAGAAAGATGCCATGGGACCTAGATGGTACCTCCAAACTGGGCCCAGATTGGTAGTACACGTCCCACATAGTGACCACTGAAACACACATCAGAACAGCAGCGTATGGTCCAAATACAGTTCCCTTAGAGGGAACAATCGTTCCAGGCCAGCCAACCAGCCCATAACAGCTGAAGTTATCCCAGGAAGGATAAAAAAAACATCACACGAAGCATTAGTGTGCCATCGAAGTTCACTTAAGAGTTTTTCAAATCACAAGGGATACTTGATGCTTCAAACAAGGTTCTGCGCAAAGAGATAGTGTCCAGGGCATAATTAAAGGTCCACTGAAGTATGAAAAACACACGAAAGGGGCAACCAACTATACGATATGACTGACGTTAACAAGCTTAATTGAAAGTTCACTACAATACTTAGCAAGAATAACAAAATTTGACTAAGGTGTACAGAACCCAGAATTTCTCTTTTAGAATTCGCAAATCAAAGGCACCTACAAACTTGCCCACCAAAAATTTTAAACAATTTCTCAAAATGAATTTACTTTAACAAAACCGAAGGACCATTTTTTCTGCGACTTCACGAAATCAGGACAGCACGTAACTATTTCCAAAATTCACAATGACAATTACATGAACATGCCGCACGGGGCATTCCATAAAACTACATTCATTATACCGCCCGTGGTATAGCTCAATTTAAATACATTACCAAATTACCTACCGCACTGAAGGCATCACACAGAGCTCGTTTTGATATGCACACAAACACAAATTACATGTCTTGCTCAATTTTACATGTTCCTGACCCACACTGCCCTCAGTGGCCTCCAAGGACAGGAGGAACAGAGACCACAACATCCTATCACGCAAGCACACTAGCAGCAAGACAAACAAAATAAGGAAAAACCACGTCACCCACATAATTCACACACACATTCACACTTTAATAATAAGAATGCCCTTAATTCCATCGGGCTGTCACCCCGATATTTCTCCCACTCCATATCTGCCAACGGGCACTGTTCCCGGTGACAACACAAAACATAAATAACCCTAAATTCCATAGGACAACTAGCGAACCAGGAAAACAGCACGAGGACTGCAGTTCATAACCTGACGTGAATTATTAAAACAGTATGCACTGTCATTCACACACTACACAAACAAACACCGCCCTGTCCTTCACATGACAGGTCCTCTCCCTTATGACACCGGGAGGAACATCACTCTTGCGCCACCAAACCCTGGCTATCACGACATAAATCAGCTCGGTACCTGAGCTCCCCCTCTGGATCAACACACGACCCCACAGAGGGTAATTAACATCTTCCCCCACAAAGGCATGGCCGCCTCAGAAGATGACAGTACAACACATTACCAAAACATAAATACACATTCGACACAAGGTAGGGCACCCACCAAGCGTCACACACACCCTAGTGCACGTGGTTCACCTTCCAATCACACAACACAGACAATCACAACCCGGAAAATTTCTCTAAGTGGCGTTACCACAGACTACAGACGTCTCTAACTAACAACGTGTGTCACCTACCATTAATGTTCACCATCCAAACACCGGGTGACACTCTATGACCACACTCAAATCGAACCCATGATGCTTCAACGCACCACTGTCATCAAAACGTTCTTAAAACATTAACTCCACGAAGCTACTTAAAATCTCAAAATTCACAACCTCCTCGACTAACAACACGTGTCTGTATCTCGCCAAATTCTAACGCCAATAAAATTCCTCCCAGAATATCAAAACTAATTTATCCAGAATTACAAATCACAGAAGTGACAGATGTTACATCTCAAAAGGCACGAAGCAATTAAAATCTTCAAAATAAATCCATAAATCCAGCTCGCACCTAACCACATTGGAACCTCGCACTAAAAAAACTGCCAAGCTATCAACACCCTATTACTCAGAGAATTTAAATTTATTTACCACAAAAGATGATTACTCCAGTAACTACCCAGGACACTGACTGTCACTAAGGCTCACAATCGATCAGAACATCCGGTGGCAACAGCCGAACTCACACACACCC
The DNA here is from genome assembly GCA_946902985.2 of Meconema thalassinum. Taxonomy (NCBI): domain Eukaryota; kingdom Metazoa; phylum Arthropoda; class Insecta; order Orthoptera; family Tettigoniidae; genus Meconema; species Meconema thalassinum. Next base: position 1,091,719,215 of record OX336389.2, read on the forward strand.
AAGATGACGGTGCTACACGAAATTTTAACGAACCCAGAACTTTTCAGAGTTGAGACTACAACAGAGACCCTAGCGGTCTAACAGATCAAGGCTGCAAGTTATAAATAACTAACCAACTAATGCACTGAAGCACCCTCAAGTGAAAACTCCAGAATCAAAATATCAAAATATGCATGAACGCCTACAACAGCTGATTGTGAAGTGAACACACCCAAGCTAACGGGAGTCTACATGAAATCTCACGAACCTACAACCCTTCAGAAATGCGACCACAATAGAAAAACCTAGCCGCCTAACAGCAAGAAACTGCAAGTTATGAATAACTAACGAACCAGCCTATTTCAATGCCATCGCATACGAAGCATTGCAACCTCCCAAAAATCTCAAAATCAGACTAGTGAACACAGCAGCCGACATACAACGACAACTCAGCATGCCACCGCAGGATATCTCCCTAAAGGAAAACTTTCACCAACCGAACTACCAAATATTTTTTTTTATATACCAAAAATCAACAAGTATTCCCAGAGTTAGCAACTTCATCACTGGAACTCGAACACAGGACTCTAGTTCCTAACATTCATCCATCATCCATCACACATCCTTCTCAAACATCTCATTATAAGATTTTACCACCCACGACAATAACCCATTACATTCAATTATGCAAATTAGCAATCGTACAGATATCATGAACACAAAATTAATGGTATTGCGGACTCTTACCAAGAGGGCCTCCGTAGAGGTCTTTTAACCCCGACTCCCCACTGACTGAGCGGCCTCAACTACCCCCAAAAAATTGCCTGTCACCGAGATAACGAAGTCCCATACCTACAGTCACTCGACTCGGGCAAATACTATATACACCCTGCCCGGGCCCAATCAAGATGGTACTCACACCCCAAATTAAATGGACTCATGACAGTAGATCCCCATACGAAGCACATCTGCATAATAGGTCCATTTTCAAAATGCAACTAATACAACTAATATAAAATTAATAATAATCCATCTTACGTTACTGGCAATTAGGCCTCAATTACTCCCACCCAAATTCAAATTGCAAACTTACATCAATTCATTCACACATGACTTTCATTCAATCAGCAGGATTAAAAAAAACTGAAGGATTACAAAAGAAAATAAATACAATTTTGACCACCAAAGAACACCAGTTCGATTCCTAGTCAGGGCAGCAATAAAATTCGCATCACACACACTCTTTCATCCTGAACACAATCAACCACAGAAATACATTCATGCATGCACCAGACATACGTGCTCCCTTCCCTGGACAATCCTAAAATTCCCCATTTACACCAGTATGTTAGTTTTCGGATCGTCAAGACACTATAACGCCAACGGAGTATCAACTCACGTAAGGACCTGATAAAACAACCCAAAGTTGTAGCCCTGAAATCACAGTTCTCCTTACATCGTAAAAAAACGTCCTAAAACGAAAGACACGAATCGGGGGAAAATATTTATTTACACCCTAAATGAGATGCGACGTGAAGGTGACTGCCTCCCAGAAATATCCCACTTAGTAAGTCACTCAACGAAAACACACTAAGATACTGAATATTAAAGCCATTTAATACTTGACCAATTTAGATGACAATCTAACCTTAAAATCCCATGTCACAACAAGACAATTTACTCGCCCCCCCCCCCCCAATTACTAGGCAAACTTAAACATAAATCAAACATACGTAAACACTCACCTGATTCATTTATACTGAATTAGCACACACGCAATTCGACACTTAACATCATTCAAAACACAATTACCGAACGTACATATAGACAGCAATTCGACCATTTTCCGGAATTAATTTAACACAGAATATGTCGACAACACCAAATTTTAATACTCTCACGGTCCAATTTAATTTGACAGAACTACCCACAGCGAAATAATTAACCCCCAGCTAAAGAAATGACAACAAAACATGAAATGTTTGGCCTAATGAACAGCTGATCACTACCAATTATACCTCACACGTATTATGCACACACCGTGAGATCCGTCCGGTTTGCTCTTGTTTCAGTTTCAGTAATAAGTGAATTTAAGGGGTGCAGGTTATTAGCCTACAGCCCCCGAGCCTGATGATGGGGCTGTCACCTTGGGCAACAGGCTGCCCTGGAGCTACTTCAGGGTATTTCGGTGGTCAATGCTCTTGTTTTTCCCTGGGAAGAGAATTCTTTCCTCCCTCCGGGTTGTAGCTCCTTCCCTCCTCCTTTCTCAACACGGGCTTGGGATCGGGTATGGCAGCCGTGGCCTTATGATGGGATTGATGACTGACATATCCTTAGCTGCTTAGTATAGGCAACAACAAAATTCGCTCACGAGTTAATGTTCTAATCAATGGAGATTCTATTAATGTTGCGGACCAACCCATGCAGAAATGTGCCTCGTAATTGTATTCAAGAGCGATGCTCTTACCTGATAATTGCGTCGAATTGGTAGAAATGCCGTGAATAATAAAGTGGATTAACTATGGATGTGATGCAAGATGTCTAGTTTGAAGATGGGGACATGCTTCTTACGTGTTGTAAGTTTAGGAATTAGCTGCTTTGAATGCTGGGTACGTATTTGTCGGGAATGATGTTAGCCGTGAGTGAAACGAAATTGGCAGGTGTGCGTGTATTTTCACTTTCATTATAGATTCTTCCCAGGACACTTCCTTGTATGCCTCGCTCACGATTTTCAAGTCGCGATATGACTTACGACTAGTGCCCACCCAAATGGACAACGCCTCGACACGCCTTCCTCGTCCACTCAGCGTGCTATTGTTTACGGATTCCTAGGAACTGCGTGGATCAATGGGCTTGCTGTGCCTGAGGCTAAGGGATCGAATATCGGCACAGTTAGTTGGTTTTTATATTTTAGTCGATTTTACCCTCCAGGTTGGTTTTTCCCACGGACTCAGCGAGGGATCCCACCATTACCGCTGCTACGGGCAGTGTCCTGGAGCTAGGAATATCTGGTCGGGGGATACAACTGGGGAGGTGGGATAAGCACGTCGCCCAGGCGGCCTCACCTGGAAAGGAAACAGGGGCCTCATGAGGGATGGGAAGGGAGGGTAAGATTTGGAGGGATAGGCAAAGAAGAGGGAAGGAGGCGGCCATGGCCTTACAGTAGGTACCATCCCGAAGACGAAGTGGGAAACCACGGAAAACCACTTCGAGGATGACTGAGGTGGGAATCGAACCCCTCTACTCATTTGGACCACCCGAGGCTCAGTAGACCCCGTTCCAGTCCTCATACCACTTTTCAAATTTCGTGGCAGAGCCGGGAATCGAACCCAGGACCTCTAGGGTGGCAGCTAATCACGCTGACCGCTACGGAAAGGAGGCGACTAGTTGGCATTTAACGAGGCTTTAATGGGGAAAACTCGTGTTGATTATAGTTGTTACTTCGATTAGGGTCTTAGACATCGTAGCCATTTCAGCCCTGCGTGGCTCAGCGGTAACGTTCTCGCCTGCTGTTCCCAAGGTTGCAGGATCAAACCCTGGCGAAGTCAGTTGGCATTTCAGGGTGCGCAAATGCGAGGGAGCCGTGTCAGTAGATTTACTGGCACGTTGAAGATACCCTCCGGAGCAAAATTCTGGCAAACTGACGTCTCTAAAAGCCGCAGTAGTTAAAAGGGACATAAAACCAATAACATTATTATATTGCATTTCAGCCCTGTTCATTCGGGTGTGTGTAGAATTTGTTTGACAACATTTGTTAATGTGGTGTCTGCATTAATGTGTGAATTTTTAACTGAGGCTTTAGTTGGGACGGAGGCGGTCGTTGTCTTAAGTTAGAAACAGACCACCTAGTGGTGTAGTGGTTAGCATTCTTGGCTGTCGTCCCTGAGGTCCGGGATCGATACCTGGCTTTGCTTGGAAATTTAAATCTGGTCTTAGGACTGGAACGGGGTACACTCAGCCTCGTGAGGCAAACCTGAGAAGAGGTGGGTTCGATTCCCAACTCATCCATCCGTGGTGTTCCCCTACTTCTATTCCAGAAAAATGCTGAGATGGTTCCTAGCTGAGGACCACGGCTATATCCTTCACAATCCTGACCTGAATTTCCAATATACACACTAATACAGCCATCACAACAACACAGTTTATCATACAACATTTCAATCACACCTAAGTACACGGGGCTAAATGACCAAGATGTCCAACTCCCTCAAATAAAACAAGGTTAGAAACAATCCCAGCATTTGCGCATAGTAGAAACCACTTCTTGGATGGCTGAGGTGGGAATCGAACCCACCTCATCACAGTTTTGCCTCGAGAGGCTGTGTAATCCCTGTTCCATCCCTGCATTTATTGGTAGAGTCGAGGATTGAACTCGAACCTCTGGGGAGACAGCTAAGTATGCCAGTCACTAAACCACGAGGTGGTATGGTGATTGTTGCAGTTCCTTTAATGACGGCACAGAAGTTGAAGAAGACTTAAAATGCATATCATTATTAACAGGGACGTATACATTATAGAGTTTTATTTTTTAGTTGGGAGAAGCCCATACGGGGGTTTGGGGGCATGGATTAGCTCCCAAATGAAAGGGGGTCTGGTTTACCTCCCCGAGAAACTTATGTTTAATTTGGTACAAGGTAATTTGGCATCACTTTTTCAACCAATTTGTTGTGATTTTTACGTTTGTTAATGTCAAACACAAGTAAGAAAAATGTTATATTATTTTTTTATTAATACAGTCATCCTGCACACTTTGTAGTATTTATATAGAAAGAATAAACATTACTGTTGTGATTCGGGGCACATGACCTCGCCGTTCCGCTTCTTAAAACCTCAAAATCTAACTGTTTTGTTTTACAACTTTATGCTATAATGTAAAGTCAAGGTTTCTTGAAGCATTACCAAATTGGTTTATAACTTTATCAGAGTTTTGTACGTCTCTGTGAATAGATAACAATGCTAGACCGTTGAGTCTGTTTTCAGAAGTATATTTTCAACCTACTCTTAAACTCGGAAAACTCCGTTCAGCGGTAGCTACAGAGACCGGCAAAACTGCCAAAGGTTTGATAACGGTATACAAGTTAGGGGGGAAAAACTTTTCTCACACGCTTCAAGGGCACTTTTGGTAGGTTCTTAAGAGCGAAGGCACTGGAGAGTAACAAGAGATTGTATTATTAGGCCTATTCATAAGATTAGAGCAAATTGATTGTCACACCGTTAACATTGCGCTACCGTCGCCTCGCTTTACAACAATGCCATATGTCGCTTAGTAACAATACTACATGATAAGTATATTCTTTTTTAATGATTTAACGCATAATAGTGCATTATGCAACGAGCGAAGCGAGTTTTATAATTTCCATACGTCTGTCTTAATTACCATTATAGGCGAGTTACATACGACTGTTAATGTTCGACGATAATTATAACTTTATTATATGTTTTAACATAAATATTCATAAATATCTGTGGGATTCAGTAACTTCAGTTAGTGAACAGAGAACGCTGGGTGGTTTGCTGACTGAACAGAGCACATGCGTGGGTCAAATAATTTCGAAAGCAGAGACCATTTACTGTGCTTGGCAATGCTATTGTTTACAGCCTGCATGATGTCTAGTGCCCATCAGAACTAGCATTCACTAATATTGTCACCGAAGTTGTTTGAAAGCAATGCGCTGTGTAGAAATTGGTGTTGGGGATATTAAGGTACAGTGCTATTTCTTGTCTCATATTCGCCAGTTTATTTACGCGAACATATGGGACGGTGCACTTTACATGTCGGTAATTTACATAGAAGGATGCTGTGTTGCTAACTTCTGGACGTAGATTCATAAATTTCTTGCATATGTCATAGTATTTTCTTGTTACCGTAAAAGTTTATGCTGATTTTGTCTTTGTGTTTGGGATTGTAACTACAATGGTTGATCCGATATCCAATTTGAACTTTCAAATCATGTAATTCATGTCCGACATGTTGGATTTTGAGCGCATGCGCGAAGCTATCCTTACCTAATTGGTCAATGAATGAGATCTGATTGGCTGGAGAAACTGTTTCATAATGAAGAATAGTACTATAATGACCCTCATTATGATACAGTTTTCTGACATGTAATATTTACATTTCGACATCGTCGAACATAAACAAATATTTTATGTGAAACATTTCTTTTGTTGGGGGGGGGAGGCCTCCCCCCTCTTATATATACCCCTGATTATTAATGTATTAGTATAAGTGTTTTACAAATGAAAGGTACACAAAGATGGCAACATTGCAAATAGTGATACAGCATGGCTTGCTATGTGTTGTAACAGCAAGGAATGTGGTCAGTGTGCGTCAAATGTCCCCTGAGTAGAAGCGATAGTTGTTGTTAGTAGTCTGTCTCGTTGAGTAGTGGCTACCATTCTTGGTTGTCACGGCGATTCCCGACTCTGTCAAGAAATTAAATTCTGCTCTGAGGGCTGGAACGGAGTAGGCCTACACTCAACCTCGTGAGGCAAAACTGAGAGGAGATTTTTTTTTTTTTTCGTATGACCTCCTGAGAGGCCGAGTGCAGGTCTTTCTAGTCGACGCCCGTGGGCGACCTGCGCGTCGGGATGAGAGATGGAATGGATGAAGGCGAATGGGCAAGGATTTGGAAGGAAGCGGCCGTGGCCTGTCAGAAGGTACCGTCCCAGCATTTTCCTGGTGTTGAAAATGGGAAACCACGGAAAACCGTTTCAAGGACGGCCAACGGTGGGGCTCGAACCCACGCGTCTACCGAGTCAGCAGAGAGCTTGGCCCCGTGACCTAACACTGCGCTTTAGCCAGCGTAGCCAGTACTGTCGGTTGAGAGGAGATGAATTCGATTAATACCTCAGTCATCCTGGAAGTGGTTTCCCGTGGTTTCATACTTCTACTCCAAGCAAATAGGATGGTACCTAACCTAAGACCACCGCCGCCATCTCAATTATAAGTACGCACACTAGAAAAAACATCACAGTGACACAGGTTATCAGTGAACTTCTACACACTCTAAAGATCTCAAGTACATGGGGCTACAGGACTACCATGTCACAAAGCCCCTAAACAATCAACAACAACAACAACAACTGTTGCTGTTTGTTAATTCATTTTAGGGACTTGGGACATCGTGGTCAGCAGCCCCGTGTAGTTGGGTGTGTTTAACTTGTATGATAACCTGTATTTATGTGATTATTGTAGTAGTGTGTGTATTAGGGACAGGGATGAAGTAGGTGCTCCGGGACTGGAAGTAAGGTACTATCCCAGCATTTGCCTGGAAGGAATGTGGAAATAATCAGGGGGAAAACCACACTCAGAATAGCCATTGTCAGTGCCGGGATTTGAACCTGTGATCTCCGGAATTGCTGCAGCTGCCCTCACGGCCGTGGTGCACGATTAAACGAGAACAGCTACGCCTCGGGGCAGGAGATAGTTGAAACAACAGTGGTGTAGTGGTGTATAACGGCTGCTGCTGCCCTCCAGGCCGGGGTTCAAATCCCGGTGAAAACGAGTTGGAATTTTCACCTGAAAAATCACGTGGCATCACGTGACCGGTCAACACCCAAATGAGCCAGGCTGGGTCCAGTGACCCCAAATAAATTGGGATATGCCGCAGATATGCGAGAAACCTATTACATCACTCACTTCAAGCGGTCATTACTCGTGAACAGATTAAATTATTCAAACGTTCAAGCTACCGATAGTGAGTTGTTATCTCTAGGGCCTCGTCTTGAAGCATGTTGACTATGTCCACCCCACAGCGTAGCCGTGCGCGAAAGTCACTCACCGTGACTTTTAAGTGGAGCTGAATGTCTGGAGAGCAAGGGTTCGAATCCCAAAGAGTACCACAACCATCCTGAGTGTGTGTCTTTACAGATTTTTTAGCCCTAGAGTGAGAGTTGGAACAGTTTACTCAGCCTCGTGAGGATAACTGAAAATAGATGTGTCCGAATGCCACGTCAATTGTATAAATGATTTGCAGCGTTTTTCCACTTTATATTCACGCGCATACTTGAACAGTGCCTAACTTAAAAGCATGGCCAACTTCTTCTTAGTGGTACCCTAATAAGACAGTACACACCACAACAACACTGGTTGCTAGACAAATTTGCCACACCCAGTTGTCCCGAATAGCTCAACGAAATAATAATAATACCGTAATAATAATAATAATAATAATAATAATAATAATAATGACAATGCTATGGGTTTAAGGTCCCTTTAAATGCTGTGGATTTTGAAATGCAGGGTTGCCGAAACATTTCCTAGGAGGGGATTTTAAACGTTCCAGTTAATCAAGCACCCTTAAATGACATCGGATTGAACCAGGATCGAAACCGTAATATTGGAATTTTAAGACTGCCGCTGATCCAACTGTGCCACTCAAAACGATCAAAATTGAAACAAAGCTATTACTTCATAGTCTGCATCTTGCCAATATCGAAGGTTAGTTTTTCCTGTTTACTAATACTGTCTGGGTATCTCTAGGTTTGGGTGTCTTTATTTGAATATAAGACTGCCTAGTTCTTTACTGCCGGCCCCGTGGTGTTGATGTAGCGCGCCTGCCTCTCATCCGGAGGCCCCGGGTTCGATCCCCGGCTCCGTCAGGGATTTTAAAACTGACGTGAGGGTTCGAACGGGGTGCACTCACCCTCGTGAGGACAATTTAGTAGCTGTCTGACAGTGAGACAGCGCCCCGATCACGAATACCAAGATTAACGGCCGAGGGGACCCGACGCGCCGATCACGCGTCACCCCAATATCTGCAGGCCAAATGGCTGGGCAGCGGTCGCTTGGTCGGCCTTAGCCCGTCATGGGCTGTATAGTGCCAGGGGTTGGTTTTTTTTTAGTTCTTTACTGAGGAAATTTTACCTCGAACCAAATACCTTTTTCTCTCAGTGTGGTCATCATGGTGTTGGAGTAGGTATAATAGATTTTTGCCCTTATAGTTTGAGTTCATTTCAGCCTCTGTCATGAAAATATTAATTCTGGCATGAAGGCTGGAACAGGGTAAACTCAGACTCAACTTAGAAGAGAGATAAGTTCAAATCACATATTAGTCACTGTAAAGGTTCTTTTTCGATGTTTCCTGACTTTAAATCCATCCAAACAATGGTATGCTAATGCAATACCACAGTTGCCTCCTTCCAACGTCTGGTCCCAATTGCAACAAGCATTCACACCAGCATAGACACACAAAATTATAATGTCCACCTCCTGGTGTAGTGGCTAGCATTCTTGGCTGTCGCCCCTCAGGCCTGGGCTCGATTCCCAGCTTTGCCAAGAAATTTAATTCTAGTCTGAGGGCTGGAACGGGGAACACTCAGCCTCGTGAGGTAAAACTGAGAGGAGGTGGGTTTGATTCCCACCTCAGCCATCCCGGAAGCGATTTTCCGTCATTTCCCACTTCATCTCATCGAAAATGCCGGGATGGTTCCTAACGTAAGGCCACGGTCGACTCCTTCCCAATCCTCATGTTAATTACAAATACACACACTACTATAGCTATCACATTAACACTGGTTATCAGACAAATTCTATAAACACTCAAGTACACGGGGCTAAATGACTATGATGTTCAAGCTCCTAAAGTTAAACAAGTTATGAGAAAAGTAACGTTGACATGAAAATAAACAGTGCTGACATCCATGACGTCCCAAGGTTCCAACTGCAGAAACAACATTAGTATCTGCTGACCCTGGAACAGCGTGCAGGATGCAATGTTCTCTCTTGCCGCACGCGACTACTTCTGGGAATGCTGCAGTTGTTAACAGTTATTAACAGTGCACTTTGAATGCTCAAGTCCTTCGGCAAGGTCTGTGAGATTCAGTGCATGAAGGCTCCACACCTCAAGGAACGACACCGCCGAGAGCTAAACTCGAAGACTGTTGAGTCGAGGACAAAGTGAGAGGCTGGATGATGAAGATATAAATTTAACTCGTTCACGTCAAGGTCCTTCACATTTGCACGTTTCTGTTGTGGCCATCACCATGGCGAGTATGCGCTACGCAGTAGCACGGTCTTTTCTTGCTCATAACTGCGTGTTTCCTCGGACGTGAGAGTTTTTAACCTCATTTTTCAACTTCACAGTGGTAGGAAGTCTATTGACCAGAAAAAAAAAACTTTCTGTGCTTTTCTCAATTAATTGGGACCGCCGGAGCCAACCAGGCTTATTTTGGATTAGGCCGGGAATTTAAGGCCGGATGCCCTTCCAGACGCCACGTGATTTTTCAGGTGAAAATTCCACCCCGCTGTCATCGGGATTCAAACCCCGGCCGTCCGGGTGAAAAACGAGCAGCTAAGCCACTGCGCCATCACGCTCCCAGGAAATTGACAAACTGACATTTTCTCAACCTATCCCGAAATAATTGGGGGACCTACGAGAAGGAGAGGCAAAGAGGACAGCTACCCCGGGGTCCGGACTCGGTGACGAGCCCGTGACGATAAAAAGGTTAGAATGCAAAACTACAATCAGACCAATTTTTAAACAACGTTGGTTGTGAACAATCATTGAGATTTTAATTTCTCTTCCGTGGAAATAGCAAAGTTGCCCAAGTTGTGAATTTAATTTAGAACGTTTGAAAGTTTCAGATCCCTTTATATGGCGGAAAGGTTCTAATTCAATCTCTGAAAAATTCAACTATTTACTTCATGCATTTCTTAATGAGCTCCGGAATGCCCAAAATCTTCAAAAGTTTCATTTTTTTTGCACCCCATTAGGCCTAATCTTCGGACCATCAGCTTTCCAACGGTACATAGACTATATTTGTTTCACATCTCATTCCTGATGCTACTTTCTTTAGACTGTCCCACAATCGTGCGTTCTATTATTAAACCCACCAAAGTACATTTGTATTTTTATTTCTATTAGACGATAGATTCAAAAGAACTTCTAAGAAAAAGACTGTGCAAGAAACAAGGGCAGAGGGACATAGAACAACAGCAAAATGGATGCTAGTAATAGCATATTCTACAAGCTGGAAACGTCTTTGATTCCAATCTCTCGCTAAAATGTTCTTTCTAGATAGGCTATAAAATTTTCCTTTTTTACGAAACTTTTCAACATGAAAATCCACAGCCTGTTTCCAGTCTACCGACCGGGTCATGAATGGAATGAATGAAGCCCCCATCTAGCGGCGAGGATATGAACTGTGCTGGCTGCCGTAGCCTGTCGCACTCCTCTGGGACAATGATTAAATGAATGACAGATGAAATAAAATGAAAGTGGAGAGTGTTGCTGGAATGAAATATAGACTGTGAAAACCGGTGTACCCGGAGAAAAACCTGTCTGCCTCCGCTTTGTCCGGCAAAAATCTCACATGGCGTGACCGGGATTTGAACCACGGACCCCAGCGTTGAGAGGCCGGCGTGCTGCCGCCTAAGCCACGGAGACTTTTAAACTTTTCAACATACAAAGCAGAATTTTTTAAATGTAAATCCTCTTTGGACGTGTTATATTTTGACATGTCCGTGTTTCAAAATTTACTTTAGATTACGTTTTCCAGATGAAAATGTTCATTTAAGTCCTGTTAAAATTATGCAATCTTATAAAGATTCATGACAATTCAAAAAAATCTTTCAAAAATCATGTGTCAAAGTGAGAAGAGAGTCTTGAAGAACATCCCTGAGAAAATTCGATTTGTTCCTAATAATAAAAAGGAAGCTTGTAGGTTAACGTGAGCGTTAATCTTGAGATCATGAGCCACGGGACCTCCTTCTTACGTGGAATCCGAACCACAGGACGTGGCATTTCACTTCGAAAAGGTTCCTAATAATAGTGTCAGAGAAAATGTAAATAAAAAAATTACAGTCAGTCTGAAAGACTATACGTATATCATTTCAAATGGCGCATGCTACAAATGCTACACATGTTAGAAAGGCTCAGGAGGGATTCCCGGTCAATGCATGTGAGATTTTCGAAGTGAAATGCCATGTCCTGTGGTTCGGATTCCACGTAAAAAGGAGGTCCCGTGGCTCATGATCTCAAGATTAACGGTCACGTTAAACTACAAGCTTCCTTCCTTTTTTCTTTCAGCAGACTCCATTACCAATTAACTTAGGCTTCCCGCACGGGCATCTCTAAGGGTCACCCTGTATTTGAGTCTGACATCTTTCACAACTCTTTAAGAGTCACCCATTATTTGAATCTGATATCTCGCAAACCTCTTTAAGGGTCACCCTGTATTTGAATTGAATCTAACATACTGTACACCTCGTTAAGTGTGACCCTGTAATTTGCTCTGACATCCTGCACACCTCTTTAGGAGGCACCCTGTATTCTTATCTGGCATCTTGTATATCTCTTTAGATGTCACTCTGTATTCTTGTGTGACATCTTGTACACCTCTTTAGGAGTCACCCTGTATTCTTGTCTGACATCTTGTGCACCTCTTTAGGAGTCACCCTGTATTCTTCTCTGCCATCTTGTACACATCTTTAAGAGTCACCTTGTATTCTTATCTGGCATCTTGTATATCTCTTTAGGAGTCACCCTGTATTCTTGTGTGACATCTTGTACACCTCTTTAGGAGTCACCCTGTAATCTTGTCTGACATCTTGTGCACCTCTTTAGGGTTCACCCTGTATTCTTCTCTGCCATCTTGTACACCGCATTAAGAGTCACCTTATATTCTTATCTGGCATCTTGTATATCTCTTTAGGAGTCACCCTGTATTCTTATCTGGCATCTTGTACTGTATTTTGCTCTGACATCCTGCACACCTCTTTAGGAGGCACCCTGTATTCTTGTCTGACATCTTGTGCACCTCTTAAGAGTCACCCTGTATTCTTCTCTGCCATTTTGTACACCTCTTCAAGAGTCACCTTGTATTCTTATCTGGCATCTTGTATATCTCTTTAGGAGTCGCCCTGTATTGTTATCTGGCATCTTGTACTGTATTTTGCTCTGACATCCTGCACACCTCTTCAAGAGTCACCTTGTATTCTTATCTGGCATCTTGTATATCTCTTTAGGAGTCACCATGTATTCTTGTCTGACATCTTGTATATCTCTTTAGGAGTCACCCTGTATTCTTCTCTGCCATTTTGTTCACCTCTTCAAGAGTCACCTTGTATTCTTATCTGGCATCCTGCACACCTCTTTAGGAGTCACCCTGTATTGTTATCTGGCATCTTGTACTGTATTTTGCTCTGACATCCTGCACACCTCTTTAGGAGTCACCCTGTATTCTTATATGGCATCTTGTATATCTCTTTAGAAGTCACCTTGTATTCTTGTGTTCGCTTCGCTCAAAGCCCCCAGGTCGCTCGACGCCTCAGGACTCTTTCAGCAGACTCCAATAACCATTAGCTTCTGCTTCCCGCATGGCTGCATGAAGTCACTTCCCGCGCGGCTGCATGACGTCACTTCTGTCTCTGTCTCCGTCTCCGTAAAGCATAACGTTGGTCCCAAGCATAACGACGAAGTCGACAAGATCATTTGAAATGATAAAAGTTGAAACTTCACTTCTTCACTTCTTTTATTTAATGCTTAGCGTTTCCTTCTTTGTAGATGGAACTACTTATAAGTCATCCTTCTTTCCCCTAACAATTATTACAAGGTTGGTGACAGAGTTGCACCTTGGCCTGGGAGAAGGAGATCTCAGTGTGCTCATGTGGTCAACTATTATTATTCTTATTATTATTATTTGGCTCTTAACTTTAAGTTGCGAGTATGGTGCCCAACAAACACCTTAATTAATTGTTATACCAGCTTTAAACATATTACATTTGGTCGCCCAAGTAGAGCGAATACCAAACCTATTACATTTGTCGCCCAGCAGTGTGGCAGATTGGTTATCAAATAGGGGTGATATTAAATGTATTTTTTATTTATTTAGTCAAGTGAACCTCTAGGTTGGTGGTTCCCATGGACTCAGCGAGGGAACTCACCACTAACGCCTCTATGGGTAGTGTCCTGGAACCTCTGGTCGGGATGGATACAACTGGGGAGGTGTGATCAGCACTTCGCCCTGGCGGCCGCACCTGCAAAGCGAACAGGGGACTCATGAGGGATAGGAAGAGATGGAAGAATGGGATGGATAGGCGAGGAAGAGGGAAGGAGGCGGCCGTGGCCTTACAGGAGGCACCATCCCGGCATTTGCCCGAAGACGAAGTGGGAAACCACTGAAAACCACTTTGAGGATGGCTGAGGTGGGAATCGAACCCCCTCTACTCATTTGGACCACCCGAGGCTGAGTAGACCCCGTTCCAGTCCTCATACCACTTTTCAAATTTCGTGGCAGAGCCGGGAATCGAACCCACAACCTCCGGGGCGGCAGCTAACCATGCTGACCGCTACACTACGGAGGCGACAAAATGTATTACAGAACACAAATTAGACAGGCCCAGAAGTCCTCGTCTCGACGGCCGTGGTCACTTGAGCACACCTGGACCATACTAAATTAAACAAGTAGTTCCGTGAAGAACTAAATAGCCTATTTTCATATATCCCACTGGTCTTTTCCGTTAAAACTCCCCTGCCTATTACAAGGATTTTCCGAGGAACAGCTATATGCATATTTAAATTTCGCAAGGCCAGCACATTAGATTTGTGTTTCATCAGGTTATTGAAAAGCCCATAGGTGAACTTGCGTTAATAGCCTCTATCAACATATAAAATTTCAGTTTGATTGCTGTAATAGATTCGGAGATATTGAGAACCGTCGAAATATTTCGGATTTTCGCCATGTTGGATTGATCTATATGTAGGCCATAGAGTTATGTACCATTAGATGAAGAATATTTCATAGGTTCAATATTCAAACGTTTACTTCAATCGCATGGTTAGGTACCAAAAAAATACAGTAATTGCACAGCCACCATCTTGTTGATATGAAAAAAAATTGAATTGAATCAGATGCCAGTAGATTAAATCTTGTATAAACATTTATCCTACGAAGGATCACTGCGCTCGGTTGATAAAATCTCGAGAAAATGCCTTTTAAATATTTTAAATTCGCTTGGCCACCATGTTGGTTATTTAATTATCATGTTTTTAAGCATAATATAGCTGTATTTAACTGAGTGTTTTGAATCACCATACAAACTTCAGGGTGATATCAGTAAACGTTTCGGAGATATAGAATGACGGTGAAACATTTCGCACAGCAACCATGTTGGATTGGTGTGACGTATTAGAATTTGAAGGACAAAATCGGGGTTGGACAAAATAGTACTATGTCCTTAACGAATTTCATTGAGGTCGCTCCAGCAGTTTAGATTTTATTAGGGGGTGACACACACACATACACACACACACAGACGCACACGCACATGAACAAAAGGTGATCTCATAAGCCTAGTTTTCCATAAATGGAAGTAGGCTAAAAAAAATAATAGAATTCAGCCGAATAAAATGAGAAAGCCCTATTGACGTCAAATTGGCAAGTGAAAAGCTAAAGAAAGTAGGCGACTTCTGCTACTTAGGAAGCTGGAGCAATTGGGAAGGCCCAATCACTTCCAGAGAGAAGATGATGTAGGAAAATTGAAAGAGATATAGGAGAGAAAGTAGAACAAATAGGTACAGGGCATGGACCCAATTTTTATTGAAAATCACAATAAATAATTTAGCACAAAAATTTGATAATTATAATACAAAATAGTGAAAGGAGGGGTGCTATTTATAGCAGTGATATTAATGAAGGATTTGGAAATAATTAAAGTAAGTTGTGTAAAATTAGGAGACCTTCGTATACAGTTACAAGCTAAACAAAAGGTAAAATGCAACGTTTGTTTTAATACGCAAAACAAGTGCTTCACTACAAAAATGAGGTTACTGTTGTACCTAATATTTAAGCAAAATTGCATATAAGAAAAATTCTAATAAAATAAGTTAAGAAGGCTTCAAAACCTTGACTAGATTTAATCAAGAAACAATAAAGAGATTGAATGTGAGTGAGAACCGGCAGAAAATTGCCTGAGCTAGATTCCGCATGAAATGGACAAGGCAATAGCATTAGCTAGAAAAATGAATTTAAAAATAATTTTGATGAGAACCATGAGCTTAACCACAAGGTTCAAAATTGAATAAATGTTCTTGTTAGGGCACAACAATAACAAATATACAAGTATATGTGGCGTATCAAGAAATTGGTTTATAATAAAGTTTGACCATGACGAATAAAATACATAGTGTTATCACTGATCGAGTTCAAGCGCACCCCGCTGTTGGTTAGCGCTAGCGGCGCAGACCCCCAACGCTACACAGTCAGCCGCAGTCAGCTGTTCAAATATGGGATACGCGCTGGGCTCTCATATAAATCAAAGGGATGTAGCGAGTACAGTACATGTTGGAATGGACAGCCCTGACCGCCCAAGGACTCAAGGCCGAAGGAAAGGAGCCGCACGCTCCAGTCAGTATATACGCCCCGCCTCGCTATAGTCTGATTTACAAAAGATGCTCGGTGAAAGCTGTCATACGCTTGATGGGTGAGGTGAGGAGTGGAGACGAGAGGGGTAACGGTCTCCATGGCAACAGTGAGCAATGTTGCAATTTATGCCGACACAGCAGTAAGCACATGGTTTGACTCAGTGTGTCTTCACTAGTCACGGTCATTAGAGCGCCGGGCAGGGGGGCTAACTTTCACAGTATTTGTGTCTTCCTGCAAGCCTCTTGGAATGTTATGAGTCATGATCTGCCTCAGTGGCAACGCAGCATTTCCCCACGTGCTAACTTTGACAGCTGTCAGAGAGCTTTATTGGTAATTCAGACTATACTACTCCCAGTGCTACAGGGATGTCCAGGTCTTCCAGACGTCATGATGCGTACCAGGATGTCTGGTACGATTTCAGAGCCTTACAGTTCAATCTGGCAGCTGATTTATCCGCACGTTGTCCTCTTATAGTACAATGATTGCGTCCACAAAGTTTCAAGATAGGTTTCGACCTGTCTTACCTGAGTCTTCACTTGTAAAATACCTAAAAGATTAAGAATGATCATGCACTCTAGGGCGCAGCAGTATTCAGTATACAAAGCTGAAATACATGAAGAGATAAGAGTGAGCTTGTAAGCATTGGTGATAGTAAAATAACATGCTTAAAAGCGTTAAATGCTCCAACATATTCCAAGTTGGACAAAGAGAGGTGGTTTTACAAAATACCACCAAAAAGTGAGTTTAAACAGGGTTACTGTTTGATGAGAAATTTGCAAGAATTGTGAAGCCTATTATAGAAAGAACTTCAAAATTACAACAAAATAAAAAGGATTACAAAGATTATCTACTACTGATTCATTAACCGGTCAATGGTTGAGAAGGGCAGTAAGGAAACGTGAGGATCAATTTCACTGCTAAAGTCTGTATGTTAATTGCGCACGTATATACGAGGGCTGCTTTTTAAGTAAGGGCCCTTCTATTTTAAAAGCCCACAGTTAGTGCGCACGCCGCAACAAGCGTGCGCGCTACATCCCGGCATCCTTTGCGAACAAGCAGGCGTCAGTTGCAGCTGTGTAGCTAACCTGTACGCTGAACTGTGCATCTTTATAATGTTCAAGATTATTGATTCACCCGCCACGTGTGAGGTACGATCTGTGTTACCATTTTTGAGTGCAAGAAACAAGTCAGCTTTGTGAGGTGTATGGTGATAATGCAATGAACATTTTCACGGCCATTTTTGAACTCGCGTACCCATTTTCGCCCATTACCGTCACAGCGCAAGATCATGGCAAGACCTCACACTGCTGCCCGGACTCGGGAACTGATTGACTCTTTTGGGTGGGAAGTTTTGGATCACCCACCGTAAAGCCCTTCGTCATCTTGGTGGGAAGCGCTTCGCCGACGATGAAGAAGTGAAAACAGCCGTGAATTCTTTTTTGTCAGAGCAGGCGGCAAACTTTTAGGCAGAGGGATTTCAGAACTTAGTTTAAGGTATGACAAGTGCCTAAATAAACAAGGCAACTATGTAAAAAATAGAGGAAGGTATGTAAAACCTAAAAATAAATGTGGTTTCAAAATAAAATGTTCGGTTATTTTAAAAACAAAAAACGGCCCTTACTTAAAAAACGGCCCTCGTACACGCTTTATGCCCAATATGATTAGGAGGGAAAACTATATTTATTATAGTCTGACTCGTTGCCTAGTGGCTAGTACTCTTGGCTGTCACCACGGAGGCCCGGCTGTGGCAAGAAATTTAATTCTGGTCTGAGAGCTGGAACGGGGTACACTCAGCCTCGTGAGGCAAAACTGAGAAAAGGCGGGTTCGATTCTCAGCTCAGCCATCCTAGGGTTGATTTTCCGTGGTTTCTCACTTCTACTCTAGGCGAATGCCGGGATGAATCTTGAATTAAGGCCACGGCCGCCTCCTTCCGAATCCTCAACTGAATATACCAATACACACACTACAGTATTACAGCCATCACAATTACACAGGTTATCCGGCAAACCACACACACCCAAGTACACGGGGCAACATGACCACGATGTCGCAAAGTCCCTCAACGAAACATCAACAACAACATGTATTAATTATAATCTACGTACTATTACGAAAAGAACATTTACGGATAACGGGTGAAAATTACCGAATAATATTAATACATGTAATTTTTGTTAGGAATGGTGTGTTGTAGTTACCCCACCTAATCAATCAAGGAAAAAGCGTGTTGACCTACTGAAAAGTAAAGACTGACAGTGTGTACAGGCAGCACTGAGAAAGTGGCTTCCAAACTTTACATACCTACTGTCGACCAAAATATTATGTGCACTCGAGTTTTAAGGTTGTTTGTGAAGTAACCAATAGACCTACATAAAATCCAATAACATTATCATTTTTGTCGTTTATTTTACGTTAGTTCATGTAGGTTTGGAATTTTTAATTTATATTTTAATATTTTTTATCACAGTTGGAACACAAAATGTGCCCGTTTTTAAGCGTGTTTCAACCATGCGTCACATTTAAGAATTATTATCTCACAAACCCGTCATCAGATCGAATCCAAATTTTAACACAATATACATTGGAATGATTCATAACAGATTTATTAATTTCAAAATTTTGTGTGTCCAAGAAACAAAGTTGTTATCAGTTTTGTAAGGTAACTTTTTCTCGGCTCGGGGTAGGTGGAAAATGTAGTTCTTGGTCGCGTTGTAATCCTTATACATCAAAAAGGTATGCTGTATGACTGTGAATTACGTAAATTAATTCACTTATTTTATATAGGTTTGTATTTGTACGAGGAAATAAGACATGGTTCACCAGCTGGCCGCTCCGGGCAATGCTGTACAGCGTTGTTGAGATGAAGCCCATCATTTTCTAGCGAGGCGCGCCATGACGCGTGATGGGTTCCATCTTGGCAACTCTGTTGGTTACTTCACAAACAACCTTCAAACTCTAGTGTACATAATATTTTGGTCGACAGTAGTTAGATTCGTATTCTAATACCTTCATACCTAACGTGCATTCAGAAAAGTCCATATACGCATGAAACCTCGATCTTGATAATATTAATACCCCATAACGAGTTACCAGTAGCCGTCAGGTCATGGCCACGTGGAGGCCATGGGGGTGGTGCTGGAGACGTTGGGGACGCACGTCCAGGAAGTTCCTCATTTAACAAAACACGAACGGTATAAGTGGGCCGTTCCTTCTTGACCGGTACATGTTACGTGCGCAGTGGTGTCTTCACGCAGTGAGCCTTCATACCTTTGTGATCAATGCAAATAAAGTGTGCAATATGTCCTCGGCAGCGCATGTGCATATTCAGTGGTCTCGGAGTTCTACTCGGGCTTTAAGAAGACTTTTCACGCGCTTACGACCAGCCACGAATGACTGTCCCATCTATAAGAGCGAAGTTTGCAGAAGCTCCGGCTTGCTGTATCCACTACTGTTGTTGTTGTTGATTTATTTACGAACTTGGCTACATCGTGGTCATGTAGCCCCGAGTACTTGGGTCTGTGTGGAATTTGTTTTATAGACTGTCTTAATGTGATGACTGCATTAATGTGTGTACAGTATTTGTAAGTGAGGATAGGGAAGGAGACGGCAGTGGCCTTAAGTTCGGGACCATCCCTGCATCCCATCCCTGGAGTAGAAGTGGAAAACCATGGAAAACCACTTATAGGATGGCTGAGGTGGGAATCGAACTGACCTCTTCTCAGTTTTGCCTCACGAGGCTGAGTTTTCCCGGTGCAGCCCTCAGACCAGAATTAAATTCCTTTTGAGAGCCAGGAATCGAACCCGGACCTCAGTAATGACAGCCAAGCGTGCTAGCCGTTACATAACGAGGTGATCCTGTATCCAATGCTCTTCCAGTTAGGGGATGAGTCAAGTTGAGAGCATTTGTGAACATAATACAGCACCCACTCGCCCATACAAAAGTCAATACGGTCCGAAGACATGTTGCGATATCATTCCCGCCCATATCATAAGTTGCGATAGGTTGTGTTAAATTTCTCAAGTGGAATGTGGATAGTTCTTGGTTAGAAAATAATACATTTTTCTTTCGGGTGCTGCGTTATACGGATCACTGCGAACATTACCTTGGACCTTGATATGCCGATTTAAATTCCGACATCAGATTCAAGACACTTGTCCATATCTGCGTCGGACAGCTCATTGGTGAGTGTTGGATGGTAGGCCTTACTTTCAATTCCTTCTTCATGTAATCGAAGAGCGTCGATAGTGGGAAGTCAAGCTTAACGGCCCGTTTGCGTATGGATTCTACAACGAAGCGCTGGACTGACGCCGTAAATTCTGAATATGCCTCCTGGCACGTTCCTTCTTCCACATCTCGGTCGATGGTTGCCATGTCCTGTCATGAACACCTTTCTGTCCCAGGAAATCATAGTCATTTTCGTCTGTGAAGGTTCATTAAACCTTTCCCTAAAATGATCTCGTATGATGCTAATTGTCGTTACTGGGTGTAGAGATCACTTCATTAATGTACTGTGGGTACTAATAGGCAGTAGTTCCACTACAAAAAATAAGGTATTTGACCCTGGTGAGACCAATCTTGAAATACGGCTCAGCGGTTTGGGGCCCATATAAGGTAGGGCTCATCAATGAGCTGGAGATGGCACAAAGGAAGGCCGCTAGGTTTGTGCTCAACGATTTTAATCCTGGAAGTAGCGAACTCGAATGATGGAAAAACTAGGGTGAAAATCTCTGGAAGATTGAAGGACATAATTTAGACTATACGCTATGTTTAACACTTACACTAATCGGCCAGCATTGGGAGAACTAAGCAAATGTCTGGGAAATCCTACCTACCTGAACGGGGCAGATCATCCGCATACAGTTAAGGGCCGACCGCAGCGCACATATTATAGGAAATATTATCTCATTAATCGTGGAATTCTTAATTGGAATTCATTACCTGCCACAGTCTTAGAGCCTTTCTCCAAATATATTGATGTGTTTAAAAAAATACTGATTTTTTTTGTAAATATTCCAATGTTATTACTATAGTTCCCAAATCGCGACTTTTGTACAGGGTCATTATCTATGTGCGCCCCGATAAACACGGCAAGCTAAGCCGGCTGTGACTGATGCAGATCGAGGGCGCGCGTACCCGGTTCAGCCGGTGATTGGCGCGCATTTTTACACTTTTACCAAACATGTTCAATAATGTGTACTTACAGTTCTCATAGGCGATGCTGAAATTGTCCTCCCACTCATTTAACACACACCTGACATCTTCTGATTAAAGAATGCCTGTCAACTCTTTTATTATTTACGGAGCCTGTTTCCTTGAATCGTTTAGCGAGTTTCCAAATTGTACTGGCATTAGGCACAGGTCTTCATGGAAACTTGATTAGAAATTTTCGTCTCACTTCAGAACAAGATTTTCTGCTTTTCATATACGAATTATGGATATACACACGTTCGCGCAATGTGAATTGGTGTCTAGGCATGACCAACAATCACAGTAATCACAATACTCACTAAACGTGCAACACTAATGCCTAAGATTTGCAGACACACGTCCATATGAATGACAAAACACGTGTGAACTAACGATATGAGTCAGCGGAGCGCACCTACCACCGGCAGAACCGCGTACGCGCGCCGCGATCTGCGTCAGTCACCGCCGGCTTAGCTTGCCGTGTTTATCGGGGTGAACATAGATAATGACACATTAAGTGTGTTTGATATTTTTGTTGGTAAATTTCTGTAATTGTACAATTTGCCACCGGGGAATTATCCCCATTTGCAAATCAAGTAAATGAAAGAATGAATGAATGAGTGAGAACACTCGAATAACCTCTCTTCAATAGAAAACGAACGAATAGAAATACCCGTGACCAGTGCAACAACAACGTCAGCCACATTGTTTACGTTTCAATTCATGATGTGCTACTTCTCATATGAGACATCTGCATAATTTCCCTCCAGAGGAGGGAGTACACTCCGTTGCAGCCTTCATATCAATCGTTGCTGGATTCTGAAATGAATCCAGTATCTTTTGTATTTTTGACAATTTGCATTAAATGCTTTCACTTGAAAGGGATATTCGATGACATATGTATTACGTACCAACGTAACACCGCTATCCGTTTTCTACCTCCATTCCAGACCGCTTCCTACCCAAATTCTAGCCACAATTACAAATACACATAGTAGTTCAGCCATGGCAATAACACTGGTTATCAGACAGACTCTACACACATCCATGCGCTCGAGGCTACATAACCACGGTGTAACAAAGCCCCAAAAGAACGAACAGCAACATCGTGTTAGCTCATTAGAGACCACTTTGTGGTGTAGCGGCTGGCATTCGTGGCTGTCATCCTGGAGGTCATGGTTTGATTCCCGACTCTGTCAACACATTTAATTCCAGTCTGAGGGCTGCAATATGGTACATTCAGCCTCGTGAGCCAAAACTAAGTTCAATTCCCACCTCATCCATCATGGAAGGAATATCCCTTGTTTTCCCCATGTCCACTCAAGACAAATGCCGGAATGGTCCTTAACTTAAGGCCACAACTCTCTCGTTCCCAATCCTCAGGTGATTTACAAATACACACTCCTACAGTCATCACAGTGACACAGGACATCAGGCAAATTCTACACACACCCAAGTACATGGGGCTAAGTAACCGTGATGTCCAAGCCCCTCAAATGGAACTACAACAACACAGCTCATGAGAGGAACGATTTCGCATCATCATTTCCACAAAAGTTAGTATTTTTTAATCTCTTATTTTTTTTCAGGATTAGGGAATAACCCATCTCATTTGGGTACAATCGTGTTGACCGACTGAAAAGCATCAAACATTCGTTTACTAAGGCAACACTGAAAATGGCTTCAAACACCATAACCATCATTTCCATATAAAATGATTAAGTACAGCCACGGTTTGATATTCATATAACGATAGCTGTTTGTGGTTGTTTTACATTTTTGAATACCAGAAAATTGTTAAGTGTAACGCAGATGTAAGTGTCCTTGTTACGTAATGACCGCCATTTCGATTGTGCTAGACATACAGCCATGCACTGTAAGGAAGTGAATTCCAACTCCAGGTTGACGATCGCATTGATTGCTGTGTTATTGCACGTAACCAGAGATTCAATGTTTCAACAAAAGCAGTTTGCATTAATTACACAACATTCAGTCTTGTAATCAATTGCAAGAGAAACTATATCTTTCCCTTCGAAGCAAGAAAGACTGTAGAGTGAGTGAGTGATAGAATGGAGAGTTACACACCGAGAACGACTGAACATTACAGAAAAGAAAGTTGAAATATAAATACACTGACCGGCAAATAAAAAAAAAGATCACTTGAAATATTTAATATTACTTTCATTTAAATCATAAATATGAACGCTCTAGGCCTAGTTCATAGTAGGCCTATAAAATACTGTTTATAGCATGGAAGTAAGGTTTCTTGGATGTATTGTTACGTGCCACCCCCTAGTGGCACTTTTGTTAACTGGATTACGGTGGGGGTACAAAGCACAACACCAATTACTGCTTAAAGAAATAATTAACTTTATTGTGGCCAGAAAATTACACTAATCAGCAAATACAAGCAATTAGGAGCCTTCTCCAGTTTCCTCAAGTCTCTTCCTTATGCGCTCTTGGCCCCTTTCACTTGCAACAGACCACAGAAGTTAATCCGTCCTAATGAGTCCGGTGGCCTTGGCAGAAGCTACCTGCCCCTCTTCCTCAGGTACAACAAATACAGTTACTTACGAGCACTTGATGTACGCTGTTCACAAGCTGGGAGAAACAATGTCACAGGATTTCGTAACTCGCACAGCACTTCGTCACCACACTTCTGTCGCACAAGATAATCGCTCGCACTAGCTCGTAAAACACAACAACAACAACTGCTTTACGGGTCACTCTTATATAGCCGGCCGGTGACTCAATAAATGCTTCTAGATCCATCCAGAGTCCACGGCTTCTCGAGGTTTCCAGCGCTGGTCCAGTCACGAATGTTCTGGACTATCCCTTTCACTTCGCAGTCCGTTGCGTAACGCGCATGCAATACACCGAGGGAGAGCAGTCCAGCCCTGGGGCAGTTTTGACTCATGCGGCGAGCGATGACACAAACTCACAACCGTAACACCACCCCCTTCCTAAAAAAGCTGATCGTCCCGATCAATCATTGGTCCGTCTGTGTCCCTCCGTAGGCTGCCAGGCGATCTCGATGCACGATCTTCATCTTCGCCCTCGGGCTCCGCTGGATCCTGTAGACGACATCGTTGATTCGTTTCACGACTTGGTACGGGCCCTCCCAGGACTTCTGCAGTTTGGGTGACAGGCCTTTCTTCCGTAATGGGTTGAAGAGCCAGACCAGGTCGTTCTCGTGGAATCCTCCGGCATCCGTCTGCTGGTCGTATCGGGTCTTCATTCGGTCGGTCTCGATCCGCAGTTTCCTCCTCGCGAACGCGTGCACGTCCTCCAGTTGGTTGACCAGTTCTTGACAATACTGGCTTCCCGGGATCGGATCATTCCCAGGTCGGCCGAAGGCAAGATCGACAGGTAGACGGAGCTCCCTCCCAAACATGGCCCGGGCTGGTGTGCACCCGGTGGCTTCATGCACGGCGGCGCGGTAGGCCAGGAGAAATAGTGGAAGATGCTTGTCCCAATCCCTCTGGTGCTCGCTGACGACTATTCGGAGATAGTTCTCGACGGTGCGATTGAATCGCTCTACCATCCCGTCGGATTGAGGGTGTAGCGGCGTTGTCCTTGTCTTCCGGATCCCCAGCAGCTGGCATAGGTTCTGGAACACCTGCGACTCGAAGTTCCTCCCTTGGTCGGAGTGCAGCTCCAGGGGTACTCCGTACCGGCTGACGAATTCCTTCACCAGGGTCTCTGCGATCGTCGCGGCTTCTTGGTTAGGGAGCGCATACGCCTCCGGCCATTTGGTAAAGTAGTCGCTGACGACTAATATGTAGCGGTTCCCTGCCTCGCTTAATGGGAATGGCCCAGCAACATCGATGGCCACTCTCTCCATGGGGCCACCGACGTTGTAGGTCTTCAGTGGACCCCGCCGTCTTCGTCCTGGGCCCTTGCTGGCTGCGCAATCGTGGCACCTCGCGCAGTGGTTCTCCACGTCGGTTCGGCATCCGATCCAGTAGAACCGCTCTCTCAGCTTCTCCAGGGTCTTCATTATCCCTAGGTGTCCACCAGATGATCCTCCATGGACTTCCTTCAGGACTTCCTCCGTCATAGCCTTTGGAACGACGACTTGTTCCCGAGATGTCTTCCCGTCGGTGCTCTCCCAGGCGCGGCAGATGAGGCCATCCCTTACAATCAGCGAGTCCCACTGCGCCCAGTAGGACTTAAACTTTGGGCTGCAGTCACTCACAATGTTCCACCCGGGTCTGGGGACACAGGCCCTCTTCCATTCGGCTATCAGTCCCAGGTCATCATCTTCTGCTTGTGCCCGCGTGAAAGATTCGCGGCTCCAGTTCCCTTGAAGTTCCACAGTAGTCCTCCGGCACTGTATCCCGGTGTTCTCCTCCCTCCTAGTACAGAAGGTGCAGTCTTCGGGGCACGGTCTTCGTGATAGGGCGTCGGCGTTAGAATGCAGTTAGCCTTTCCTGTGCTGAATCTCAAAGTTGTACTGCTGAAGCCTCTCTAACAACCGCGCGAGTTGACCCTCGGGCTGCTTAAAGTTCAGGAGCCACCGCAGGGATGCATGGTCGGTCCTGATGAGAAATTCTTGCCCGTACAGGTACTTGTGGAAGTGTTCAATGGTCTTCACGATGGCGAGCAGCTCCTTCCTGGTGACGCAGTAGTTCCTTTCTGGCTTTGACAGGGCCTTGCTGAAGTAGGCCACTACTCTCTCCTCGCCGTCCACTACTTGCGACAGGATCCCCCCTATGCCAAAGTCGCTGGCATCGGTATCGACGATGAACCTTGTTCCAGGTCTGGGGTAGGCCAGAATAGGTGCGGTACACAGAGCCTGCTTGAGTTGCTCGAAGGCACTGTGGCATTCTGCTGTCCACGTGAAGAGTTGGTCCTTCTCAGTCAGTCGATGTAAAGGTTTGGCGATGTCGGCGAATCCTCTCACGAAGCGACGGTAATAAGTGCAGAGTCCCAGGAAGCTTCGTAGTTGGGACTTGTCCTTCGGAACTGGCCACTCCCTCACATCTGCGGTCTTCTCTGGGTCGGTGCGCACCCCTTCCTCGGAGACGATATGCCCAAGGTACTGGACCCGCTTCTGGAAGAGCTGACACTTCTTGGGGCTCACCTTCAGCTGGGCAGCCCGTAGCTTCAACAAGATCTCCTTCAGGTTGCTGTAGTGCTCCTCGAAGCTTCTCCCCAGAACGGTGACGTCGTCTAGGTAGACCAGGCAGGTCTTCCAGTGTAGCCCCCTCAGAATGGACTCCATTAGCCTTTCGAAGGTCGCAGGGGCGTTGCACAGACCGAATGGCATGACGGTGAACTGCCAGAGCCCGCTGCCCACAGAGAACGCCGTTTTCTCGCGGTCCTTAGGGTGGACCTCCACCTGCCAGTAGCCACTCTTCAAATCCAAGGTGGAGAACCATCTTGACCCTGATATGGTGTCCAGCGTGTCGTCGATCCGGGGTAGAGGGTAGCTGTCCTTCTTCGTGACGTCGTTCACCCGCCTGTAGTCCACGCAGAACCTGGTGGAACCGTCCTTCTTCTTCACAAGCACGACCGGAGAACTCCAAGGACTATGTGATGGCTCGATCACCCCTTGATCCTTCATCTCTTCAACCATCCGGTCGACTTCGGCTTGCTTGGCGAGCGGGACACGTCGGAATGGGGCCCTAATCGGTGCGCTGCCCCCAACTTCGATTCTGTGCTGGACCAAGCGTGTCCTGCCGAAGTCTTTGCTTCCCACGGAGAAGACATCCTGGAATTCGTGTAGCAGGTCCCGAAGTTTGCGTGATTGTTCCTCGTCTAAATGGTCCTGGGATCCTTGGTACAGCTTCTGTAGTTCTTCTGGCAGTATGCGTCTTCTTCGGTTGTCCGTCTGCAGGTGTCCGTCTGTCGTATCTGTGATGCGGGCAATCCAGGTAACGGGCTCGCAGACTCCTAGGTTGGTGTCCCGATGAACCGTAATGTCGTAGTCGTTCAGGTTGGACAGGCGGACGTACGGCCGAGACTTCGTGTTGATGAGAGTCTTGGCAACTAGCAATCCTTTTGTCTGGATGTCCTCATATTTTGGCTCGATGACAGCCGCCACTCCCTCAGCAGCTCCGTCGACAATTACGGCAGCGCTGACCTCCGTCCTGGCGGGAACGATGACGTCTTCTCTCAGCCTTACTCGCCGTGCGGTGATGGACTCGTGCGCAGGTTGCAAAGCAAGTTCCTCACCTCCGAAGTGCAGAGTGTTGGTACTCAGATCCAAGATGATGTTGTTCTGGTCCAGGAAGTCCAGTCCGATGATCACTTCATTTGACACGTCAGCCACAAGCACTGGATGCTTTATCGCCCGTCGACCAATGACGAACTCCAGTGATGCTTCGCCATGTACCGGTGCGGTCTCTCCGGTCGCGGTTATTAGCTGGAGATTCCTTTGTGTGGGTTGCACTCTCCAATTCGGGATCACGGTGGGACTGACGATGGTCCTCGATGCTCCCGTGTCGATTAGCATGGGCCAGCTCTCTCCGTTGACGACTCCGTCGACCATCAGGCTGCTATTATCCCTCCGTAACTGCGTCACACGAACTTGGTCTGCCGGGGCTTGACGACTGTCACAAGCCAACCTTTGCCCCCCAAGGCTGGCTAATACTCGTTTCCCTGGGTCGCGCGGTTTTCAGACGACTGATTTCCCGTCGGATACCCTCGGCGGCGGCGATCACCGCAGTCCTTGCTCAGGTGGCCTTTCTTACCGCAGGTCCAGCAGGTCGGTAGTCCTCTTCCGGGCCGCCTCTCCGGTTGCCTTCCGGCTGTGTCGTTGCTGGTGGTGCCGCGACTATCGAAGAAACGGCTTAGCGCCTCCATTAATTCGTCGGCCAGGGGCTTGGTCTCGTTGGTTTTTACTGGTTCGTCGACGTCCACTTGACGCACCCGCGCGTGCATTCTGGATGCCTGTTTTGCCGTCTCGAACTCAAGTGCGTGGCTCAGCGCATCTGCCAGGGTCTTATTGCGAGCGAGTCGCAGCGCCTGTTGAGTGTCCGAGTCCCGTAGCCCGTCGGTGAAAGTCTGCGTCGCTATCTGCTCCAGAAAGTCGGCCGGCGCTGTTGGGTAGGCGAGCCTTACGAGGCGTGCGATGTCCATCTCGAACTCCTGCAGGGTTTCCGCGTTCTTCTGTACCCGGGTCCGGAGCTGCATCTGATAGGCCGGCTGAAGATGGCTATCTCCATATCGGGACTCCATATGGGCGATCAGGGAAGCGTAGTCCTGGGATCCAGTCGGGATGGCCTGAAGGACGTTAAGGGCGTCACCTCTCAGCGCTACAATGAGAGCTGTAGCCTTTTTTGTGTTGTTCCAGTTATTTATGGAACAGGCCGCCTCGAACTGACGTAAGTAGGTGCTCCACGGGACCTTTCCGTCGAAGGTTGGGGGCGTCACTCTGCTCTGTCCCGTTCCTGATGTCCCCGGTGTACCTGTGGGCGGGCGTCAGCGCAGCTCGGCACCTTCCTCTTGAAGAGCGTTGAATTTCTCTTCCACCCCCGTGAGTGGGCGTTGGCGCAGTTCGGCAACTTCCTCTTGTAGGGCTTTGACTCTCTCATCCACCCCGGTCGGCGGGCGTCGGCGCAGCTCGGCGACTTCCTCTTGTAGGGCTTTGAATCTATCTTCCATCCCTGTCGGCGGGAGTCGGCGCAGCTCTGCAAATTCCTTTTGTAGAGCGTTGAATCTCTCTTCCACCCCCATCAGCGGTCGTTGCCACAGCTCGGCAACTTCCACTTGCAAGGCGTTGAATTTCTCCTCCACCCCCATCAGCGGGCGTTGGCGCAGCTCGGCAACTTCCACTTGCAAGGTGTTGAACTTCTCCTCCACTGCTGCGACTTCCTCACGTAGGCCCTGTTCTAATTTCCTTTGGCTCTCCTCTAATTTCGTCAGCAGACACTCTTCCAGATTTTTCTGGCCATCCAGAAATTTGGCGGTTAGGTCCTCTGCTAACTTATTCTGGCCGTCCTTCAGGTCCTCTGCTAACTTCTTCTGGCCGTCCTCCATCTTCTTCTGGCCGTCTTCCATCTTCTTCAGGTCATCCTTCAGGTCCTTGGCTGATTTCTTCTGGCCGTCTTCCATCTTCTTCTGGCCGTCTTCCATCTTCTTCAGGTCATCCTTCAGGTCCTTGGCTAATTTCTTCTGGCCGTCTTCCATGCCAGTTAACTTTTCTAGCAATGCTGCCAATTTCTCCTCCATTTTAGTTGTTTGTCTTGTAAAGGGCATGCACTCACAGGAAAATTAGAGAAAATGACCTGCTCGGGTTTTGAAACCAGGACCGTCAGGTGTTGTGCTTGAGTTCGTAATCCCACTTCTGATACCAGTTGTTACGTGCCACCCCCTAGTGGCACTTTTGTTAACTGGATTACGGTGGGGGTACAAAGCACAACACCAATTACTGCTTAAAGAAATAATTAACTTTATTGTGGCCAGAAAATTACACTAATCAGCAAATACAAGCAATTAGGAGCCTTCTCCAGTTTCCTCAAGTCTCTTCCTTATGCGGTCTTGGCCCCTTTCACTTGCAACAGACCACAGAAGTTAATCCGTCCTAATGAGTCCGGTGGCCTTGGCAGAAGCTACCTGCCCCTCTTCCTCAGGTACAACAAATACAGTTACTTACGAGCACTTGATGTACGCTGTTAACAAGCTGGGAGAAACAATGTCACAGGATTTCGTAACTCGCACAGCACTTCGTCACCACACTTCTGTCGCACAAGATAATCGCTCGCACTAGCTCGTAAAACACAACAACAACAACTGCTTCACGGGTCACTCTTATATAGCCGGCCGGTGACTCAATAAATGCTTCTAGATCCATCCAGAGTCCACGGTTTCTCGAGGTTTCCAGCGCTGGTCCAGTCACGAATGTTCTGGACTATCCCTTTCACTTCGCAGTCCGTTGCGTAACGCGCATGCAATACACCGAGGGAGAGCAGTCCAGCCCTGGGGCAGTTTTGACTCATGCGGCGAGCGATGACACAAACTCACAGCCGTAACAGTATTATCATTCTTCATGTCTTTGCTTCATTGCGATTCATTGACATGATGCTGTTTCCCGCGGAAAGATGCGTGCGCCACCATTTTCGATCAGAGCTAATGCCCTGGCAGCATCTTCAGGCCTCAAGCGCATATTCGTTTCTGAATTGCACAAGAACAATTGAGCATATTCATTCATTCATTCATTCATTTATTTGCAATGGGGGAGTGTCCCCCGGTGGCAAATTGGATACACATAACAAATAAATAATTATACATAACAATTCAATAACAATTATACAACAATTAAACTGGAGTATTTACACAAATAGTCAGTCTTTTCTTAAACACACCTATATGTTTGGGAAAAGGCTCTAAGACTGCGGCAGGTAGAGAGTTCCAGTTATCAATGGCACGGTTTACAAACGAATATTTACCATAATTTGTTCGCTGTGGTCGGCCCTTAACTTTGAAAGGATGATCGCTCCTACCCATGTAAGTGGGCCTTCCCAATCGTTTGCTAAGCTCACCCCATGCTGGTTGATTTGTATACGTGTTGTACATAGCGCAGAGTCTAGATTTCATCCTCCTAGCCTCCAGTGATTCCCACCCAAGTTTCTTTAACATACGGCTCACACTGCTCCTGGGATTAAAGTCACTGAGCACAAATCTAGCGGCCTTTCTTTGTACCATTTCCAACTCATTGATGAGCCCTACTTGATATGGATCCCAAACCGCCGAGGCATATTCCAGAATAGGTCTTACAAGTGACAAATAGCCTAATTCTTTAGCAGAGGTACTACTTCCTTTTAATACCCTCATTACAAAGTGCAGGGTTTTGTAAGCTTTTGAAACTACACATCCTACATGACTACTCCATTTCATATCATGGCTGTGTTGATCTTTTCCTATGTCAACAAGGGGCAAAAGAAAGAAAAAGAATAAATCATTGCATTGTTGACGATAGCCGTAGCGCGCACATCTCTCCACGGGAAACAGCATTACGTCAAATAATCGCTATTGTTAGATGAAACAATGACATGAAGAATGGTAATGCATCCAAGAAACCAATTAACCTTACTTCCATGCTATAAACAATATGTACTCTATTAGGCCTATACCGTTCATATTTATAATTTGAATGAAAGTAATGTTGAATTTTTCAAGTGATCGTTTTTATTTTGCCGGTCAGTGTATAAGGGGTGATCAAAATGTTTCCGTTTGAGGTCGTTGCTGCAGCCAGTGGATACCTCGGGCGTTGAATGCCGAACAAAAACCACACCAGATGGTTGTTTGGCTGCAGCACCTCACGCGTTTCAATGTTGCGTTGTTGCAGGCGACGATAGCTGGTGCCATCACTGGGAACCGGAATCGAAAGCGTCAACGATGCAGTTGTGTCATCCATCTTTCCCTCGTCCCATAAAGTTCAAGAGCCAACCATCTGCTGGAAAGGTGATGATCACCCTGTTCTATGATTACAGGGTCTCAATGCTTATTGATTTCAAGTAACGTGGTATCTCTATCACTGGAGAACGGTACCGCTTAACACTGGAGAAATGATGATGATGATGATCGTGTGGCCTCCAGAGAGGCCAAGTGCAGGTCTTTCTGGTTGACGCCCGTGGGCGACCAACGCGTCGTAATGAGAATGAAGTGATGATGAAGACGTCACATACACCCATTCTCCGAGCCACGGGAATTAACCCCAGGAGATTAAAATCCCTGATGGCTCGGCCGGGAATCGAACCCGGGGCACTTCGGGCCAAAGCCTAGCGTGCTAACCATTTAGCCACGGAGCAGGACACTGGAGAAATAACAGCGTGCAATTAAGGCACAACGACCAGGAACACTGCGACAAGGGGTGCTGCTTCATGATAACGCACGTCCCCATACCGCTAAGGTCTTAACGCAGAAGGTTCGCCAACTCAAGTGGGAGACACTCGAGGATCCGCCATATAGTGCTGATCTCTCCTCATGCAAGTTTCACGCCTTCGGTCCTATAAAAGAGTCCTTGAGGGATCGACGATTCCTGTCGGACGGGTATGTTTAGCAGGCGGTTACGGACTCCTTCACGCAGCAGGACACGGTGTTTTACCATACGGGGATTTTCAACCTGGTGCCCACGGCGATACCGATTCTGGACTGAAAGGTCGTCAAGCAGAAACCTTTTGATTACTCGTTTACCTATTCTCGTTGAAATCATTTATATCTTGTCAAAGAAAGTTTGATTAACTGTGAACTCATAACGAAGTGACAAGAAGTGAATTTGCTTCCCTTTTTACACAGCAGGAGAGGAGTTCTGAACCCTTCTCCTCCGAAATTGAACGGGCATAGAGAATCCAGTGATTCAAGTTCACATCTCATTCATTTAAGAACACATTATCCGTTTTTATTGTTGTGGTTTTTGGTGCTAATTTTAGGAACTTTACGACATCGTGGTCATGTAACCCCGTGTACTTTGGTTTGTTTGGAAATTGTGTGATATCCTGTGTAATTGTGATGGCTGTACTAGTGTGTGATTTGTAAATTTGGGATAGGATTGGGAAGGAGGCGGTCATGGCCTTACCTTAGATACCATCCCGGCATTTGCCTGGTGTAGAAGTGGAAAACCACAGAAAATCACTTCCAGAATGGCTGAGGTTGGAGTCGAACCCTCCACTTCTCAGTATTACCTCACGAGGCTGAGTGTACCCCGTTCCAGCCCTCAGACCAGAATTAAAATGTGTTGACAGAGCCTGGAATTGAACCCGAACCTCTGTGGGCGATAGCCAAGAATGCTAGCCGCTACACCACGAGGTCGTCAATACATATCCTTATTAAACGACTTCTGGAATGTTTAAAAAATAATGTAATCAGATATGAACAAAGATAAAGAAACTATCATTAACTGAGGCTACCCTAATGGGCAGATTATATGCCTATTATTGAGTTTAAATGCAATTGTAGTTACATTACAATTCTTCAAATGCTTGATGGAGATGTAACAGATCAAAATATAGTGGATGGAATTTTGTATTATGTTCTCCTAACTTGTGACCTAAACCATACAAATGGTTCTCCTTTCACAATATTGATTGCATTGGAACCATAATTATCCCTATGTTCAAGAGATTCGTTCGAAGTTACATGGATTTAAATCAGGAGAGTATGGGGAGGGGGGGGGGGGGGGAGGGGGCAGAGCACTGCCTAGGATTTGCTTCCGAACACTTGAAGAAATTCATGAGGCAACCAAGCTCTCTATTCATACCATCATCAGATTAGGCAGTGTCCAATGGCTTCCGAATCGCTATGGACACGTTTTACGCAACGCTGCTGGTTGCATCAAAGGCCTGTAAAACTTCGAACTATGTAAGTATGTTATGTATACAGAAAGGAAATAGTTGCCATTATTTAAAAATCAAACTAAGTTGATTATATTCAACGTAAGTATCCGAACCGAAACGATTAAGAAGCCGGTAGCACTAACGTTTAACTCGGTATTTCCTTCCTGTCAGTCACAGGCTAATAAATCCCACTGTGATTTATTGGTAGCCCACATTTCTTATTCTATCATCTGAAATCAAGATGTCTTTCGAGATGTATATTGAAGATTACAGTTTGGCGTAATCAATGAGAAAACAATTTACATTTACATTCTTATTCTTAAGGTAGAGTTCATCATTAAGAGCAGACATGGCCGTGGGCAAGTTTCAATACGCATCAGAGCTGATGGCTTATCTGGTAGCTAAATCAACTAGATTCCGATCGAAACACAGCCTGGCCGTGTAGAATCTCAGTCTTCTCTCGCATGTTACTTTAACAAAACAAGTCAGGGATTCTTATTAATTTTTAGCGATTGATCTTTCCGGGGAAAGCGAATCATACACCAAAGGTTTAGGCCTGTTTACACCTAAACTGAACTCTACATTTATATCAGTAATACTCATGCCAATGAGTTCTTCTTCCCTGTATTATATGAGCAGTATATAATATCACATTCAAAAATATTTCAACTAATATCCCCTGGTTCTAAAAACTACGCTTTCTGTTTGTGGAATGATATTTATACAGATTTGATTGATTTGACTTATTTGATTACATGTGTTATTCTCACGAAGTTTATCAGCTGGTGTGAAATTTACCTACGGTGTATTAGTCAAGAATTGCAACACCTGGTGCATAATTTATCAAAGTTGGGATGAAGTATAAATGATTTCATCACCGTGTGTTAAAATCACCTATGTGATTATTTACCATGGGATGCAACTTCCCATATAAAGCAGCTAATCAAATGTCCTCATGAAGCTGAGGACAACCCATTCCAGCCCTTAGGTCATATCTTATATCAGTGGGGGAGCCACGAATCGAATCCAGGGCCACCTAGGTAGGAGGCAACCATGCTACCCTACGAATCGGGACATTATACATGTTATGTATCGTAATGTAATTAAAAGTACAAATAATTTTCCTCATTTTAGCATATTTTCTTGCATTTATGTTAGCTACTCTTTCTGAGACAACTGTCATGAACACCTGTGTTCATTGCTTTCATTATATGCTTCAAAGCAATTATGGTAGAAGATTTCGACCTGGATGTTTTGTTCCATAAAATTTCCCTCTGGGAATAGAATAAATTTGTATGAATCGGAAAGCTATAAATCAAAAAGTGAAAGCTCTTTCATAGCCATTCAGTCACCAATATTAAAATAATTATACGTTCTTTACCAGAGCTACGAAAAAAACAAGCAGCTTCACTTTCTTCGACGTCATCCTCAATAGACTGACTTCCGTGTTCGTCAAGTAAATCGAAGCTTACTGCATTCAGTTCTAAACTGTACGATGTTTGGAGGCGTCGAGTACAGCTCTGCACGCCTAAAGGTTTGTAAGTACACTATCTGGCCACGGCGGCCGAGAGCGCTAACGCGCTACCTCGTGCCTCGCTGGTATCGGGAGAGCCTGGGTTCGAATCCCACCTCGGCCGTCCTGAAAATGGTTTTCGTGGTTTCCCATTTTCACCACCAGGTCCACGGCCGATTTCCTTCCAATCTCCCTTCCCTCACCCGTCCTGGAAAGAAAAGTACATGGCCACTGGCTGCATTAATAAAATTATAATACGTGCAAACTAATTAAGCTTCATTTTCATTCATAAACTATCCACGTACAGATTAACAGACGCACAGATCAGAAACTTGTTATCGGAGTTTCGAATTATCAAAGTTTCAACTCGGAAGATTGTTGTTCAGCAGGTCTCCATATACACACATCAAAAAAAGTTTTGCATCACCTCGGTACCAAGAGTTCCGGAACCGTTAAATACAAAGGGAATAGAGATCAACACAAACAACATTTCAGCTCGTTTTATTGCTCATGAGACCCACACATTGCATGTTGTACCATCATACAGCTAGACTTTCAGCATTTGTGGTCCAGATTGCAGTACACACCACTACCTCTAATACCCAGTAGCACGTCCTCTTGCATTGATGCATGCCTGTATTCGCCGTGGCATACTATCCACAAGTTCATCAAGACACTGTTGGTCCAAATTGTCCCACTCCTCAACGACAATTCGGCGTAAATCTCTCAGAGTGGTTGGTGGGTCAAGACGTCCATAAACAGCCCTTTTCAACATATCCCAGGCATGTTCGATAGGGTTCATGTCTGGCGAACATGCTGGCCACTGTAGTCGAGCGATGTCGTTATCTTGAAGGAACGCATTCACAAGATGTGCACGATGAGGTCGAGAATTGTCGTCCATGAAGACAAATGCCTCTCCAATATTCTGCCGATATGGTTGCACTATGGGTCGGAGGATGTCATTCAGGTATCGTAAAGCCGTTTCGGAGCCTTCCATGACCACCAGTGGCGTACGTCGGCCCCACATAATGCCACCCCAAAACATCAGGGAACCACCACCTTGCTGCACTCGCTGGACAGTGTGTCTAAGACGTTCAGCCTGACCAGGGTGCCTCCAAACACGTCTCCGACGATTGTCTGGTTGAAGGCATATGCGACACTCATCGGTGAAGAGAACGTGATGCCAATTCCGTGGGGTCCATTCAGCATGTTGTTGGGCCCATCTGTACCGCGCTGCATGGTGTCGGGGTTGCAAAGCTGGACCTCGCCATGGACGTCGGGAGTGAAGTTGCGCATCATGCAGCCTATTGCGCACAGTTTGAGTTGAAACACGACGTCCTGTGGCTGAACGAAACGCATTATTCAACATGGTGGCATTGCTGTCAGGGTTCCTCCGAGCGGCAATCCGTAAGTAGCGGTCATCCACTACAGTAGTAGCCCTTGGGCGGCCTGAGCGAGGCCTGTCATCGACAGTTCCTGTATCTCTGTACCTCCTCCATGTCCGAACAACATCGCTTTGGTTCACTCTGAGACGCCTGGAAACTTCCCTTGTTGAGAGCCCTTCTTGACACAAAGTAACAATGCGGACGCGATCGAACTGCGGTATTGACCTTCTAGGCATGGTAGACCTACAGACAACATGAGCAGCGTACCTTCGTCCTGGTGGAATGACTGGAACTGATCGGCTGTCGTACCCCCTCCGTCTAATAGGCCCTGCTCATGCATGGTTGTTTACATCTTTGAGCAGTTTTAGTGACATCTATGAACAGTCAAAGGGACTGTATCTTGGATACAATATACACAGTCAACGTCTATATGCCGGAGATCTGGGAACCGAGGTGATGCAAAACTTTTTTTGATGTGTGTATATAAAACTATGAATAGTATCGTAGACAACAGTGAATATTTAAGGAAAATGAGAAAGAAATGCCCCAGAAAACAGGAACTTCTAATTATTAAAATCTACATAACACATTCTCACAAGAGTTCTCCTTTGTTGAATATACGCAAGCACACCGCAATTTAGATTTCAGAATGCCTTTGCTAAGTTGAAAAACAAAATTATATTTAGTAAAATGACTCACTCCCACGATAATTTTACCTGTTAATTTTAAGGTTCTCTTTGTTACTAGTACTAAGCAATTGCATTATTACTGTATTTCATTATTTAAAACATTTATTTCATTTGCATTATGTCAGTGAATATCCAAATGTGTTTCAACTTTGCACGACTTTTTTTTCTTGTCATTACTGTCACCTAGGTGTATTTCTTGTTTCTACCATGTTCGTTGTTTATACCTATAGTATATTATATTATATTGAACTGATAAGATATCTTAGTTACTACTGTAACTAAGAACTCTCCTGTTGTGGCAATAAATAAATAAATATCAATCTAGAATATAACGATATAAAGTGATTGATAAAATATTACTGTATATTTCCAGAATTGACCATTTATCTGTCGGTACGTTATCACCGATGAAAATTGCTTCACTAACCGAATTGTTGAAAGGGAGCCAAATAGGCTTTCATGAATAACATAAGACATGTAGACAACAAATCTTTGTGCGATTTGAAGGTTCTTCAGATTGTTTAGAGTCCCTGGGTGTTCGACAGTTAATTTTAACAAAACTGGTTCTCCCAACGGGAAATTTTCAAGACCATATTACTCTATATGAAACTGGGGCATTACCTATCCCAGAGGTAAGTTCTTAAACGTTCCGTATAAAAGTCAGGGTAGTAGAGATCAACATATATTAGGAGCCCTGAATTATTGCTGTGCTCTTATCCGTGATTTCCCCGTTCAAATTAGGGATTCTGCATGGTTCATGGTTCTATTATGGGTTCCAAGTATTTCATTTCCAGTCATATCTATCTCCCAATAGAATACACGCAACTGTTTCGACACTTCAATAATGCATACACTGTAAAGATATCGGGGGATTGCTATGATATTTCAAGCAGCTAAGAGAAACTGAACTACTATAAAATTACTAGATTTAGGTTCAATCTCCTATTTCACTTTCTTCCTACTTCGCTTATTCTGGACATTGTCCAATGCCCTGCCCCCAATACAGAGCCACCCTCAGGAGAACTTATCGGAGGAGCCATTGTGGACGAATAGTCTCACAAAAATCAAGATTTATTTATCCCCAAACGTAAGGCAAAATCTCGCCAGAATCCAAAATAATTCAGTACTTTCCGGTTAGAATCTAAAATATTGCATTCGCTTAAATACACACATTTTCCTCTTGGTCACAAATACAGTATTAATCTCTAGATCAGGAGTTCCGGACTCACACTCCCGAGAGAGTCACTACGTTGGTTGATGCACTCAAGGTCGTAGTCACTTGGCACGAAGGCATCCGAATGCTCCTCATCAGCGTAAGAAGTAGGGGAAGCTTGCGAGCGTGCGATATTCCAGGAAGAACCCGCTATGTCTCTTATCGTGCATTTTATTCTGGAATAAATTTATGTGAGATAATTTCAATAAAAGGTGAATGTTGTTCGAATAATAAACTTTTTTTTTCACTTAATAGATTCATTTACATTTTATAAGAACAAATCGTTTGGTTATGTAACTGGCAGCGCGTTCCTTTCTTAACAAGTTCATGAGTGTTTGAGTTTATATTCTTAGCTGTCATTAACCGACAAACAGCACACAATAATAAGAGGCCAATAACAATGAAAGTTTTACGGTTGCTTCATTTCTTCAGCGTGAAAGCCTATTTCTCAATGAACTTCGTTTGTATTTCCCTGCGTATTGCAGTTCAACAACCCAAGATGTCTCATGCCACCCCGGTGAATAGCGAATAGGCTATGTACGACCTGCCGTGGCCACTTCAGCTACTATCAGTGATGCAATCTCGAGGTGTAGCGGCTAGTGGCTGTCTCATCGGTGGTCCAGGTTCGTATCCCGGCTCTGCCAATAAATTATATTCTGTGGGGGTCCGGGCACGGACAACAATACCCCGCTGATGAGCCAGGAACCTAGGCGAAACCCCACACATGACACGGCATAATCCTAGAAAAATTGCCGAGTTTTTATTCACTGGCCATGGAAGCCAGTATACCATATTTTGGAAGCCTTTATAGGGAAGTGAAAGGCT
Source organism: Meconema thalassinum (assembly GCA_946902985.2). Classification (NCBI taxonomy): domain Eukaryota; kingdom Metazoa; phylum Arthropoda; class Insecta; order Orthoptera; family Tettigoniidae; genus Meconema; species Meconema thalassinum. Next base: position 1,091,758,657 of record OX336389.2, read on the forward strand.
GTTTGAGCCTTTAGCTCTCGCAGTAAAGAAGTGCAGGTGCGCTTCATAAGAAGGGAGGCAGTGCGCAGTTTGCTACTCCTGTGGGGGTCAGGGCATGGACGCCAAGATTCCGCGGATCAACCAACTTGGTGATCCTAGGCGAAACCCCACACAAGACACGGCATAAGCCTAGAAAAATTGCTCAGTGTTAAATTATATTCTGATCGTAGGGTTGGAACGGAATGCACTCAACCTCGCGAGGCAAAACTGACAAGAGGCGGGTTTGATTCTCACCTCGGCTATCATAGAGGTGATATTCCATGGTTTCCCACTTCTAGTCCAATGCCGCAATGGTCCCTAACTTAAAACCACGGCCGCCTCTATCCCAATTCAAGCCTCAATTACAAATACACCCACTTACACAGTCACCAATTTGTCGCAGGTTATCAAACATATATATATATATATATATATATATATATATATATATACCCAAGTATACGGGGGAAAATGACTACGCTGTTGTGAAAATTCCTAAATAAATTAACGACAAACCTTTTCGGTTCCCGTAGAGCTTCGACTCTGACGGATGGAGCGTCAACTAGAGATAGTCTCCTATCTGCATCCCTGCTTTAGCTAGGCTAGGAAGCCACTGATGTTAGCCACCCTACCCCTCTTCTTATCAGATAGGGTTCTGTGTGATAGGTGATAACAATGTTATGGGTTTTACTTCCGTTTTAGTTACTGTGGCATTTAGAGACTAAGGGGTGCCAAAATTATGCCCTAAATGGACTCTTTAACGTGCCAATGATTCTACTGACACGGCTCCCTCACATTTGCGAACCATCAAATACCAATTGACTCCACCGAAATCGATCCCGTGACCTTGGGCAGGCGGGAATGTAACGTCGGCGTCACGTAACCAATCGGTTCAGTATGTACTACTCTCGCCACAAACCAGCAATAGATGCCATAGAACTATACTAAAAGAAAAACAAGATGTTCAGTATAGAACATAAAGCCTACATTCTCCTAAATAGTTATAACTCTTTGTCCTTATCAGGGAGTATAATTGAATGTTCTTGTGATGAACGTTAAATATTGTATCCTACATACGATTCCTGGTTTGCCCATTCATCCTGAGGAATTGATTAAAACATTAGAAAAACGCCCATCCACCATCTTGAATGCATGGAGTCGTTATCTTGGGCCTTCTGCAAGAAAAGCCGTTTATGTGAGACTTCATACTTGCTGCGTTTCGTTATTGTAGGCCTACCTGTAATAAATAGTGGATTGTCGATATCATTGTCCTATATAGCCTATTCAAGCTGGCAGCTACGTGCAATATGCAGCGTGATATTCATATGATTATTAAAAGAAAGTTATCCTATTTCTCCCATCTTACAAAGTTTCATATTAATTGCGCAATTAGATCCCGAGTTATTGATTTTGACGTTTTAATAGTATGCTCATCCACCATCTTGAATATATGGCTGTTCTTTTGCCTTTGGCATACAAACCCCATATATGTTTTTACATTATTACTAATTTGAGGTAGCCTATTGTATCTCTAAAATCTATAGAATTCTTATTTGTAGTCTATATTCAATAATTACAACATGGCCGCTGCGCGCTTATTTCAGTGTCATATCACCATGATAAATGTTAGCGAGGTGTTTTGTATGAAACTCCTCCTCACCCAATTTCGCGTTAAGTGTGCTATTGTATCGTGAGTAATGATATTCAAGCCTTAAGAAAACGCCCAGATGCAATCATGAACATGTATAGTCGCTGTTCCTTTGACTTGGTCATAGGAAGACAATTACAAGGTTCTACATTACTGCTAATTTCCGTTGTTGTTTCTTAACAATTCTTTGAGTTATTCATTATCATACTCTATATTTTCAAGATGGCCGCCTCGCGTTTTATCCAGTGTGTTATTCTTATGGCTTAATTCAGCAAGATGTCTTGTATAGTACTTCTTTCTTACTTAGTTTGGTTTTAATTGTCCATTTACCATTTACATTCTGAATGATTTACTTTTAGGTTTTAATATTACGCCTGATCACCGTCTTGAAAATTTAAAGTCACTGTTATTTTCCTTACCGCATACGATACTCCGTGTAGGTTACTACTTCACCACATATTTTCATAATTTTAGTTCTAAAACATAGAATGTTATTTCTTTTTTAATTGTGAATTTTCAGGATGGTCGCTGCGCCCAATGTTCAGTGTGATAAATATATCACTAACGCACCTGCCGTCTGTTATATAATACTCCACTTCTAAAATGTTTCGCTCCAAGTGTGGAATAACATCTTGAGTTACTAATGAGTAGCCTATACTTTAATAGTGTGCCTATCCGCCATCTTGAATTTATGGAGTCGTTGGTCTTTTGTTTTGGGTATATGAAGCGACTTATAAGGATTTATGTCATTACTAAATTTCATAATTATTGTGCTTTACCCAAACAAGGCCACATATACTGCCCCACCTTTTCATTAATTTTCGTTGTAGTATGGTAGCTCCTATGTGTTGAGAGTTATTTATTTTTATAATTTCAAGATGGCGTCTTCACGTAATATACAGTCTCATGTTCTTAGCACGTTGACAATAGGGAATCATTATATAAAACTATCTGAACGCCGATTATTGTGAACATTGATTCAGTGGATCATGGGTTACTGATTATAACGCTTGCATAATTCACACGGCCACCATCTTGGAATTATTAACTTTGTTGTTTCGGCGCCGGACGCATCCCACACAAAGGCATGTTTTTCCAAAATTGTGTAGAGGTCCGATGATTAATTTGGTCATGCTTTAATTTAAACATTCAACGTTTGGATAGCAGCCATATTGTATTGGTGGCGATATAAAACATGACATTGAGGTTTCCTTTACTAGCGCTTTCTCTGTACCAAATCTGGTTCAATTCGGTTTTATTGTGTTTCAATTGATAGTGGGTGGGGAAACCACGGAAAGCCACTTCCAAGGTGCAACAACTACTTGTCAGTTTTGCCTCACGAGGTTGAGTGTACCCCGTTCCAGCCCTCCGACCAGAATTAAATGTCTTGAAAGATCCGGGAATCAAACTCGTACTTCCGGGCTGACAGCCACGAATGCTAGCCGCTACACCACGACTTGGTCTCGACCACGATGTCCAAGCCCTTCAATTGGAACAACCAATCTAACCGTGAGCTTTTTTTTTTTGTCGTGTGGCCTCCTGAGAGGCCGAGTGCAGGTCTTTCTAGTCGACGCCCGTGGGCGACCTTCGCGTCGGGATGAGAGATGGAATGGATGAAGATGAATGAAACTGGGCAAGGAAGTGGAAGGAAGCGGCTGTGGCCTGTCAGAAGGTACCGTCCCAGCATTTGCCTAGTGTTGAAAATGGGAAACCACGGAAAACCATTACAAGGACGGCCGACGGTAGGGCTCGAACCCACGCGTCTACCGAGTCAGCAGAGAGCTTGGCCCCATGGCCTAACGCTGCGCTTTAGCGAGCGTAGCAACTACTGTCGGTAACCGTGAGCTGATCAGCTTGGAAACAAGGCCGGCTAGGTCAGTTTGTAGGAAAAAGTGACTGACGAAGCTTCTGTTAGTAGCCATGCGCTCGAAACTTGTACTCAAGTACACTTCTTATTATATCATTAAATGCAATTATTTGAGAAGCTGAGTGGAGAGCGCCTTTTGCTTAATGCGCATGGTTAACAATAAAAGTGACCGAGCAGCGGAATGCGTTTCTCCATCGCCCCGCTCAACTTTAACGACTGGCCGTTAGCATAGAAACAACTCAATCTACGGTAAGGATAGCAGAACAAGCCACTTGGGGCTCCCTACACCTCATGGAATCCAGGAAATCGTTTCTTGTATCCCCTTTATATTTATAACTAATAATCTTATGATTTCCTAGCAATGTATTGGAAGTCACAGCTCAACTACTGTAGCTACCCGTTTCATGTCCTCTTTAACTGAGTATTTATGCAAATGCTATAAAACTGGACAGAATCAATCCCCGTGGATAACAAAAACAATCTTTCTCGACACTTCAGCTTCACTAACTAGCCACTCCCTGTTCTCCTCTGTGATTAGCTCCTCCCACTCTTGTGCAATAGTATGCAATCAAACAATATTTTCCTATAGCGATGCAGTGAATGGTTTCTTCGTAGATCAGAGCCATTCACGTCTCAATTAATCGATGCTCTTTAAATGCTGCATTATCTGTCATAATCAGCATTCTCCAACTCTCCTCGCTACTATTCTATGATACAGTGAAAATTCTTGTGTAGTAATGTTTTCCTATAGACGAATTAATTGCCGCAGTTGTTTGAATCTTCAGTCTTTTCAATGGTTTGATGCAGCTCCCATTATACCTCCCTGTACTGAGCAAATACTGTAATCTGTGCATAGCTACCGCTTCCTACATCCGAGGCAATCTGTTTAACATTTTCTAATTTTGGTCTTCCCCTTTAGTTCTAGTCCTCGACACTTCCTTCCATAACTATTGAACCCTTGCAAAGAAGCATATGAGACTCAGATTCGGGGCGTAACAGGTCATATTCGTAAGTTGCTGTCAGGGCGCTTCATTAACTTGCAGGGTAACATATAACAAAATAACATGCAGGAAAGAGTGAAGCCAGGGTTAAAACAACTGAATTTAATAACAAATCACCATGAAAATGAAAATCCACAGCCTGCTTCCAGTCTCCGACCGGGTCAGGAATGGAATGAATGAAGCCCCCATCTAGCGGCGAGGATATGAACTGTGCCGGCTGCCGAGGCCTGACGCACTCCTCTGGGGCAATGATTGAATGAATGACAGATGAAATGAAATGATAGTGGAGAGTGTTGCTGGAATGAAATGTTGACAGGGAAAACCGGAGTACCCGGAGAAAAACCTGTCTGCCTCCGTTTTGTCCAGCACAGATCTCACATGGAGTGACCGGGATTTGAACCACGGACCCAGCGGTGAGAGGCCGGCGTGCTGCCGCCTAAGCCACGGAGGCTTTTACACATAAACAATTAACAACAAAAACTCCCAACTGACTCCCGCTTAATAAAAATGCCAAAAACTTAGGCGATATCTCTGGAGAGATTAATTACCTGGACCAAGCGTCCTTAAATAAAAGATGCAAAAGTGACCATATAAGTGCGTACGCCGTTCTACATGCACCACGATGTGTACTTTGAATGCGTGATTCGTTATCATCCAGAATGACCCTTCAAACAACGAATCCACATTTCCTAGAGCTAGACCGACACGAGGGAACACAACTACAATACTTAAATTAAACCGACACTTCCTAAATCTACTATAAACAAACACAAAATTTCCGTGTGAAATTGGACTTGAATTGCCGTAGCAACATTTACTGCCTAAAATCTTAGGACTTCTCACACAAATCAACACAAGTACATTAACACGTGACCAATAGAAAAATACTCAAATGACCGCTGTCAAAATTTACAAATACTCTACCACTACACCACCCGGGTGTGACAAACAAAATTACATGAAATCGAGTCATCAACAAAGCAATAGGCAAACAGCCAACATTTACGTTAATCACAATATTTTATCCATACAAGGTACAACAATCCGTTACACACATGGCGAACTCCCCAATTAATTATGGCTTAGAAATTAGCCATCACAATGAACAGGTTTGCTGCATGAAAGCTTACAGGGTTCAGTCGGTCAAATAGGACTGCCTATCAAAAATAAGTCACAGGCAAAACGGGCGGTTTGTGGAACTCTGCATGTCTGTCAACCCACGTGTCAATAACCTCGACCTCCCAGAGCATGGGGTCGAACCTCGAAGAAATGTGCCCCAAAGCACAATAATACGTGTGTGTGTCAGAAAAACATATGGACAAGAATCAGCAGTCTCCCAAGAGCACTCTGTCTTTCCATCTAAAAATACAACAGCAGCAAAAATATATAAGGGCGGTAGGACAACTACCCCCTCCTCACGTAGAATCAACACACACTTAATCACACGTATGGGTTGTGACAGACCCTGAAATAAAAGACACAAATAATATCCACATGCTGGCACCATCGTTCTATGCCGTGACTAGTCACCTGAAAAGGACTCAAGAAAAATCTATCAAAATTAGAACGAAGGTGTTCTACAATTACTTTTAAGTTGGTGCACTCGGCTACCCTAACATGAATAATCACCTGTTCAGCAAAATGTCTTACAATCATTTCCTCCCATTCCTATTTCAAAATATTAACGTTAATAAAGCACCATTTATCGAATGTAACGGGTTCCGCAATTGCAAGGATAAAATCACGCACGCACGCCGCGTACCTTACATATGACTCAAGAAAATACTAACAAAATATCAACAAACACTTTGGCCACGCGCCAACGGACATTTAAACATATAGTGTCGGTACAAGAAAAACAGCTAAAAACACAAAAGAAAAACATGACTATTTACAAAGTTCCCCGGCCAAATCTAACTACATAATTGAAATAATCCAATTTTAGTACATCACCGTTTCTGCATGTAGGACTAAGGACATCCTTCTCAACCCATTGCCCTATGGACAATTTAGCACCCCATAGTAGTCGTCTGCGTTGATTTCTTGAAGCTCATCCCAACTTCAAACCACGTGCTGATCATCTTGGTCTCGACTCCTTGGCAGAAAAGTTCAATGTTAAATATTTGCCTATCTATAATCGCTTGCAGGCTACTCAGTTCACCCACAATTGTCCTACTGCGATTAATAGCGAAGACTGGCCCTAATTATATCGCACATACGCACTATAAAAACACACATACAATACACACAATTTATACATAAAATATACATCTCGAGTCCGCGCCACTGGCTCGTTAACAAGTTCAAAATCCTGGCTGCACCAGCAGTCGCTATCTCGTCCGGTATTTCCGTCCCGTCTTATGGACTTCGGTTCTGGTAAGCGCTAATGAGGGTGATACGATACTTCCCCCTTAAAGTTGAACTCGTCGTCTTTAAAAGAATGTTACAGTTTATCACGCGCTGGCGTGAAATATTTAGATCACACAACTTAGTTGATTTTAGAACAGAATGTATTATAGCTTTTAAAATTCGATACTGCAAACGCTGCGACTTTAGCTTCCCAGAGCTCAGAAAATAAAATTAGCTTCACTGATTTTAGAGCGTAAAATCACACTTTCAAACTGGCGTGGAGTATACCTCTGAAGGCTCCACAAGAATAGACTTAGATAAATTCGAGCGTCAAAAATCACACTTCAAACTGGCGTGGAGTATGCCTCTGAAGGCTCCACAAGAATAGACTTAGATTAGCGTCAGGCCAAACTATTTATGAGAAACTGACAAGGGCGGTGGAGTGGGGCGGAGTCGGATAAAAACTTCCAGAGTTTTTGTCTCACAGAGATGGGGCTAGTGTCATTCTTCTCCAAATAAATCCAACGTCTCAAATTACTCGAGCGGAGATTAATCCGTTCGGCGGTTCCTTAGATACACACTTCCGCGCGCTTTTTACTACTGACGCCGTCCACCTCGTGGTCACGGCTTGGTCTCTTGCGATTGGCTGATTCAATCGTATGTTCGTTGAGAGGACCTCGTGATTCTTCCTTTATGTCTCCAATTTTGGTACAGTAGTTGCACAATTTGGCCTTGAACTCGACTAATTCTGGCCGTCCCCCAGGGATAGCTACCAACTCGGCTTCTGTTGCAACCATTACGAAATGCTGGCCTCCCTAATATCCAAGTCGACTTCCTTGTGTGCTGCCTGGGCCGTAGTAATAATAATAATAAATATGAATACTTATTTATCGAAGATCAATAAGGGTTCACTATGTTTGCTATTTTGTGTGCCATAGCATGTGTCCTATCGACCTGGTTCTTCTCTTCATTATCAGCCGCCAGAAACATAAACGAGATTTTAAAAAATAGTCCAGCCGCTATTCTTAAGTTCTCATAAAAGTTGAATTAAACTATACACCGATATATTAAATCTTGTATGAAGATTTACCATGCTAAGTTTATCTGCGCTAGGATGAATAAGTCGCGAGAAAAATCCATATCAATATTGACATTTCAGTCGCCGCCATGTTGGCTTGTGGTCATCACGTAATTGATTGTCCCATAAGTGAGCTTGTGCTAAACGTTTCCAACAACATAAAAAATTCAGTTTAAGTGCTGCAACAGATTAGTAGATATTGATAACCGTCCAAATATTTCGGAAGATCGCCATGCTGGATTATTCTATATGTAGGCCATAGAGTTATGTACCATTAGATCAAGATTATTGCATAGGTTTATTATTCAAACGTACACTTCGATTGCATGATTAGGACAAAGAAATAAAAACTTAAATCTAAAATGTCGCATAGCCGCCATCTTGAGCTTATGATATGCCCCAGTAGATGAAACCTTGTATAGACATGTAGGGTGTTAGGTTTCACTGCGCTCGGTTGATTAGATTTCGAGATAGTTCCATTTATATATTTCAACTTCGTTTGGCCGCAATGTAGGTTTTGTACTTAAGAGGTTTTTAAGCGCCACAAAGCTGAACTTACATTTGCATTCTCTATCACTATAAAAAATGTCGGGGTACCAACGGTAATAGTTTCGGTGATATAGAATGACATACGCACGGTCGTCATGTTGGATTGGTGAAACGTATTAACATTTGAAATGCACGGTCAAAGTCATGCAAAATAGTAGGTCTAGTCTACTATGCCCTTACCCAGTTTCGTTGAAATCGTTTCATATGATGAAGAAACGGTAATAATAATAATAATAATAATAATAATAATAATAATGATAAAAATAATAACAATAACATTTGTGTTATTATGTTGTTTCATTGGGCTGGAAATTCGTGAATATTTTAGCCCCATGTATTTGTGTGTGTGTGTGGGATTCTGTATGTTACAGTATATTGATAGCTGTATTATTGTGCGCATTTGTAATTCAGGTGAGGATTGGGTTAGGAAGCAGCCGTGACCTGAAGTCAGGAACCATCCCGGCATTCACTTGGAATAGAAGTGGAGAACCACGGAAAACCACTTACAGGATGGCTGAGTTTGAAATCAAACCCATCTCTTCTCAGTTTCGCTTCTAGAGGCTGAGTGTACCCCGTTCCAGCCCTCAGTCCAGTATATTTTTTTAAAGCCGGGTATCGAACAAGGCTGCATCCTATTAAAGCACCCTGAAATGGCACCTGATTGAGCCAGGATTTGATCCTCCGACTTTGCGAGTACTCCATTAAGTCAAGAGTTCTGGTGCTCATACTTTGGCATGCTACTTCTGAGGACTCTCTCCAAAACACTCGTTTACACTCGATACTTCACTCGGAGAGCTAATAGCCGTTATAAATTACATCATCATATACGGACCACTTGAGGAGCTTGTTTTCAAAACTGAATATCTCCACAATCATAAATTTTACAGGAGAAAGGAAAAACGTATATCTTCAGACAGGATTATCAAAATAGAGTAATATATAGTTTGAATGATAGGTGGAAAGAGCAACACACTATCACCCAAAGTGCACCAAATTATATAAGTTACAGTAAATAAAAAGTTATTAGTAAGAGAAGATTGGATATATTGAGTTTTGAACAAAATGAATGGATATATTTAGTTTTCAAACAAGTAGTTCCGTGAAGAACTAAATAGCCTAATTTCATATATCTTACTTAAGATAATAGCTTCTCTCAACATACAAAATGTCAGTTTGATTGCTGTAATAGTTTCGTAGATATTGAGAACCATCGAAATATTTCGGATGGTCGCCATGTTGGACTTTTATATACGAGGCACGTCCAGAAAGTAAGTTCCGTTTGGTAATAAAATTAAATTGTGTACAGATACAGAAAAATTATTTATTGCACAACATTCTACACCTCTTAAACTACTTTTCCACATAACTACCGAACTTTTGCAGGCATTTGTCATAGCGTGGCACAAGTTTTTGGATACCTTCTTCATAGAGGTTTGCCGCCTATGTCTTCAACCAGTTGGAAACATCTTCTTTCAGCCCGTCGTCATTGTTGAAGTGTTGACCGCCAAGGAAAGACTTGAGATGTGTGAACAGATGAAAGTCGCTAGGAGCGAGGTCAGGGCTGTACGGAGGGTTGTCAAACACGTCCCAGTCAAATCCCTGTAGCAGGTTTTTCGTCACATTTGCAGTGTGTGGTCGTGTGTTGTCGTGAGGAAAAACAACACCTTTTGACAGCAACCCTCGGCGCTTATTCTTTATTGCGCGGCGCAATTTCCTAAGTGTCTCGCAGTAAGCATCTGCGTTGATTGTTTGACCACGCGGTAAGAAATCAATGAGTAAGATGCCTTTCCAGTCCCAGAACACTGTGCACATCATTTTCCGAGGTGTCAAGATTTGTTTCGGCTTAACCTTTGCTGGGGATGAAGTGTGCCTCCATTCCATTGATTGCCGCTTACTTTCAGGGGTGTCGTAAGAAACCCAAGTTTCATCTCCTGTGACTATCTGTGTCAGAAATTCTTCGCCGCCTTCATTGTAACGGGTCAAAAACTGAAGTGCACTACCCATCCGTTTTGTTGTGTGTTGCTCCATAAGAATCTTTGGTACCCAACGTCGGCAAAGTTTACGAAAGTTCAGTTTTTCGGTAACAATTTCATGAATTAGTGATCGTGAGATTTGGGGAAATTCCATAGCGAGAGCACTAATTGTGAACCTGCGGTTTTCCCGGATCTTGTCATCAATCGCGTGAACCAGTTCTTCTGTAACCAAAGATGGACGCCCACTTCGTTCTTCATCGTGCACTTCACTACGTCCTTCTTTGAACTGTCGGACCCATCTTCTCACCATTGAATCATTCATCGCATTTTGTCCATACACTTCGCAAATTTGCCGATAAATTTCAATTGGTTTCACTTTCCTAGCATTCAGAAAACGAATCACAGATCTGATTTCACAAGCGGCGGGATTTTCAATCAACACCGACATTGTACGAGTAAACATGCACAACAACGCGTACGTGGCTGACAGCGCTCTCCAAATGGCGCACGTTTCTTCTCCTTGATGCAGAGCGTCTACCGCGCATATGCGGAACTGCGCTGCAGCGGAACGTACAACTACAGTAGTTGAAGACACAGGCGGCACACGTCTATGATGAAGGTATACAAAACTCGTGCCACGCTACGACAAATGCCTGCAACATTTCGGCAGTTATGTGGAAGAGTAATTTAAGGGTTGTAGAATTTTGTGCAATAAATAATTTTCTGTATCTGTACACAATTTAATGTTATTACCAAACGGAACTTACTTTCTGGACGTACTTCGTATGTAGGCCTAGGTCATAGAGTTATATACTATTAGACGAATATTATTGCTTAGGTTTATTATTTAAACTTCAATCGCATGATTAGGACACAAAAATAATTAAAAAGTAAATGTTAATATTTCACGCAGCCGCCATCTTGAGGTTATGAAAACATTTGAAAGAAATTAGATGTGTGTGGATTAAAATTTGTACACGCATTTATCCTACCAAGTTTCACTGCGCTCGGATGGTTAAATCGCGAGAAACATCCGTTTAAATATTTGAATTTCGCGTCGCTGCCATGTTGGGTTTGTGCCCACCAGGTTGTTGTACACCTCATACGAGGACTTATGTCAGTAGCCTTTATCAACATACAAAATTTCAGTTTGATTGCTGTCATACATTAGGAGATATTGAGAACCGTCTAAATATATCGGATGGCCGCTCTGTTGAATTTATATATATAGGCCGTAGAGTAGTCTAATGTATTATTAGATGAAAATTATTGCGTAGGTTCATTATTCAAACGTTGACTTCGAGCATATGATTAAGACATAAGAAATGAAAACTTAATTTTAAAATTTCGTTCAGCCGCTATCTTTAGGTTATATAAACAATTAAACTAAATTAGATGTCAGTGTATTACAATGTGTATACACATTTGCTGTACCATGCTTCACTGCGTTCGGGTGGCTAAATCGCGAGAAAAGTTTATTTAAATGTTTCAACTTCGTTTGGCTGGTATTTTGTTTTTGTACATAACAGGTTTTGAGAGTTACATAGGTGAACTTCTAAGAGTGCACTTTATCACCGTACAAAAATTCAGGGTGATTTCGGTAATAGTTTCGGAGATATAGAATGCCAGTGAAATATTTCGCACAGCCGCCATCTTGAAGTTATGTAAACAATTGAACAAATTAGATATCAGTGCATTACAATGTGTATAAAGATTTGCTGTGCCACGTTTCATTGCGTTTGGTTGTTTAAATCGTGAGAAAAGTCTATTTAAAAGTTTCAACTTCGGTTGGTTGCCATTATCGTTTTGTAGTTAACAAGTTTCTGAAAGTCCTACAGGTGAACTTCTAGTAGTGTCCTTTATCACCGTACAACATTTCAGGGTGATATCGGTAATAGTTTCAGAGATATGGAATGCCGGTGAAATATTTCGCACAGCCGCCATGTTGGATTGGTGTGACGTTATAAAATTTGAGGGCCACGGTCGGGGTCGGCCAGAATGGTGCTATGACCTTACCGATTTTCATTGAAATCGCTCCAGCCACTTAGAAGTTATTAGTGGGTGACACACACAGACACTCACACTTACGCACGCACATACACACACACGGACAAAAGGTGATCTCATAAGCCTATTTTTTTTCTTAAAATGAAAATAGGCTAAGAAATGTTTGTTGTATTTAGCTCAAATATTTATCCTAATTCGTGATATGTATTTTGAACATAATATTAATAGGTACAAGTACTAAAGGACTTTGATTCGGCTGGAATTGCTGACCTTGATGTAGAAGATCGTTCTAAATTTTGTGCTATGGTAGAGTCTTGGACACCACCATCTAGAGTCCCTAAATGTCGGAAGCCCCTTTCGCAGGAGAGAAAGGAAAATTATCAGCAGGGCTCAAGAGATATTGGGAACGGAAAAGAGCATCGAAGAAGAACTAGTCATAAGCGCTCCGTAGTGGGCTTACATCAATAATAATTAATATGTACAATTAGAAATTAAATGCCTTAATTAAAATTTAAAAAATCGTTTAGTTCAATCAAATTATGTCATAAAAGGTGTATTTGTGTATATATCCGAGTTGATATACAGGATAAACACTGCAGCCAATGCTTCGGGGCTGAATACTATTGAACTGAAGGTTGTAGTGCTTCTGCCCATCGTAACACAATGAAAGTTACACAAAAGGAAAGTGAGAAATTAAAAAAGCATAAATCGACGAATATATTCAGTTTCGAAAAAAATCATTGCTGTGTATTTTAGAGCGTGGATATATTGACTTCTGGTGCAAAATATTACAAGTGATGGATATATTCAGTTTCGAAAAGAAATTCTTTACTGTGTATTTTAGAGCGTGGATATATTGACTTCCGGTGAAAAATATAACAAGTGATGGATATATTCAGTTTCGAAGAGAAATTCATTGCTGTGTATTTTAGACCGTGGATATACTGACTTCCGGTGCAAAATATTTTAAGTGATGAATATATTCAGTTTTGAACGAAAAGCATGTTTTCTCATTTTTAAAACAAGCTCCTCACTTATATACGGAAACGATCGAAATACTGTAAGTTTGATTTCAGAGCTGCAATCTCACTCATTTTAGACGTAGTCCTGCTGGTTCTGAGATACGTTCCAGATATTGGGAAAGTCTTCACCTGTCAATATCACCTACTAAAATTCACTCTTTCCAGTACTGGGATGTTTAATAATCCATATATTGTACCGATTGGGTGTCTCTAGGCCTAATAATAACAATAATAATAATAATAATAATCTCGGGTTTGGTACGTTCGTTAAATGATCACTAATGGCATAGGTCAACAGGAAACAGGTTCGCTAAAACTACTGAAATGGCGTACACTAGTTAACAGGTAAAATCTAATTTATTTAACTCAAAAATCCAGTCAGAAAAATTACATTAACTCAAAAGAGCAAAATATAAATGCAACAGCAAGACAAGATACAGAACGTTACAAATTAAAAACAAAATCAAACAAAAGCAAACAATTAAGTTAAAAATAAACAAATCACGGTTCTCCCAGAGCTCATCATCGGCCTCAAATCAGCTTAAAATAAAACAAAATAAAATACATTAATTTAATCCAGCTGTGAGCAAGCAAAAATGTACACCACTACGTTAACAGCTGACTGCCAGGGGTGGCAAAAATACTACGGTGAATGTCAACTGCTACGACAAATTCAGGGACTCAAACAAAATGCAGTTGCCCTTAAAATACTTAAATAAAATGGTCTGATTCCTCATCTGGCACACACATCTGTAAATACACTTGGACATAGTGTGAGAGTATTCTTTCTGATAGGCATCTGACATTTGGTCGTTCAGCCTAACGGGTAGACAATAATATAGAAATATCGGGGCAAACGAGATAACACGAATTAACAGGGGCGTAACTACACAAAACATTCTGGGTTCGAACCAGAAATTTACATTAAGAAATAGCCCAACAAAATGGCTCACATAAACAGAGAAAATGCCAGCATGCTTAACTACAATAAACAAACCCTCTCTCCTGTCTGAAATCTACCTTCAATCTTCCGTGTGTTGATAAACAAACGACCTTGACCAACCAGCCGGGGTGACACTCCCCACGGGTAGCGAGCACGCTTCCGCAAAACAGCTGGGACAGATGACTTCACATTCTAAAAATAATGTGATTTCTTACTAAAAACGCCTTAGTGGCTATGCTTGGATTTGTGACATTTGCAGGGTGTTAAATAAATTTTACATCAGACCACGATTCCGCATGAACAACCAGTGACGTCAGCACTCCTCCAACCTGTGGGAAAATACACATCGCGTGTGTGTGTGTGTGTGTCTGTGTGTGTACACAAAACAAACATGATGAACCAAAACGTACTGTGTGTGCATACTAATTACTTCGGACTACGCTGTCTGGAAACACTTACCTCGGAATACCATCCGGAAACACTTACATCGGAAATACAATCCGGAAACACTCACATTGGAAATACAATCCGGAAACACCTCGGACTGCATCCGGAAACAACTTACATAGGAAATACTATCCGGAAACACTTTCCTCGGACTACCATCCGGAAACATCTTACATCGGAAATACAATCCGGAAACACTTATGGGCTCAAAATACGGCCGGTATGCACACAAATATAACCTCACGACTCCTTGCCGGAAAAATGGAAGCACACACACATTTAAAAAAATCTATGACAGACATCGTCCTGCCTGCCGCTCCTGGGAATTCACTGGTTAATTCGCAGCCGATCTAGGAAAAGAAAAGTGGGCATGGGTCGCTAACCATCTGACCTATTTCCATAAAGTGGCAAAACTAGTCCAACCTAGCTGGGCGTAACTAAATGTCACACAAAAAAATTCTTACGCTGTCTACTTGTCAGGTCGTCAACTTAACTTACACCTCGTCTTACATGAATATATAGCCACAACAAATCCATCCTAAAACACCCCGCAATTTAACTTATGATGTCTTTGGCAAATACAAATTTACAGACACCTCCGTCATCTACCAACAAACATGCTTAATTTTTATGGACTGACGGACAAAACAAAATAAAAAGGACTGGCATGCTGACTAAAAAACAAATCGCCCCCGTCTAAAACGAATAATTTTCATCAAAAGTCAAAACAAAGCTAATCCTACTGTACAAATATATCGTCCCCTTTTCTACATTACGTCCCCAAATATAGAAAGTTTAATACTCATCACTGGTCCCTGGAGTAGACAGGCAAATGACGGCTGCTGAATCGCCGCTTCGACACCCTGACGTATGGTTGGGCCATGATTAAAATTCTGAAATGCATTTCTCAGCCTCTTCTCTCATCGGGCTATTCCATATGTGATCTCGAATTAGCATCTCGGTGCTACTTTACATTGTCTGATTCCGAGAACTCTAGTGATGGAGGATTATCGAGGCTTGGGTATCGTAAATCCAGCACTTCACTCGTACAATAAGTGAGTTGACTAAACAATGGCTGCCCCGGTCCACGAGCTTCTCGGAAATGCGAGCCTAACCCTGTCAGGTTATGTTATTGTCATCCTTCTCGTATGCCAAACCTCCATGTTTTCATAGTGCTACGGGCAGCAGAGTTATTATTATTCTTAACATCGTATTTGGCAACTTCAATGTCGTATTTATTTCGATTCAGGCACTATCATGTTCCTTGTTCATGGCCCCACCAAAATTTCGGCACTGGGAACACCGCAAATCATGCATGCTCGGTATGCCATCGATCCTGAGGTCTTCGATAACTCGGCATGCTATCGATCCCTAGCCCCCTGATCGATCACTATATATAATACGCTAAGTTCATCCGACATAAAACTCAAGCTCCTGAACCAGAGAGAGAGTTAAGAGGTGTGGTTTGCACCAAAATCTTCCAAATCATCTCAATAGTACAGGAAAAATCTTGCATTTCTTGAAAAGTCAACGGAAATATTTTTATTTTGAAGATTAAATATTTGCCTTGCGCTCATAAATCTGTGACTGTTGCCATTCAACATGGCCGAGTCACTACTCATTACAATTTAATTTATTTAATAACTGTACGCGCCCATGCATAAGACTTTCGTGTATTTGTAGACGGACATAAAATAAAATATACGAGTAGTAACAGTATGAACGTATACGAATATGCAACATTTTTTTAAAAATAAAATGAAGGACTATTTCCTCCAGACAGTGGATTATGAAGGTACTCAATGGGTGCGCCAACGACTAGTATGAGTGCGCGAATATTGCTGTTGTTAAGGTAATTAACTCTCGATCGATGGAGCCCAGGTTCGTTCCCATATTACGTCGGCTCTTTTTTTTGACCACTGAATCAAGGAGTATTATTAACGTTTTACATTTTGTACGTGAGTTATGCAGGAGTTTATTGGAATTATAGTATTTCTTCCATAAAGCAGGCAAGAAATCTACGAAAGACATCCATCATGATCGGCGCACCCATTCTTTCAATGCAAAGTAGTCTAATATAAGGGCCGAAGACATGTCACTTATATTGGCCAAGGAGAGAGTTCAGATGACTTGCATGTTGTAGACCAGTAATGAAGCGAGTGTGATACGTCTCTTAAACAAGGATACTTTGAGCCTTAGCATCTTTGCTTGAAATTGCCAGCGGAGCTTAGGTATCGCGAGCACAAACTCCTGCGCAGTTTTCGTGGACAGTCGGAATGTTTCGTCTTCTCTCGGGATTCCTAGAGCGGGAATAAACAACAGACAAGAGACACTCCACCAGGCGGGTGAAACTGGTATAGGACGATCGGTTCCCAAATTACGTCATGATATCTTCAACTTCTATCTGCTCCACCCGAGCGCTAATGTCGCATGTATCCATAGAATAAGTAGAACAGGATTCTGTACACATGATATAATTATTATATCTCGAAGAGTGGATTACTCTGAGACAAATTATAACATACAATGCTTTCTAATTGTTTAAAATCTTACTAATTGTACGTTATGCAGCTTATGAGGTTATGAGATTGTAAACAATGTAAGTAACTACAGGCCTGCTTCAGCTGCTCCTGACTAGCCATTTCAGTGCTCATGCGCAATCGGTAGTCATTTTGATAATGACACATGCCAACACCTGTTTGAATGACAAGCATAGCTAAGACCACTAATTTCACGAAACAAATTGAATTGCATGTGTTATTGTGTCAAATTATACAATTGAGGTAAAGGGTAACATTGCAGTGAATTAAACGATAATATTACAGAGAATTAGAAGTGAGTAGGCCTATAGGCTATTATCTTTGTACCCTATTTGTTGCAATAAATATATATTAACTTCAGCACGTCTTTTTATTTGCCAGCAAGACGAGATACAAGCATGCGATGGTGTTCATTTTTAAGTTTGCAAATCTCATTTCTTTTATTGATAGTTGGCATAATTATCAAGTCAAATCGGCCCCTGTAGCATAAAGAAAATGATTGTTACAGTATGTATATAATTTAGGTATTTTGTTCCGATGGCTGGTTTCACTGTGTAGCCTACTCTGTAATACCGGTATTAGTCATTATTGCTACAGAAGTTTTGGTATACTTTTGCACATGGGAAAACTGTTAAGCCGATTGTGAATCAAGGACTGTAATGCTATCGTATGGACAGTTAATCAGCATATTAGCAAAATGCTATCCTGACATAGAGAAATAGTGCCAAATAATCCTACATTTTCCCATCACCATTTTGCAGTTTTCATGTGTAAGACAGTTTGATTTCATTTAAGGGCCTTAGACATCGTGGTCATAAAGCCCCGTGTACATGGGTGTGTGTGGAGTTTTTCTGATAATCTGTGTTATTGTGATGGTTGCACTAGCGCGTGTATGTGTAAATTGGGGATAGTATTGGGAATGAGGCAGTTAGGAACCATCGTGGTATTTTCCTGGAATAGAAGTGGTAAACCACGAAAAAATACTTACAGGATGGCTGAGGCCAGAATCGAACCCACCCTTTCTCAGTTTTGCCCCACGAGTCTGTGTGTTACATGAAGATTATTGTGTACGTGTAGTTTTCAAACTTCAATCGCATGATTAGGACACAAGAAGTAAAAATGTGATTTTAAAATTTCGCATCGGTGCCATCTTGTGGTTATGGAAACAATTGAAATAAATTAGATGCCAGTGGATTAAAATTTCTATTAGCATTTACTGTACCAAATTTCACTGCACTCGGATGGTCAAATTGCGAGAAACGTGCATTTAAATATTTACATTTTGCGTCGCCGCCATGTTGGATTTGTGATCACCAGGTTATTGAAAGTCCTATAGGTGAACTTATGTTCATAGCCCCTATGAACATAAAGGAATTCAGTTTGATTGCTGTAATAGATTTATTGATATTGAGAACCGCCTTAATATTTCGGATGGTCGCCATGTTGGATTGTTATATGTATAGGCCATAGAGTTATGTTCCATTAAAGGAATATTACTGTGTAGGTTCATTATTCAAACTTTCACTTCGATCCCATGATTACGACACAAGAAATAAAAACTTAATTTTAAAATTCGCACAGCCGCCATCTTGAAGTTATGAAAACATTTGAACTAAATTAGATGCCAGTGCATTACAATGTGTATAAACATTTGCTGTACCAAGTTTCAATGCGTTTGGATGATTAAATCGCTAGAAAGGTCTATTTAAAACTTTCAACTTCGCTTGGCCGCCATTTTCGTTTTGTGGTTAACAGGTTTTTGAAAGTCTCATAGGTGAACTTTTAGTAGTGCCCTTTATTTCCGTACAAAATTTAGGGTGATATCAGTAATAGTTTCGGAGATATAGAATGCCGGTGAAATATTTCGCACAGCCGCCATCTTGAGGTTATGTAAGCAATTGAACGATATTCGATGGCAGTGCATTGCAATGTGTATAAACATATACTGTACCAAGTGTCATTGCGTTTGGTTGGGTAAACCGCGAGAAACGTCTATTTAAATGTCGCCAATTTGCTTGGCCGCCATGTTGGTTTTGTAGTTACCAGGTTTTCGAAAGTCTCATAGGTAAACTTCTAGTTGTTCCCTTTATCACCGTACAGAAATTTAGGGTGATACCAGACATAGTTTCGGAGATATTGAATGCTGGTGAAATATTTCGCACGGCCGCCATGTTGGATTGGTGAAACGTAAAAAAATGAAGGGTACGGTCGGGGTCGGCCAAAATGGTGCTATGACCTTACCGAGTTTCATAGAAATCGCTCCAGCCGTTTAGAAGTTATTAGAGGGGGACACACAGACACACATACGCACGCACACACGGACAAAAGGTGATCTCATAAGCCTTTTCTTTTTCATAAAATGAAAATAGGCTAAAAGTTAACAATCTTGTAGTTGTATGTGGTTCTTTATCTTACAATCAAAATTCATAGGACCTCCTCTTTGACTGGAATTCAAATCACTGGACGTGATCCTGGGACGTAGGAATCTCCAGAACAGGGCTCAACCTAGATGGTGGAATCTCTCTCTACCTATCGTATTTGCCAAACCGTTTCCCCAGCATCAAATGTGGACTAACAATGTACCTCCTCCCCTAACTTCTCCACTCTCGTGGGCTAAATATAAGAATCATTGCCCAACCACGTTTGTAGTGGTTCACTTCTTCACCCGTATAAACTAATACATATTTCCGTAGTATAGGTCTCGCACTCTTATCATTAACGACCGGCTCACTTTAGAAACCTTGCTAGGCGGCCATGTTTGCATTCCATGTCTGCGGGGAGCTAGCTCAAGGAACAGCGTTGTCAACTCTCCACCGTAACCACTGTGAGCAAGCAGTAAGACAGGACAGAACAGCGGGAAAATGCGCGACACTGGAGACCTGACAAGCGAGACGGCAGCCAGGACCGGACTATGGACTATGCGTGGAGAAACATAGCAAGCATGCTATTGGTCAAGAACCTTCTGATATTGATCAGCAGTGATCAGTGTGGTACTATTTAACGTTTGAATTCCCGCTCGTTAACGAGGAAAACGAGAGAACTCTACTGACAACTTGGGTTGGGCCAGACTGCCATATGCGACCATTGTTATAAGAGCTGCAGCTACTCAACATTCTTTTTGTAGAGCAATAACGTACTGCTCCATATCACTCGCCCCACTGTATGCTTGAAGGTCCGTTACGAGCTCACCTGAACCCAACATGACCCCATCCGGGACTCGACCGGAGTCCAAGATCGGTTTTCAATTATTAAGATATCGACATAGACATGCATCATTAATCTCAAAGCAAATGACCTCACTGTTCCACCCCTTAAAAGAACAATAATAACTTTAATTCCCAAATTATTGTCATTATTTGCAAAGGAACAATTTCTTGACTGTTTGCCGGTCGTATCCTTGAATGCGAATTCTTTCAGAAGTAGCTAATGAAATTTCGTACAATGTGGCATGTGATCATGACTACAATTTTCTGTATTGCAGCGACCAGGTGTTCGAGATCAAGGTGGTTATTATTCGCAATAAATGTTAGCAAAAGGGCTTAACGAGAGTTAAATATTAATCTCTATCTACAAAGAAGATCGATAAGCTGCCAGCCGAACAAACCACAATCGCTCAAGAATAATCACTGCTCTGATTTAAGATTCTGATTTTTTTTTTTTTTTTTTTTTAGCATATGGCTTTTAGTGCCGGGAGTGTCCGAGGACATGTTCGGCTCGCAAGTTTTGTAGCTGCTTCGAGACGGACACCCAATGGGTGAGCTACAAGTACCGTTGGGGTGGAAAGTTGGGATGTAAGGACGAGGAGTTGGAAGGTAGCGGCTGTGGCCTATAGTTAAGGACCAACCCCGGCATTTGCCTGGGAGGAAGATGGGAAACCACAGAAGACCATCTTCAAGGTTGCCGGCGGGAGGATTCGAACCTCCTCACCTCCCGGATGTGCGCGACTGCCAGCAGTCATGCCGTAACGACCACGGCTAACTCACCCGGTGATTCAGTGATACAAGACCTAGATTCGTTTGAGGATGGGAAAAATAGATTGTTGTTCTATTTAGGGGTCCGGGATCATACTTGTGGGTATGTGCAATCTTTCTGATGAGCTATGTTAATGCAATGTCTGTACAAATGCGTGTACTTTTGAGGGAGGCTAGAATTGGGAAGGAAACAACCGTGGTATTATTTTAGATACCACCGGATCATTTACCCATAGTGTAAGTGATAGTGATAAAACTCTTAACATCACTTCTATGAATGTCGAGAGAGGGATTCAAACCCAACTCTCATCTTAGTTGTCCTCACAAGACTGAGTGTAAAGCGTTTCAATCCTCATGCTGGGAATAAAATCCTTTAGGACAGAGCCGGGAATTGAACTCTGGACGTCTGTGCAGAGAGTTATATTCACCACTAGACCGCAATGGTTTCTGTTGGGATCTCACAAATACTCTGCTAGGGTGTTATCATTTGAAGAATGTAGGAAATCACCGCTCTAGACGAACGCCAAATGTACGCTCCCCGATGAGAGTGGGGGTTATTTCTTTCATGAGTTAGATGACATAAATACCCATCCCTCGGATACAAATTCCCTAAACAAAATGCATAAAATGGTCCCTCTGGACTGCGATCAGCAAGCAATTACATTATTGGCACTACCAGCGAAAGTATTCAGCGAGCGTATCAGAGCCACAACATGATTAAAAGTTGTCACGGACACCCCCTGAACATCTGCCGTGCATACAAATAACCTAGCTGTTTTAACGGCACCAATCGTATCTCACAATCTCCTACGTCAGCCCTACACAAAGAACATTCTTCGTGAATCATCGCTCTGATAAAGCTACATACTGGCGAGAGAGTGAGGCTCGTTAAAGTGGATTACGGGCGCCAGCTCAGTGCTCGACTTCGCACTGTCCCCATTTCGTCAGACGCTACCTCGCCAGACTGATAGCCCGCGTCATCTCCCCATCCACATCTCGCACTGGACACTCAATCGGTAGAGCCCTGCGCGGATAAACAAAACGTTATCCGCATCCGCCCCGCATCCGCACGACTGTTATCCGCATCCGCACAACTGTTATCCGCATCCGCCCCGCATCCGCACGGCTTTATCCCGTATTCTCACGTTTGTTATCCGAATCTACTGGTATTAGAATAATATTTTAATTAGATAAAGCATAAATTCCTAAAGCAACATATTTACACATTTGAGGAAAAAATAGTTTCCTTAGGCTTTGAATGTAATTTGCTATGTTTAAAATGAATGTTTGGCCTGTTTGCCATCCCTTGATGAATGCAGTACATTTGCATTTGTCTGTTGGCACAGGCTAGAGTAAAAGGTGGCTTTTCACCGATGTCTCAGTCTCACTCATGGCTGTGATTATATGGAAGCTACTAAGGTATGGGTGGTGCTTAGTAATGACATTCAGGGCACAGTCAGTGCCTGTGGATGTTGTGAAAGGTTCTACTCATAGGGTTAGTGCTACTGTTCTGACTCAGTGAGGAAAGCAATGCCAAACTACCTCACTCCTCTTTTTGCCTAGTACGCCTCAATATAGCGCTGCCTTGGGTTTTTGTGGATATCTACTCACATAACCTAACGGCGGTACTGTTTGAGGATCCAACCAGCCTTCGGGCTGACTACCTAACAGACAGACAAAATGAATGTTACTCAGCCTGAATTGCAACCCTTTTCAGCTCAGAGTGTTCATTATGCTTAATGACATAATTTGAATGAGATTAGCTTAAATCATCATCTTACATTTATCATGAAAGAATCATAATGGACAAGTATGATGTCATAATATATATCTTGGTCCTAGTAATGATATTAAGCCTAAACAAATTCGGATTGTATTCTAAAAAACTATCCGCAAATTTTCTTCAAACATTATCCGCAGCTTATCCGCTATCCGCACAGCCATGCAAATTATATCCGCATGGCGAAAAATTTTGCGGATATCCGCATCCACACAGGGCTTTATCAATCGGCTCACTCACACCTGGTCAGCACTGAGTAAGCCAGCGGGCAGTTGAGCTGGAGAGCCATGAACAAGCGCATGTCGACTATTGGTTTTCAGTTGTTAGCATTGTGCTTATGTACAGTGTTCAATAGTAGGGTCTGTGATTTCCAGTGTTGGACACTCAGGTACATGCGTGTCCAAGCCTCTAAATGAAGAAACACTTATTCTCGACAACGACTTTCAATAACTTAGTTATGTTTAACTAAGAAACTAACTAACCCAGCAATTTAGTCCAGAAGACCACGCGAATCCAAGGACGACTGCCACCCAGCTATAAGCTGCGTATCATGCATGGGTGGCGCGTGGCCAGCGCAACAACACTCTCAGTTATATAACTTCAGTTTTTAAGGCCATGGGCGCTAATTCTCTTAAAATTAAAAATTAGAAATTAAAAATTAGGCCCCCTGTTCGCTTTGCAGGTGAGGCCGCCTGGGCGTAGTGCTGGTCACACAACCCAGTTGTATCCCCGACTCAGAGTCTCAAGCTGCAGGACACTGCCCTCATTGGCAGTAGAGGGGGGATTCCTCGCTTAGTCCGTGTGAAAGGCCAACCCTGGAGGGTAAAACGATAGCTAATTAAAAATTAAAAATGAAAAATTAAATAAAAAATAAAAAATAAAAAATAAAAAATAAAAAAAACAAAAAAATAAAATAAAAAATAAAAAAATAAAAAATTATAAATTAAAAGTTAAAAGTTAAAAAAAAAATAAAAAAAATTGAAGATAAAGAATAAAACATAAAAATTAGAAATTAAAGAAAATTATGAATTAAAATTTAAAAAAATTAAAAGTCAAACATTAAAAATTAAAAATTATAAAAATATTAAAAATTGAAGATAAAAACAAAACAAAATTAAATTAAAAATATTAAAAATTAAAGTTAAAAATTACAAATTAAAAAATAGAAATTAAATATCTTGCAGCTACTCAACTGCCCTCGTTCATTGGCATACATACTGTACTTATATCTCGAATGGGTAATATCCCTCAATCTAACTGAGACACAATAACATTTCTTTCCATGTACGGTACATGCGGGTACACCTCTAGTTATGAGTGTATTCCCAAATCGTTTCCAGTACTGGTCGATACTTTTCCTGCAAACGAACTTTCTGATGTATTGTAATTAGAAATTAAAGAATTTGTCTTCTTAGTATAAATATCTATTAGTTCTGATTGTTCACTCAGCTGAAGAGTCACACGTTCAAACGTCTGAGATTCGAACATTTGGAGCTAGCAAAAATGCTGTGACCCTATCCTGGTTTCTCCACACCTGTTACAGATAATTGCTGTAGTAACAGAGGCTATCATACAATATTAATTCGTGAATGTATGGGTTGTAACTTCTGCTTAGTCTTAAATAAACCAAGCAACAACAACGTCGGTGTTCACATTAGAAGTTCTTTGAATATCCGAGAAATAAACCCACGTAAGTCACATTTGTTCAATTTAGTAAATACGAAAATGAAAACGTAAGAAATACTATCATTTGCCGTTTTGTTGTTATTGTTTATCAAGGGGTTTCGACATCGATGTCATTTCAGCCCCGTGTATTTGTATATGCTAGCACGCTTGGCTGTCGCCTCGGAGGTCCGGATTTGATTCCAGGCTCTGCCAAGGAATCTAATTCTGGTCTGGGGGCTGGAACGGGGTACACTCCACCTTATGAGACGAATGTGAGAAGAGGTGAGCTTGATTCCCACCTCAGCCATCTTGGAAGTGGTTTTCCGTGGTTTCCCTCTTCTACTCCATGCAAATGCCGGGATGGTTCCTAACTTAGGCCATGGCCGTCTCCTTCCCAATCCTCACCTGACTTCCAAATACACAGACTAATACAGCCATCACAATGAGACAGGTTATCAGACGAATTCCACACACACCCAAGTACACAGGGCTACATGAACACCATGCCACAAATCCCCTAAATAAATCAACAAGAACAACAACAACAACAACAACAACAACGTGTGTGTTTGTGTGAGGGGGAAATTGTTTGATAACCTGTGTTTGTGTGGGGTCTGTAAGAGTGTGTGTATTTGTAATTGAGGTGAGGATTGTGAAAGAAGAGGCCGTGGCCTTATGTTATGAACCATTCCAGCATTTGCCTCGAGAAGAAGTGGGGAAACCACGGAAAACTACTTCTGGGATGGCTGAGGTAGGAACCAAACCCACCTCTTCTCGATTTTGCCTCACGAGGATGAGTATACCCCGGGAATCCAACCCAGACCCGCATGGGTGACAGGCAAGAATTTTGTCACTTTGCCTCGTTAATGCAGTTCATATGTTTATCACATGATATATTTCTGCTTTATACTGAATAATTAAGGCCTTATTCTTTTTTTAAGTAACCCATACATAGGATAAGTTAGGTCTAAATAATTTCACACGACTTTCTTCGCACTATCCGCAGGTTCGTATTGTATAGTTCATTGATCACCAGCTCGCCCTAGAATGGGTATTGTGCAACAAGTGTTGAGTCAGGATGAAGGTGAAGGTGGCCGTGTACGATGACTGGAGCTCTTACAGAACCTGCGCTATGTAGGCGCTTCAACTCTTGGCATGCGAGTAGACAACACACACTCCAGCGATACCTGCCATAATGGCACTGAAAGCAATTACAAATAGCTTGTTATAATTAGTGGGAAAGATTATTATTATTATTATCAATATTATTATTTATTATTATTACACCAACTGGGGTTGCTACGCGCACTAAGGCGATGGGGTCCGTAGTCCGCCGTTCACCATACTTGAAATAATTTTCTGTGGTATCCCATGTTCAACTCAGACAAATGATGGGAAAGTACCATTTAATAGGCCACGGCTACAAACTTCCAAATCCTTGCCCTATGCCATTCATCCACATCCATTTCATCTCTCATTAACTCCTCTAGTGAGGCGGCGTCAGGAAGGGCATCTGACCGTAAGAAACATCCATCATGTAGGAAACTGATCTCACATCACCCCTGACCCCATGAAATCGGGAATAATACGTGCTAGAAACACTGTACATATTTTTATTCGTAGAACTTTAGGGAGTGCTATGGTGGACAATTTCAGAACTATACTACCAGAGGGCAAGAAAACATACAGTACCCTAACACCATCAGGCACCAAACTGCTCTTAAACTGAGTAAGTTGGTTGGAATCAGTTTTTATCAGTGATTCAGTATTGATAAAGTTGTGCCCAAGTTTGATATATATCTAAGAGACCAATACAAGCATTGCGTGTGCGATTATTATCTAAGTTACAAGGAGCACGTGGCTTACGACAGCTTTTTCCCCAGGCCCTACAACAAGTAAGAGTAAATTATGGTCATTAAATAAAATGTAAAATAAAGTGTAGCTGTATGTGTCTGTTGTCTCAAGTGAGTTACAGTCAGAAAGAGCTCCTTTGGCTCAGTAAGTTTCAGCATGACCTCAGAATTGACTGAAATAAGGTTTTTAAGCACCTCTCACAATCGCACTGACGTTACATTGCTACATGCACATAATTTGAGTGTTTTGAATCTAGTTTGAATTCTATATAACTAACAAGAAAACCTGCAAAAGTCAAAACAATGTTATGTCAAAATTATGGTTTTTAAACTGGTGTTCATACCACTCCAATCCTCTTGCCTTGCCCCACGGTTTCATTTTGGGCCAAAAGGGTTCTAGAACTTCTAGTCTGGTATACCACTAAACAGAAATGCATAGTTTCATCCATACTACCAAGTAATATTACACGGTTTTCAATGCAATCACTTAAACTGCATGATTATACTGCCTAATACAGTACTTTTTTTTTTTACTATTCAGTGAACAGGTCTCCCCCGATGTAGTGATGCAAAAATTCAGCCTTCAACCTTCAGTTTCCTAAGTTCGCTAGTCGGTTGCAAACTTGGAGAAGTTTGAAGCCCTGATCCTAGAATCTAGAAGGACGTTTAACTTGATTAATATTGGAGTGGGGTAAATGTGGATGTAACGTGATCTATTTTCTCTTGTAGGTTCAGTTCTTAAGATAGGCCTTTAGCTTGGTCTTTGAATTGCGAGTTATACAAGTGGTGGATTCAAATGCGACAGAGTTTTTTACAACGTTCACAACAATATGTCACAGTGTAGTGTGTTGAATTCCCAATCCTTTCATGAGGTTTCGGGTGCATTTCTTTACAGTGTCTCTGCTACAAAACAACAATCCTATAACAATACATCTTTCAATCACCTTAGCTACAAAAAAAACATGGCTTCACATTTCTCCATGTACAAGTCGCAAACTTCTACATAGAGAAATTTGAAACCTTGATCATTCAGAGTGCATTAAAAAATTCCCTTCACTTGTCACTGGTGTGGAATAACCGTAAGAATGCCTTGACCGAATATCTCCGCTATCCGAACTCAAACCATCCTGGACTATAGTTATGAATTTTACGTTTAACTTATTATGTTTCTTACGATATTTGAAGATTAAAACCGTTCTTCCCTTTTTTTTATTTTAAGTCGGATGTAACAACTCCTAACTGAATGACAAGCAATGCTATAAACGTTCCAGTTTCAAGAGTTTCAAAATTCTTACCGTTACTCTATCTGGTCCAGGAGATTGATTATATTGCCTATTTTACCTGGAGTTTGGCTGATAATGGCTCGCAAAATCTTATCTTTCCATTGCTTCGTCATTTGTAGCTCTTCAGTTGGTGGGGTACAATGTATATATGTACATAACACTCCTGGAAATAATTACATGTATTAGTTAATTATCACTATTATAATGGGACAATTTAGGATTACGCGTTTCGACCTTCAAGCTGCCATCATCAGATCCTGATCACTGTGTTGAGGTTTAAATTATGCACTAATATATCTTAACTAGGTATTTATAATACGATTTGCAATTTGAATCTCGTTATACGGTTAGATTGCTGTGTCTTAAGGTTTTGTGAATTATGAGAGTAATGGTATATATGCACGTGTATACAATTTAGAATCTACGATTTAGAGAAATTTTACACTGCTTCATCACATTCTCTAAACATTTTGTGTTACCACATTAAAAAGGAAGCTTGTAGTTTAACGTGACCGTTAATCTTGTTACCACATTAACCAGAGGAGTTAGGTTTGGTTCTAGTTTCATCATCTGCAGATACAGTGTCCTTAAGCCACACCTTTGCGATGTATATTTTGAGGTTATTTGTTACCTGTGTTCCTTCTGGTGGGTCTTGCATGTTTACAGGCTACTAGAACTTCCAGCAAAACTTGCAGGACTGCTCCCCGTCATAGGGATCCTGGCTGTTATTGTTAACACTGTTACTCATGTTCTGTTTAATCTGGTGTTGTTGGAAATAATACTGTATAAAAACAGTCCAGATGAAAGAAGACAAGGCAACGTAAACCTAAACCTATTAATACGCACTATTTATAACTTCCAATTATATAAAATATTAAAAAGCCCACTATAAACCCATGAAGAACTTCACACCAATTCCTAAAATTACGAAGGAAATCAAGTAAAATAAACATAAGTATGGTTCACTCTAACGTACAAAAGCTTGGGAAAAATAAACAGCACTGGTATAAACGTATAGGAAAACCAGGCATATATTGATAATAGTGTAGATAATGGGACTTCTACATCCAAATACAGGGGATTCCCGAAGCTCGCATACCAGTTCGTGCACCAGCAGTGATATGCGTGTCATATTTATGATAATCCACGATCCATGTCACCATACAGCTCGAAATTGAATTTTAAATATTATTGAGTATTTTCTTTTAAATCTGTTATCCTCTAAGCTCAGCTTCACCACGTACTCTGCAAGGGGTCATTCCTCTACTGCCTCATGGACAGTGTTTTGGAGATTGGCACACTTTGTCAGCACATACAACTGGGGATGGTGACAGGCCGATTGCCCAGGTGACCGCTAACTTGGGTCTAAAGGTCAGGAAAGGGAGTGGGAAGGAAGTCAGCCGTGGACCTGTTGAAAGGAACCGTCCCGGCATTTGCTTAAGGGTGAAAATGGGAAACCATTTTTTGGACGACCAAGGTAGGGTTCGAACCCACGCTCTCCCGATACCAGCGAAACGCGAAGTAGCGCGGCTGGTTGAGTTAAATAACTAACTATATTTATTGATTTTTATGCATTTCCACCAAGTACTGTCGGTCATTAATGTTAATAGTATGAATGAACAATCATCAGTGATCACTCAGCTACTGAACGATTTATGGAGGTACAGGTTAAAAGCCTACCATACGATTGTAAACAAATAACTCCCCTCGTACGTTCACCAGAAAAAGACTGTCTGCGAGGCGCAGCGGTAACATCATTGCTTGCTGCGTCCAAGGTTGCAGGATCGAATACTGGCGCTATCAGTTGGCATTTGAGGGTGTGCAAATGTGAAGGAGCCGTATCAGAAGATTTGCTGGCACGTTTAAGAACCCCTTCGGGGAAAATGTCGGGCACCCCGGCGTCTCTAAAAGCCGCAGTAGTTAAAACGGACGTAAAACCAATAACATTATTATTACAGTGAAGAAAATGGAAATTGAAACACCCGTTTGTGTTGATTTTCAAGATATGGAACGATGCCATGTAGGTATGTAAATGATCAAAGTTTCAGACCCATTGGATTGTTGCTACAGGTCTCCCCACGTGATAGGTCTCGGAGGAATCAACTCCAGTATACGGACTCTGGTGTAGCGTAGTTAACTTGCAGTCTGTGCAGTGAAGTGTTCCCCGTCAAACATGCCTCGACGACAGAGAAGGGCACGCTATCAACAACTGTCGCCGTTTGAGAGTGCTCGGATAATTGAGCGTTGTGAGGCTGGATTATCGCTAAGGACTGTCGCTGCACGTGTTGGCCGACAGGCATCTACGGTACAACGTTTATAGCAGCAGTGGTCAAATGAAGGTAACCACACTCGTAGACCTGGCACAGGCCCAGCGCGACAGACAACTGTGAGAGAGGATCGCCGCATCATTCGCATGGCCCGAATGAAACCCCATGCAACAGCAGCGCAAATTCGGGCAGCTCTGGCACCCCACGTTACACAACAAACAGTTGGTAATCGCCTGCGTGCAGCTGACTTACGATCCCGTGTCCCTGCAGAAGGTGTTCCATTGACCCCACAACAGCGACGTGTTAGGCTGGCCTGGTGTCGAGAACGATCGACGTGAGTCGACGAATGGCATAGGGTCGTCTTTAGTGATGAATCGCGCTTCTGTCTTGCCCGCAGTAATCGCCGGAATCGTGTGTGCCGACGTACCGGGAAGAGGGGCCGCCCAGACCTTATTGTCGAGAGGCACTCAGGGACAACACCAAGCATTATGGTCTGGGGAGCTCTTGGCTTTAATGTGAAATCTCAATTAGTGCTTGTTGAGGGCACTATGACTGCTCGACAGTACGTTGATAGGGTACTCCCTATGATGGCGAACATTGCTAATGGGATGTTTCAGCAGGACAATGCCCGGGTTCACACTGCACGCATCTCCAGAGAAGCTCTCCACGACATCACAACCTTAGAATGGCCTGCCAGATCCCCGGACCTCAGTCCTATTGAGCATGTGTGGGACATGATGGGTCGACAACTGGCCAACCGCCCTCAGCCACCCACAAATCTGGAACAACTGACCCGTGCAGTGCAGCAAGCATGGGCCACAATTCCTCAGGAAGCGATCCAGGGCTTTATTGACTCCATGCCTCGAAGAATTCATCAGTGTATTGCAGCTCGTGGTGGGCACATCCTGTATTGATTGTTGTCCAAACTTGCGGTCAGAGGGATCTGAAATTGTAATCATCGAATCACAACCGAACACTCGTCCTGCATGTTCAATTGCAGCAATGTAGCACCACTCCTTCTGGATGTTGCAATTTCCATTTTCTTCAGTGTATTATTATTCACCAGGAACGATTGCATTCCCGACCATCACTCCATCCATACCACTTCTGCTCTCTCGTGACGACTCAAGGTGAGTGAGTTGCCAGAAAAAGACAACAAGCATCTTATTACGTGTGCGTTAGGTCAGCATCTTGAGGTGATTGCTTTGTTGCTGTTACAATACTTGTTGTTGTTGGTTCTATTAGGGGCTTTGCGACATAGTGGTCATGTAACCTCGTGTACTTGGGTGTGTGAAGAATTTGTCTGGTAACCTGCGTCACTGTGATGTCTGTACTAGTGTGTGCATTTGTAATTGAAGCAGGATGCGGTAGGAAGTGTCCGTGGCCTTAAGTTAGGTACCATCCCCGGCATTTCCCTGGAGTAGAAGTGGAAAACTAGGCAAGACCAATCCCAGGATGGCTGATGTAGGAATCGAGTCCACCTGTGCTCAGTTTTGCATCACGTGGCTGAGTATGCACCGTTACAACCCTCAGACCAGAATTAAATTTCTTGGCAGAGCCGGGAATCAAACCCGGGCCTCCACGGTGACAGCCAAGAATGCTAGCCACTACGCAAAGAGGCGAACGCTGTGACAATAACTGCTGTTGTTCTTTCATTTGAGGGGCTTGGACATCGTGGTAAATTATCACCGTGTATTTGCTTGTGCGTGGAATTATGTCTGATAACCTGTGTTATTGTGATAGCTGTGTTAATGTATATACGGTATATGTAATTTAGGTAAGGATGGATGAGGAGGAGACTGTGGCCTTAAAAGTCAGGAACCATTCCGGTATTCGATATGAATTTAAGAACTGGTTTTTGGGCGAAGTGGTGATCGTTCTGGTTCATTCTGTCATAATTAACTGTTCGATTGAACTAGAGTTCATGTCACGAACGATAACGAACACCATATCGCACAAATAACCAGCTAAGTACTTAAATCCATATTCAAGTTAGAACACAAACCTAACCCATTTACTAATCATTACAGAATATCACACTAAACAATTAACCTTGTAGTTCAATAGCCACTAACATTATCATCACAATAACTCACATAATATAATACATCGTACTAACAAATTACGCAAATTTACAATACACTTCTTCAACTACTGCAAAATAGTGAACTACGGCATTCGATAAGTATTGGCAACATTGTTGTCAATCAACGATCCTGGTGGTGACCATTGTAAGCTTGTAGTATATTGTTGAGCAGTCTTTGTTGTATAAATCTTTAATATTGAAGGTCTCGAAATAGCTGATATTTGTGAATACATTAACTGTTTCTCACATTCGATAAGTAGGCCTAATGAAAATAAAAATCCGCAGCCTGCTTCCAGTCTCCAACCGGGTCAGGAATGGAATGAATGAAGCCCCTATCTAGCGGCGAGGATATGGACTGTGCCAGCTGCCGAGGCCTGACGCACTCCTCTGGGGCAATGATTAAATGAATGACAGATGAAATGAAATGATAGTGGAGAGTGTTGCTGGAATGAAATTTTTGACAGGGAAAACCGGAGTACCCGGAGAAAAACCTGTCCGCCTCCGTTTTGTCCAGCACAGATCTCACATGGAGTGACCGGGATTTGAACCACGGACCCAGCGGTGAGAGGCAGGCGTGCTGCCGCCTAAGCCACGGAGGCTTCATAAGTAGGCCTAATACCACCCTTAAAATATTTTTTGTTTATTTTTTTTAGCGTATGGGTTTTAGTGCCGGGAGTGTCCGAGGACATGTTCGGCTCGCCAGTTTTGTAACTGCTTCGAGACGGACACCCAATGGGTGAGCTACAAGTACCGTTGGGGAGGAAAGTTGGAATGGAAGGTCGAGGAGTTGGAAGGTACCGGCTGTGGCCTATAGTTAGGGACCAACCCCGGCATTTGCCTGGAAGGAAGATGCGAAACCACAGAAGACCATCTTCAAGGTTGCCGTCGGGGGATTCGAACCTCCTCGCCTCCCGGATGTGAGCGACTGCCAGCAGTCCGACCACGGCTAACTCACCCGGTACCCTTAAAAGATGTTCAGTAGATATGAACAAAGGTGGTTCATAAAAATCCAAGTTGCAAGATGACAAAGTGCAAGTAAGTGCTTTAGAGCATTGCAAGAAGCTTGTGGGAGAGAAGTCCTACCTTATCGAACTACTGCAAGATGTGTGGTCAAGGAAGAGAGGAATGCCAACACATTACAATGTACTATGCGACGGTTTTTACCTGTACGCAATCTGCGGCCTGATTTCGGTTGGCTGGCGGAAGACGTGCGCGCGCCTGCTAGCTTGCCGCTGGCCCCGCTCCAGCAAAATAATCTCACTGTATATATCCTAACCCACATATTCGTAGATATAGATTTAATGGCCTGATGTGTATTAATTAGTCTCATGTATCTTTTCAGGCTTAGGGAATAACACCCACTAGTGGGCCCGTGCGAGCTTTTGCAACGTGAATGTAGGTTTATGAGGTAGTAGTGAAGAATTTGGGAGAACGAAGTTTTAAATATTGAAGAAATGTATTTATTGTTGTTAAACGGCATACGTACATGTGAAGAACACAAAGAAGTATGTAGAACAGATTTTGTAATTATCACAGCACCTCTTTGTAGACAATATTCGATGTTACAACGAATTCATCGGTTATTGTTTGCTCGGGAGTTTCTTCTACAGCAATTTTTAGATTTGCAAAGGATTGAACCCTAGAGAAAGTCCTGGCGAGACCACACCGAAGC
Organism: Meconema thalassinum; assembly: GCA_946902985.2. NCBI lineage: Eukaryota > Metazoa > Arthropoda > Insecta > Orthoptera > Tettigoniidae > Meconema > Meconema thalassinum. The sequence continues at coordinate 1,091,792,676 of OX336389.2, forward strand.
CATCTGCTGAGAGACTCCTCAGCTAGCAGTACGCCATGCTCCCGCCACCGTGCTGCCCTGCGCTCTAGCGGCAGGCTCGCCAGGTTACGGTGCTCCCATTGTAAATGTACATTTTTAAGGTATTTATTTAATTGTGAGGCATTTAAAGAGGAAATGAGTGCGTTTCGGGAACACATGGGGTTATGCGGAACATGTAGGTACCCCATATGTGTAGGTTGGTGTAAACAGGACCTTAATTTCGGTACAAAACCGGAATGGGACCTTAGCAGAATAATATAGGGAGGATTACAATTTGGGTACAATCGTGTTTACCGACTGAAAGGCATTAAAATTTCATCGATGGATAACACAGGACCTGTTGACTCCTATGACTGCACCAGTTGTTTCATTTATGGGCTTGGAACATATTATTAGGCTACTCTATTCCCACCAAGGCGGAGCGGGTTCGATTCCCGGCCAATGCTTGCTGGGCCAAAGAAAGCAGGTTCGTACCCTGGCCCAGTCAGCTGGCATTTGAGGGTGGGCAAACGTGAGGGAGCCGTGTTAGTAGATTTACTGGCACGTTAGAGATCCCCTTCGGGGCAAAATTTCGGCACTCCGGCGTCTCTAAAAGCCAGAGTATTAAAAAGGACGTAAAACCAATAACATTATTACGTCTAATAAGCTGTTTTATGTACTGAATGCGTTGGTGTGCGTATATGAAATGTTTGGGTTAACTTTGAGAAAGGTTCTACGAGGTTTGGCAATGGCGTTGTCACCGAGTGGGTTTGTATAAAAACGAGTCCCTCCAAATTAAGGATTTGCCCACATCACTGTTCCTTTAGATTAATTTGAAAGGTTATATAATCTAATCACAACATTTCTTAACAAAAACGAAATTTATTAAACATTCAATACTTTCCTAACACCAATCGATTCTAGCGCATATTGAAATGAATAGAATAGTGACGTCAGTAATGCTACGGGATATCAGATGTTTTTTAGCTTTTCAACCAATGGTCTACCTCTTTCCTTACTGTTCTTCTGGGTGCACTATTGCTTCAAGAATACTGTGAAAAACAATTAAATCTTATCAGGTTCAAATATTGGGAAATTATCGATTTTGTCACTAAATCGAGCGACTAGGATTTCTTTTATCGACGAGTTACAATAAAATTTCGATGGGAGTTGTGAGTCCTTTGTAACTACTTATGAACACTTATGTAAATATCCTGTGGTCGATAAATGAATCGAGCAAAATTTGGGATGAACGTAACGCTTGTTTCTAAATTAGGTGAATAATTTGTTAGTTGCAAACGTTCACAATAAATTTCTATAAGATCGAGTGTTTTTGAAATATATAAATAAATAAATAAATACACCAATTCCACCATTGTTTAAAACAAGTTCAACATTGAATCTATGTCCGTGTATATGATCTGCCACCTCACGTGTCCCTCACCCTGTAGCTATGGTGATGCCTCTGAGGGTTGGCGTAAGATATGAGGTAGCAATGTCCTAGAGCAGCGGTTCCCAACCTTTTTTTCCCTCCCGTACCCCTTTATTACATTATTTATCTAAAATAGTACCCCCTAAAAAGTAAACTTTTAAAACGTTTAATATTTTACGAGAAATATGTACGGTACATACCTTAATAAAACATTAATAATAAAAAATAACTTACAACTATTTATAACTTTTTTTAAATACAGTATGACTGAAAATGAAAATCCACAGCCTGCTTCCAGTCTCCGACCGGGTCAGGAATGGAATGAATGAAGCCCCCCATCTAGCGGCGAGGATATGAAATGTGCCGGCTGCCGAGGCCTGACGCACTCCTCTGGGGCAATGATTAAATGAATGACAGATGAAATGAAATGATAGTGGAGAGTGTTGCTGGAATGAAATTGTGACAGGGAAAACCGGAGTACCCGGAGAAAAACCTGTCTGCCTCCGTTTTGTCCAGCACAGATCTCACATGGAATGACCGGGATTTGAACCACGGACCCAGCGGTGAGAGGCCGACGTGCTATCGCCTAAGCCACGGAGGCTCACAGTATGACTAATATTTTTAATTTATTATTTGATTGCTGAGAGTATGCATTTCATTTCAATAAAATGATAAATATAATTTTCAATTTTACATTTATTTCCTTGTGCAAATGAAGATGAAAATATACAATTACAGTACATATTTTTTAAAAATTTTGATTTTATTGAAAATCAATTAATTCTAGCGATTAGTTGGCAAAAATAGACACATCATGACAATAGTAGTGCAGCGGTGAAAGTGACTGGGGTCGGGGTAGGGTGAGTTGTCGATGGGGCGCATTGACCTTGATGTGCGTGAATAAGACGGCACTGTGCGCCGGTACATTACGACTAACACGTCAGTTCACGCCACGGTTTCTGGCCGGTGAGTCCCAAATGCGCAGCCGTACAGGGGACAGGTCGCGAACCTCAGACATTTGCAAATGGTACATTAGTTCCTTTCCGCGCAACTGAAAACTCACGTGTCAATTTCACATGCGTGAGGCTCGCAGACTGTCCTCTGTACGACTGCGCAATTGGGACTCACCGGCCATAAACTCTGGCGTGAACTGTACGATGGGAACATGGCACCCTCCATTACCGTTTATTTTTGGCGTACCCCTAACCGGTTCGTTGCGTACCACCAAGGGGTACGCGTACCCCAGGTTGGGAACCGCTGTCCTAGAGTGATTACGGATAAGCCGTCACAAACTTAAGACCACCAGGAGCCAGGATCGACAACAAAACTCCCGTCATATTACATTTACGTCTGGCGTCCACTACTGAGCTTCAGTGAGTTACACCTGTGTAGCAGTTCAATCATGTCTCCACGTCCGTATCGAGTCATGACCACACATGTGTGTATATGTCAACCTTGCAATGTACATCACGTCTGTCGTACACATGCAGGTTGCTTGGTAATTGCTCATAAGATAACCTTCTTACTGAAGGAGCTCACATTTGTTCCTGTTTTGTGCGCGATGTAATGTTCAGTGACACTAAAGAACATCAAATGAAGACATATATTTTCAACGTGTTATAGCTTTTTCTTTTGAGCATTTCTTAAGTCGCGGAGCAATTAGGTTTGTTTACAGATTGAAGAGAACATGAGAACAGTATAACTGGTTTCGTCTGTGTTTACTGAATGATTTGGGATCAACTAGCATTGTGCCGAAGTACGGTAGTTATTTGCTCAGATAATATGATATTATTTGAGATTTTTGGCAAACCGACAGTAGTGGCTACGCTGGCTAAAGCGCAGCATTAGGTCATGGGTCCAAGCTCTCTGCTGACTCGGTAGACGCGTGGGTTCGAGCCCCACCGTCGGCCGTCCTTGAAATGGTTTTCCGTGGTTTCCCATTTTCAACTCCAGGCAAATGCTGGGACGGTACCTTCTGACAGGCCACGGCCGCTTCCTTCCACATCCTTGCCCAGTTTCATTCACCATCATTCATTTCATCTCTCATTAACTGCTCTCATGGGGTTGGCGTCAGGAAGGGCATCCGGCCGTAAAACCATCGCCACAAAGACTTCCATCGCATCTCATCCCCGACCCCGTTGGAAAAACGGGAATAATAAGGGGTAGACATACATACATTTGAGATATTTGGCAAATAATATTTCGCATTTAACACATTGTCGATATTATTTCGCTAATAATTTTCTCTACACTATAATACAAGTAATACAACACAAACTGCCTCAAAAATCATTCTGTTGTTAAAAGTGAAGAGGATGGCATGTTGGCTTCGGTCCTAAGCTGTTGGGGTTAGTGTGCCTGACTCTTAACCAGAGATCCATGGGTTCAATTTCCGGCCCCGTCAGGGATTTAAAAAAATTACGTGATGGATGGAAGAGGGTGTACCTAGCCTCGTGAGGACAATTGAGTAACTGTCTGACAGTGGGGGCAGCGCCCCGGTCACGGAAACCAAGTTTAACGGCCGAGAGGATTCGACGCGCTGATCACGTGTCACCCCGCAATCAAGACTGAATGACTGGACAGCGGTCGCTTGGTAGGCCACGGCCCTTCATCGGCTGTGATACCACGGTTTTATTGTTTAGCTTTTGTTTTGGATATTGACTTTCCTGGTCAAGTAATAAAAATCAAGCCATTCTTCTAGGTTTTTGTGTTTTATAGCTGCCTGGGTTATCATGATCATCAGCCCCATGTACTTAGGTGTGTCTGGAATCTGTATGATAACCTGTGCCTTTATGGGGCCTTGTATTAGTAAGAGTACTTGTGAATAAGACAAAGATGGGGAAGGAGATGTCCATGCCCTTCAGGGAGATACCTTCCCAGCAGTCACCTGGATTTGAAGTTGATATGGGAAACCATTCTAGGATGACCGAGAGTGGGATTGAAGGCCGGGAATCGTACACCGAGACCACTGAATGCGGCGATGCCGAACGAGCAGCACATAAGTATACACATGTGTTTAAAATCTATATGAATAGCCCGCTACGTTGCGAAGTGGCTGGCACTCTTGACTCTCAGCAAGGAGGCCTGGGTTCAATTCCCGGCTTTTTCAAGGAGCTTAATTCTGGTCTGAGGGCTGTAACGGGGTATGCCAGAATTAAATTTCATGGCACAGTCGGGAATCGAACATGGGCCTCCGCGAAGACAGCCAAGAATGCTAGCCATCACGCAACAAGGCGGACAGCAGTAAGTGGTAAAATCCTGTGTGGGACTAGCGGGAATTTGTATTTTTCACGACCGTCCGAACATCAAATGTGATTTTCTTGCCATTAGGTCGATTTGTTTACATGGGGTACATTTTGACTAACGACCTAACCGGATTTGGTATTCAAATGGTCGTGAAAACTACAAATTCCAAAATGTGTAACCGTGTTTTTATAGCCTACTTAAAGATTGTTGTCAAATTGTTGTTAATGTACTTTAGTGGCTTGGGACATCTTGGTTATCAGCCCCGTGTAGTTGGGTGTGCGTTGAACTTTTCTAATATCCTGTATTTATGAGTTGACTGTAGCAGTGTGTGTATTAGAGACAGGGATGAGGTTGAAGTAAGGTACTATCGCGGTATTTGCCTGGATGGAGTGTGGAAAAGAACGGGGTAACCCCACACTCAAGATAGCCACTGTTAGCGCCGGGATTGAAACCTTTGATCTCTGGACTTCCTACAGCTGCCCTCGCGGCCGTGGTGCACGATTTAATGAGCACGCTACGCCACGGGACAATGATTAAAGAATCACGTAGCATTGTCAGTGGTCATAACAAGCGTGCATCATCGTCACTACACAAATGCCATGCTCTCTTCCTTAACTAGCGAACCCACCCGGCTTTTCTGGTGCGCGGGCTCGACGCGACAGAGTTCTGGCAGTACTGTCGTCTTGTTTATTTGTTTAAACGCATTTTTAAATAAATTGTCAATATTTAGGAAATCAGAGTGCAATTTGTCACTGATGCGGGTAATTCTCTTTCTCTCGAATGCTCATTTATTATGATCGATTACTTGTGACTGCCCCATGTGTATAGACCACCCGCCCGGCTTAACTGCTATGCGGGCTCAACGCGACACAGTTCTAGCAGGGACAGTCGTCTTGTTTATTTGTTTAAACGCAATTTATAAACAAATAAATATATTTCCGTTGGCAGTTCAAGAAATACAAGATTTTTCCTGTACTATTGAGACGATTTTGAAGATGTTGGTACAAGCCGCACCTTCTAATTCCCTTTGGTTTAAGAGCTGGAGTTTTGTGAAACAAACGCCTTATCGTTTTATACAATGGCGGAATAAAATATCCCAACAACATGAAATAAGGAATGTAGAGTACGGAAATTTCGGCAATATATTTGGTGAGGTAACATATTTAATTGATTCAAGGTACAAGATTACAAGGTTAATGTCTGCGCGAGAAAAGCCATCGCAAGTGTGCCATACTGGTCCGTAAATAATAACCGGTATAATCGCCAGTTCTTTAATGCAGGCATGCAAACGTGCATGCATTGTGTCGTACAGGTGCCGGATATCAGCTTGTGGGATGGAGTTCCATGCCTGTTGCACTTGGTCGGTCAATACAGGAACGGTTAATGCCGGTTGTGGATGACGCTGGAGTTGTCGCCCAATGATGTCTCGTACGTGCTCGATTGGGGACAGATCGGGGGATCGAGCAGGACAAGGCAGCATGTCGACGCTCAGTAGATCACGTTAGGTTACAACAGCGGCATGGGAGCGTGCGTTATCCTGTTGGAAACCACCCCGTGAATGTTGTTCATGAATGGCAGCACAACAGGTAAAATCATACGAGGGACGTACACATATGCAGTCAGGGTGCGTGAGATAACCACGAGAGTGCTGCCATAGGAAATTGCTCCCCAGACCGGAACGCCCGGTGTTGGTTCAGTGTGTCGACGCCACAGACAGGTGGAATGAAGGCGCTCACCTGACCTCCTTATAGCCAACACACTGCCATCACTGGCACCAAGGAAGAATCGGCTTTCTTCGGAAAACACAATGGACCTCCATTCCATCCTCCAATGAGCACTCGTTTGATACCACTGAAGTCGCAGACGGCGGTGGTTTGGGGTAAGTGGAATGCACGCCGCAGGGCGTCTGGCTCGGAGCTGTCCTTCAAGTAACCGATTTCGAACAGTTCGTTGCGTCACTGTGGTGCCAACTGCCGCTCGAATTGCTGCTGCAGACGCCGTCCGATGCACAAAAGTCATACGCCGAATACGGCGGTCCTCCCTTTCGGTGGTGCCATGGGGACGTCCGGAGCCCGGTCTTCTTGCAACCGTACGTTCTCGTGACCACTTCTGCCAGCACGCATGCACAATGGAAACATTCCTGCTAAGTCGTTCTGCAATAGCACGGATGGAAAATCCCCCTTCACGTAGCCCTATTACACGACCTCATTGAAACGCAGTGAGCCGTTGATACTGGCCTCTTGTCGTCTTAAAGGCTTTCTTGACCCACTCACAGTCACTCTGTCCATTCTCTCAGGTAATTAACGCTCTCACACAGTACAACCCGTATTGAAAACAAACCTGATATGCAACGTCTTGGGGCCACTACTAGTGCCACGCTAATGCGATTTGCGGGAAATTTGAATCAATGACATATTTCGGATGTATAAACACGTCTACCAACGTTCGGCTATACTTTTAGTTTGTCTGTCAGGGAAATGATTGAAGTCAAGGAGCTGTTGAAGGGTGGAATATCAATAAACCAATCTGTAGAAAATTCAATTTCCTTAGTTTGCTTCTGAAATGCTTCTTATGTTTTCTTGTAGTGGAAATTTAGGGTTAGATACAGGGAAAATGATTAAAATACATTTTGATCAAAATCAAGAAGTAAAGTAAAGCTATCAGTGGGAGACAATAAAAGAATTCTGAATAACCGAAGAATGAAAAACTCATATAAAGGGGGATGAACTGTATATCCGCTTCAGGTCAAAATTTTAATAAAAATATTTGTGGTTTTTAATTGTTTATCATATTTTCTTCAATGTGCGAACATTTCAAAACGATATTAATACTGGAAGAACATGAAAAATAATTAAATAAGTATCAATGCAAAGGAACTTCCACGTCCCTTTCTAAGTCAAAACAGATCCAACGCCTCATGTAATCTTTGTATACAGTATAATCCTATTTCCATAGTCTATCTTGCTCCGATCTTTCATTCTCCAAGTAGTGCAGTACGCTTTCCTCCCACCACATGGCTCTAATATAACAAACTCATTTGTTTTGTGGTAGTGGTGTGAGTCAATTTGTAAATTTTAAGTAATTTTTCCGAACGTGAGATTATTTGTATGTTCTGCATCTTGTTGAGTATATAAGAAGACATAGTTCCATGGAAACCGCTTTATGAAATAACAAACAGTGTCTGAAATAGTTGATGACCATAACCTCTCAGCATCGGCCTCTAAAATCGAATCCCATCTGAAAGTATTGGACAGTAGTGTAGCTAGTGACGATTTGTCAACATCAGGATTCAAAATTATAGATTTAAATCTATTGTGTAGTGGTATTAACACTTTTTGTACTGGGTGAGTCGTTACGACGTGGCTGGAGGCAGTCGCTCACATCCGGGAGGCGAGGAGGTTCGAATCACCCCGCCGGCAACCTTGAAGATGGTCTTCTGAGGTTTCCCATCTTCCTTCCAGGCAAATTCCGGGGTTGGTCCCTAACTATAGGCCACAGCCGCTACCTTCCAATTCCTCGTCCTTACATTCACACTTTCCTCCCCAGATATCACTCCACACGTGACGGTACTTGTAGTTCACCCCATGGATGTCCGGATAGAAGCAGCTACAAACTCGGGCGAGTCGAACATGTCCTCGGACACTCCCGGCACTAAAAGACATACAGTACGCTAAACAAAAAACAATTTTGTGCGCGTTTCAACTGTAAAAACACGAATTGTGTGACTGAATTGTTGAAGAAATGCCTACATGGCAAAACACAGAATAACAACGAAATTTTCAAGAATTTTGTATTTTTACAAATGGGTACTCTGTCCATTCGGGCAAAGTATGGATAAGATGTTCTTAAACCACATTTTGTGGCTTCAATCTGTTAAAAATTGTTGTGTATGATGCTGTCCTTTAGTATAATCAAGGAAATCATGGCAGGATTTAGGTGTTGAAAAAAGAAGGACTAGAGCCAGGAGTATAGTATATTCAGTTAACATCCCCTGCAAGGCATCTATCAAAGGCGGATGGGAAAGGCAGATTAAAACACGCAGAAACTGCAAGAGAAAGGAAAACAGAACAGAAGACCTAAAAGAAAGAGCCAGGATGACAATGAGGAATATGCCTCTGGTGGAAACTGAGGTTTCCTACCATCTGCAGAAAGAGCATTATATTTTAGAAGTAACCAAAATCTTCAAATGCTTTTCTCCACAACTTACATTTTCCAGTAGTTATGTTACTTTTTCTCGGAAACTAGTAATTGCAAATGCATGCAATTTTCATGGCCTCTTTATTACAAATCCTTACTGCATGTCCTCTACAACTGATTCAAACAGAATGCTAGTAACTAATGCATGGTCCATAAACCACTCAAAATTTAGTACAAAAAAGTCAAAAACGTTTATTTTAAAAGGTATTCTACTTACATGAAAGATTTTAGAGCTCAGTATTTACCAAGGTGCTATAAGATAACAACATGAAAACCAAAGGAATTGCTCTATGGATAACAGAGAAAATGGAACATTTTTAATGTTTCTTTTGGAACAAGCATAATACCCTATGCATTATTTTCAATTTTAAATATATTTTAAAATAGTACGCCACATTGTTATGGCCCGAAAATGTCAACGAATTATGCTTGAAAATGAGGTCACAGGAATTATTTAAATATTTTGATGCTTTTCAGGGTACATCCCCCCTGATAGTCTATACTAAATGACACGGAGGGGGTTCTAAAATGCATACCGGTATTTAGTAATTCTAGAGTAATGTCACGGGACGAATAAAGAATAAGAGCCCCGGACGTTTTAGTTCTGAGGAGGTCCGGCTCCGTGGCTAATTGGTTAGTGTGCTAGGCTTTGGCCCGAAGGTTCCCGGGTTTGATTCCCGGTTGGGCCATGGGGAATTTAATCTCCTGTGGTTAATTCCTCTGGCTCGGGGACTGGGTGTTTGTGACGTCTTCTTGTACATATAAAATAAATGGAATAAACAGAAGGAAAAGAAGGGCCGTGTGGGGAAAACAACCCAAACTATTGGGGCTAAGTCAGTTCAAAGCCAAGACTGCAGCACATTGAGGTCGAGCTCACCTTTCCACACATAATATTCAACAGAGGCGTTGTGTAACTCTTCTTCCCTGCAGGTTCATGGCCATCTTCTTGTAGCTTTCGCGAAAGGTCAATCGTCGCACACATACTCGCCCAAAGTTTGACACTCCTCCATAGGTTCACAGTACCCATTACAAAATATGAGATTCGCACAAGCATATCCAAGCCGTCTAACAGACGCTTCACGTTTGTACTTGGTAGATGGTGTTCGGAGTTCCGAGGTTTGAATCCCGATGGTAACAATGCCCATTATGAGTGTTATTTTCCTCAGAGTTCTTCTATGGTCCTTCGAGGTAAATGGTACCTTATTTCAAATCTCAGGACAGCTACTCCTATCCTTGACCCTCATAATTCCAATTACACACACTACAACACTCTGCTCATAAACACCCAAATATACAGGGCTGATGGCCATGATGTCTCAATACCTTAAACTGAAGCAACAACAACATAAATACCAGCCAGATAGTTAATATAGTAGCAAAAATTAAATACACAGTCATGCGGTGTACTGTAACTGTAACCGAAGATATCTGTGTTAATGTTGTTAATTCATTTAGGGGATTTGCGACATCGTGGTCATTTAGCCCCGTGTACTTGGGTGTATATAAATAATTAGTCTGATAACCTGTGGAATTTTGATGTCTGCAGTACTCTGTGTATTTGTAATGCAAGTGAGGATTGGGAAGGAGGTGATCCTGGCCTTAATGCAGGAACCATTTACCTTCAGTAGAAGTGGGAAACCGAGGAAAACTACTTCCAGGATGACTGAGATTCGAGGCTGAGTGGACCCCGTTCCAGCCCTCAGACCTGAATTATACAGTATTTTTTGGCAGAGCCGGGAATCGAACCCAGACCTACGGGGCGACAGTCAAGCATGCTAGCCGTTGGACCAGAAAGTGGACCCAAGATATCGTGATTTCAACAAGTAAACGGAAACTCAGCAGCAATCTCGTCGCTACTCTGTTAGTCAGCCAAACGTGTCTGATGAAGTTGCAAGAAAGGGAAGGCAACCCCGTTGTATTCCGATGGCCACACTGGGTATAATTAGGCCTACAGATAGAGCTAAACACACAAGCCATACTACACGGAAAACAAACAATCGCTGGATTTGAATTATTTCGTCAGAGGAGGCCATTAATTGTTTCTCGACTGCTGAAAAACAGTACTTTCTATACGTCTCACGTGAATTTAAAATTTGCGACCATACTGAAGGCTCCCAAAGGACCAGAGTTCCATTCCCGGCTCTGTTACAAAAGTATATTCTGGTCTGTGGGCTAGAATGGGGTACAATGAGTCTCGTGAGATACAACTGAGAATAGGTGGATTCGATTCCCATCTCTGCCATCCAAGAAGTGGTTTTCCGCGGTTTCCCCACTTCTGTTCCAGGTAAATGCCGGGATTTAAATTTTCATTTCATATTTATTTATCAGTGTTTGTTAGGTAGTCAGCCCGAAGGCTGGTTGGATCCTCAAACAGTACCGCCGTTAGGTTATGTGAGTAGATACCCACAAAAAACCAAGGCAGCGCTATATTGAGGCGTACTAGGCAAAAAGAGGAGTGAGGTAGTTTGCCATTGCTTTCCTCACTGAGTCAGAACAGTAGTACTAATCCTATGAGTAGAACCTTTCACAACATCCACAGGCACTGACTGTGCCCTGAATGTCATTACTAAGCACCACCCACACCTCAGTAGCTTCCATATAATCACAGCCATGAGTGAGACTGAGACATCGGTGAAAAACCACCTTTTACTCTAGCCTGTGCCAACAGACAAATGCAAATGTACTGCATTCATCAAGGGATGGCAAACAGGGCTGTATTTATCAGTGAAATATACTATATGTATAGTACACTGAAGGGCGTCCATGAAAAGAGCCAAGCCCCACTTCACATTTGAGATGCGTCAGAGCCCCGGGATACGTATATAAAGGGTTATATTTACACATGTACACAACATGGCAAATAGTGAGAATCGAGCAACGAACACATTGAAAATGAAAATCCACAGCCTGCTTCCAGTCTCCGACCGGGTCAGGAATGGAATGAATGAAGCCCCTATCTAGCGGCGAGGATATGAACTGTGCCGGCTGCCGAGGCCTGACGCACTCCTCTGGGGCAATGATTAAATGAATGACAGATGAAATGAAATGATAGTGGAGAGTGTTGCTGGAATGAAATGTTTGACAGGGAAAACCGGAGTACCCGGAGAAAAACCTGTCTGCCTCCGTTTTGTCCAGCACAGATCTCACATGGAGTGACCGGGATTTGAACCACGGACCTAGCGGTGAGAGGCCGGCGTGCTGCCGCCTAAGCCACGGAGGCTTCAAACGAACACATTATTTACAGTAAAAAATTTGGGGAATGTTAAATATACATTTACACAGGTTAATGTTGTTGCTTATTTAAGGGTCTGCTGCATCGTACTCGTGTAGCCCCGTGTACTTGGGTATGTGTGGAATTTATAATAATATAGTCTACTGTTATGTTATTGGTTGTACGTCTCTTTTAACTACTGTGGCTTATAGAGACGTCAGGGTGCCGGAATTTCGCCCCGAGGGGGATCTTAAACGTGCCAGTAAATCTACTGACACGGCTCCCCCGCATTTGCGCACCCTCAAATGCTAACTGACAGCGCTGGGATTCGATCCCGCTATCCTGAGAACGGCAGGCGAGATCGTTACCGCTGAGCCACGCAGCCAGTTGTGTGTGGAATTTGTTTAATAACCTATGGTATTGTGATTGCTGTACTAGCATTTACACAGGATAAGGGATGAACAACAAGAGAATAGAGGATAGGAAGAACATATTGGAATTTAGAGACAGATGGGAAGCAACACTGATGCAACCACGAACAGAGGTATATTTATGAACAAGTAAGCACCTGTTAACAAATCATGCTGCTACTTTCTCTTGAACAGCATAACATTATTGTTGCTGGTCTTCAGGTGGCGCGGTAGTTTGTTCCATGCATAAACCGATCTATTTACAAACCTCAGCTAATGCGGCAGAGTCCTGCATGACCACGAAGTCGCAAAGCCCCAAAATGAATTATTATGAATAACAACAACATTAAAAAGTTTACGACGGTATAATACATCAATTTGGATTAATAAATTCTCTATAAATGTAAGGCTACACTTTTGGCGTCTGATTTTAGAATGTAGGTCGACATTTTTCGAAAGAATGAATTTAATGACACCATTTTGTATTTACACCAGCTTAAGGATATTTCACTTGGTACCGTACCTCCACAAGGGGCACGCGTGAATTAATAGAGGTCTCACTAGGCCTCGTGGTGTTGGGGTAGCGCGCCTGCCTTGCACCCAGAGGTTCAGGGTTCGATTCCTGGCTCCGTCAGTGATTTTAGCAACTGACGTGAGGGCTCGAACGGGGTGCACTCAACCTCGTGAGGCAAAACTGCCAAGTGGTGGGTTTGATTCCCATCTCAGTCATTCTGGAAAAGGTTTACCGTGGTTTTCCCAATTCTTATCAAGGCAAATGCCGGGATGGTAGCCTACCTCACTAAAGGCCACGTCCACTTCTGTACAAATTCCTACCTCGATTACAAATGCACACCGTAGTACAGACATCACAGTGACACCGGTTATCAGTTAAATCCTACACACACCCATGTACAGTACATGGGGCTACACGACCACGACGCCGTAAAGCCCCTAAAGGTACATCAACAACAACAACAACAACAACATCACTACATTTCAGCATCCTGGGAGAGTTCGATATGTGGAAGGTTCCTAGACGTTGGACTGCGTATGCAAGTCACCCATACAAAGGAACGACCAAACTCTGGTCCTCTCCATAGGTTGTCAAGATCTGACCAGCTAGCAAGAAGACTGGCCCCGTATACGTTCTGACTGGCTACGTGGCTCAACGGTAACGTTATCGCCTGATGTGTCCAAGATTTCAGAATCGAATCCCGGCGCAGTCAGTTGGATTATGATGATCATGTGGCTTCCGGAGAGGGCGAGTGCAGGTCTTTCTTGTTGACGTCCGTGGGGGACCTGCGCGTCGTAATGAGGATGAAGTGATGATGAAGACGTCACATACACCCAGTCCCCGAGCCACGGGAATAAACACCCGAAGATTAAAATCCCTGATGGCTCAGCCGGGAATCGAACCCGGGGCACTTCGGGCCAATCCATAGCGAGCTAACCATTTAGCCACGGAGCCGGTCAGTTGACTTATGAGGGTGCGCAAATGTGAGGGAGCTGTGTCAATAGATTTACTGGGACGTTAAAGATCCCCTTCGAGGCAAAATTCCCGGCAACATGGCGTCTTTAAACGCCACAGCAGTTAAAAGGGACGTAAAACCACTAACATTATTATTCGTATACGTTCTTTAGATCATCCAGTATTGTGCCCCTCTTCCAGTGATTCATTTCAGATCCTAGAACACCCGAACACGTGCTAGTTGCCTACACAGGTGTAGCCATTTTACTTCCTTTTCACACATACGACACTGTAGCACGCACCTTGCAACAAGAAAACGCGGGTTTTTTCCTAGACCAATAACTGCTAGGGTGCTGCGTTAGCCATATATACACCCCTGGATTTTGTCACGCATAGTGGGAGTACTCACGCATCAATAATCTTTATCAAGACCAATCGTTTTGCCTTATAATGCTTTCGGTTCACGCAACTAGCACCATCTAATCATGACGTTCATATAGGCCGGACGTTTGTTTTAGATGAGTGAAAAATCTTAATGGAAGCCTGGAGGCGAGTTACTGCAGTACCTGTGTTGTTATCAGCTGCCCCAAGCGGTCCGATGATTGACAAAGCTGTCTCACACTATGCTGAAGTACAGTCATTGGCAAATATAACGGCGTTCTGTCCGTAACTACGTAACGTGTACTTCCGTGTCACACAATACTTCGACGTGGACTGTACTGTCAGCGGGACGGTGTCACCACGTGCTCAAGTCTGAAATTCCATTACATCAGATCGGTGGTGACAAGTGTGAAGCGATAGGGTGAGAGAGTGACTGTGTGCAGGCTCACCCGCAGGCTTCAAGGTCAAGGGCAATCGTCTAACCCAAACGTCCGGCTTGTACCATGTATGCAAGTAGCACCGTACGTATCTGCCACGCACGCAAGTCGCACTTCACCGAACACCCCATCCATCTGGCTTTGTTCATTAACGTTCATTGTTCATAGCACTTTGTTGTTGTTGTGTCTGAGACTTTTTGCAAAGATGTAGATACATTTATGAAGGCATTTCTTTCCCCTTGATGATACTTGTAATTGTGTCAATATGATCTGATCTTATGTGACTAATGACCCCTTTGAATGGAACTACAGTATACGGTTTCAATCACCGAACAAGCTAGCGAACGAGAAGCGGGAGCCAACGCTCTCAGGTCCACGGTTTCACTCACTCTATTTAATTCTTGTTCAGTCTAGTTGATCCCCAGTGGCTCACAACTCTAGGGACGTTGGTTAGCGACCACGGGACCCAAGCTTGTGCCGAGCGCCTTTCTTTCATATTTTTTTCTCGATTTCCCTTGGTCAACTCTTATTCTTTTTCAACCCCAATGGTGTTAGGGTATCGGATGCTTAGAGTATCTTTCATTTTTCCGACTAAATTGGCCCTTGTCTTCTTCTTTCCTGACACCCGCAATCTCGAGGGTTGGTCCTTTCTTTTCATGGTATCTCCTGCCTTCGATAACAGGTCCTAAAGGAGACAGGATATCTGTAGTAATATAAATGTAAAGACATTCTATTGATAGGTGAGGAAAAAATTACGCTTTATTTTTGTGGATAAATGGGCTTATGCCTGGTGAGTTTGAAAGTTGACGACCCAGAGGAATTTCTGGGCTTGGTCCCGTTTTTCCCCTATTCCAATGACTTTGTGATGAACACTCTCCCCATTACCTGTTCTAACTGCCTTTCATGGCTCTACTTCCTTCCAAGTGCCTCAATTCTCATTCTTCAAGAGTTTAGGGCATTCATTTTCCCCGCATTTGATTTTCTTTATTCCATTTTTGATAATTTCTCCTTCCACTAGACCTTTAGGCCTATACAGTATGTTAGAAATTAATTGCAGTAATAAGTTGTTTAGATTCTCATACCGGTACTGATATTCATTTTCATTAACATCCATATCATTAGAGGCAGATAACCTACATATTTAGACCCTGAAAACAATAGCTACCACTACCAGGTTGCGGTGAGCAACTGTAGCATACACCTTAAATTATATTATATTATATAAAATTATATAGGCTTCACAAACAATTAAGTAACACTGAAAAATATGGCATCATAACTTGCTATCACTGTCGTTGATTCTTTTAAGGCTTTGCGTCATCGTGGACATATAGCCGCGTGTACTTAGGTGTATGTAGAATTTGTCTGATAACTGTGATGTCTGTACTATTGTGTCTTAACTTCTTAAAACACTTATTTTAAAACAATTCCTTATTACATACACGTCATAATTAAATATATATAAAAAAACTAAGGTATGACATCGGTACCTTTTGTTAGTGAAATATATGCATAGGCTATTTTATCGCTTATATTCCCAGCTCTGATTCATTTACGGTCTCTGCGAGGGGGGCGTGATGGCGCAGCGGTCAAGCTGTATGCCTCTCACCAAGGCGGACCGGGTTCGATTCCCGGTCAATGCATGTGAGATTTTCGATGTGAAATGCCATGTCCTGTGGTTAGGATTCCACGTAAAACGGAGGTCCCGTGGCTTATGATCATGAGATTAACGGTCACGTTAAACTACAAGCTTCCTTCCTTCCGGTCTCTGCGAGGGATTATTCCTCTACCATCACAAGGGTGACAAGCTGATCGCCTAGGCGACCACTAATTTCGGTCTAAGTAAGGAAGGGTCAGGGAGGGGATTTTGGATGGAAGTCGGACATGGACCTGTTGAAAGGAACCGTCCCGGCATTTGCCTGGTGGAAAGAATGGGAAACCTCGAAAATCATTTTCAGGACTGCCGAGACGAGATTCAAACCCACGCTCCTCTGATGCCAGCAAGGCAAGAACTAGCGTGTTAGCGCTCATGGCCACCACAGCCGGCGAAATAAAGTTGTATTTGAGTTATGACGTGTTTATAATAATGAATTGTTTCAAAATACGTGTTTTAAGACAGTGTGTGTATGTGTCAAAAGGAATGTACGATCAGCTGAAGAAGGGCTTCATTTGAGCCTGAAATATGTACATTCTATTTTAATATATACGTAAAGACATTCTATTGATAGGTGAGAAAGAAAATTACGCTTTATTTTTGTGGATAAATTAAGTTGATGCAGAACAAAAGAAAACAGAAAAAAAAAACATGATTTTTCATCATGTCCACCTACATGGGAGAGAATGAGGAAAAAATTGAATTTTAAAGGATGATCACTGTCGGGGCTGGGATTCGACTCCTAGACTCATATTGCAGCCGTGGATCGCGACTTGATGCACTTGGTTGCTCGCCGAGATCAATGTTCTGTGTAGTATGGCCCGTCCATGTTTACATGCTGTAGACCAGGCTTTCTCAACCTTCTTGAGCTGTGAGCACCACCCCCATGCCATGCCAAGTACCCGGGCACCATTAAATCCAATATAATAATTGTGATGATAATAATAATAGTAATGAAAAATCCACAGCCTGCTTCCAGTCTCCGACCGGGTCAGGAATGGAATGAATGAAGCCCCTATCTAGCGGCGAGGATATGAACTGTGCCGGCTGCCGAGGCCTGACGCACTCCTCTGGGGCAATGATTAAATGAATGACATGAAATGAAATGATAGTGGAGAGTGTTGCTGGAATGAAATTCTGACAGGGAAAACCGGAGTACCCGGAGAAAAACCTGTCTGCCTCCGTTCTGTCCAGCACAGATCTCACATGGAGTGACCGGGATTTGAACCACGGACCCAGCGGTGAGAGGCCGGCGTGCTGCCGCCTAAGCCACGGAGGCTTTTTAATAATAGTAATAATAATAATAATAAATAAACTGGTTGAAACTGGTCATTCACGTGTATTTATTAATCTCGTGTAATTATTTTTCAGGATTAGGGAATAACCCATCTCATTTGGGTACAAACGTGTTGACCGACTGAAAAGCATCAAACTTTTGAATAATAATAGTAATAATTTTAATAATGTAATTCTAATAATAATTTATAATATCATTATTATTATTATTATTATGCAACAAGCATGATGCACCTCTCTTTCCTTTTTCTATATCCGCCTCCCACCACCTCCACAGAAGTGCTGATATAAGTAGGGAATCACCATTTCCCACGCTGGCTCGGCTCCAACGGTTTGCATGAATCATGCAGATAAGATACATTAACGTGTAGACAGTCTAGTCAAAACAGCATATTTCGTCTTACTCATAAAACAGGGATGTCCAATTATTTTACTGTGGATTAAAAATACTATTTCACAAAATTATAAAATTTCTGACTGTCAAAACTTGTAATCGAAATTTAATATTTTTCATTCGGTCAACACGATTGTACCCAATCGCGCAATCACTAATTCTGATTTTTTTACATGAGATTCATAAATACACTTGGATGACCAGTTTCGATAGAAACCAAGGCAACACTAAAAATGGCTTATTGTTAGAACACGACAATAATGACTTGTAATGAATGAATGATCTTGTGGCCTGGCCTCCGGAGAGGCCGAGTGCAGGTCTTTCTAGTTGACACCCGTGGGCGACCTGCGCGTCGTTATGAGGATGAAGTGGTGATGAAGACGGCACATACACCCAGTCCCCGAGCCACGGGAATTAACACCAGGGGATTAAAATTCCTGATGGCTCGGCCGGGAATCAAACCCGAGGCACTTTGGGCCAAAGCCTAGCACGCTAACCATTTAGCCACGAAGCCGGACAGGACTTGTAATGAAAACACTATTATTCCGGTTTGTGCAACAGAATTTGAATTCCCCCCAGGGGCTCACATCTAGTGGGTCGTGGGTTGGTGACCACGGGGCCCCAGCTGAGTCCGGCATTGCTTCGACTTACTTGTGCCGGCCCCTCTCCGTCTTATTTTCTGACGACCTCACTTGGTCAACTCTTGTTCTCCTCCGACCCCGACGGTATTAGGGTAGCCGAGGCCTAGGGTGTCTCTTCCTTTCCTGCCTTAATTGGCCTTTGTCTCATCTTTTCTGATACCCTCCTTCTGCGAGGGGTCAGCCTTCTTTTTCTTTTCATGTTATCTCCTGTCTTCTGCTCAAGGCCCTCAAGGAGGACGGGTGTATGTAGCCCCACCACTTCTGGTGCACCCTGGATGTTCCTACACTCTCAGGGGATCACGGCTGGTGAGTTCGGGAGTTGGCGACCCCGAGGGATTCCTGAGCTGGGCCTGGTATTCCCCCTTTTATCCATTACCTCTGGGGCGGACCCTCTCCTCTTTCACTTTCCTATCTGCCTTTCAAGGCTCTCCTTCCTTCCAAGTCCCTCAATCCGCATTCTTCGAGGGATGAGGGCATTTCTTTTCCTCCTGTCCTTAAACTTATTTGCCTTATTCTCCTTTTGTTTTCCATTTCTTCTTCTAGTATATAGCCCAAGCTAGTAGTTAGTTTTAGTTGTAGTTCACATTTCATTATCATCTTCACGATCACCCAAACCATTAAGGGCCGATAACCTAGATGTTAGGCCCCTTTGAACTACAATTATCGTCATCATCAGAATTTGAATTGAATAAAGGATCTCGGGGGCGCTTGTGCTCGCGAGCACCACGTTGAGAACGCCTGTTGTAGACATAATGAAACTCTCCTATGATACAGTGTTTAGTTCACATGCTCGTCTATGTTGCAGGCAGATGGTGGCTTGGACGCTTGGAGCTGTGGATTGGTGCTTGTGGTGGGCGGACTTCTCTGGTTTATGTCAAACTGGCTTAAATCTGTTTGGCTGGCATTAAGATTACCTGGGCCACCAGCAATACCTATCATTGGCAATGTCTTGCTCATTACCAACCATACCAGTAAGTACAAGTATTTCTGCTGGACTATGAGTCATAGAGCCCTGCGCGGATAAGCAAAACGTTATCCGCATCCGCCCCGCATCCACACGATATTTTTCCGCACTCCCACGTTTGTTATCCGAATCTACTGGCATTACAACAATATTTTTAATGAGATAAAGCATACATTACTAAAGCAACATATTTAGACATTTGAGGAAAGAGTCGTTCCCTTAGGCTTTGTATGTCATGTCATGTGCTTTGTTGAAAATGAATGTTATACAGCCAGAATTAGCAACCCTTTCCTGCTTAGTTTAAATCATCATCTTACATTTCTCATGAAAAATCATAACGGAAAAATATGACATGAAATAAACATCCGGGTCCTAATAATGGTATTAAATAAGTTCGGATTGTATTCTAAAATCTATCTCCAAATTTACTCCAAACATTAACCGCAGCTTATTCGCTATTCGCACAGCCATGCAAATTATATCTGCATGGCGAAAAATTTTGCATCCGCGCAGGGCTTAAACTATGACTATTTCCTTCCCAATCCTAGCACTAATTAACTTTATTCTTAACTGTCACGGTGGAGGTCCGGGTTCAATTCCCGACTCTGCCAAGGAATTTAATTCTGTTCTGAGGGCTGGAACGGGTTACACTCACCTTCGTGGGACAAAACTGAGAAGAGGTGGGTTCGATTCACACCTTGGACATCCTGGAAGTGGTTTCCCGTGGATTCGTCACTTCTAATCCAGGCAAATGCCGGGATGGTACCTAAATTAAGATCACGGCACGGCGGCCTCCTATCTTAATCCTGCCTCAATTACAAATATACACACGACTACAGCAATCACAATAACAGGTTATCAGACAGAATATTCACACACCCAAGTACACGGGGGTACATGACCACGATGTCGCAAAGCCCATTAGTGAATCAACAACATCAATATAGACGGCTATACTTTACAGCGTTCAGTCTGAAAAACACTGATAATGGACTAGATTCCTCCAAGGATATCTGCTTACCGCGCGTAGCCGTAGGTGTTAAATCGCAAAACTCGACCAAGATGGGGAGCTGTAGCCAATACGGAGATCAAAGGTTTGAATTTCGGAGCTGACAAGTGCTATCCTGAGTGTGTTTTTCATACTCCCTCTAGCAAAAAATTGGAGTAGTACGTTATTTCAAGACCCAGGACATTAGTATTTGTTAATATTACATACAGTATTAATTACAAATTTTGTAAACACGATTTTACGTTTTGGTTCCTAAGTAAATTTCTTTAACCCTCAAGTATTGTGGTAGATTTACGTAGCTTAACTAGTGTGGCATAGGCCAAAATGGCCCTCACAAATTTCAGTCTTTTATTTGTAATCTAGGGCGAAAATAACAACGTAAGTACCGTAGCCTAATTTCTATTGTATCATTATAAATGAGAAATTATATTGCTCAGCGAACATCTTTAAGTAAAGTACATACGTGTGTTTACTGTTTTTAACATTACATCTTACTATAAGCAAACTGCTACTGATATTCCAGATATTTACCATTGCTCTACCTGCGATTTTGAGCTTCAAGAGAGACGTGGTCCTTGCGACCCCTTTAAGATGTGCAACTTGTGACAATAATATCTCAGTACTTTAAAATGAAAATTGCAGAATTACCTAAGTATCGTGTTGTTCTTATATTGATTTAGAGAATATTATAAGCTCCCGGGGCACCTATCCCAATCCTATTATAGTCGCTACAGAAACACCACTACTTAATTCCTGTTGCTCTTCTTGGATCATAGGGCTTCTGTGAAACACCTCCATCGGGTCCTGTGGATGGTCAGATTCTTCACTTCATTCCATGTCTTTCCCTTTGTTAGGCACTCTCAACTCATTCGTCCTCTTCCATGTCTTCTTTGTAAGGTCACGTTTTCGAGCCACTTGTGGAGTCCAATCAAGATGGCTTCCTCAGAGTGTGACTAATCCAACACCACTTTCTCTCCTTTAACTGGAGTTCAATTGGATGCTGGTTCGTTTCCTCCCACAGATCTTCATTTGATATGATGTTCAGCCATCGTCTGTTGATGATACGTCTTAACCAGCGACTCAAGAAGACTTGCATTTGCTCAGTGGTCTTCCGAATGACATTCCAGGTGTTGCAACCGTAAAGGAGATTGGACTAAGCAATGGTGTTAAAGGGTCATGACTTAGTCCTCCTAGAGATGCTCTTGTTCCTCCATACAGGTTGTTGTTGTTGATTCTTTAGGGTATTTGCGTCATCGTCACCATATAGCCACGTGTACTTAGGTGTGTGCAGAATATGTCTTATAACCTCCCGTGGCTCATGATCTCAAGATTAACGGTCACGTTAAACTACAAGCTTCCTTTTTTTGTCTTATAACCTGTGTCTCTGTTTTGTCTTTACTAGTGTGTGTATTAGTAATTGATAATAATAATGTTATGGCTTTTACGTCCCTTTTAACAACTACGGTTTCAGAGACGCCAGGGTGCCGGAATTTTGCCCCGAAAGTGATCTTTAACGTGCCAGCAAATCTATTAACACGGATCCCTCACATTTAAGCGACCTCAAAAGCCAACTGACTGCGCTGGGATTCGATCCAGCAGGCGAAAACGTTACCGGTGAGCCACGCAGCCATTCTATTAGTATAAGGTGCGTTCAAACAGTAACGAGCCGGAGGCTAGAATGCGCAAACCGGTGACTACATCGGCTAATCGTGGCGTGTGTAACGAGGTGTGGTTTCGACCAGAGCGTGGAAGGTCACAGCCCGTCGCTAGAGGGCACGCTTGCACGTCACGTGACGATACAAAGCGAGTAGCAGCATGCATCAATCGTCCAACGCTGCCAGTCACATTGCAAACAGTGACATGGAGGCGTCAACCGAAGAGCAAAGAGGTGTTGTTCGGTTTCTGACAGCGGAAGGAGTAGGGGGAACGGGCATTCATCGCCAAATGTCACAAGTGTACGGCGAACACTGCATGTCCCTTGCAAGGGTCAAGGCGTGGCACAAGCGCTTCAGGGAAGGACGGGTGTCGTTAGCCGATGATGCCCGGTCTGGGGCACCCCCTGCATTAACGATGACAACGTCCAGCTGGTTGATGCACTCATTATCCAGGACCGCCAAGTGACAGTGAACGCCATAGCTGCCGTGGTCGCTCCACGACAATGCACGACCTCATACGGCCAACACAATCGTGGCACTCCTGCAGAAATTCAAATGGGAGGTTCTCGGCCACCCTCCATACAGTCCAGACCTCTCTCCCTGTGAATACGCCATGTTTGGTCCCCTGAAAAGGGCTCTGCGGGGCCAACGATTCACATCGGATGCCGACGTCCAGCTGTACGTGCGAAACGGGTTCACATCGCAGCTCAGGGAATTTTATGAGACAGCCACTCACCGCCTCGTGTCACAGTGGGACAAGTGCCTCAACAGCCAGGGCCAATACTTCTAACATACAGATACTGGTTTCTGTAATTATTCTTCCGGCTCGTTCCTTTTTGAACGTACCTTATAATTGAGGTAGGATTTGGGTAGGAAGCACCCTTCAAGGGTGCAGCACCATCCCGACATTTTCCTGGAGTGAAATTAGGATTCCACGGTAAACCGCTTCCAGTATGGCTGTGGTATAAATTGAACCCGCCTCTTCTCAGATTGGCCTCACGAGGCGAAATGTACCCCGTTCCAGCCCTCAGACGAGATTTAAATTTAAACCTGGGCCTCCACGGTGACAGCCAAGAATGCTAGGGGGTGGGGGTAGGAAGCGGCCGTGGCCTTACGTTAGGTTCCATCCTGGTATTTGCCTGGAGTAAAAGTGGGAAACCACGGAAAACCACTTCCAGGATGGCTGAGGTAGGAATCGAACTCGCCGCTTCTCAATTTTGCCTCACGAATCTAAGCCATCAGACCAGAAATAAATGGCGGAGCCGGAAATTGAACCCGGGCCTCCATGGTGACAGCCAAGAATGCTAGCCACTATGCAACGAGGCGGACTCTCCATATAGGATATAGCTGGACAAAGTCTTCTTTCGCTCCTCCATGTGCATTGATGACACTCCTAAGATAGAGGAAGGATTCTACTTGTTCTATACACAGGTTATCAGAAAAATTCTGCAGCACACCATCTACGTGGGGGTGATGACCACGTTGTCCTGAGCCCCTAAAGTGAAATAACTGCTCTTTCCCGTAAAGGCCCACGCTCTTAACCCAAGCAGAGTGGATTTCGGTTGTGGGCTGAACTCTTGTGAGACAATCGAATCCACAAACCATATTCAGTCCGCACGGTGAACCCCGGGACCTTAAAGGTGTGGCTTGTCTCTGTTGCAATTGTCTAAAGTGAACCGGTAATTTGGTTTAGCCGCCACCATCTTTCACTTTTGTTTCCAACACCCACTACTATCAGCTGTGTTAGCTCTCTCAAAACAGCTCCAGACTTGTCATAAAAATGCAGTACCGGTATTACAAAAAATTGTTGCCAGGAAATCCTTGCCATTAGACAGCACTCTGCGAAAACAAGAAACCACCGAAGGCTGATGGTTTAGTTCATTTGAAGTTTTTATTTATTAATTTATTTTACGTGAGAATTTAATATTGGGCACCATCTGTGATCTACTAGGACTTCTTATTCACAATCAAGTCCTAAAGGTCTGTGATTCTATTCCCGTCCCTGCAAAGATATTTAATTCAGGTGTGAGGAATGGGATGGGATTCACTCAGCCTTGAGAGGATAACTAGGAAGGGGTAGGTTCGATTCCTACCTCTCCCATTTTAAAAGTAGCTCTCCTTCCAAATCCGAGACCCAATTACAAGTACACATACCAGTATAACACAGGTTATCATGAATTTTTATTATGATATAAACTGTGCTATTGCCTTGACTGTAGTACTGTATGTAACTAAAATTATTTGTGTTGTAGTGACCAGGAACAAGTAATAAGGTACCCTCCAGGCATTTTCCTGGAACGAGAGAGAAAGTACTTGGGTAAAGACGTCACTCAGGATGGCCACTTTCAACTCTGGCGTTCGAGTCTCGGATATCCAAGTCTGCAGTTACCCTCTCCAGTTGCATAGAGTGTCTTAGGACTCTCGGTTACTCTGATGGGTTCCAATGGAGCTTTTTCACTATAGGCTACCGCATCAGGTCTTATGCCCCATCCAGCACAGAAGAATGAAAATGTACCGGTTTGTGAGACCTGTAATACTCCTTCAAGGCAAAGAGATATGATCAATCACGGAACATAACAATAATAATAATAATAATGTGTAGTCTACTGTTGGTCGGGGATGAGATGCTATGAATGTCTATGCGGTGGGGGGGTTTCTACGGTCGGTTGTCCTTCCTAATGCTAACCTCGAAAGAGAGGAGTGAATGAGAAATGAAATGAATGAAGATGATTGAAAAATGGCAAGGATGTGGAAGGAAGCGGCTTTGGGCAAATATAAGGTACCGTCCCAGCATTTGCCTGAAGTTGAAAATGGGGAAAACCACGGAAAACCATTTCAAGAACGGCCGACAGTGGGACTCGATCCCACGTCTACCGATTCCGCAGATAGCTTGGCCCCATTGCCCAGCACTGTGCGTTAGCGAGCGTAGCTACCGCTGTCGGTAGTAATAATAATACTCGTGTGGACTTGGCTACCATGGTGTAGATCTTTTGAGGTGAAACTACTCTTCAATGTCGACTTTCTTTTGGTAAAGAAACCAGGACGATAATGGGCAACCTGTGGATGATATTTAATTAGTGGTGTCTTTTAATAACCAAATAAGATACGAATGACCTATTACGAGCCAACGTCGTGTGACGTGGAGTGCCGGAGATTTTTCCTGCCCTTAAAACTCTGACTTCCGACCGGGAATCGAACCCCCGATACTCCACCACTGATGAACCAATGAAGCTATCATGGATCATGGCTAAAATGATATTGACGGGGAGACAAATAAATTCAGAGGAAACATTTGTGTTGTTTCTGTTTCATTTGAAGGGATTGGACATTTTGCCCCGTGTACGTGGGTGAGTATGGAATTTTGTCTGATAACCTGTGTTATTGTGATTGCTGTATTAGTGTGTGTGTATTTGTAATAAATGTGAGGATTAGGAAGGAGGCGGCCGTGACCTTAAGATAAGAACCATCTCGGCATTCGCCCGCAGTAGAGGGAGGAAACCACGGAAAACCACTTCCAGGATGGCTGATGTGGGAATCAAACTCTCCTCTTCTCAGTTTTGCCTCACGAGGATGAGCGTACCTAGTTCCAGCCCTCAGACCAGGATTATATTTCTTGGCAGAGCTGGGAATCGAACCTGGACCTCCGGGACAACAGCTAAGAAAGGTCGCTACACCAGAAAGTGGATACCGAGATTTGAACTCATGATGAAGTGGTCAGAGACGGCGCGGCGTCTATCCGTCTGGCGCACACAGGTGCCCGATGCTACTTCACACCAAGTGCAAAATATCAAAGGCCATATCGGTCGGCCTTATTCTGTCTTAAGCTCGCCTTGATATAATAAGTTCTTCATAACCTCCAGTTTGTTATTTTGTGTTCTTATTTTATCTGCCTGATACACTTTCTACTGCACATGGCCCCCTTGGTCTTTTCAATCTCATCTCTGACAGTGAATGCCCAGAGGGCGGCCTCAGCTCAATGCCGTTGATCACCGGTACTGTAGATTACATCACATAGGCTACTTTGTGTTATGAGTAAAGCACTGCGCGGATGCCGATACACAGAACGTTTCGCCATGTGGATATAGTTTGCATGTGCGGATAGCGGATAAGCTGCGGATAAGGTTTAGAGTAAATTTTCGGATAGTTTTTAGAATAAAATGTTGAACTGGATTTATTTAAAATAATATAATTTTTGCTAAGATCTGAGTCTTTCACGGATCTTGGTATTTCCCTATTTGCTTTCCCTTGGATTGTATGAGAATAATAGAGAAGTGAGAGAAGCCAGTCATGGGAATACCCTCAATTAGTGTTGACTTATACCAAAACATATTCCTTTATACCTGCGCTTGCCTGCCGGTTGTATGGAACTGCGCCCAAGCTTCACTAATGGCCCTGATCATTAGCATCAACCTTTAAAAGTAACAGTGGAACTGCGCCCATTCAGAGCGGTCAGTTAGGGTACCTCCCTCCTCCCCTCTACCGAATTATGTTATGTCGAGCGGTGTGAATTTGAAGTGACTCATTTCAAATCGGTTGTGTCTTGACTGCGAACAAGTCAAAAACCGTCCAGATTGCGAACAACTGATTGCTGACAAGAGATTAGTGTTGGCATGGGTTATATAAAACAGGTACAGTTTAAAACAGACTAATATTTAATTTTTGATCTAGCAAGCAATATTAGCATTAACTGGTACATTGGGATGTTTTCGACAACCTAACCATATTTTAAAAATAGTTTTGTTATTGCAAATGTTTCATAATCTAGTTTGAGGTAATCTTACCCTTTAGAAGATTATTATATTTTTAGAGGGGTAGTTATTTATGGTGGATTAGAGAGTTGTATTATTATTATTATTATTATTATTATTAGTGTAACCTCCGTGGCTTAGGCAGCAGCGCGCCAGCCTCTCACCGCTGGGTTCCGTGCTTCAAATCCTTGTCACTCCATGTGAGATTTGTGCTGGGCAAAGCGGAGGCGGGATAGGTTTTTCTCCGGGTACTCCGGTTTTCCCTGTCATCTTTCATTCCAGCAACACTCTCCAACATCATTTCATTTCATATGTCATTCATTAATCATTGTCCCAGAGGAGAGCGACAGGCTTCGGAAGCCGGCACAATGCCTATCCTCGCCGCTAGATGGGGGCTTCATTCATTCCAACCCTGACCCGGTCCAATGACTGGAAAAAGGCTGTGAATTTTCATTATTATTATTATTATTATTATTCGCCTCTGTGGTGTAGTGGTTAGTGTGATTAGCTGCCACCCTTGGAGGCCCGTAGTACAGCTGCTTATCGGGACGGGGGACTACCTCTTATTGTCAGCAGTGCAGAAGCTAGTGGTGGGAGACAGTCCGTCACTTCCCCTTAAACCGACCTTGGATTAACGGCCGACTCGACTATGGGCGCAGTTCAATCGGCCTGATTAAAAGGATCTGGAAATACCACTGATTATGGGCGCAGTTCCATATCTCCCTTGCCTGCGTGGGTATATCCGACGACTAAATAAGTGCTATAATTAGCCACCCGCTAAGATGTCCCATGTCTATCAATAAAATAATGACAATGGAAAAGTTTGTAGTTTTATGTAACAATTAATATGGTGATCATAAGCCTTGGGACCACCCGTTTGTTTGAGGAATCCGAACCACAGGACAAGACATTTCAAATCGAAAATCCCAAATGCAATACCATATCCTCTGCAAAGAAGTGTAATGCTCATGCTTTGATAGACTGCCCCATGTCATGAATATCATAATTCTAGCATTACTGGTTACGATGCGTGTGAGATTAGAGCATCTTCAGCAAGTTCGCGCAACCAGTTCGCCTTCACACAATAAGGATCGTCTGGAAGCAGGTTCAGTGGCATACTTCAATACCTCGTTAGCTGACTGCACTTAGATTGCGTTGTGGCTAAATTGCATAATGCTCTCACAGTATAGCTGTGGTACCGTACCATGCTTCGCTGAAATCGGTTGATTAGATCTCAAGAAAATGCCATTTAAGGATTTAAATTTTGCTTGCCAACCATTTTGGTATTGGTGCTTAATATGTTTCTGAGCATCACATATCTGAACTTCGTTCATTTTTTCTATCACCATAAACAAATTCAGGGTGATATCAGTAATAGTTTCGGAGCTATAGAATGCCGGTTAAATATAACGCACAGCCACCATCTTGCACGTATGCAAACAATTGAATTTAATTAGATGCCAGTTTAAATCTTGTTTAGACATACATGGCCAGAAGTTTCACTGCGCTAGGTTAATTAAATTTCAAGAAAATTTCATTGAAATTGTTTAACTTCGCTTGTCCGTCATGTTGGTTTTAGATTTAACGTATCCTGGTATTCTCTATCACCATACAAAATTTTAGGGTGATATCAGTATGAATTTCGAAGATATAGAGTGCCGGTTAAATAATTCGCGTGGCCACAATTTCGGATAGGTAAAACGTCTTCAAATTTGAAGGCCACGGACGGGATCGGACAAAATAGTACTGTGTTCTTACCAAGTTTAATTAGAATCGCTCCACCAGTTTAGATTTTATAAAGGAGGCCATGCACACACACATGCGCGCGACAAAAGGTGAAAAATGATGGATAGTAGACTAAAGAATTCACCAGATGTGTGTGTTCCCTATCAACATCTAAACGGCTGCATCCATCGAAACCAAACTTGATAAGAGTGATGTTACCAGGGCATCTCAATGCCATATTTGTTACTCGCGGCAGTGCTGAAAAATCACAATTAAAATTTGAACACATGGATATCTCAAAAGGTATTCATGGGAACTGCTCAAAAATGATTAGGCATATAGATTAATTTCCAGGAGCCCATACATGACAGTGATTCTACGCGTGCTGATAGGTTCAATGTGTAACTAAATGTAACCTCCATGCTAAGAAATGGATTTCACCCAAAATTGGCAAACATATATAATCATAATATTTCAGAATAATTTTGATTTACCATACATGACACTGTCGTCAACATGATTCTATACGTGCTGATAATTTCAATGTTTATCTGCATGTAACGTCCATGCTATCTATTGGACTCTAACCAAATTTTGTGTGTGTATAGTGTACCTTAAGAAATTAGCCTAGGCATAAATTTACAGTCACCAGGTCATCCAACTGTTGATAAATACTCTCTATAGTTGTTAACCCTAGTCTCAATATATCATAAAGTATACATGCCGACTGTATGGAACATTATATTTCAGATTAATATTGTGTGCACCTTACATGACAGTATTGCCAACACGATTCTACGCTCGAAGAAATCTTCGATGTGACTACAGACTAATACGAAGGAAGAACAATAGAGTTCAGTATAGTTTGTGGGGTCTACTTGCAGTGCATTAGTACCATACGGGATGCAAGCAGCGAAATTTCGACCTTCTTGACAACATGAGTTGGTTGAGCTGAATAAAACAATATTATTAGGGGCAGCTGATTCACCTGGTACAGGCTGTTCCAGCTGAGCTGCTCGCCAGTGTGCAGTGGAGTACTCGTCGCCTTGCGTGAGTAAACCTGCAATATGCAATACAGCTCTGCTGTGGGGGCTGCCATCACTGTGCGGTGGATACATCAAGACTGGCAGGAAGCGCATGGGCTTGTGTTATGACCTTCGCCCAGCGACGTATTGGCTATCACCCCCAGTCCCTCTCCAACCGTGCTCCGAGCATCACTGCTGAGTACTCGCGTGTACGCATACTCAAACTCGTGGATTTGGAACAGCCTGCTTAAGAACATGCAATTTATTTCAGGTTATTTTTTCACATGTTCCACTAATTGGAATTATATTGTCACGTGCCACCCCCTAGTGGCACTTTTGTTAACTGGATTACGGTGGGGGTACAAAGCACAACACCAATTACTGCTTAAAGAAATAATTAACTTTATTGTGGCCAGAAAATTACACTAATCAGCAAATACAAGCAATTAGGAGCCTTACTCCAGTTTCCTCAAGTCTCTTCCTTGAGCGCTCTTGGCCCTTCCACTTGTCAACAGATCACAGAAGTTAATCCGTCCTAATGAGTACGGTGGCCTTGACAGAAACTACCTGCTCCTCTCCATTATGTTCACCGACCACAATTACTTACGATCACTTGCTGCAGGCTATTTCGCTGTCCGCAAGCTGGAGAAACAATGTCACTGGATTTCGTAACTCGCACAGCACTTCGTCACCACACTTCTGTCGCACACGATAATCGCTCGCACTAGCTCGTAAAACACAACAACAACCACTGCTTGACGGGTCACTCTTATATAGCAGGCCGGTGACTCAATAAATGCTTCTAGATCCATCCAGGGTCCA
This sequence comes from Meconema thalassinum, assembly GCA_946902985.2. Classification (NCBI taxonomy): domain Eukaryota; kingdom Metazoa; phylum Arthropoda; class Insecta; order Orthoptera; family Tettigoniidae; genus Meconema; species Meconema thalassinum. The sequence continues at coordinate 1,091,823,388 of OX336389.2, forward strand.
CGGCTTCTCGAGGTTTCCATCGCTGGTCCAGTCACGAATATTCTGGACTATCCCTTTGTCTTAGTAGCCCTGTTGCATAAGGCGCGCGCAATACAGGAGGCAGGACACAGCCCAGCCCTGGGGCAGTTGTGACTCATGCGGCGAGTGATGACACAAACTCACAGCCGTAACAATATTGTGTTGACCGACTGAAAGTTACAATATCAATTGTTAATAAGGCAACACTGAATAATGGCCTCAAAGCTATCTTCAGTTATCGAGTAGGGTTCGTGTGTTTAAAGACCTAAGAAAGTACAAAATATGCAAGCAACTATGTCCAGCTGAATATGACCTAAAAACGGGAAAATGTGACCTGTGCATTTTAGGGATGTGTAGCAAGTTTTGGAATAGTACTCACATTAACCGCGATAATACAGCAGACACGCAAACTGATAGAGGTACAATATCTACCGGACCCTTCACGGCCGAACTGGGCGTGAGATAACTCAGAGTTTTCTTGTTTACTAACTGCTCTGAGCTAAATTTGTCTCCTGGAGTGACATCCTGCTCGATGAGACATCCGTAAAAAATATATTTCTTGGAATCAGTTCTTCTAAACCTGCAATCTGCCTGTTCCGAGAATATAGAGAAAAATATATCTAGCCTACTGTACCATTTGCAAATCCCGTGTTCGAAATTCCACCCAGATCATATGTACCTAGTCAATATTTAAACAAAAGTGCTCAAACTATAACCAAATATGACTTAAAATTACTAAACTATGTCAAAAACATAACAAGAAGTTCCGTGACGAACTAAAAAGCCTACTTTTCTTAAAATTAAGATACATGCCAATGATTAATCTACAGTATATGAACCTATCTAGAATAATGACGAAATTAAGTTGGTAATATCGAAATACTGTATCTAATTAGTTCGAAATATACATGGTATAATGTAGCCTAATACAGCACTACAGTTGGCAGCCCTGGTGACTGAATATATTCTTAGTTCCATCTCTTAAGGTACAGAATACAAAATTTGGTTGAACTCCAATGGACGCTACATGCAGTTAGACATTGGATCTATCAGCACACGTAAAAGCATGTTGGCAACAATGTCATACGTGTCATAAAATATTATGATATATGTTGTGCCAATTTTGGATGAAATCCATTTGTTAATATAGAAGTTACATGTATTTTAAAATAGGACCTATCAGCAGGCATAGAATCATGTTGGCAGCACTGACTTATATCAATTACTCCAAATTAATCTAGAATGTCAGGTGCTATACGTGTGCAAAGTATAGATCTGTTGGCTTGCATACTTTCTGATATATTGGTATATCGATAAAAATAGAGATAGCAATTATTAACAGTTGGCAGCCCTGGCGGCTCTTAAGAATACACTCAGTCATATCTGTTTGTGGACACATATTACATACAAAATTTGGTTGAAATCCATTTGATAGTGTAGAAGTTACATGCATTTAAAAATTGGACCTATCAGAAGGCTTGACATTATTTTGGCAACACTGTCATGTATGGCCTCCTGGAAATTAAACTGAAATAGTATTATCTACATGTGTGCCAATTTTGGAATAGCTCCCATGCATACCTTCCAAGATATACAACATGGAACTCAAATTCCTAGTGCGTTGTTTCAGCAGTTGGTAGCACTGATATCATTTTCAAATATGGGCTTGAGATATTCCGGTGTAGATCTTTATTCATACCAAATTTGGTTTCGATTGCTGCAGCCGTTTATGAGTTGATAGGGGGGGACGGGACACACACACACAGCCAGACAGACAGAAGGACAGACAGACAGACACACATTTTCCCGGATTGATCTCATAAGTCTACTTTTTCCTCATTTTTGCAAAATGTGTAAAGTAGGCTAAAAATGGCCAAAATATGCATTTATAGGCAAAATAAAATTGCTTTAGACGAGGTCAAGGGCCCTTCATTCACACATATTTTGCGACTTTCGGATAAAATAAGCTCAGAAAATAATATCACATTTCCTTAGCTTCCGAAGCTTATTGTTGGTGTTGTTGTTCGAGTCTTCGATCTTATTTACATGTTTGATGCAGCGCTCCAATACTTCCAGTCCTGAACTAATCGTTTCATCTCTACATAGCTATCTGACCTTACTTTCGAGGCAATCTGTTTAACATATTGTAACATTGGCCTACCCATACAGTTTTTGACCTCGATACTTCCTTCCATAACTTAGTTGGCTGTTCTTAGTTGTCTTAGTATATGCCCTACCAGCCTATCTCTTATCTGCATTACCAGTCGACAGAAACATCTCTCCTATCTCACTCGTCTTAATACCTCTTAATTTGTTACTCTACCTACCCATCTGATTTTCGTCATGCTCCTGTATCACCACATTTCAAACGCGTTTATTCTCCTCTTTCTTGCTGCGCCAACACTCCAAGTTTCACTTCCACAGAGTGACACGCTCCAGACAAAGGCTTTCAAAAATGGCTGTATAATACCTAAATCTATGTTTGGAGTCAACAAATTCCGAAGCTTAGTTATGAGTCAAAATAATAGATTTTATTGAAGGGAATATAATGTTTTTGTTGTATTCCAAAAAATATTTTCAAATGTCAGTTTGAACGTTTTAAATAAGCCCTTTAAATGCCTGACATTTTTGATAATGTGCATATTATCAAGCACCTTGAAAATGTCAATAGTACATTACATTTATTTAATATTCGATGGCATACTGTTTTTCCACAGGTATTGTTGGCATAATTGTGAAATTTGCTGTTTGCAGCAACACTATATTTAACTGTTACACTTCAAGAAGGCTCACTAATATTATTGTAATGTTCCAGAACTGCAAGACATTGGCATGAACTCGTACCAGGAATATGGCAAGCTACTACGTATTTGGGTGACCGTGTTCCCACTATTTCTCGTCCAAACACCGGAGGATGTTCAGGTACTGAAACATAAAAATAGGAGTTCTGTACTTGTCTAGAACCGGGTTTTTGTTTATGTGTCGGTTTACCCTTTCTTTGGGTATGACTGTAATTACTTGTACACTAAGTAATAAGTTAAACGCATATGTCCGGCACAGTGGTCAAGTTGATTGCCTCTCACCAAGGTAGACCTAGTTGGATTCCCGGTTAATGAATGTAAGATTTGGACGCTACATCAAAAGGAAGTCTTGTAGCTCATGATCGCGAGATTAACCGTCACGCAAAGCATACAACCGTATGCAGGAAATCACAATAAGTTATCTATGATTTATCCGGGCACGTATTGAGACTCCAGACCCAGATGTCCTGGGTTCGATTCTCGGCTCTGCCAAGAAATTTAATTCTGGTTCGGGGGTTGGAAAGGGGTACTCCTAGCCTCATGAGTTAAAACTGAGAAGAAATTGTGTCGATTCCAACCTCAACTGTCCTAGAAGTGGTTTTCCGTGGTTTCCCCAGTTTTACTCCAGGCAAATGACAGGATTGTTACTCCTTCTAAAACCCTAGCCTCCATTATAAATGTCCACCTAGTAGTGTAGTGGCTATCACTCTTGGCAGTCACCGTGGAGGCCCAGGTTCGATTCCCGGCTCTGTCAAGGAATGTAATTCTGGCCTGAGGGCTGCTACGCGGTACACTCAGCCACACTCAGCCTCGTGAGGCAAAAAAGCGACAGAGCATTGGCCCAGTCCAGCCCGTGTGATGACGTCACGGGCTGCTCGGTCCGAGACTTGGCAAGCTCAGTGCGGTCTAGTGTCGAAGCTGCCCATGGGCCGGGCCCCTGTACAGGATATAAAGTTTTTGGCTCTGGGCTTAAGAACAAAACATGAAAGGAAGAAGGAAGGAATAAAAGGGAGGTAGAAAGAAAGATAGAAAGAAAGAAAGAAAGAAGAAACAATAATAATAATAATATTGTTATTGGTTTCACGTTCCTTTTAATTGCTGTGGCATTTAGAGACGCCGGGGTGCCGGAATTTTGCCCCGAAGGGGATCTTTAACGTGCCAGTACATCTACTGACGGCTGGCTACGTGGCTCAGCGGTAACGTTCTCGCTTGCAGGGCCCAAGGTTGCAGGATCGAATCCTGGAGCAGTCAGCTGGCATTTGAGGGTGCGCAAATGCGAGGGAGCCGTGTCAGTAGATTTACTGGCACGTTAAAGATCCCCTTCGGGGAAAAATTCCGGCACCGTTGCGTCTCTAAATGCCGCAGTTGTTAAAAGGGACGTAAAACCGATAACATTACTATTATACATTTAAATCTACTGACACGGTTCCCTCACATTTGCGCATCCTCAAATACCCACTGACCGTGCCAGGATTCGAACCTGCAACGTTGGGCACAGGAGGCGAGAACGTGACCTCTGAACCATGCAGCCAGTCAAACAAAGAAACAAATTCTCTTTATGTGGTCGTTCGGTCGCAAAGAATGAAGGTCACCTGACCAACTATCCTGCTTTACCCGGTCTTGAGAGAACTTGCTCAATATAAACTGTAATAAGTTATTGTGTTCATGTGGACAGCATACCACATCCTTGACGTAATCCTTTCGTCACCGCAAATTCTTCTGACAGTTTTACACCTTGTTTCTCAACTACGGTATCGGTTATATCCCCAAGTCCTTCTGATTAGGAAAACTTCTTCATTGCTGTTTGTAGTGGCGTGGGTGCCGCATGATGATTGCAGCAGCAGTGGCAGTCGCAATAATGACAATATTGACTGAATATAATTAAAAATATCTTAATTACATAATTAGTGTGGCGCTGAATTCGTATGACGACCCGGTGAGTGGCCGCAATAGGCTGCTCGTAAGGCATCATTTATCTGTCAGTCGTCCGACTCTGTGGCTAAATGGTTAGCGCGCTAGGCTTTGGCACAAAGTTCCCCGGGTTCGATTCCCGGCTGAGCCATCAGGGTTTTTAATCTTCTGGGGTTAATTCCCGTGGCTCGGGGACTGGGTGTATGTGCCGTCTTCATCATCACTTCATCCTCATTACGACGCGCAGGTCGCCCACGGGCGTCAACTAGAGAGACCTGCACTCGGCTTCTCTGGAGGCCACACGATCATTAAATTATCTGTCAGTCACGACATGATTTTATTTTTGATTGTGCCTGGCTGCGTGACTCAGGGGTAACGTTCTCGCTTGCTGAGCCCAAGGTTGCAGGTTCGTATCCTGGCGCAGTCAGGTGGCATTTGAGGGTGCGCAAATGCGAGGGAGCCGTGTCAGTAGATTTACTGGCACGTTAAAGATCCCCTTCGGGGCAAAATTCCGGCACCCCGGCGTCTCTAAAAGCCAGCGTAGTTAAAAGGGACGTAAAACCAATAACATTATTATTATTATATTTTTGATTGTGTTCATTGACGAGTTATTGTTGTTTGTCTGTTTTACGGGCTTTGAAATCCTGGTCATGTCAGCCCCATACACTTAGGGCGTGTTTATATGCACATACAGACAGAATTGTTTGATAACATGTGTTATTGTGGTGTCTAGCATATACATATAATCCATGGCAACACAGCCCATGAAGGGCCTAGGCCTACCAAGCGACCACTGCCCAACCATTTGGCCTGCAGATATTGAGGTGACGCATGGTCAGCGCATCGGGTTCACTCGGCCGTTAATCTTGGTTCTCGTAACCGGGGAGTTGCCTCACTGTCAGACAGCTTCTCAATTGTCAATTGTCCTCACGAGGCTAGCCCTAACGTCAGTATCTAAAATCCCTGACGGAGCCGCGTGTCGATCCCGGGGCCTCCGCATGAGAGGCATGCGTGATACCCCAACATCACGAGGCCGGTGGTGTCTAGCAGTGTGTGTATTTGTAATTGAGTTTGGGATTGAGAAGGAGGCTGTCTGGCCTTAAGTTAGGAACCATCCAGGTATTTTCCTCGAGTAGAAGTGGGAAACCACGGAAAACCACTTCTAGGATGACTGAGATAGGAATCGAACTCTCCTCTTCTCAGTTTTGCCCCACGAGGCTGAGTGAACCACGTTCCAACCCTCAGACGAGAATTAAATTTCTTGTCAGAACCGGGAATTGAACTTGGGGCCGCTGGGGTGGCAGCCAAGTACGCAAGCCACTACACCATGGGGTGGTCCCGTTCATTGATGGGAATGAAACTTCAAACAGATATGCAGAACCGAAGCAAAGATGTGTTTTCAAAATCAGAAATATAAGGTGCGTTCAAAAAGTAACGAGCCGGAGGCATAATTACAGAAACCAGTACCTGTATGTCAGAAATATTGGCCCTGGCTGTTGAGGTACTTGTCCCACTGTGACACGAGGTGGTGAATAGCTGTCTCATAAAATTCCCTGGGCTGCGATGTGAACCAGTTCCACACGTACAGCTGGACGTCGGCGTCCGAGGTGAATCGTTGGCCCTGCAGAGCTCTTTTCAGGGAACCAAACATGGCGTAATCACAGGGAGAGAGGTCTGGACTGTATGGAGGGTGGCCGAGAACCTCCCATTTGCATTTCTGCAGGAGTGTCGCGACTGGGTTGGCCGTATGAGGTCGTGCATTGTCGTGGAGCGACCACGGCAGCTATGGCGTTCACTGTCACTCGGCGGTCCTGGGTAATGAGTGCATCAACCAGATGGACGTTGTCATCGGTAATGGAGGGGGGTGTCCCAGACTGGGCATCATCGGCTAACGACACCCGTCCTTCCCTGAAGCGCTTGTGCCACGCCTTGACCCTTGCAAGTGACATGCAGTGTTCGCCGTACACTTGTGACATTCGGTGATGAATGTCCGTTCCCCCTACTCCTTCCGCTGTCAGATACCAAACAACACCTCTTTGCTCTTCGGTTGACGCCTCCTTGTCACTGTTTGGAATGTGACTGGCAGCGATGGACGATTGATGCATGCTGCTGCTTGCTTTGTATCGTCACGTGACGTGCAAGCGTGCCCTCTAGCGACGGGCTGTGACCTTCCATGCTCTGGTCAGAACCACACCTCATCACTTTTTGAACGCACCTTATATATTTGCTGGCCACTGTAATCTCTACATAGCATAAAGCAAAGTCCCCGATTCTTGGATGTAACGGATAATCTCGAGAGCCACTGGATGGATTTTGATGCGGTATTCACCATCCTGTAAAGGATTTTTCGATGAAGGTTTCTGTAGAAAAACATTCATTTTTGACGAAAGGAAGCCGAGCCGGAACGATTTCAGTGAATAGAGTCGAAGAAAATCCTGCAGTCCGTGGGTAAACCGTTAAAAATATCTATGTACTGCGCCCATATTGACTTGTTCAAGTATGTTAGAAAGGATCGAGCCAGAGAACTCTTGGCTACGTGATAATTTACATTAAGAAATGAAGGGGCTAATAGGCAACAGGAAACACACGTCGAGTAGAGCAACCCGCTTCGCATGATTGACAGAGAAAAAGATACTTTATAATGGATAGAGAAAGAAATACGATTTTATTTTATACTGGAAAAGGAGAGGTAACTTGTATTTCTTTTGTAACTATACACCGCCTCTGGCCAGCGACAGCAAAAATAGAATAAAAGAAACTTGGCACGGCGAGTTACGAAGTCAAAAGGTTTACCGCTTATAAAAGAACGAGTAGACACGAGACCGGCACAAGACCAGTCATCGGTACACGCGCAGAAGGCGTGACTTTTGGAAGATCGCATGACCAGCAGCCAATAGGAATATTTGAATGGAATAATTAGCGCCAATTGAGGGTAATTGAACCAGCAATTACTAAAGCAATTAGACACCTTGAAATGATGCAGAATAATGATACGCATTTACTATGGAAAGGAAATTATAAGGCATATTCTAGAAGATCCAGAAAAAAAGTTTTCTAATTTAACATGCAGCAATACCGCGAAACCAGAGGAAAACGCGCTAAAAGCACATATTGGAGGGGAGAAAGCGTCCTATCATCGAGGCTATTCTTATTCGTATTCCGTGGAGTACAGACGTGCTACTTTTCGCTAGGAAGAACGCGGACGTTGATAATATTTTGACCGCGAGGGAAGCGCGGCTTGAGGGTCAGATAGCGCAGTGAAGTCGGCGATAAGTTACATACAAGGTGAACATTGAACGATTTGTGAAACAGAAGTTACATAGTTAATTGAAGTGAAGTTCTACGAGTGATAAGTTACAGCAAAGACATTGTGAATTACGGCACATCAAATATTTTTATGAACAGTACAGAAGAACGAGTAATGAACAGTGCACACCGAAATTGATACAATTATTAAAATTTGGAATCTACGAGAGTTGATCAAAAACAAAGTGCAAATTATTTTGACATTTTACTGTATATCTGCGAAATTGTCACGAATATTACATCGAACTATCTACTCTGAACAACACCACTTATAAATTCGAGTTGGTGAGGATGACTATAATCATGACAACGGAGATGGAGATGTTTTGCTAAATTATGGAAGGGAGACCGAGCAAATAATAAAATGTCGATTCCAGGAGTGATATGGAAATTTATAATGGAACATAGAATTATTACAATGAATTTCCATCATCACCTTTGGAAATGTCATGATCAAATTCTGCAACAAATTGAAACTATGAGTTCCACACCGAGACATTCGAGATAGCAGCCGATACAAGAGAATTGACAGTTCCATCTGGTACAAAAAAGACAATTGATATCGACGTGGTTCATCTGAAACTGAAGAGATGCAGGGCTATCTAACCCAGGATCATCCGCCATCACGACAATACGTTAGATGTAGGCGAGGTGGAAGACATCTTTATGGGGACGGAGAAACCAGTCGTTGAGAAAAACCATTACCACCAGGACATGCACAACTGAGTTAAACATCAGGCAGATGGTAGAACGAACATTTACATTGTTTGTAGATTTGTTGATGATTATTTGGGTACACCTTCTTTGACCATTTTCTATACCATATTTCATTTAGGTAATTGCATTTTCTTGGATAGTTTATTTAAAGTGATTTGGATTAGATATTTTTTTATATTTTACGACAGTATAGATCGTACTCAGTTTTGCGACTTTTATTATTCACGACGATTTTAGTCATCGTTTGGGTAGCATTATGACAGAAACATAGGATTATAGGAATGTTTATGCGCGTTAGATTTTTAATTTTCGTTCTGCGATTTATTAGTTAGGTGTATTCTTAGTCAGGATTGAACTTTGTATTCTTATGCGTGAAGCATAGTCACTGTAGAATTGAATTGGATTTGATCCAATGTCGTATGTTCAGCATTGTTGTTGCAAGTTAGTATTTCGAATTGAGGAAATCTAGCAACCCTAGGACATGTTGTTATTATGATGAACATTCGTAAAGTCATCATTGTGACAGAGGAATTTATTTCTCATTTGGAAATAATTACCTGTGTGCAGTTTTAAAACTATTATAATTATTAAAATAATGCATTTTGTCTTCATTTAAAGTCAACTTCTATATATTAACAGACGTCACAAGTGGTACTATTGAAAGTTATGTTAACTACTGCGCTTAATGGAATATTATATAATTTGCTGAAATGTAATAAAGACTTATGGATCATGGCGAACATACCTTGCCACGGTGGGTGAGAGGTTATCGTGTCAGACTACCAACCCCAAGCTTGCAGGATCGCTCCTGGCCGTGGTAAGTGATTTTATAAAGGCGACAAGTATCACGACACGCATGTCATACGTTGTTGGCATGTTAAAGAATCCATTTGAATGCAGTAGGCCGTGTTCATAATGCCAAATTAATCTCGGGATTTTCCGCCAACACAAAGTTCCTCCATTCTCTACTAGAAAGCGCTATATTTTCAATGAGCTCAGATATCTAAACTCCTTGACTTTCAAAGCGTTCCAAGGAACGACGAAATTCGACATGCAAGCTGCCCTCTGGGTGTCAAATAGCGAAGATTGCACCCGGCAGCCGAGGCCATACGATATTATTATTATATTTATTATTATGGCGAACATAGATCGAAATAATATATGGATGAATGTTATGTCAAGACTAGATGGTATTCTTAAGAGGAATGTTATAGGTATTTTCAAAGTAATATTATGAGGATTATTATTATCATGATGGAAAATGAGGTTCCGTGTTTATCATTGATGTTATAGCGAGTGAGTAAAGGTATTGACATATTTAAGAGAGAGAAATGTAGAAGTAAAGCTAGTTAAGGCATTGTTGAGCCTAGAGCAAGAATTAAACGCATTATTGAATTGATAAAGGAAGTATGATCATGTTAACGAGAGGAACAGCTGTTTTTGAAATGCCACGCTGAGATATTAGCAAGTTTGACTATTGAAGGAGGATATTGAAGTATTATTGTTATTATCAAATATTATCCTGAATATGAAAAGCGTTTAATCTGAATTAGCTTCATTGTTTGTTCAATACATTATTTTAATTTGACAAGTTGACCCAGAAACCGAGAAGTAACTGTTTATATTGGTAAAATGAAAGTAATGAATACTATTTAGGATTATAATCCTAAGGATTAGAATAAAAGTAAGGAACATTTTTGAATGTTACCTAAAGAACATGTAAGTAAATTGTAAATAGAGTTAGTTATTTTAGAAGACGTCAAATATTATAATTATCAGTTGAAATAGCGAATAGATATCGTGAAGTTATAATAGAAATAAGGAGTAACTTGTAGAGAGTTCAATTTATATTGTTAATATTAGATTAGAGGAAGGAGAGTAGTTCCTTCAAGTAGTTATGGTCGCCAATTAAATCCTGGAAGGATTATAATATTTTATTTCGAATAAATAGGAAAATTTCTAGGGATTTTTTTAATTTTTAAACTCGTTATTAATATTATTATTATTATTATTATTATTATTATTATTATTACCGGTAATTTTATTTACGAGATAATTAATGGGTTAGTCTGGTGAATCGTGTATTGTATTGATTGCGTTTAGCAATAAATTTACAGGAACTATTTAGTATACCTGTCCCATTTTATAGAAAATCTGACTAATTTTTTCGGTAATGTAGTTTCATGAGTTCTATTATTAGTTATAGGCGCCCACCCTTTTCCATCACCTGTCACACCCCGAGGTTCCAAGAATCCCGACTCTCCATGTACTTTGCTGTGACCTACAGTAATGTAACTTATTAGTAATACACATGCGTATTTTTTTAAAACTGTCCTGACGCGTCCACACGCCAGCGAGGAATCTTTGATCGGTCTAGCTGGGGATCATTCACTTCTGCGATCCTTACCATCAGTGGATATGGCAAGTGATCTACGCATAATACGGGCACAGTGCTATGAGTGTAAGAATGTTGAGCATGAAGAGTTCTACAAAAAAGTCCACACCAGCATAAATCTATCTTTAATATATCGCCCACTAAAAGTGTTTTACGTTTTCATTTCTTCCAACAATCGCCATTCAGTGGAAATTTATATTACTAGCTTCGGAGTGAGTTTATGAGCTAGCGAGCGAGCCTATCACCCCAGCTTCGGCCAGCATCAAATTGTCGAGTCGTGTCGAGTTAAGACTTAAGAGAAGAGTATACGTGTTTGGAGTTTCGCTGTTCACCTCGGCTTTTCTGAATTCGTCTGGGACCTGCCGTCCGGGGACCGTTTAAGCTTACGCTGGGTAAACCGTTAAAGTTACCGGACGAAGCCGGGGCGGGTTGGTATTAAATAATAAATGCATTAAATGAAAAGTTCCACTGTTGAGTGTCTGTCAATGTATTGTACTTGGAAATGCTTAAAGAAGGTATTTGATTTGAACACTGAATTAATCTGGGTCTTAAGTTAAAAATATTCAACTTACTTTTAAAATATTGATCACCGGATTTAAAATAATTCTTATAAAACTAGAAGATTGCCTTATATCCTAGGCCACAGACAGTATCAACGTGGAGATCTGAGGTTCATGATGACAGGGGCCTTACCTCACCCACTGGAAACAATGAACTAGACAAGATGCCAAATGACAAATTGCTGTAATTGAAAAGTAATCCAAAATCATTATACATTGGCTATATTATCATGTATGAGTAAGGAATACAATAAAAATAAGCCCAGTTTGCATTAGAAATATATTCTAATCTCGCCGTATCTCATGCAAATGAACACAGATATTGTGCCAATCTATCCGGTCCCGTGGTGTTGGGGTGGCGCGCCTGTCTCTCTACCGGAGGCCCCGGGTTCGATTACTGGCTCTGTCAGGGAGAGCTGGAACGGGGTGTACTCAGCCTCGTGAGGACAATTGAGTAACTGTCTGATAGTGAGGCATCGCCCCGGTCACGAAAACCAATATTAATGCAGAGGGGATCACGCGTCACCCTGATACCTGCCGGCCAAATGGCTGCGTAGCGATCGCTTGGTAGGCCTAGGCCATACATGGGCTGAAGCGCCACGGGGGTTGGGGTTATTGTGGCAGTGTGTCACTAGTTCTCACCATGTTGTGTTGTTACATCAGAGGTACAACACCACAGCTGTCCACCCGAAGTACAGGTAGCAGCAATTCACCAGCGCGCTGATTACAAACTAGATGGCAGTGATTAGCATTTTTAGCTGTCACCGAAAAGGTCCAGGTTCGATTCCCGGCTCTGCCGAGAAAATTAATTCTGGTTTGAGAACTGGAATTGGGTACACTCATCCTCGTGATTATTTTTTTTCGTGTAGCCTCCTGAGAGGCCGAGTGCAGGTCTTTCTAGTCGACGCCCGTGGGCGACCTGCGCGTCGGGATGAGAGATGGAAAGGATGAAGATGAATGAAACTGGGCAAGGATGTGGAAGGAAGCGGCCGTGGCCTGTCAGAAGGTACTGTCCCAGCATTTGCTTGGTGTTGAAAATGGGAAACCGCGGAAAACCATTTCAAGGACAGCCGACGGTGGGGCTCGAACCCACGCGTCTACCGAGTCAGCAGAGAGCTTGGCCCCTTGACCTAACGCGGAGCTTTAGCCCGCGTAGCCACTACTGTCGGTATCCTCGTGATGAAAAACTGGGAAGAGGTGAGTTCGATTCCCACCTCAACCATCCTGGAAGTGGTTTCCCGTGGTTTCCCACTTTAGCCCCAGGCAAATGCTAGTATGGTTCATAACTTAAGGCCATGATCACCTCCTGAATTCCTAATACACTCACTATTAGAGACAAGATAACAATACAGGTTATCGGACAAATTCTAAACACACCCAAGTACTCGGGGCTAAATGACCACGATGTCCAGCCCCATCAAATGAATCAACAACTACATCTATTATTGACCTGCTTCTTCCATCTTCCCATGGGTATTTGTGAATCTCCTTATGCTTCGAGGATGAGATTGCAACAACTAATCCCATGCAAGCACAGAAGTCCAGTAATAATTTCCCATTGGTGTTCACTTCCCTATCCTTACCCCACTTGCCCACCTTTTCATACCTCTCAGTTCTCTTTCCTATCCCAGCATTGAAATTCCCCATCAGGACTACCTTATCTGTATTGTTAATTCTCACTACCAAATTATTCGGTGCCTCATAAAATCTGTCTACTTCATCCTGCTTTCGCCCTTCACATGAATCATACACTAAAACAATTAATAATTAATAATTGTAATTATTGGAGTCTAGGATTTGCGTAGGTGCCACTGGACTTGAGATAAGGTACCGTCCCGACATTTGCCTGGAGTGAGTATGGAATAATTCCGAAAACAACCACATTCAAAATGGCCGGTGACAACACCGGAATTCAAACCTCAGATTTCGTAATGGCTGGTCCCCATTGCAGTCGTGGACAAAATCATTATGTGCTCGGCTACGCTACTGGGTCTAAAAGTAACGATCTGCCCGTAATTTATTTATTTATGTATTTATTTATTTACTTATTTATTTATTTATTTATTTATTTATGTTTTTTTCCTGCCAGGCTATCCTTGGAAGCCAGAAACACACAGAGAAGATTTCACTATACCGTTTGCTCCACAATTTCCTTGGCGAGGGACTAATCACCAGCAGTGGTAAGTTGTTCATCCTATTGTGACAGATAAGTGAGATGCAGAAAGTCGCACTTTAGTCTATTTAAAAAATTAACAATGAACCAGGAATTGAATTATTTAAGTTAATAGACTTGCCAGAAATGGAGAGTGAGTATATTTGTATGGATACCTATGACATTGTAGTACAGCACTTATTCTAGATGGTTGAACTCCCACTTGTTGCGGCTAAGATTCGTTTAATTTACTCAGAGCGTTAGCTTAGCTATGATCATATCTGCCTGGCCCATGAAATCACAGTGTCTCTGAGCTGAAGCACAAATATTAATTTTCTATGTTTCTTATTGCATTTAGCACGCGGTCGCCATCTTGAAATGATTTGACATTAAAGGCTATTTCTACAAATGTCAGTTAACCCTTCAACCGTAGTTAAATCAGAGTTAATTCTGCGTGTGCATTCCACCAGAGCAAATTTCTCATTAACTCTTGACAAAATTAATGACTCCTGATCCAATTGTTCAATTATCTCGAAACATTTTAAGACGAGAGAAACAGATAAGATACCTCGCTTGCATTAGCCATAAGACTATTACACTGCATAAAGTACTTAGCCGCCATCTTGAATATATATAAGATATTAATATCGACAATCCACTGTTTATTACAGTTCAAATGACGAAACACAGCAAGAATGTAGTCTCTTCAGAAAGCGCAAGATAAACGACTCCATGCATTCAAGATGGTGGATGGGCATAATTTTCTAATGTTCAAATCATTTCCTCTGGATACAAAAGTGGAATTACAAAGAAACTTACTAACCGGGGAGTCTTATATAGGGCGCAACTCCTAACATTCATCACAAGAATATTCAATTATACTCCTTGATAAGACAAAGAGTCATAGCCATACCCAAATATTTAAGAGAAATAAGGCTACCTTGTTCACTGAACACCTTGATTTTTTACTCGAAAGTAGGCTATAAACATACATTTAAAATTTTCAAACCACCTTAAATTTCTCTATCAATCTAATTACATTATACGACAGTATCTTAAGCGTTAAATAAAGATTTACCGTGACAACTTTCACTGTGCTCAGATGATTAACTTAAGAGAAAAAGTCCATTTAAATATTTAAAATTCGCATGGCCACCATGTTGGGATTGCGCTTATCAGGCTTTTGAAAGTCATACACGTGAACTTACTTTATGGCCGTCTATCAACATAGAACATTTTCAGATTGATCAACAGTTTCGGAGATATTCAAAGCCGGAAATGTATTTCGCACAACCTCCATGTTGGATCTGTGACACATTAAAATTTGAAAGACATGGTTGGGATTGGACGAGGTGGTATTAATTCCTTACCAAATTTCATTGAAAATTTACAATTTGTTAGAGACACGTGCATACACGGACGAAAGGTGTTCTCATGAGCCTACATTTCATAAAATGAAAATAGGCTAAAAAGAGCATAAAATATTTCACTATATTGTCTCTAGTTAGACAGTATATCTTATATACAGACCAGATCATAGTTTGGACAGCTGGTAAATTCAGTCAATTCCTGAAGCACCCGTTACAATCCTGTTTTTTATTTCAGTCTTTTGGGTGCTTTGATGCAGCCTTACACCACCCTTTGTCCTGAGCTTATAATTTCACCTCTACGTACCACCGTAATGCTGAAGACAATCTGCTTAGCATATTATAACCTTGGCCTTCTCCAACTGTTCTTGTCTTCAACCCTTCTTTACATCAATTAGCTATTTGTGGGTGCCTCTTTTTGCGCCATAACAACCTATCTCATCTTTTCATTAGCGCTTGGTAGAGTATCTCTCCTACCTCACTCGTCTTAATCCTTCTTTGTTACCCTCTCTACGTATCTTATCTTCATCATTCTTCTGGAACACCTCATTGCAAAAGCTTTTATTATCCTATTTTCTGTTGCACCAACAGTTTAAGTTTCACTTCCACAGAGCGCCACATTGTAGACAAAATGTTTCAAAAATTACTTTCTAATACCTAAATCTATATTTTGATGTCAACAGAATTATTTTCTGTAGAAAATATTCCCTTACCCGTGCTAACATACTTCTTATATCCTCTGTGCTTTCTCCATCACTATTCCTCAAGTAGCAGAATTCTCCTACTTCCTATAGCCTTTCACTTGCCAATTGGTTGTCAATTGGAATATCTGATTTACTCTCGCTGCATTCCACACTCTTTTTGTATGTATTAATTTTCATCATTATTTATTTTCTCAAGATCCCAGTACTTCATTCCGATTATTTTCAAAATGCCAAAAAATGTACTCCAACCAACCATATCAAAGACATTTTGTAGGTACACAAATGCCATTAATGTTCTCTTATCTTTCCTTATTCTACCTTCCAAGATCAGGCTAAGACTGATACAGATTCACTTGTTTCTACCTTTCTCATGAAACCAAATTGATTTTCACACAGCTCGGCTTTAATCTGTCGCTCCATCCTCCTATTAAATTATTCTTGTTATAATTTGTGAAGCACGAAATATCCAGTCTTCACCGATGTCAGCGCCTGCTTTCTTAGGTATAATGATACCATCTTCTTAAAGTCACAGGGCACTTTACTTGACACATTAATTCTTAAATCATAACCTGATCAGACCTTCGTCCCATATGCAGAGTAGCAACGCAGTCAGAACATAATCTATTCATGGTGCTTTGTTTCAACATAAGTCTTGCAGTGCCCTATCAAATTCTGATCTCAAAATTAAATCTCCTTTTTAATCCTCATGCCCAGACTTCGGTACCCAGAGACGCCAATTGCAGAAGAAAACAAGTAGTTCCGTGAGGAACTAAATAGCCTAAGTTTCACTGCGCTCGGATAATTAAGTCGCGAGAAAAATAAAAATAAAATATTTAAATTTCGCGTCACCGTCAAGTTGGATTTGTGTTTACCAGGTTATTGAAAGGACCATAGGTGAACGTATATTAGTAGCCTCTATCAGCATACAAAATTTCAGTTTCATTGCTCTAATAGATTCGCAGATATTGAGAACTGTCTAAATATTTTGGACGATCGCCATGTTGGATTGTTCTATATGTAGGCCACAGGGTTATATACCTTTATAGGATTCTTATTGCGTTAGTTTATTATTCAAACGTTCACTTCGAACGTATGATTAGGAGAAGAATAGTAAAAACTTAAATTTAAAATGTCTTGCTTTTATGAAAACAAGTGAATTGAATTGAATTAAATGCCAGTAGATTAAATCTTGTATGGACATTTGTAGTACCAAGTATCACTGAGCTCGATTGATTCAATTTTATGAAAATGCCATTTAAATATTTTAACATAGCTTGGCCGCCATGATTTAAGCGTCACATAGATGAACGTACCTTAGTATTCTCTATCACCATACAAAATTTCAGGGTGATATCGGTAATAATTTCGGAGATATAGAATGCCGGTGAAATAATTCGCGTGGCCGCCATGTTGGATTTGTGAAACGTATTTAATTTTGAAGATCACGGTCGGGGTCGGACAAAATAGTACTATGATCTTACCTAGTTTCATTGAAATCGCTCCAGCCGTTTAGATTTTATTAGGGTGACACACACACACAGACAAAATGTGATCTCATAAGCCTATTTGTTTCATATGATGAAAATAGGCTAACATTGAAGGGAAACATTGCCACTGTACGAGGCTGCACTATGAGTGACGGGGCTACACATGACATGGGTCTGTGAATGCGTGGTACTGGCACATGTGGGATTATTTGTTATTATACCCGAGAAGGAGGGTCACCAGGACATGCACTTACCGGCAGGTCATGTTACAGTAGATGGAAGGTCAAATGCTCGAGTTACATCACAATACGGCATGGAATGAGGATAATAAAAGATCAAGGACTTTGGTACTAAAGTTGTGAGTGTTGTTGTTGCTATAACTTCCTTGAAGGTGTTAGTTCAATCCCTTGTACTTACTGTGTGTCGAAAGTGGTCTATGGTATTGCATGGATACAATCTGTCTTTAAACTGGAGAAATGCTGCTAAATACGAGGGTCGAGGCATAAATCATTGCAACTATTTTTTTTTCTCGCGTACAGGAGACAACACGGAAAATTTACGATATATATTTGGAAATATAGGGCACGCACGTAGGCATAGTGCCTGAAGATAAATTCTGGCGTCAGAAGATGCTTTTAGGCACTGGTTACAGACCTTCGAAATAATCACCCAAGGTGTCTACTGTGCGTTGTCAGCGGTGGGGCAGGCGCTGAATACCATTCTCTGCATGTGTCTCCACCGTCTCCACCCACCTCGCCCCTGTTCCATAGGGCATGGCATGCTCACCTAATGCTTCCTGCTGCTCTGCATGGCATTGGCATGCATTTCTGCCGCGGAGAACTGCGATTTTAATATACGATCGTTGCTCCTGATTGTTGACTTCCATTGTGTGACGCTCTCACTCACACACTGAACTTGGGGGCATGCTCAGACCCACACTGTTGTTTACATACACCATCCAGTGGCATCCTACGCAAGTTTATACCGTACGTTTCCAAATGTATATCGTTGATTTTCCGTGTTGTCTTCTGTTCGCGAGAAAAAAAAAGTTGCCATGACTTATGACTCGACCTCCGTATGACGTAAGTTTGACTTTTAATAATGATAGTTCTCTTCCCGCAGCGCTACTGAAACAGGGTGTTAGTGCCTTTACATAAAACTACATATTGAACCAAGTTTTCTCATTATGACCTATGTGCTCAATTCATCCAAAACCAGGTATTTCAGATGATGGATATCTAGTATAATGTGTTTAACCTCCAGAGCCTTTGCTAATCACATAGAAGCTTTGAACATTTTCGCAAAGTATTCAATAGTAATAAGAGTTGAAATACGAAACAAAACACCAGGTACTGGAATTATGGTGCGAACAATTGATAACTGGGTAAATGCAATGGAAAGTAAGGACAAGTTTTAGTTGTTTCTTTTTTATTGCTGGTGATGATGTTTTAGTTAGGGGCTTGGGACATCTTTGGACATCTGCCCCGTGCACACTTTGTGATTTTTTTCTGAAACGTGTCCTATTGGGATGACTGTAGTGTGTGTGTGTGACTATAATGCTCTTGGTCTGGGTTGGGGTAGGTGACGTGGGATTGGAAATAGGTGCCATCTCAGTAGCCTATTTTCCCGGAAGGAGTGTGAAAATATGGAAGATAACTGCACTGAGGATGGTCACTGTCAGCACCAGGATTCGAAGCTTCAACCTCCAATCTTGCTGTAATCTTGGAGCATGCTTCAACGGGCTCGGCTTAGCTGCTGAAGGAATGCATGGAAAAATGTCCCAGTTATTTGTTTCGTATTATGAGAGCCCTATCGGGCCCCGTGGTGTTGAGGTAGCGCTCAGGGTTCAATTCCCAGCTCCGTCATCGATTTCAGAAACTGACGTGAGGGCTGGAACGGTGTGCACTCAGCCTCGTGAGGACTATTGAGTAGCTGTCTGACAGTGAGGCAGTGTCCTGGTCACGGAGACCAAGATTAACGACCGAGGGGACCCGAAGCGATGACCACGCGTCACGTCATAATCTGCAGGCCAAATGGCTGGGCAGCGGTCACTTGGTAGGCCTAGGCCCTTCATGAGCTGTTGTGCCACGTTTTTTTAATGAGATCCCTATGAGAGATGTACCCATTATCTCGCTCCTCTCAAAGATTTTAGTTTAAGAACATTGTGTTTTTACATTGGCCCCGTCAATTTTATCCGAAATACTCAGAACAACAACCCACATGTTACAGGTCAGGAGTGGCACGTGCATCGGAAGTTGATCCAGCCCAGTTTCCACATCAGCATCCTGGAGGAGTTCGTAACTACATTCTCGGACTGTGCTCAGCACTTCGTGGAAACTCTTCGCCCGACTGGCCCTGAGGGCGTCAATATTACATCGTTCGTTAATGAGTGCGTCCTGAACATCCTTCATGGTAAGTTACATATTTACCGACACTTCATTAGCATCCTCCATAGTTAGTTACATGTTCACCGAGGGACGTGATGGAACAGTGGTCAAGCTGCTTGTCTCCAAGGCGGACGGCGTTCAATTCCCGGTGAGATTATCAAGGTAAAATATATGTCTGGTGATTCGGATACCACGTAGAAAGAAGGCCCCGTGGTTATGATCGTGACCATGTAAACCCATAAGCTTTTTTTATTTTATAAATTCACCGACATTTCATCAACGCCCTTCATAGACTTCATGACTAGCTACATCTTCAAACTTCATGGAATTAATGGTTAGTTCCATCATCACTGGTCCACACGGTTAGTTACAGCTTTACCGATACTTCAGAATATTTAACTGGTATTCTATATCTCCGAAACTATTACTGATATCACCCTGAACATTTGCATGGTGATAGAGAATACTAAGGTAAGTTCAGCTATTGTGATTTGTAACTCTTCAGTCGGTCAACACGAATTTGCCCTATGACTGGGCAATGTATTGTATATACTCGTAATATGTAAGTGACACTTCTGGAAAAAAAATACATGCATTAGTTTATGATCACAATTACACGGGGGCAATGAATACATGGATATTTTTTCCAGGATTGTCAATTACATACTATATACATTGTACCCTTCCCAGTCATAGGACAAATTCGTGTTGACCGACTGAACAGTTACAAATAACAGTTTGTATAGGGAACACTGAATGAATGCCTTCAAAATGTTACATTACATAAACGTTCAGCTATGTGATACATAAAAGCCTGTCTTCATGGTTACTTACATCTTCGCTGACACTTCGTCACAGTAGCGTCCTGTGCATTTTGGATATCAATGACTTACCTTTGGTCCTCAGAAATACTGAAGCAATACACACCTCCCAAGGACCGGCAATCGTCAAAATAACGACACTTTGCCCAGTGGCTATAGTCGCAACGTCGATCCGACAACAATTTAGTATTTCTTCGCTTAGTTACGCATATTGCCAACAGTTAGCATGCCACTCTATGCAACTTGAATGTCGAGGGATCTACCAACAAAACAAATGTCCAAACTCCGTTCTTAACGTTCTCGTTTCATGATCGCACTCTTTGTTTTAACATTTTAGTTTTAATTGGCAGTGACATAATGGTAAGGACATACCTCTTTTGCAGCTGATTGCAGATGTTTCATCTTCATTTCATCTTATATTCAATGTTTCATTTTCGCCATACGTCACTACAATTTATTTTCTTTATTATTATTATTATTATTATTATTATTATTATTATTATTATTATTATTATTATTATTATTATTTATTTACCATAAATCAACAGAAGTATGGAAGACCTAGTGAACAAGGGCGCCCCACATACATATAACATGTAACACTGGCACAATTTACTTCTACATTTGGTTTTGCAATAGTCACATATTTTACAAAGATATTTGCATTATTTACATATTTAGAATATTAACATAGTTCACTCACTCTCTCACGCACGCTTTTTTCATCACCTCAATCACTCCATACAATCATTCATTCGGCGAGACAATCAATCACTCACACAGAAGTTTATTTATACGATGTACCTTTTTATGTATGGCCTGAATTTCCGAAGAGGCACGATCTTGGCATCCCCTGGCAGCGTGTTCCATAACCGCGCAGAGCGGCCGTAGAAACCTGTCAGGTAGGCATTGCTACGAGCGAAGGGTGGAACGAGAGTTACACCTCGTCCTCTCCGAACTGTGCGATATGCCAATGACAGTCGGCAATGAGAAAAATCAAATCAGTTTGTTTGGCTGATGCTTCTATAGATGGAAATTTCGACAAAGGGGAAGGGGAATGACGAGCAGCTATTAGCCTCTCTGCGCGGTGCTGTACGCGCAGCAGCTTGTTCATATTTTCCGCTGTAGTGGGATGCCAAGCAGGTAAGCCATACGTCAATATCGGACGGATGCATAGGTAGGCCGTCCTTAAAGCTCTAGGTTTAATTTCTTATTGCCGTTCTAATCATCATTTTAAATGTCTTTAAAACCAAAATACAAATTATACCAAAATATCCTTCTTAATCCACATTTCATTAACTTTACATAGAAACATTGCATAGCAAATTTGTTTCTCTTAGCTTGGTAAAAAACGAATATATTTACCTAGTAAACACTATTGTATTGAAAATTGCTACCAGTAGAGAGTTCAACATTAACTTTTTATTCCATGGTATGAAATATATGAGAACACAAACTCTGAACCACCTCGTGGTGTAGTGGCTAGCATCCTTGGCTGTTACACCTGAGGTCTGGATTCGATTTTCGGCTCTGCCAAAAAAAAAAAAAAAAAAAATCTGGTCGGAGGGCTAGAGTGGGGTACGCTCACTTCTACTCCAGGAAAATGCTGGGATGGTTCCTAACTTAAGACCATGGTCACCTCCTTCCCAATCCTCAACTTAATTACAAACTACAGTATACTTACTACTACAGACATCAAAATAACATAGGTTATCAGAAAAATTATACAGTTCGCCACGTTGCCTAGTGGCTAGCATTCTTGGCTGTCACTGTGGAGGCCCGGGTTCGATTCCCGGCTCTTCCAATACATGCAATTCTAGTCTGAGTGTTAGAAAGGGGTCCACTCACCTCGTGATGACAGACTGAAAATAAGTGGGTTCGATTCCCACCTCAGCCATCCTGGAAGTGGTTTTCTGCGGTTTCACACTTCTACTCCAGACAAAACCGGGATGGTTCCTAAATTAAAGCCACGGCCGCCTCCTTCCCCATCCTCACCTGCACTGCAAATACACACACTACTACTACAGAGACCACAATAACACAGGTTATCAGACGAATGTTATTTATTTATTAAGGAATTTATTAATTAATTAATTAATTAATTAATTAATTTATTTATTTATATATACACCCAAGTACACGGGGCTAAATGACTACGATATCCAAGTCCCTCAAATGAAACAACAACTACAGTATATTTAATAAGGCACGAATAGGAGTTATGTTTCAAAAGGTTGTGGGTTATTACTTTATTTGTTTCATCATATCCATTTACCGACAGCAATGGCTAAGCGGGCTAAAGCGCAGCGCTAGGTCATGGAGCCAAGCTCTCTGCTGACTCGGTAGACGCGTGGATTCGAGCCCCACCGTCGGCCGTCCTTGAAATGGTTTTCCGTGGTTTCCCCATTTACAACACCAGGCAAATGCTGGGACGGTACCTTCTGATAGGCCACGGCCGCTTCCTTCCACATCCTTGCCCAATTTCATTCATCTTCATCCATTCCATCTCTCATCCCGACGTGCAGGTCGCCCACGGGCGTCGAATAGAAAGACCTGCACTCGGCCTCTGAGGAGGCCACACGACAAAAGAAAGATGAAAAAATCATATGCATTTGAAATATTCAATCAATAATAAGACCCATGAAATTTTTAATGCATTAAAATCCTGATAGGCATAACACAGAAACTTTTAGTTGAGTTCTATCTATTTAATTCACGTTATGAAAAAGTTTAAAATTCTTGACTAATGTTATTGGGGTAGGTGCCCTGGAACTTGAAATTCGATTCCATTCCGCAATTTGCCTGGAGGGAGTGTGGTATAACCAGAGGAAAGACCATACTCACGATAGAAGCTGACAGTCCCGAGATTCAAACGGTCTTTATCAGGGCATCAGCACTCCCTTGCAGTCGTAGTGTGCAACCTAACACTCACACCATAGCTGCGGGGTCGTCCAATAACAGCTTCAGTACAAATATCGACACGCGATGGAAGTTATTACAGGCTCCTTATGAGAAAATAGAGATTGCAACTGCATTTGTACTCAAGGTCAAATATGCAGTTATTGAATTGCGTGTCTTGTCAGAACACATGTTCGTGACCTTATGTTGCCGAGCTAAATACAGGTAATTATTTTATTCTGCTAGTTAGCAGCTCGTATGGTGACAGCTGCGTTACCAACTCTGCCCTGATAAGTGAAAAGCTGTATCTCCAAGAGCACGCTAGTGACAAAATGAGCCATGTGTACCTAAATACAAATTGACTTGCAATTTGATGCATTCCTGTTCAGACGTGATATTTCAGGTAAAATCCTATAAATGTAACCCCTCAGGGATTTATACAGCGTGGCCCACCTACATCTTCCACCACAAATATATCTGAAACAACAATATAGGGTAAACTGTACAGTTATTGGCAGTTTAAGGACACTAAGCAATTAAATGAATAATTTTGAACAGAAAATCTGCTATGTCGCCTCCGTAGCGTAGCGGTCAGCATGGTTAGCTGCCGCCCCGGAGGTCCTGGGTTCGATTCCCGGCTCTGCCACGAAATTTGAAAAGTGGTATGAGGACTGGAACGGGGTCTACTCAGCCTCGGGTGGCCCAAATGAGTAGAGGGGGTTCGATTCCCACCTCAGCCATCCTCGAAGTGGTTTTCCATGGTTTCCCACTTCGTCTTCGGGCAAATGCCAGGATGGTACCTACTGTAAGGTCACGGCCGCCTCCTTCCCTCTTCCTCGCCTATCCATCCCAATCTTCCATCCCTTCCCATTCCTCATGAGGCCCCTGTTTGCTTTGCAGGTGAGGCCGCCTGGGCGAAGTGCTGATCACACCTCCCCAGTTGTATCCCTCCCGACCAGATGTTCCAGGCTCCAGGACACTGCCCATAGAGGCGGTAGTGGTGAGTTCCCTCGCTGAGTCCGTGGGAACCACCAACCTAGAGTGTAAATTGACTAAATAAAAAAAATCTGCTGTTGTTTGTCTCATTTTTATGTCTCATGTTCTGTACATTATGCATGAATGAATGAAAATCCACAGCCTGCTTCCAGATTATAAATATTAAGA
The DNA here is from genome assembly GCA_946902985.2 of Meconema thalassinum. Taxonomy (NCBI): domain Eukaryota; kingdom Metazoa; phylum Arthropoda; class Insecta; order Orthoptera; family Tettigoniidae; genus Meconema; species Meconema thalassinum. The sequence goes on from OX336389.2 coordinate 1,091,848,076, forward strand.
AACTAAATATAGAGCCTTAACATATTATAAATCGGCTATGAAATATTAAGTGAGCAAACAGACAGTACTTGGCACCTAAATTTAGTTGTTGGCACCTTGGTCAGGTACAGTTCTTGGCACCTTTCATTTCTTTGTGTGCCTCCTGTTTTTTTTTAATACAAACATGTAGAACAAGCCTCCGTGGCTTAGGCGGCAGCACGCCAGCCTCTCACCGCTGAGTCCGTGGTTCAAATCCCGGTCACTCCATGTGAGATCTGTGCTGGACAGAACGGAGGCAGACAGGTTTTTCTCCGGGTGCTCCGGTTTTCCCTGTCAAAATTTCATTCCAGCAACACTCTCCACTATCATTTCATTTCATCTGTCATTCATTTAATCATTGCCCCAGAGGAGTGCGTCAGGCCTCGGCAGCCGGCACTGTTCATATCCTCGCCGCTAGATAGAGGCTTCATTCATTCCATTCCTGACCCAGTCGGAGACTGGAAGCAGGCTGTGGATTTTCATTTTCATGTAGAACAATATTCTTTCCCACTTGAAACGCATTGCTCAAGACCTTAGACGTGGAACAAGACTGTGAAAACCAAAATCAAAGTGCCAAGTACTGCATTTTGTCGTTATTTTTAATACAGAAATTGGCACCCCCGTTACACAGAATAATTATGGGTTAGAGTGCTTCATAAACACAGAACAAATACATTAGGGCGTATTCAACATGATTTCACACTTACCCGTAAAATACAGTTTGTATACTGAGCCCCAAACATTGAAGTTTGGAACTAGTAGCCTAGTACTGTAGTTAGTTAGTTATTGTTGTTTTAAGGAGCGGAACTACGAGGTCATCTGCCCAAAGAACTAGTAACCTGAACAAAACTGTAAGATGTCAACAAAATACCAGCAGTGATAAACAACACCAACTTTTTCCAACATTCACTTCAAAACTGTTCACCTGGTTGCGGCAAGATGAAGAATAGAGGCCAAGGAGTAATAGAATGGGGAGATAAAACATGCTGTGGCAATGTTATTGTTGTAAAAATACTATTACATTCAAATAAATGCAAGCAGTGCCAATAACTGTCAGAGTGCCAATGACAGTACAGTTTACCCTATATTGAGCAACAACTTTCACAGACATGAAGGCAGGGAAGAAGCTCATTAAAGTAAATAATATGGGTCATTCAAAAACGAAAGTTAATATGATGTTAAAATAAACTAATGTGTTATTAAATGGACATCCCGTATTATTTATTGCGCAATTGATAACATGGAAACTAACATGAAGAAAGACGTTTGTTGCATCTCAATAGGTTAATTATTACATCCCGAGAAATTGCAAAGTGTAGTTGACGCTCCAGATAAACAAAGCGTGCATCAGTTGGACATCCTGCCTGATGTTAAAGCAGTGCCCAAGGTTGCAGAATTGAATCCAGGAGCAGTTAGTTGGCATTTGGGCTGCGCAAATGCGAAGGAGCCGTGTCAGTTGATATACTGGCAGGATTTAAAGAACCCTTCGGGGAAAAATTCAACCACCCCGGAGTCTCTAAAAGCCACAGTAGTTAAAAGCGACGTAAAAAGAGTAACATTAATTGTCAAGCACAAACTGCACGGTGCTGTTAATCGCAATGTGACTGACGTACTACGGTGCGACGAAACTGAAGACCGTTATTTACAGTACTGTATACTTCCTTTGTTGTGACTGGAAACCTTGTTATTATTTCCCACCCACCTAAAAACAGTGAAAGTAACATCATGAACAGCTTTTGTCGCACCGTAATACGTCAGTCACATCGCGATTAAAAGCACCGTGCAGTTCATGCTTGAACATCAGGATGTGCAACTGACGCAAGTTTTGTTTTTCTCGTACGCCAACTTCACGATACAATTTATCGGGATGTAATTGACCTATTGCGATGCAACAAACGGCGTTCTTCATGTGAGTTTCCATGTTATGAATTGCGCAAGAAATAATACAGCGGGTCCATATACAAATAGATAAGTTTATGTTACGATTTAGAATGACCCATTTAATTTACTTTGAGCTTCTTCCTTGCCTTCATGCCTGTGAAAGTCGTTTTTCAATATCTAATGTTGTTTCAGACATATTTTGATGAAAGTTTTAAGTGGGCCACCTTGTATACCGGGTGATTCAGCAGTCCCATCCAATATCTTTTGCTGCAACCCAAACAACGCGTGTTGGCAGGAAGGTCAATATTTCTCTGCCTGCATCCCGTATGGTACTAACGCACAGCAAGCATGTCCCGCAAACAATACTGAACACTATTATTTTTCCCTGGTATTAGTCTGTAGTCACATTGAGGGAAAAATAATAAGGTTCAGTATCGTTTGCAGGATAAGCCTGCAGTGCATTAAGTACCAAACGGAATGAAAGCAGAGAATTATCGACCTTCCTGCCAACACGCGTTAGTTGGGTTGCAGCAAACGATATTGGAAGGGGCTGCTGAATCACCCGGGTATATTGTGCCCGTTAGAGGAGATTATCTGGTCACCACCAACCGTAATGTGGCCTCCCAGATAATCCCATCCATCAAAATGAAATTATCACCGGTATGAGCAAATACGGGCTCATTATCGACAATAGGAATGCAAGAACTCGTAAGCCAGCATATTGCTCTTCCTTCCTTATGTCTATACCAAACGTCAGGTCAAGTCCTAAGGAAAATGTCCCTCCACGCATCTCCTCCCTCTGTCTTATCTTGGGTTTCCGGCATGGAAACTCTACATTGTCATCCCTCAACATACTATATACATCTAAAATATTTTTTTTGCACCTTTTACACAACTTCTGTCGACTTTTATCACCTTTGAAGTTGTTTACTTGGTGATTCAAGCTTTACAGCTGCAGTTTGAACACGTCGTCTTATCGAGAAAACCATGTTGTACTTTGTGCAATCGTAACAGTGTTGCCAACCTTTGAGCCTGATTCGCCATAAAATCTAATTACTCGGGTGCTCTTTTGCCACTCAAACAAAGTTTATACACAACAAAATGTAATATAATATCAAATTCGTACTGAATTACTCTGCCTATCCTTTCAAATACCACTAAAACTGTATTCACACAAGCAGTTCATTACATGAAAAGCAAAGTTGGTAATGCTCCCAATTAACGAGAAAATGAAAAATCTATTCGTAAATTTTTCCAAAGGGAATTCTGAAAAATTATCTAGTGAGCTTATGGAAACATGGCAACTTGTGCTGGATAATCTTGTTCGCCAAAATCAAGCAGAAAAGGTGGGAACTATTTCCTGGCGCGTTAGACTCTTCATAGAACAGAACATGAAAGGTGCCGCTTAGGTCTTCAGGTGACTAGAGGTAAAATGTATAACCCCTAGTCATAAGTGGATGAACACTCCCGTCGAACTTCTTTTTTTTATCGCTTATCCCCCCAGCTCGGCATCATTCACTGACTCGGCGAGGGATCATTCCTCTACCATCGCATGGACGGAGTCTGGGAGCTGAACACACTTCGTCAGCAGATACAACTGGGGATGGCGACATGCCCATTTCCCAGGCGACCGCCAACTTGTGTGTAATTAAGGATGGGTCAGGGAGAGGATTGTGAAAGGAACTTGGCTGTGGACCTGTTGAAATGAACCGTCCTGGCATTTGTCAGGTGGTGAAATTGGAATATCACGAAAATACTTTTCAGATCAGCCGAGGGGGGATTCGAACCCATGCTCTTCTCATGCCACTGAGACACGAGCTATGCCGTTAACGCTCTCGGACACCGTGGCCAGTGAACTTTAGATTTAAGGTCCAATATTGTCTGCAAGCGGCCATACGAAAAACTACTTTAATACAATGTTCGACGGGAATGTATATCCACGAACGTCTAGGCGTCGTTACCAGCTACAAGGAAGAGAATGCAAGGGCACAGCATGGCGGCTAACGGGGTCTTGCATTCCCAACACTGATATACATGATTGAAAACTGTCATATAGAAAGGGTTACAATATTGATAACTACTCGTACCACGGTGGCCTCCGTGGCTTCGGCGGCAGCACGCTGGCCTCTCACCGCTGGGTCCGTGGTTCAAATCCCGGTCACTCCATGTGAGATCTGTGCTGGACAAAACGGAGGCAGACAGGTTTTTCTCCGGGTACTCCGGTTTTCCCTGTCAAAATTTCATTCCAGCAACACTCTCCACTATCATTTCATTTCATATGTCATTCATTTAATCATTGCCCCAGAGGAGTGCGTCAGGCCTCGGCAGCCGGCACAGTTCATATCCTCGCCGCTAGATGGGGGCTTCATTCATTCCATTCCTGACCCGGTCGGAGACTGGAAGCAGGCTGTGGATTTTCATACTCGTACCACGAGGAATGCCGTGTGTTCAAACTCTGCATTTATGTACTTCATGCAGGCCCTAATTATTTCTTTCAATTTCGCTCTTCGTGACCTTCAACAAAACATGAACTTCGGTTGTTCCGCCGTAACAACCATTTTCTGCCACAATATTTCGGTGCCAGATATATTAATGCATTTATTTTATTTGCAAATGGGTGTAATTCCCCGGTGGCAAATTGTACGCATACAGAAAATTACCAACAATATCATCAAACAGGAGCCTCCGTGGCTTAGGCGGCAGCACACCGGCCTCTCACCGCTGGGTCCGTGGTTCAAATCCCGGTCACTCCATTTGAGATCTGTGCTGGACAAAACGGAGGCAGACAGGTTTTTCTCCGGGTACTCTGGTTTTCCCTGTCAAAATATCATTCCAGCAACACTCTCCACTATCATTTCATTTCATCTGTCATTCATTTAATCATTGCCCCAGAGGAGGGCGTCAGGCCTCGGCAGCCGGCACGGTTCATATCCTCGCCACTAGATAGGGGCTTCATTCATTCCATTCCTGATCCGGTCGGTGACTGGAAGCAGGCTGTGGATTTTCATTTTTTCAATATCAAACACACTTAATTTACACAAGTCCGCACTTGGAAACTATAATAATTACATCGTAGTATTAACACAAAGTCCTAGTCTTCTCTTCAACACGTCAATATGCTTGGGGAAGGGCTCTACGACTGTGGAAGGTAATGAGTCCCGTGTACTTGTGTGTGTGCGTGTAGAATTTGTCTGATAACCTGTGTCACTGTGATATCTGTACCAATGTGTGTATTTGTAATGTATGAAGGATTTGGGTAAAATGCAGCCGTGGCCTTATGTTAGGTACCATCCCGGCATTTGCCTAGATTGGAAGTGGGAAACCACGGGAAAACACTTCCAGGATGGTTGAGGTAGGAAAAGAACCTGCCTCTTCTCAGTGTTGTCTCACGAGGCTGAGTGCAGCCCGTTCTAGCCCTCAGACCAGAGTTAATTTTCTTGGCAGTGCTGGGAATCGAACCAGGTCTTCCACGGTAACAGCCAAGAATGCTAACCACTACGCAACTAGACAAAGCCATTCATTATCGGACTGAGTATTTTAAATGATTGTGCGATGAATCCCACTATAATATTAATCACTGAATTCTCTAGCTTACTTTTCATAAATTAATTATAGAAGCCATGGATTATAACTCCTTACAATGAACTGACTCGTTACAGAAAGACGAGATCTCTACGGGAGGACTCAAAATAATAATAATAATAATAATAATAATAATAATAATAATAATAATAACAATAATAATAATGATAATAATAGTAATGGATACTAAAAGTAGTATATTCTTTCTTAGCAAATTTTATTACGGTGGTGGTGATTGTTTTAATAAATGGAACATCGAGATCAAATGGCCCAATCTTCTAGCGTATACATCGTAAATGATAGATTATACGGTTGCTATTTCTAAAACAGGACATATCTCACTTATGTTCTATTGAATCGGTCTGTAAATAGGCCTATACAGTATAAGACAAACCAGTACCATGAAATAAATATTCTGGTGCATAATATGTTAGTGTTCTATTCGTGTATTTTATATAGCGCCTTATCTTGTGGCTTTAGGCATATGTTTTCCAGTGCTGGAGGTGTGTTGATGTGAGTTATCTTGAGCAACGATAAACACATAGACTTAAAACCAATCAAGCACTAGTACCATAATAAAATAGTTCTGCTATTTGAAAATGTTATTTCTAATTTTACTGTCGAGAATGACTGCAATGTTTGGAAATAGAGTTTAAAATTGCTCCCTTTTACATGATCACAATGCAGGTCATAAAACTTCAGGGATCTGCCTGTTTACTGTTTGATTCCATTTTTCAGAATCTGTACTGGGTATTTCCATGAAGCACAAAACCTCAGGAATTTCATCGATGGATTCGCCATTCCGCAAGTAAGTTCTTGTGTGAAATGTTATTCTTGAATGAGTGAGGTGTTATGATGTTTCTTTAATTTGGATTCCTCCTGAAGATGTACTACAAGTACTAACACCCTCTGACTGGCGTAAGGACCATTGATATCTACTCTATTTCCTTCTGATGTTACGCAGTTGGCAAAAAATATATTAAAAGTCGTGAATGTAATAATCACTTCGTTCCTGATCACTTCGGCAAATGCCAGTTGGAACATCCCTTCAAACGTCAACTCGCTTCTTCTTATTCTCATTCTTCTTCGAATTGGTTATTTTCGGTGTTGCTTCGTTCCGTTAAACTGACGTTAAGAGACATAATTGTAAGGAAATTATGTTTGTAAATTTTCGTTCTATTGTTAATGAAGTTTAAGAAAAGTCATGAAAACCTTTCGTTTTCTTTTGATGTGTAACATTTTTCCGCTCGGTTGCTGGAGTTAATTATTTAGCGTATGGATTTTAGTGCCGGGTGTGGATATTTTTGTGGGAGTGATTTCGAAAAAAGAGATGGAAGTGTGATGTGCGGAAAAGTGTAACAGGAAACAATGAGCGCGCGCGGTGGCGGAGATTAGTACCATGACGTACTATCGAATATGGTTTACTCCAATGTTTGGAGGTCCCATTACAGCTATTCCAACAATACATCATCTTCAAGTTGTCGTTCTTTGGTGTGAAATTATTCATTATATATCATATTTGCTGAAAACAATAATTATGATTTATTAAGGATCTGTTTTTCAATCTCTGGATAAAAGTGATGGGCATCCACTCCCCGAGTAACGTGTTTTTCAATGCAAAGTTATGCGAACTCTGATGTCAACTGATTGAAACACAAACCACATGGTCAAAGTCTTCGTATCAGTATTTAAATGATAATATGCTTTAATATGAAACTTTGTAACTAGTCGGCAATGACGGTATTATGTTTCTGCACAATGGCTATTCAGAAGTTAACCCACATTGCGCGGGAACTGGGCTAGCCTTTCATGGCTGTACGTGAAAATAAGTAACCATCTTGTTCCATAGATATCTGTGGTTGTAATAGCTGCGATGATAACGTCTTGGTCTGCGATTCATGAGGTCTCAGGTTCAAACCCCAGTCCCGTCAATTATATTTGCTACCAGATTATCGATTTAAACGATATTTATCATAATATTATGCGTCATTGTAACAGATTGTACATGAAATTACGATTTATCTAACTTTCAAGAGCATTAAAAATCCCTCAGTATGCCTTCCATCGGAGGGCAAGTAAAGCTGGTGGTCCCATGTCGTATATTTATGGCATGTTAAAGAACATTCCACTAATTACACCTGTGTGAAGCTAAATTAGAGGTTGATCAACGCTCTTAGGTTCCTACGTTTGTCGCCAGAAGCTGACTGTGGTGGCGTCTAGTAGCCAAGTTCTGAACTAGTAGTCGTTAACGGTAGCGTTTGGCGGCAAAAGTAGGAACTACTTAGAATTCAATGTCTGCAGTCCTTACTTGAATTAAAAACAGATAACACACACTAATACAGACATCACAATTAACACCGGTTATCAGACAGATTCTACACACACCCAAAGTACACGGGGCTACATGACCACGTTGTCGCAGCCTCTAAACTAAGGAACCAACCAAAGAACCTATCTAACTTTTATTACAATATTTTGCACCAAGCAGGAGTTGGGAAATTTGATTGTATTGAACATCATTTCTAGTAGTATATAGATAGGCTAGAGACTACTGTATGGTTTCATTCCTCCTCTTAATTTATAGTATAATATGTGATAAGTGTGACAGTAGCATATCTCCAATTCAATCTATACATTCATCATATTACCAGTATGAAACCCGAGCGTAAATTAACATTTTATGAATGTCCAAGCTGTGTAGTATACGAGTAGGATAACATGTCAGATTACTTCACATATATTTTATCTCAATTTCATAGTAGGATAACATGTCAGATGTTACACACCATTTGCGACTACTGTAAGGCTCGTATCTTTTCTTCTTCTTTTGAAGTAGAGCACCTTCCATCACGTTCTTACCCCAGCACTAGGTTTACGATCTGCTAAACATCAGATCAACACGGACGACTAGGGTTATACCGTACCATCAGAATAATTCCATCGCAACTCCCAAACTTTAAGTTTTGTAGAGTTTGATTCCTACCATAGTAGTGATTTTAGGATTTACTCAAGCGTGGCAGAATAACATAAGGGGGTAAATCTTGCACCCTGTTAAGTACCTCCACCATACATGAACCCTTTATATAGGGTCGTGCGTTTAGGGCAGCCGATCAGAAAAGTAAAAAAAAATCGTTAGAAAAACTCGAGCGCGTCAGATTAAGGCAAGGTGAGTTAATTACAATCAGAAAAGTGTGCATTTCAATAATCTGATGATTTGCGCGTGGCATAAGGAAATAGGAGAGTCATAAAGTTGCGAAGGGAATCGTTACCTGGACATTCTCGAGCACGGTTAATTTTGTTTTCATTTTGACGGAAATCATTCAAGGAGCACGAGAATAATATAATCTGCAGATTTCCACAAGCTGAAGTAGTTAAAATTATCAATAAAGTGTGGTGCGTGCAGCTGCTGTGAATTATGTATTTCCCACTCCGCGCCTCTCGTCCCTTCTCACTCTTTGCTTTTTTTCATTACACCATTTTCTTCTATATATACAGGGTGTATCTTAATTATACCGACAAAAAATTCAGGGACGCTCTGCGTGTTATGTAAAAGACGATGCCGCAATCGGATTGGCGGAGAAAATTTTTCCCTTGGAGAAAATGAGGTTAGTTTGTTACTTCCGGGCGCGCGATTCAAATGTACAAACTGGCCGTATTTGCTGACCAAGGGAGCAAGCCGCCGGCCACCGCTGTGCTTCAGGCAAGTAAAGGGGGTGTGATAGAAGGAGACAGAGATATGCTGGCGGGCATGCGCAAGTTTCCTCGATCGTCTAGGCTTGCCACATGCTCGCCTGCATATCTCTGTCTCCTTCTATCACACCCCATTTACTTGCCTGAAGCACAGCGGTGGCCAGCGGCTTGCTCCCTTGGTCAGCAAATACGGCCAGTTCGTACATTTGAATCGCGCGCCCGGAAGTAACAAACTAACCTCATTTTCTCCAAGGGAAAAATTTTCTCCGCCAATCCGATTGCGGCATCGTCTTTTACATAACACGCAGAGCGTCCCTGAATTTTTTGTCGGTATAATTAAGATAGACCCTGTATATACATAATATATTATTATTTTCTGTTAATTGTATTTATTACATTTAGTAATTAAAAAAATGAATTATTTTTCAAACCTTCAGATTAAGGAAATTCCTCCATATAGTTGTCAGATTATGGGTCAACACGACAAGGACAACAAGCCGAACCGTCTGTATATAAATCTGACGCGCTCGAGTATTTCAATGACACGATTTTTTCTTGTATTTTCAAAAATCAGCCATGTGTTTTGGTCGCGTCCAAATCGTCAGTCTTTATCTGACGCGCTCAAATATTTCCCCCCCATTTTCAACCCCTTCGTACGGCCACCCCCACAATGCAAACCGGCAGATTAATATTCCTCCGTTATCAGAAACACGTGGTGGCGCATACACTTTAAATATCTGAAGCACCCAAGTATTTCTTTGTGACATTTTTTTTTTTTTTTTTTTTACAATTTTGAAAATCTGTACACGCTTACCCCTCCCAACAGTGAAAGGGTATACATCATATGACCTTGTTTTCTTTTTAGCATCTAATTTTCACAATCCAAAAGGTCACCACGACGCTCGAGTAAATCCCCATTTCGCCTCCTGGGTTCCCCTACTATACCACACAGGTGGCACTATTGTCGTCTGCAAGATGGTCATCTCTGACCTTCAGTGCTCCCTTCATGGAAATGATTCCAGGTCATGGCGTGGCCCACGGTGATGTAAGTGGCTAAAGGCGCTTGCCTGAATAGCAAGAGATCCGAGTTCTGATTCCGACTGTTGTCTTATTTTCAATTCTTACTCAACATTGAACTTGGCTTTATGTCCACGTTTAAGCCTTCAAATGATTCCAAATGGAGCAGTCAACCCACTTTGTTCTTATGACACAAATGACAGCTTTTAGGAACCGTAAATTCAAGGGACAGACGAAGAGAAACAGTTAAAACTGGACTTACTCAAAACAGTCATTTGGAAGGTACAGCAGCATTATTTTATGGATGCGACATGAGAGCAGGTCACACTTGTAATAGAAGCCAGGCACTTTGTAGATGTTGAGGAATATATATGCCATCCTACAATTACGTTCAAAACAGCGAGTTTTATTAAAATACAGTATTATTCACTTTAGAGATGAGTAGTAGTGTCACTCGATAACTGCTATGAGTGGCGTCTTATATAGCATTTTTTATGAAGTATCTCGTTCCATTCGGTGTGTATGACTGTTTACTACATAATGCCAGGGTTTTGGAAATCACACCAACGAAGATCTTCTTAAAAAATCTCACTACACCTCCGTGTAAAAAAAATTCCCTTCTTCTCCGTCTCCTCCTTTCCAAAATTCGTTATTAAGTATTATAATGTTTCTGCCTTCTCTATTCGACGCTTGTACAAATATTCCCTAAGTTGGTATTTCTTTATATTAAAGAAGCAGAGTGCATTTTAATCATGCCAGGATCCAATGGCTTCTATGTTACGACTCCATCTATCCTCATCACTTTGCAACCGTGAGCATGGTTTAATACTGTATAAGTGGTACAAAATCATGCGTTTTACTAAATATTTCCCTACGTAATTGATTAACTCTGCGTCACACTTTCGTATGTCCCTATATTCTGAACCTCCTTTAAGGTTTCCAGTTTCTTCTCGCTGCTACTCGTGTTTCTCTTTCATTGGCAATTATCAATTCAATTTAGTCTACAAAGAATATGAAATTGTTGAGGTTTCTTAATCTACTGTAGTTTGCCAGCGTTTCGCTCCAGGGTGCCATTGGGCTCATCAGTTGGTATGGTACGAGTGCTATGAGAGACATATCTCTACTTATTTCAAAAAATGCCTGCCTGGCAGATCCAATAAGATGACGTATATTTTCGAAGAAACTTGAAGATTTTATACCCTGACTGATCTGATCATCATCAATTCAGTTTACAAACAAAACTGGACAAATTTGTTTCTTACGGAAATATAAACTATCCACTCTACAAATATCTGCATTCTTTTCTTTTATTTCAAACTTTAGTTCTTACTACACGCCCTACTTATTTCCTATTTGGTTCGTCCCGCGGCGTAGCCGTCCTCGTTAAATCGTAAACCACGGCCGCGAGGATACCTACAGTAGGCTACAGCAAGTACGGCGATCGCAGGTTCAAATCCCGGCGCTTACAGCGTCTATTCTTAGTGCGCTTTTCCCCGGATTTATATTCACAATCCCTCCAGGTAAATGCCGGAATAAGTTAGTATCATATTTCAAGTCCCGGAGCACCTACCTCATCCCTGCCTGCACACACTACTACAGTCATCACATTAATACAGGTTAGCAGACAAATCCAACACACGTCGAACTACATGGGGCTGATGACCAAGATATCCCAAATCTCTAAAATGAATTAACAGCAACAACCTATACGGTTCCTAAACGTTATTTAGTACGATATTTTTTTCTATCATTTATCCAGTCACAACCCAATGGCAGATTTAAATCAATAATGGCTTGCTAACTACGGTATTTGTCAGGTAGAAGGTAAAGATGGCTGAGGCATGTTATTGATGACGATGGACATAAATAATGGACTTCATCCTTGACTTTTGTGCAGTATCATGTTAAGCTATGAAAATGAAAATCCACAGCCTGCTTCCAGTCTCCGACCGGGTCAGGAATGGAATGAATGAAGCCCCCATCGAGCGGCGAGGATATGGACTGTGCCGGCTGCCGAGGCCTGACGCACACCTCTGGGGTAATGATTAAATGAATGACAGATGAAATGAAATGATAGTGGAGAGTGTTGCTGGAATGAAATTTTGACAGGGAAAACCGGAGTACCCGGAGAAAAACCTGTCTGCCTCCGTTTTGTCCAGCACAGATCTCACATGGAGTGACCGGGATTTGAACCACGGACCCAGCGGTGAGAGGCCGGCGTGCTGCCGCCTAAGCCACGGAGGCTTCATGTTAAGCTATATCACTATCATTTTTTAAATTGTTAATTAAATCATTGAATCATGTCATCAGATATGATCTTACATATGTAGATATGTTGAACCCGGTGAAAGAGTTGGGTGAAATAGATAAGCGCTATTTATTGTAGTGTTGCAGCATTCTCTGCTGTGCAACAGCACGTGGCTGATGGCAACGATATCCCAATCCCTTATAACACACAACATGTTGTCTGGTGAGCCTAGTCAGCGAGTCGAGTGCAATGACTGTTACTCTTACCAACATGTGTGAAAAAATAAAAAAATAAGAAAGTACTTTTGTAACACTCCATTACTTTGCATAATCTGCACCTTCTGGACGTTTTGCCCGAGGTGCAGTGAGGTAGGTCTGACCAACGAGGCTGGGTTGAAGCGAACATAATCTCCAGTTCACTAGTACTGTAGAGAACATATCTGGCTGAGGAGCCAGACTGACACGCACTTCCATTTTGTGAGGTGACCTACAAAGCTTCCGCAAGAAAGAAGAGACCATGTTTGAGGACATGATGCATTGTTAGGATGTTAATGTCTATTATGTTCCCCCTAGGGGCTCACATCTTGTGGGACGCGGGTTGGCGACCACTGGCCCCCAGCTGAGTCCGGCATTGCTTCCACTTACTTGTGCCGGGCTCCTCTCCGTCTTCTTTCCTGTCGACCTCACTTGGTCAACTCTTGTTTACTTCCGACCCCGACGGTATTAGGGTATCCGCGGCCTAGGGAGTCTCTTCCTTTCCCCCCTTAATTGGCCCTTGTCTCATCTTTTCTGATACCCTCCTTCTGCGAGAGGTCAGCCTTCTTTTTCTTTTCCTGTTACCTCCTGCCTTGTGCTCAAGGCCCTTAAGGAGGCAGGGTGTATGTAGCTCCACCATTTCTGGTGCATCCTAGCTATTGCTACACCCTCAGGGTCTCACGGCTGGTGAGTTCGGGAGTTGGCGACCCCGAGGGATTCCTGAGCTGGGTCCCGTTTCCCCCCTTTGTCTCTTACCTGTGGGGTGGACCCTCTCCTCTTTCACTTTCCTATCTGCCTTTCATGGCTCTCTTTCCTTCCAGTCCCTCAAGCCGCCTTCTTCGAGGGTTGAGGGCATTTCTTTTCCTCCTGTCCTTTATTTGCCTTACTCTCCCTTTGTTTTCCATTTCTTCTTCTAGTATATAAGTTAGTAGTTAGTTCTAGTTATAAGTTTACATTTCATTATCATCTTCACGATCATCCAAATCATTAGGGGCCGATAACCTAGATATTAGGCCCCTTAAAACAACAATTATCATCATCATCTCTATTATGTTGTTGGTGGTGTTATTATTATCGTCGTCGTTTAAGTTAGTGTGTTGGGATATATTTGGTAATTAGTTCCAAGTACTTTGTGTTTATAGTATTATATTTGCCTGATATCTTGTGTTATTGTAGTGTAATAATAATGTGATGGGATTTACGTCCCTTTTAACTACTGTGGCTTTTAGAGATACCGGGCTGCCGGAATTTTGCCCCGAAGGGGATCTTTAACGTACCAGTAAATCTAATGACACGGCACCCTCACAACTAAGCACCCTCAAATATCAACTGACTGCACCGGGATTCGATCCCACTATCTTGGAATCAAGAGGCGAGAACGTTACCGCTGAGGCACACAGCCAGTCTGTGTTATTGTAGTGACTGTATTAAAAGTGTTTGGATAGATGCCTCGGGACATTAAACCTCGTGTTTTCCTGGAGTGAGTTTGGAAAATCCCGGACAGAAACCACACTCACACACAGTCAGTGCTGGTAGGCTATTTGAACTCCGGATATCCAAACTACAGCTGGCCATTACAGATATTGTGCGTGACATTACGCACACAGGTACGCTGTTGGGTCATACTCGTACATTGTTGTGTGCCTCAGGTCCTCGTGTCATATCCTACAATCAACAATATGTTCTAATATATGGCAAAGTTGAGCAACACTCAGTCGCTTATTACCGGCAGAAATAGGGCAGTGTCAGCAATTCAAGCACAACCACAATCTGCGCCTTCTTTTGAGATAACACCGAATAATAATAATAATAATAATAATAATAATAATAATAATAATAATAATAATAATAATAATAATAATAATGGTGTCTGGCTTCCAAAGAGGTCTAGTGAAGGAACTTTGAGTTGTTGACCATAGTTGACCTTTGCGCATGTTGAGGATAAAATGAACAATGAAAACCTCACAAGCACCTAGACCCAGAGTGACGAGGCTTAACCAAAGAAGGTTAACTTCCTGATACCAACTTCATGAGAGGAATTACTGACAATTTTGAATGAAGATTAATCATTCAGTCCCAGTATTTGCGTCAAGTTGAAAGTGAAAAACTACAAAATAACATTCAAATATTACCGACGGTGATGTTAGAACACAGCCGTCTTCCGCCTCGTTGCGTAGGGTCTGTCGCCGCGGAGGCCCGAGTACGATTCTCGGCTCTGCCCAGAAATTTAATGCTGATCTGAAGGATGGAATGGGGCACACTGGGCCTCGTGAGACACAACTGAAAAGAGGTGGGTTCGATTCCCACCTCAGCCATACTGGAAGTGGTTTTCCATGATTTCCCACGTCTACTCCAGGCGAATGCCGGGTGATTCCTCACTTATGGCCACGCTCACCTCCTACTCAATCCTCATCTGAATTTCAAGTACACCAACTAATACAGCCATCACAGTAACACAGCTTATCACAGAAATTCCACACAAAAATTCAAGTACATGGGGCTACACGACCACGATGTCACAAAGCCCCTAAATGAAGTCAACAACAACATGTCTTCCGAGTGCTGCTGTGCCTTGGGTCCATGGCTTATGGCTTAGCGCGCGTAGCTACACTGCTCAATAGAAAATGATACCCCTAGATTATACGAGTATATTTCCAATACCTGCAATCATCTCGGCTGCAGGAAGCCTCCGTGGCTTAGGCGGCAGCACGTCGGCCTCTCACCGCAGGGTCCGTGGTTCAAATCCCGGTCACTCCATGTGAGATCTGTGTTGGACAAAACGGAGGCAGACAGGTTTTTCTCCGGGTACTCCGGTTTTCCCTGTCAAAATTTCATTCCAGCAACACTCTCCACTATCATTTCATTTCATCTGTCATTCATTTAATCATTGCCCCAGAAGAGTGCGTCAGGCCTCGGCAGCCGGCACAGTTCATATCCTCGCCGCTAGATGGGGGCTTCGTTCATTCCATTCCTGACCCGGTCGGAGACTGGAAGCAGGCTGTGGATTTTCATTTTCATCTCGGCTGCAAAGGTTAGAACCGGCTATCATTCCACACTAATTTCTACAACTGTCCCCCTCAACGGCTCGTTTGTTGGAACGCTGTAACTAGTAAATAAATCACTGCGCCTCAGAAATGCTGAAGGAATGTGTTTTCGAACCTGGCACATCATTGCTTTGCGGCAAGTTGTGAGGAATTCTTGTCCACCTTGAGAAGTCTAAGAACTTGCAATGCAACATGAATACTATCCGTAAGGAAGAAGACACAATCGTAAGAAATGCAACAATATTGCCTAACTAAGTTACAAACAACTTTCATGATACATCAAGTGTCGTCACATCGATAGCTGCAGACAGAATGTTGTTGTTGTTGCTACATTAATACATTTTGTTCCTGAAACAGCATTTCTCAAGGAAACCGAAAAATCTTTCTGTGAGGCGTAATTTGTGATTCACAATTTTTTTATTTTTTTATTTGATCTTCTACTAAAGTTATTGTCGTTAACTCATTTTGGGGGTTCGGGACATCTTGGCCATCAGCTCCGTGTAGTTGTGTTTGTGTTGAACTTGTCTGATAACCTGTATTTATGTGATGACTGTAGTAGTATGTGTAACTGTATTAGAGACAGGGATGAGATAGGTGCCCCGGGACTTGAAGTAAGGTACTATCCGGGCATTTGCCTGGGGGGGGGGGGGAGTGTAGAAAAAAACGGGGAGATCAGCGCTGGGATTCAAACCTTCGATCTTCGGACTTGCTGCAGCTGCTCTCGTGACAGTGGTGCACGGCTTAACGAGCACGGCTACGTCGTGGAACGACCTTCTACTAAAGGCAGTATGTGAGATTCACATTGATGTAAATAAGTTTAATATCTACTTCTTGAAAACTGCGATAAAGATGTGCTGGTTTTGAATCAAACACCAGAGATAATATTAAAGAAAGAAATTTCGTAATCCTAACTTAATGTATAAATTGGCATACCATACTACCTTAATAATAATAATAATAATAATAATATCGTGTGGCCTACTGGGAAGCCGAGTGCAGGCCTTTCTAGTTGATGCCCGTGGGAGACCTGCGCGTCTTAACAAGACGTCACATATATCCAGTCCCCGAGCCAGGTGAATTATCACCAGTAGATTAAAATCCCTGATGACCCGGCTGGGTTTGAAACCCGTGAGTCGACTGAAGAGTTACAACTAACAGTTAATTTCGGATGCTTCTATTCAACTATCAGCACATCGATTCTGCAGTACTTCATCGCTCTTCAAATTTGTACTGATTCAAATATATGCATAAAACATAACAATGTCCGTGGGAAGGGGTGAAATTCTACCTTGGAGGTTTTTTCGGTAATTTCAAAAAATAACCAGTAAGTATTTATGTACTGTATGTCTACCCCTTATTATTCCCGTTTTCCAACAGGGTCGGGGATGAGATGAGATGAAAGTCATTGTGGCGGATGGATTTACGGCCGGATGTCTTTCCTGACGCCAACCTCATGAGAGGTATTATTGAGAGATGAAATGAATGGTGGTGAGTGAAACTGGGCAAATATGTGGAAGGAAGCGGCTGTAGCCTGTCAGAAGGTACCGTCCCAGCATTTGCCTGGAGTTGAAAATGGGGAAACCACAGAAAACCATTTCATGGACGGCCAACGGTGGGGCTCGAACCCACTCTCCCCATGGCCTAGTGCTGCGCGTTAGTGAGCGTACCTACCGCTGTCGGTTCAAAAATTAATCAGTAATTCTTACAAACGAAAATTCTGTGCAAAGTTTGATTTTATGTGTTGTAGCTGTGGTTTCAGCTCCGTGTACTACAGTATTATGGATGGATGTTAAACCTGTCTGACAACCGCTGTCATGGCAATGTCAATAGTAGACTGTGTAACTCTATTAACCATACATAATAGAATTCAAGTACGCCACATGCTCTAATTTAATTTAATTTATTATATTGTGTAGATCTAACTGTATACATGTGCATAATACTCATACATAAGTCACAATCCGTTATAAAACAAACTAAACTCATGTAACGAGATTCAAACTGCGAATCTCTACATCTCTACTTAGTATAAAACGAAGTCCCCGATTCTTCGATGTTACGGGTAAACTCGAGAACCACTGGATGGATTTTGATGCGGTTTTCCCCATTCTGTAAAGGATATCTCGAGGATGATTTCTGTAGAAAATAATTTATTTATGATCAAAGGAAGCCGAGCAGTAACGATTTCAGTGGAAAAGTCGAAAAAACCTGGCGTCCGAGCGCTTTCTAAGCTAACGCCAGGCAAACCGTTAAAAATATCTAAATACTATGAGTGTAAGAATTGTCCAGCATGAAAAGTTCTACAAAAAAGTCCCCGAGAGCATACGTCTATCTCCAATACATCGCCCACTATAAGTGTTTTTACGTTTTAATTCCTTCCAACCATGTCCATTCAACTACTGAGGCGACAGTTTACGAGGTAACTAAGGGCGAGTCTATCATCCCTGTTACAGCCTAGCTAGCGGGCGAACCTATTGCCCCAGATACAGCCAGCAGCTAACTGTTGAATCGTGTTGAGTTAACACTTCTGAGAAGGGTAGTTGTGTTTGGAGTTTCCCTGGAAGTGCAACTCGGGTTTTCTTCATTTCGCCCGTGAAACATAGTCAAGTCGGAAAGGGGGATTTGAGTCTCATTCACCTCGCCATTCCCTGGAAGTGAAACTCTCATTTTGCCTGTGAACTTTTCGTTCCGCAAGATTCACATTCAATTTAAGATTGGACGGAAGGGGATTACATTATATTATATTAAATTATACTGATTGGCGTATAATCTCTACAGTACTTAGTATAAAACAAAGTCCCCGATTCTTGGATGTCACGGGTAATCTCGAGAACCACTGAATGGATTTTGATGCGGTTTTCATCATTCTGTAAAGGATATCTCGAGGAATGTTTCTGTAGAAAATAATTTATTTATGACCAAAGGAAGTCAAGCACCAACGATTTCAGTGAAAAGGTCGAAAAAACTGGCGTCCGTGCGCATTTTAAGCTTACGCTGGGCAAACCGTTAAAACTATCTATATACTATGAGTGTAAGAATTATTCATTTCTTCCAACAATCTCCATTCAGTTACTGAGGCGGCAGTTTACGAGCTAGCTAGGGGCGAGTCTATCAACCCAGTTACAACTTAGCTAGCGGACGAGTTGATTGCCCCAGATACAACCAGCAGCAAACTGTCAAGTAGTGTTGAGTTAAAAACTTTAGAGAAGCGTGGTTGTGTTTGGAGTTTCCCTGGAAGTGCAACTCGGCTCTTCTTCATTTCGCCTGTGAGCTTTTCGTTCCGCAAAATTCACAGTCAAGTTAAGATTGGACAGAAGGGGGATTTGTGTTTCATGCACCTCGCCATTCTTAAATTACGTCTGACAAGAATTTGTTGCACATGCATCTCCATGATAATATAATTAATAGTCCAGTCAGTGATTTTAACCCATCATGCCGAGACGTAAAACGGATATTGGTCGTTGTTCATTGACATTGAAAAAAAAAGCGCTTATCACGTAATGCATCCATAACTGTTCCCGGATGAAGCCGAGTCGGGTTGCTAGTAGTAGGCCTACATAAAACAAAGTCCCAGATTCTTGGATGTAACGGGTAATCTCGAGAACCACTGGATGGATTTTGATGCGGTTTTCACACCATTCTGTAAAGGATCTCTCGGGGAAGATTTCCTTAGAAAAAGATACATTTTTGACCAAAGAAACACGAGCAGTAACAATTTCAATGCATCGAGTTCATAAGAAACCTACCATCTGTGAACCTTTTAAGCTTACGCTGGGTAAAGCGTTAAAAATATCTATATACTCGTACTATAAGTGTAAGAATTGTTCAGCATGTGAAGTTCCACCAAAACAACCCTGACAGCATATCTTTATCATCAATACAACGCCCACTATAAGTGTTTTTTACGTTTTCATTTCTTCCGACAATCTCCATTCAGTTGAAATTTAAATAACCAGTTTTGGAACGAGTTTACGGGCTAGCGAGTGAGCCTATCACCCCAGCTTTGACCAGTATCCAACTGTCGAGTCGTGTCGAATTAAGACTTCAGAGAAGAGTATATGTGTTTGGAGTTTCGCGGTTCACCTCGGCTTTTCTGTATTGCGTCTTGGATCTGCCGTCCTTGCACCTTTTAAGATTACGCTTACGTTAAAGATACCGGGCGAAGCCGGAGGGGGCGGGAGGGGTGGGGGTGGATTTTCTAGTTGTAATATAGGCCTAAACAACAACTAAACGCACTACACCACGTGTAGACTGATTAGATAATATATATACAAAAAATTGAACCTCAACACAGTGGACAGGATCTGATGATGACCGCTTGAAGGTCGAAAGGCGTAATCCTAAAATTGCTCCATTATAATAATGATCATAACTAATACATGTATTTTTTCCAGGAGTGTTATTTACTAATATTATTGATATATTACTTAGCGGCTTCAGTGGCGTAGTTGGTAGCATGCTGAATTGCTGTGCCCAAGATAGCGGGCTCAAACCCGGCCGAAGTCGTCGGATTTTTTAAGAGCGTTAAAAATCCTTCAGTATGCCTTCCTTCGGAGGGGAAGTAAAGCCGGCAGTCCCATGTCATAGATTTATGGCATGTAATAGATCCTTCCACAAACTAAACGTGTGTGAAGCTAAATTGTTAGGTTAGATTTCGTCAGAGCGCTCTATCAAAGGTCCAACGTTCACCACTAGGTATCATTGGTATCTGGTAGCGAAAGTGGGAACTACTTGAAATTGAACGGAACGTGTAGCTCACTCTAAGACTGTCCACTGGAAGCAGCTACAGACTCATTCAAGCCGAACATGTCCTCGGACACTCCCGGCACTAAAAGCCATACGATAAATAAATAAATAAATAATAAATAAATAAATACAAAAGATATATTAGATACATTGTACCCCGCCCAGTCATTGGGAAAATTCGTGTGACCAACTGAAGAGTTACTGTACAACTGACAGTCTATATCTGTGCCTAGGTACGCAACACAACTAAACACACCCATTCATTATTTAACCAGACAGTGTTAATGGTGTATTAAAAGCTATAAAATTTCAGTACCCCTAAATGTCTAAGTTCCAGAAGAGATCTCTGTTAACGTTTGGTAATGCAACAAAACTAACACCGCGCATGCCCACAGAAAACATAATCTGCAAGACCTAGAGTAAGTTTGCAGTAATCTTGCAATGCAAGTCTGCTGCAATCATACTTTCTGCCAACCCCAGCAGAAAACTCTTACCAAAAAGCATGCAGGAGCTCTTAACCAGAATATTTACCGTTAGTTTACAAAATTCGTTTGAATTTCATGCTGAATTATATATGCTGTTGCATTTCTGGCGCAGGGAGAACGCCCCGAAGTCCTCTGATCGATGTGGTCGTGTATTGTTCCAGAGGAGAAGTGCTGATGCAGTACCGCGTGACGCGGCCATGGCTGCTCTTCAGCTGGGTGTACCGTCTCACCAGCCTCGCCAAGCGAGAGATGCAGCAGAAATCCAACCTTATGGATTTCACCAGAAAGGTGAGTATTAATAATAATAATAATAATAATAATACAGTAAAACCTGGCTAAACCGGTCCCTTCATATACCGGACACCTGGACAAACGGAAAGCAAAATTCGGAACGGAGGTATTTCCTATGTAAAATGACGCTGTTAACCGGAAAACTGCCTAACGCGGAAACGGAAAGAAATTCCGGAACTGTATGCGTAAATAACCTGACTATGACGGATTATCTTATCCATAATACAAAGCTATATACTAAATTTTGAGTGCGACTATACTTGCACCAAAGTTCTAGGAAACATTAACTCTAATTTTTCCTGAAGGACGCAGCAGATTTGCTACATTTCACATCTGTACCATTACTTCCTCCAACTTTCTTTTGATACACACAGTTTCCTTCTGACAAATGAGAATAGAAGTACGAGTAGAAGGAAACAGTGAACTTGAGTGATCTTTAAAGGTGTTCTTTATACTGTGCAGTGCATTTATTTGCGTACTGTAATCCAGTGACAGTGACTTCTAAACATAAGACACACTGGAGGAGAAAATTAAAGTTATAGAAGAGCACGAGAAAAACAAACGTCCGACTAAAGAATTAACTGTGGTTTTTAAAGTGGGAAAACTCAAATTATTTCATAGTAATCCTACGCGATAATTCAGTATTTCTTTTTAGTATTTCTTTTTCTTATTAAAACTCAACCCTTTGTGAAACGGAAACCTGTGAAAACGGAAAAATAAATCTGGAATGATTGCGTTCCGCTTTAGGCAGGTTTTACTGTAATAATAATAATAATAATAATAATAATAATAATAATGTTACTGGTCATACGTCCCTTTTAAATACTGTGGCTTTATGAGACGCCGAGATGCCGGAATTTTGTCCCAAAGGGGGTCTTTATCATGCCAGTAAATCTACTGACACGGCTCCCTCGCATTTGCGCACCCTCTAATGCCAACTGACAGTGTCAAGATTCGATCCTGCAACCTTGGGAACAGCAGGCGAGAACATTACCGCTGAGCCACGCAGCCAGTCGTGAGTATTAATAAGAGACACCATGTGACCACTCCTCAGGGCTCACAACTAGCGTAATGTGGGGTTGCTTTGTCCCTGTTTAATGCATTTGTTAGCCTATAGTTTTATTGACTTCTTATGAAATGTTAAAAAAAAAGAAGATAGTTCCTCGGCTACACTCAAGAACATCAAATTATCGATATGTTTCTCAGATCTAGATGATGAATACCTGTTAATCTTTCCAATAAGCTCTCTAACAAGGTTGTATTACACGCAAGCACGTGTTTAAAACACTCACATTTTGCATGCGGATAGGTCTGTAAACCAGTTTCTTTATAACGTTGTTGACACATACAATTAACTATTTTTGCATTGTAGTTACGGGGACAAGTACAAACCGAGAGGGGCCGATAACCTAGATGTTAGGCCCCTTAAAGCAACAATTATCATCATCATCATCATCACAAACCGAGAACAAGAATAAGCTTGAAATTCGTTCCAGTTCTTTTCTTTCTGTAGGTGCAAGTGCAGGTGAAGTTGTTCAGCAGACGACATTTTCACACTGAGCAGGTTACTCTACAACTGCGCAATGAGGTGTCGAAGAGTTATATTACCGTACTCTGTACAACTACTTCTCGCCTGGCAGAGGCAGCAATGAGATGCGGGTAGTATCCACACGCGCCAGCCTAGGGGCAAGCAGCGTGATAGACCGTCACACTTTCAATGTGTATCAGGCAAATTTTTGCTTGATCGCCAGCCCAAAAGTATATCCATGTTAATACTCCAAACTCAGTTAGTCTAAGAACAGTTTAAGTAACTATGCCAACAATGGAATTAGTCACAGACGATACGAAGTGCAAAATGATGTTGTTGCTTATTTTAGGGGTCATATTGTGCCCTTTCACAACTAATTCCTAGGCTCCGAGAATCTATCATCTGGGTCATGTCCGGTTCTTAATAAAATCTTAATCTACTTACTGGCCTAGGTGGAAATGTAGGAATTACTATTTTAATATTGAGCACACACAGTTATGAAAAAGAAAGGAATTTACTGAATCAAAATAAACAAATTATAATTACACACACAGCTTTACATAAAAATAGAAATAAAATAAGAAAAGACAACAAATCAGATCCAAAGAAAAAATCAAATAATAATACCGTAACAATAAGGGTGCCCCGGCAAAAAAAAAATCTCTATACCTTGACCAGAAAATCGGCCTCAAACAAAAGGGAAATGAATCAATTTCGTTATTGAATTTAAATTAAGTTTACCTATCGTGTCTTCACCTTTACGTTCATCCCCTCAGTATGAGGTTGAGTACAGGGTCTTTCATATAAAATAAGAACGGCAAGCGGCAGTTTTGTTATTCGGAGCTACGGTGGCCTTGGCCGAGCTTGCGACGCGCCATTTCCCCCTGATGTACTATTGAAAGCGCGCGCATAGTACATATGAGGGCTGGATTGTTGTTTTTTTCAAGTTCCGATGTGTAAAAATAACAGATTGACATACCAAACTGATTTTACTACTAATGTTTGCTTGTTTTATTCGTATGTCTCAACATAATCGCCAAAACGATTGAAACATTTGCCGTATCGTTACACCAGCTTTCCAATGCCCTCGGCAAAATATTCTGCCGCCACTAACAATGGCGTCCACAACTTGAGTAGTATTCAAACACGAATCAGGCTTCGCAAAATGCGCTAACGGGTTGTGTCATCTAAATATGAGGGCTTTTACGCCTAGCCCGTATGCTCATTGGTTTCTATAAAGAAAAGAGTACTTGACGTTGCTGTCATTATTTTGTCCTAAAATGGCGCGTCGGCCCGGACACAAAGTCTCGTGGAGTGTGTCTCTCAAAGGCTTGTCTGGAACTGACCCTCGCCGGTTGGAGGGGGTGCACAGCTACTTAGCCCTCAGGAACACAATGGGATGCTATCAGCGCCATTCCCATTTGGGAAACAAATGGTCTCATGAAACTGTCACAGGGGTCCACGAGTAGGAAAAAATACAGGGATCACAATGGTGCATCTCGTTCCTGAATCCCGTCATAGGTTGACTCCCTAAATCCAAAAGCATCATATATGCGTTTTGCCGCCAACCACCCTGACGTGAGGTCAGACATCCTGGTCCGTTCAAAACAACCAATGAAATTCAAATCCGCTTGGCAGCTTTCGGAAAGGTTTCCAAGTAACATCTCGCTTCGTGGACAAACCTCAGCGAAATTAATATCAGGGATCTTTGGTGTGAGTTCCTCCCAATTATCAGGCCTTGATGCCTCCAGTTCATAAAATTTATTATTATTTATTATGGGGAATAATTCAAATTTTGTTTATCATCTGCAGTTATGGTCCTTCTGTCCAATGTACCTTAGGGTACAATATATCCTCGTGAATTTTTGGGTGTTTGTGGGGAATGTGTGTGATAATCTGTGCTATTGTGATCGGTATGCTATTGTATGTATTTGTTAAATTGGGAAGGAGGTGGTCGTGGCCTTAAATTAGAACCATCATAGCATTTGATTCGAGTAGAAGTGGGGAAACCACGGAAAGTCACTTCCAGGATGGCTGAGAAGAGGCGGGTTCGATTGCTACCTCGGCCATCCTGGAAGTGGTTTTCCGTGGTTTCTCACTTCCACTCCAGGCAAATGCCTGGATGGTACTTAACTTAAGGCCACGGCCGCTTCTAACCCAAATCCTATCTCAATTACAAATACACACACTAGTACAGACATCACAGTGACACAGGTTATCAGACAAATTCTACACACACCCAAGTACACGATGTCGCAAAGCCGCTAAAACAATTAACAACAACTCCTCATGTTGAATCTCGCGTATGGGCCAAAGTTACACCCCAGTTCATGGAAATGGAATGTTGTTAGGTGGCCACGGGGCCCCAATCTGAATCTGACATTCTCTTTTTGGGCAAGACTCTTCTAGATAATCTTTCCCACCGACCAGCTCTGGTCAACACATTCTCCGCTAACACCGATAGTATTGGAGTAATCGAGAGCAAGGATGTCTTCATTTTTCCGTTTTCAGTTAACCTCGTCGCTTCTTTCCTGATAACGTCATTCTTCTCTTCTGCCAAAGTATTCCCTGTCTATCGCAAGAATCGATTATGAGGTTAGGATGTGTGTAACCAACCAAGAATGGTACATCCTGGGAAACAATAACTGATCTACAACCTCTCCCGAGAAATTACTGAGCTTGGTCTATCCTTCCCCGTTTCCCTTCAGTCTCACATGGCCCTACATCCTTCTAAGTTCCTCATGCCTCATTCATCCAGAGTTGATGGCACTTATTTCTTCTGTCCTTTATCTTCTTTATCGTCCTGTATGTTTTATTTCTTTTTTGGAGTTTAAGTAAATAGTACTAATAGTAGTATGTTGTTGTTGATTATTGACGGGGTTTGCAACATCGTGGTCATGTAGAAGTTGTCATACAGAAGTTGTTTGATAACCTGTGTCACTGTGATGTCTGTACTAGTGTGTGTTTTTGTAATCGAGGTAGGATTTGGGTAGGAGGTGGCCGTGGCCTTACGTTAGGTACCATCCATGAATTTGCCTACAGTAGAAGTGGGGAAACCATGGAATTCCACTTGCAGAATGGCTCAGGTAGGAATCGAACCTACCTCTTCTCAGTTTTGCTCACGGGGCTCCAGCCCTCAGGCCAGAACTACATTTTTCTTTTCAGAGCTGGGAATCGAACCCGGGTCTCCGATTCTAACTATTCACAATGAGCCGGTCTAATTTCTTCTTCGAGGTGAATATAAGTAGGTCCTAATAGTAGTAGTCATCGTTATCATTATCATCATTGAAAACTTAAAAAAAAAGCTAGATAGTTAGCCTCTTATACAATGTAATTAAATACTAATGTAAGAATTATGCATGCAAGTCGTGTCGCAATGAGCCGGACTTATTTCTTCTTCGAGGTGAATATAAGTAGGCCCTAATAGTAGTAGTCATCGTTATCATTATCATCATTTAAAACTTTAAAAGGAAGCTAGATAGTAAGCCTCTTATACAAGGTAATTAATTACTAATGTAAGAATTATGCATGCAATTCATGTCAGTAGCATTTTTCTAAAGGACATCGGGGAAGGATTGTCCAGTAGGAGAGGGGAATTACACTTTCTGATGACACATACTGTACTCGCAAAAAGGTAGAATGTAATGGTTCCCTTACAAGGTTACAGTGATTCGTAACACAAACCATAGGATGAAAAATTAGTAGCTAAGATACTCAGAACAACCATTCTTCTGTTGTCATTTCACTAAATAATTTTAAGGAAACATTTAAATTTCCTGTGAATTATTTTCAGCGGCAAACTGCATTCACATTTATCGTGTTGTACAGTATTATGGTCTTTTGAATTTACTTGTTATTGCAATAAATGGTCACTGCACATGTGCATGATAACGGTAGGGCATTCCTTACAGTGAATACAAACATTGCTGACAATAACAGCGGACAGTGCGGCGCAGTGATGATTTTAGTAGAAAGAAATGATCCCTATGCCCGTAAGATCTCAATTAATATGTCATAGAAATATTTGTGATGGAGGGGGCGTGGCTTCAGCTATGCTAAGCGTCTTAAGGGACACTGGGACTGAGTTTTCTAATTTCTGTAAATATTAAGGTACAATCTTGATATTTTGTTTGCTGGTAGTAAGCATTAGTATAAACATGTGTGCCAAATTCGATCAATGTAGCTTCACTAGCTGCATAGAAATTAATTATTTTCCAATATTTATATGCAAATTATTCAAATATTCAAAATGTCAAGCGCGTCAAACTAATGTAGATAGCACAATTTATTTTTATTTTTCTAGTACCTTATTCTTATACAAATAAAATAGTGCATCGAATTTGAGATTGTATTGTTTACTATGAGGATATAATTTTTTTCTCAATGAAGTTTATTTTTTGTAAAATTCTTGAAATTTGAAGGTTTTTTTTTTTATTGGTAAACCAGAACTCCAATCCAAAAAGTAATGCACACGTTTGTGGATAAAGTAATAAGGAACATGCATGTTAATTTACAAGAAAATTGCATTACATCTGTAACGCGTACTAGATTTTATACATCAGAAAATGTGAAACTGAGAAAACTGCATTTTTCTAAAAACATGCATATATTTTAATATTTCCACTCAACTTACCCATTATAACTCTCCTGCATCATAAGTAACACCTTCCTTCTTCTGTTTTGCAGCCTCCTTCTTCATCTTTGTGACCTAGGTTTTGTGTGATGTGTGTGTGTCCGGTCCCCCCCCCCCCTAATAACTTTACAAACACAATAAATTTCGAAAAAGTACTAGCGTCCAATAACTTGTTTATAAACAGAGGTAGACCATGCGTACACTTTTAAAGTCAACACAAATATCAAATATAGATAAATTGTGAATCTACTGTCATTCTATAAGCGACTATAAACTCTCATGAAATTAGAAAATACAATATACCTATAAATGCAAAATTTCATCATGTCGACCGTTTGAGATATTTATTAATTTATTTTCAAACATTTGAAGTATTTGTAAAGCTTACGTAGTAAATAGTGTCAATATTCATCGGTAGATAGTAGCACAATGTAGAGCCAGTAGTACATAGGGAATTTCAAATCGGTATTCAAACTACTCCGATAAAAAATGCATAAATGCGTGTACAGGATAATGTACAAAGAGAAAGGGGCGTTTAATTGGCAGTGCGGCCGGCATTTAAACGTCTCGCCGTGCCTCAAAAAAATGGCGGAATGTGGAAAATGATACCCCTAATTGATCCGTTATGGTCAGGGGTACAATAATATGTCAAAATCGAAAATTTGAATTTTTAAATAAAATATGCTTAAAACTAAGTCCCAGTGTCCCAATGCGGCGCAATGATTAGTTTAGTAGAAAGAAATGATCCCTATGCCCGTAAGATCTCAATTAATATGTCATAGAAATATTTGTGATGGAGGGGGCGTGGCTTCAGCTATGCTAGGCGTCTTAATTACATTAATTGGTATTTAAACAACACATTAATAAACAATAAATGCGCAGAACTGTCCAGCAAGCTTTGCACCATCGAGCAACCCTTTAAATTGAAAATCCCAGGCAAAACCGATTACTGTGTCCCCTTAAATATTAACACTGTATTTCTCTTCTACAGTAAGGTCCTTCTTTATAGAACGGAACCTCGCAGAGGCTGCGTGGCTGTTGGGCCACTGTGTGTAGCAGCGTGTCGAGTAAAGCACTGGCGCGTGCAGCAGCGGCGTAATGACTAATTAGTTCAACAAATTTACACTTTTTAACGTATTTAATAATCATCATTACTTGTATAATTAGTTGCTGGAAATGCTGTCCTTCATTTTCTAGACACACTTTGCTCCGACGTAGGAAGATTTGGTACACTCGCTGTAATTCCTGCTCACTGATATTTCGTATCAATGCAGTAATTTCGTTTTCGAGAGCCTCCAGGGCACGTGGTTTGTTTCTGTATACCTTTTGTTTGAGGTTCCCTCACAAGTAAAAATCGCACGGCGCTGAAACTAACGAACACATTAATTGTAAGCCTTCTTCTTGAGAAGATAAGTTTCCACTAGGAAAATTCGTTGTTTTGTTCTATATCTAACCAAGTTCACGCGATACGAGGAAGGCTACAGTACTTCACAGCAAGTCTTAGGCTAATTATCTCAACTGAAGTATCTTGCCAGCTGCGAATGCAATCAATGCTATGCTAAATTTCACTGCCGGGACAATTAAGTCGCGAGAAAACCCCATTTAAAAATTTAAAATTCGCGTAGCCGCCATGATAGTTTTGTGCCATTCACGTGCAATGGATAAATGCTTGTTTACTTGCTGTAACTCATCGCAATCCACCCGCCGCGCCGCGCCGCATGGCCCCGGCGAAGTATCGTTCTGTAGAGAAGGACCTCACTGTATATATGCCTAGGGTATGTCAGTGGCGGCTGGGGGATAATTGTTCTCGGCGTTCCACTATTTTCATTAAGGGAAAACTGTATTCAATTGCGAGGTAAAACGGATGTGCCTCATTCATCACGAATGTCGCAGTTCCGAGAACATCACATTGTCATCGGATTAAATGGATTATAAGTTAGTCTACATGAAAACCTTCACGAGAACAAAACTACTCGAGTTATATACGAGGGCGAGAAAAAACCGTGAGTGTCACAAGTACGCGCAAGGCTGTTGACCACTTGACGGAGCATCTCCACGCCTCAGCTCCCTTGTTGCAATCAGCGGGCAACGACCAGCCGAGTTAACTGTTGGGATAGGACTTGCTCTGTCTAGTATCTCTGCCATACCCTTCACTATTGAGATCTGGTCGGTGCTTGGGGCTGGCAACGACCAAACGGACGAGCGCTGCTAGACAATTGGCACGCTTCGCTTTTTCAGACAGATCAGAGTAACTTACTATAAGATGTCCTAAATTATTAAAGAACATAATTATGAATTCCTTTACATATAGAAGGAAACGTACAGATTTTATTACTAAAAATATTATTACGGTGTTAATTGTTTTTCTTGAATTAATCTGGTCGTTGTGCAACACTGCAACCTTATTGCCGGCCGCCACTGCGGTATGTCCATCTGACATTAAGACAAGCAACCAAGCACAGAAAGTAAGATGCACTAATCCTTTTCAGGTTATGGAAGAGAGAAGACGTGGCCTTCAGAGAGATACTAAGGCCACCAAATCCGAGGATCCTGGTAAATATAACCAAACATACTGTTTATGTGAAATCTAGTGAAGTAATGTTGCCATTTTGAGAAATGTCTATAAATGTTGTACTGTATTTCTCATGACTCGTGCCTGTGCTTTATATTCATGGAAAGGAAAATTGGATTTATTCTCAGCCCAGGTGATAACGTATCTGTATTTACACTCATAAAAATAGCATATTTTCAGTTTACCCACCACTGTCTGAAATGTATGTTACATTCATGGTTAAATAATAAGTACGATGTTTAAATCGCGTCAATCCTCTCTTCTTCACACCTGGGGGCATTCGACTCACGACTGTCGACTGTCGACCGTCAACATCCACCAATAACAATTCATACCATCGAGGAGTGGGACTGATTGCCTCAAAAATCCTTAATTGTTTGTTGTAAATTCGTTTTACGGTCTTGAGACACCTTGGTCATCAGCCCCGTGTATTTGGATGTGTGTTCTATTTGTCTGAAAATCTGCGTTTCTGTGGTGACTGTAGTGGTGTGCGTGGTACTGGATTTAGGGTAGGTGTCCCGGAACTTGAAATAAGGCTCCATCCTGGCGTTTTCCTGGAGGGAGTGTGGAAATACGCTCAGAATGAAACACACTTAAGATAGTCTCTGTCAGTGTCTGGATTCGAACGTCCGATCTTCGGACTTGCTACAGCTCCCCATCGCGGACGTGGTGAGCGATTTAACGCGCACGGCTACGCCACGGGTTTCAATCAATATTCACTGAGCATATCCTGTCACTTCGTGAAAGTAGGCAGCTTTCAATTGCAATTCTAAAAAGAAACTGTTGTAAGTAGTGGAGTAATGACAGTTCCAAGCCACTCTAGAACCCTCCTCTTACCACTACTAAGCCTCAGCCATGTTAAATATCTCTCGAACGCGTGGTCCGATTTTGACAAATGAGGTATTGTTGGACTCGGGCTGACGTCCTCTTTGCTATGGACTACTTGTTATATTTTTGAATTTTTTTTTGAAAATTTTTGTTTTCGAAAGTTGGTGATAGTTTGAAAACCAAACATGGTAGAACGTTGTTCCATGGCTCAAACGAATGGTCTTTATGACCTTTATTTTCTATAATAAAACTTTTTTATTTTTTATGTTTTTTTGAAAAAACTCGAATTTGAAAATTCTATATTTTGGAAACTAGGAACTCTACAAAAAAAATTGTTTGACGTAAATCAATGGTCCCTACCCCCTCTACTCCCAAAATAAATTTCAAGTCTCTAGAGAAAAAAATTGTGTGTAGTAGTGGGATGGTGGGGGAGCTGCTTCCAAAAGCAAGTGGTGAGCCCCTGCGACCTTGGAATGGAAGGAGCCATGCTAGGAGGGCGTGCTTGGATTCGTTTTTTTCGTCTCGTTGTGCTCTTTACGGGAATGTAGGTGTCGAAAAGGTGAAAATCTGGAAACACGGTCTTTTTGGGGTAAAAACGTGATTTTAGACTTTTTGCTATATCTCGCGAACCAAGTATGCTAGAGACATGAACGAGGGGTCCAAGGACTCGGAGTGACGTCCTCTTTGCTATGGACCACTCGTTATATTTTTTAAAAAAATTTGGAAACGCGATTTTGGGGTAAACACGTGTTTTTTGTGATTTTTGCCGATATCTCACGAACCAATAACGCTAGAGACGTGTAGGAGGTGTCCTAGGACTCGGGGTAACGCCCCCTTTCGAGTGTGGTAGATATTTTTTTCAAAAAATAATTCACAAAGGGCCTAACGCCATACATGTTGAAAAAACGTTTTCTTTTTCTTTACCTGTTTATAATGTCCATGAAGCGTGGTGGTTGAGAGAGACGATACGGCTGGGTGTGTGTGTGTTTCAACGAACCTGTCGCTGACCACGGTGGCTGTGCTCAATAGATCAATCGCTATTTCGGCGGGTCGGTGTATGACAGAGCGAGGGTGCGTTTTCTGATATTTTACCTTTAACGTGTAAACGGTGATGAGAACTAGGTTCTATGTTGGTCGAAGCGAGTAGAGAAAATAAACTTGCCGACGAGCAGGAGGTGAAGGTCATTTGAGATTATTGGAAGGCGTTGATCTGACTTGACAACAGGTGACGCTTGAAGGTGAAATAATCTGACCATCGTGGTTGCAGGGGAGTGTGAAAGGCATGCACACACACATTTGTGAAACCACATGTAGGCTAAACCAGTGACATCCTGTTTTGCTTCGTACGTGACAAAATGCAAGTTGACGTGAAATTTGATCTACCGCAGGTGTTCGCTTGGGACGTTATCTATTTACATGCGCGATAACTGTTAACAAGTTACATCCTGTCTTGCTTCGTACGTGACAAAATGCAAGTAGACGTGAAATTTGATCCGGCACAGGTGTTCGCTTGGGTGTTAGCTGTCCACGTGCGCGATAACTGTTAACAAGTTACATCCTGTCTTGCTTCGTACGTGACAAAATGCAAGTTCAGGTGAAATTTGATCCGGCACAGGTGTTCGCTTGGGTGTTATCTGTCCACGTGCACGATAAGAGAATGTTCAAAGCGTGGGAATCGCTGAATCAGTAAAAAGTATAATGCAACTTGTGGGAATCATGTCACAACCAATAGATAGGCAAGAGCTGCAAACAGCAGTGGTGGGAGGTGAAGGGAGGGAGAGGGGAGGGGGTGATGTATGAGAGAACACAGGAGGAAAGGGAAAGACAAACATGTATGAACATGCATGAAGCGCGGAGCGCTGTACACATAGAGCTATAGGTGGTGTACAACATGTGTGAATAAATAAAAAGTACACAGGTTCACACAACATGTAATTTATTGATCCAAGAATTAAACGTAGAGTTAAACCCTAACCATTTGACGTAGAGTTTATTTCCTTTTTGTTTCAACACTTTTTCCACAAGATAATGCTGAGGAAATGCTGTTTTCTGAAGTTCATGGAGATAAAATCTACCTTTTATGGGTTGATGGTTGAGGTCCTCGAGTAAATAGGTGACTGGACTGTCCAAGTAGACTCGACGAATTCGAAATAGTTCAGTCCCCCACTGAGGCGTGTAGCCCTTATTGAAGGCAGACTTAAATTTGCTCACACGAACAAAATCCCCAATGTTCAGTCGGTGACGTTTAGGATCGGCTGCTTTTATGGGGTTAAACAGTTTATCCAATCGCTGAATATTTTTAGTCACGAGGCGTGGCTTGGTCCCAATCGTTCTATGTTTGGTGTCATTGTAACGTGACACTAGCTCAGGTAACATGTCCAACCAGCGATAACTGCCCTGAGCGGTAAACGCTTTCCACATATGGGTTTTCAATGTTCGGTTGAACCGCTCGACCACACTGGCTTTCAGATTGCTGTACGTGGTGTAATGGTGAATATCCTTAGATTTGAGAAAACTGGAGAAATCCTTGTTGAAAAATTCTTTCCCCTGGTCGGTTTGTAGCAACTGAGGTTGACGTTTGGAGTGTTGAATAATATGTTGAAAGGCCTTGGTAACTAGTGGACCAGACTTGCGACGCACAGGTTCAACAAAGGCCATTTTGGAATAGACATCAATGACGGTCAACTTATAGCGTACACCGTCGTTAACGCCAGCATAGGGTATCATTTCAACCAAGTCAGCCTGCCAAAGTTCATCCACACCTCGTGAAATCACCTTGAGTCGCGGATAGTGACGCCTAGCTGGGCGATGCAACTCGTGAGCAATACCCATTTTAATGGGTGAGGGCTTAAACAATAATTTTGGCATTTCGAAGTTCTTGTTCAATTTCTTGAATTTCCCAATCGTGACCGGTGTGGCCAGCTTGACGTGAGGCATGCAACAATTGTAGCCGCTGGACGAGCTTATTGGGATTGTGCCAGTAGGTAACATCCACAAGGGGTTTTAATGGTTTAAATGTCACTCCCGAAGCGGACACTTTACGACGAATACTTTGACTAGTGGGAAACATTTTTGCAATGATGGTTTTATATTTTTGAGATATATTGGCATTCACTTGTTGCGTGGGATCATACTGTCTTTTGTGAGCATGGGTATCCAATAAAATGGATTTATATTTTTCAAGATCCTCTGACGTATAATCATGGGAAGAGGGGGTCCGAGAAAAGAGCAGCTTTAACAGTCCTGGCGTTAATTTATAGTTGATGTTTTTAATGACAGCTTTAGTACGAGCAAATTTAATGGATGAATCGCCAATTTTAAAACTATCATCCTCATTGCGAACACCATACGTGGTATCTGTGTTCCCAATAAATAGATCGGTGAAATAGGGTTCCAATGTTGATCCATAATATTTTATTAAAATGGTTTTCAGTTGAGCTTTATGTTGAGGGGTGGCCAAGAGTTGTGAAAACGGAGACGCCCTGGAAGGGCAAGGTGTTTCGACCATGGCCAAGGATTTCTTTTTTCTCAAAATCTCTGCAAGGGGTGCGGCCTTTTTTTGAGGCGTAAACACTTGTTCCTCCTCATCCTCAACTTCACTAACACTAGTCAAATCTTCCTGTTCCTCTTCCTCAGGGTCCTCGTGCAGCGTCTGCGTGGCTTGTGAAACGGTGGGTAGCGTTTCAGATGGCTTGAAAGAGGGTTTCAACATGGCTTTTAGTGGAGGTGCTAAATGTTGCTGAATAAACAAAGCATCATTGGCACGTGATTGTTTCAATTGACGAAACTTTTGGCGAATAGTATTTTTTGCTCTAATAATATGCTTTTTCAATTGACTCTCTGCTAACGCCATGGTGTCTTGGCAAATGACTTGCCGGGGAATGAGACAAGGCCTTAAATAGCAATAAAATGATCAAACCCTAAGCGATACCGTCCTTGGTTGAGTTCACTTTGTTTGTCAATCACTAAACAGGCATGACGTTGACTGTTCCAGCACTTGGCACACAATTCTGTAAACATTTGAAAGGTCATATCCGGATTCACATGTTCATTATAAATGTGACGACTGTTCCTCTCGTCCTGACGAAATAAAACAATGACATTGGCATTGTCACGAATCAACTGTTTGGACATTTTTGAATACGTTTGTCCAAGATAGAAGCAATCGATATGTTTGTGACGACCCATGCTGAAATAGCTTTGAATGATGCCTTGACGTTCAGTGGATACATCATCGAAAATCATGAGTGAATCAGGCTTTACCTCATCCGGCGAAATCACATTTTCTTGCATGGAAAATGTAAAATAACCCATATTCTCTTTTTGTAATCCAGACATGACTTGATCCAGAAACACGTAGAGGGGTTGGTAGAGAGATTTTGCAAAAAAATAAATATTTTGAAAACGCAGACCATTGGGCGCTGTAATGAGCGTTAGCAAAAGATTTGTCTTTCCACAGCCGGAAGGCCCCACAATGATGCAGCGAATGGAAGATGGAAACAGTGAACCATGGCGTTGTTCACGTGATGTGGGACAGAGATGGGAAACCATGTCCCCCACGGGGAATGACTCTTGCTGCTTAATAATCTTCATGTCAACTAAGGCTTAGACAGGCTAGCCGGCTGTCTATATACAGAACACCGAGCCTTGTCATAAAAACAGTAGACTGCTACTACAGGTTGACGATGGATGTCTTTGGACGTGCGTTGATGGCCAAAGCTAGGCCTGTCCTCATACATGATCCTAAACAGGAAACAGATCCTGCTAATAAACACTATGTGGATAGGTCAGTAGTGCCACGCACAAAACAGGGAGATTATGACTTTAAGGGAAAGCGGTTAACCCATGTAAAACATCCTCAAGTGTCTACAGACGTTACTACGAAAAAGTATGTGGATAACAAAGTGTATGAGTTTTATGACAAAGTGCCCCAGCTTATGGTGAATGGCTATAGCGCTAATCACCATCGGATTATTCACGTGGAAGACCCACAAGACGAAGACGATGTTTGTACCAAGCGTTACGTGACCCATGAAATGAAAAGGCTTTATAAATTTATCCCATGTGTATTTTTAGTGTATCTGACAAATGAAAAACCTTTGAATGAGAGAAACCATTTACCGCTAGTCCATGATCAGCACTCGACCTATGTGCTTGCTTCGGGTTTAAGCCACTATCGATTACACTATAATGGAACCATTCACATCAAATATGCCATACCTGATGAGAACCATTTACAAATAAAGATAAATGGTCATAGGATGTTGATCCATAACCATGAAATGGTCAATGCAGGGGATGAATTATCTTTTCATCTCATGTTGACATGGGATGAAAAGCAAGCGGGAAAAACCATAAACGATTTCCCACTTTATGTGGAATTGGAATATACAGCCATGAAATAACCATCTGATGTTAGTTGTGATTTAAACTTTCTTGTGAAAGGTTGTTGGTCATTATCATCATGGTGAAACAAAGGTATGCTGTGAGAAAGACTAAAAAAAGGACTTTGTCCTTGGCAAAGCCTGGGCTTACAACATTCGAGGACAAGCCCTTGCGAAAGAAAAAAAGAAAAAATAATGTATTGACACATAAGGAAAGCCCTTCGAGCAGCACAGAGACAGGTTATTCCAAAACGTCGGCGACAGGTTTCAAACCAAGGGCGAGTGATTCCCGTCCCAAAACGAGCTGGATTTTTACCTGCATTATTTGCCGGTTTGGCTGCTCTGGGTTCACTTTTGGGCGGTGCCAGTGCAGTGGCGAAAACCATTAAAGCCGCGCAGCAGGGCAAGCAACAACTCAAAGAAAGTCAGCGACACAATGAAACGATGGAAGCGATTGCTATGGGGGCTAGAAATGCCAATTTAAAGCCAGCCTTTTATCAACAAGGATTTGGGATTTCACCATTTCGAAATATTAAAAAAAAAAAAAAATTAACCTCTGCCATAGCGAGACATGCCCTGACGCATCAACAAGTGGAAAGCTATGCTAAACAACTAAAGCTTTCTCATTTTCGAGGTGTGTTTATGCGAAACCAATTACCCCCACGACCCTGGAAAAAGGAATGTGCTGTTGTCAATTTGGATGATCACCGAGGACCAGGAACGCATTATGTAGCTTATGTCAAAGAGGGATCCATGGTATGGTACTTTGACAGTTTTGGGAATTTGCCCCCGCCCATGGAACTAGTGACCTATTTTGGAAACAGGATCAAGCTATATTATAATGTGAAACGAGAGCAAACGTTTAACAGCCAACAGTGTGGACGTTTGTGTTTAATTTTTTTATATAAGACGCAGCATAAGCAAAAACGCCACCAGTATGTCGGCAGAAAGTAAAACGTTTACAGTGCATGGACGTGGACCTGAAGTCAGCCTAGACTTTTACCCGCCTATCGAATTGAGTGAAAAACCCTATGGTTTAGGACTTGTTTCTCTTGAAACGTACAATCGAATTTACAACATACGTGAAAATGTGAACAACAAGTTTTACTATGATGATTCTGTGCTCACCTTGAACTCTGGTGGATACACGATCGATGATATTTATGAACACATTTATGTGGTGTTGATCAATCAATATGGTTTAAAGTCATTTCTCGACGGAACGCACAAGTTTGAACTTGTAGGAAATACCAACACTCATCGCTGCAGTATTTTCTCCTCATTCAACATTGACTTTAAAACACACCCCGATTCCATTGGCCCATTACTAGGATTTAAACCACGTGTGTTGGAGCCCAACAAAAAACATGAATCAGACCATGAAGTGAAATTCATTGAGGACCATCATGTGTCGGTGACGTGTAATATTATTAGCCAAGTGTACACCAATCAAGAACCATCGCATTCACTTTATGACTTTATTGTGACATCGCCCAATGGCTATATTATTCGTGAAAACCCTCCAGTGGTGCTTTTTCATGCTGTGGCTGTTGATAGTATTAGTAATATAACATTAAGACTGATCAATAGAGATCAACAACTCATTGATCTAGATTCTACCACACCAGTGACTTACAAGTTGGTGCTAAAGCCACTATGAAGTTTGTGTATAAAGCAACAACACCGTCTAGGAATGGTGTTAGTTGTTTGCCACGTGAATACACGTTAACATCTCAGAACAAGCAGATTTTACAGCATTTGGGTTACCACGTCAACCCTCATGATGAATTCTATCCTAGAGATAGCGAACCGCATCGAGGAGCAACCAGGAGTGGTAAGAATTGATCTCCATTCCTATCAAGCTCAAACACCTGGACTCAATAACAATGATGAAATTCAATTTGTTATCAACAACCAAGATATTTACACCCTACCGCATGAAAGTGTCATTCAGATTGAAGGTCGGCTCACCAAAGCCGATGGCTCTACACCTACCACATCCAAGTTGGCCAACCATGGTTTAGCCTTTCTGTTTTCTGAAGTACGTTATGTCATTAACGATATCGTGGTGGATAGCACTCGAAATGTGGGCATTTCCAGTGTCATGAAACTATACCCCTCTTATAGTGAGGAAGAAGGTAAAACACTTTGCATGGCAGGTTGGTGTCCTGACTCGACCAATGACTGGATGGTACACACCGATGGGACCTTTACTGGATATTTACCTCTTAAACTGATTTTAGGCTTTGCTGAAGATCACCAACGCATTGTGGTCAACGCAAGGCAAGTGCTTTATCTGGTGAGAGACAGGAGTGATAATAATGCACTCAAGGGAGCCGACAATGCCCCCATCGATTCAAAAGTTCAACTACAACGCTTGCTATGGAAAGTGCCTCATGTGACCCTTAACGATAGCAAAAAACTGGACATACTCAAGATGGTAAAGAGAGATATGCCTCTACCCATGGAATTTAGAAGCTGGGCACTCCATGAGTATCCGCTATTGCCCACCACCAACACACACAGTTGGTCTGTAAAAACAGCTCGCTATACAGAGAGACCTCTCTACCTGATCGTGGGTTTTCAAACGAATCGCAAGTATCAACAAACCAAAGATGCCTCGCAATTTGATCACCTGCAATTGAGAAATGCACGTCTTTTCCTCAACGGAGCTGTGTTTCCCTATGAAGGACTGGATTTGGATTTTTCAAAAAATAAGTTTGGGCCCCTGTACGACTTGTTTTCTAAATTTCGATGGTCGTATTATCAAAAAGAGAACGGCCCCATGCTACTACCCCAAGCGTTTAAGGCAAGAGCACCACTGATTGTCTTTGACTGTTCTTACCTGGAAGAGTCTGTCAAGCCATCCAATATCGACATTCGACTAGATTTTGAAACGCATGACAATGTACCAGCCAATACGACGGCCTACTGTCTGATTATTCATCACAAACAAGTCAACTATTATCCACTGTCCAACCAAGTGACGAGTGTATAAATAACAGGTCATTCCACGTCAAGCCGCTCAGTCATGTCTTGCTTTAAAGCCTCAAGAGACGTTACATCCATGAATTTAAACTCTGAGGAACAACGTTTTAAGACGTTTGCCACATGGCCAGTGCCTTTCATAAACCCTCAAGCCTTGGCGGCTGCTGGATTCTACTATTTAAAAACAAGAGATGAAGTGAAATGTGCCTTTTGTCCCATCATCATAGACCAATGGCAGGAGGGCGATGAACCCATGCAGGAACATCAGCGCTGGTCACCCACCTGCCCCTACCTGTGCAGAATGAAAGTGGGAAATATACCCTGTCATTCAAGCTATCCCTCGCTTGTGTCTTTGGGTGATGAAAAAATACAAGTTACGATACGTGTGGACCGTATGGTATCCATGGTGCTTCGGTGAGCAGCTCACCATCAAAAACGCCTAGTTTAGAGACATTGGAACATCATCGGTGTTATGGACGTTACAAACACAAGAGACTATATTGTTGTATCAGTTGCTATCGTCCTTATCCTAAAATGAGAAAAGCCTGTAAGACGTGTTATGATAATAAAATGATGTAATTCTTAAATTCTTATTTTTTTGCATGTCCCCCTGTCCTACCCTAACCTCAATTTTGAAACTAGCATGGCAGGTAAGTCCATGTCATGATCACACCTGATCCTCCGTCAGTCGTCAGTTGAACTTGGTCCAGGCAAGCGTCAACATGTTGCGCACACTCATTGTGGATTGCCAAGGGTTTAAAATTGGTGACAACAAATTTATATTTAAACAAGTGGCCATAATCGATTGTACCACGTTTTGGATATCGCAAGCTACGCATTTGCTATTTAAACCACCCCATGCTTTTGATTTGTTGTGTGAAAAAGACCGTAAACAAACCCAGTGGATTGAAAATCATAGGCAACTAGACTGGAATCAGGGAACCATTTCCTATAAATATTTGGACGTGGTCATGAAAGCACACTTGTCCTCGGCCAATGTGGTATTTGTGAAAGGTAATGAAAAACGTCAATGGTTGCAACCATTTTTGGCGTCTTACTGTCAATGTATCGACCTCATGGAGTTGGGCTGCCCCTCCCTGAAAACGCTCATGGATACTTGTTCCTGTGGCAACATTACCCATACAGCCCTATCACATGCGTGGCATCTCTTTCATTGGTTAACCACTCATGCCTGCTGGGAGTTGTTGAACAAAATTATAACTCAAGATTTACCTGTGAATAACGTCAGTGAGATTTCTACAAGCGACGTGTAAACATCTACAGCACGTGATACCATGGAGAAAGGCAATGCTACGGACAAAGCCATCGGCAAGTTCTTTGTGTGCAAAAAGAAACTAGACAGTTTTACCAAAGAGGAACTCTTGGCGCTGCCCAAGTCGTTCATTTATTATGTGGCCGCCAACGCAGTGAAAGAAATCTGGCAACATGTACCAAAATCATGGACTCAAGACCCTGTGTTGAGTGAATTGCAACCCTGTACGGATTACGATCACCATAAGCAAGTGGCCATGGCAAAAATACCGTCTATGCGTCAGTGTGCGACTTGCCAGCTAGTGAAACTGTATCAAGGTCATAAGAGTCCATGTAAAGACTTTGTTGAATCATTCCACGGGTGTCATGGCGAGAAAAAGCAACAACAACAACAAACACAAACATCGTCCACAGAGGAGGAGGAAGACCAAACCTTTTTACCATCGATGGAAAAGGATATGCCAGACCTGTACTGGCAATGGCGTCATTGACAAAGTGATTCAATACCTACCTTTCGAAATCCATCTTCCAGGTTATCGTTTTTGCGGCCCTGGAACTCGTCTCGAAAAACGTTTACAACGTGGTGATGTACCCATTAATCTTTTGGATCAAGCATGCAAGGAACATGACCTTTCTTATCGCCATAGTCATCCTGGTTTAAGACATGTGGCAGATAAATTGTTATTGAAGAAAGCTAAACAACGTTTCACATCCAGTGATGCCTCAGTGGGTGAAAGGATGGCAGCCCTAATTGTCATGAGTGCTATGAAAGGAAAGTTGATGATGCATGGACATAAACATTGAGGAGTGAGGAATTGGGATTTGTTTGTATTCTATTTTTCTTTTGTCAATTCACTATGACTATGAAATAAAAACAAAGGTTTACCAGAGCACAATGATTTGTTATTTTTAATTTTAAGAAATCGTGATGTTGATGGCTGATTTTTTCATTTTACACATTTCACACATAATGAATTCCACACACTGTCATTTGCCAATTTGCAATTTACAGTTTTTGAAAACGTTCGTTTCAAGTCTAACGTTTTTGATGAGATGGATTTTTTCCAGTTTGTTGATGACACTTTTTAAACAATGTCCGTTTGAAGTTTTTGAATTTTCAAATTTCACACATGGCCATTTCCAGTTTTTTTAAAATGTCCGTTTTAAGTTTTGCGTTTTTGGTGATATGGAAACATGGATTTTCCATTTTGCTGTTTTCACATTTTTCCATTTGGTGTATGTCGAAAGTTGAGATTTGACAATCATGTTGCAAGTGCTTGACCTTGATAATACTGCAATGTGCTAATGCGTGTTTGGAGAAACGTCGAGGTCTACAACTACTGCAGGTAAGACTGTTTTTACAAAAATAATGTCTTTTGACTGCCACATTTCAATGAAAAAACGAAACTATTTAAAACAAAATGAGTATAAAAGTGACCATTTACCCCCCTCCCCACCCACCCACCCACCCTACCTCACCGTGTTTGCTCTGGTCAATCATACACACCAGTTTTCTCTCTCCAGTCATACATTCACACCTGTCTTTGGGAACAAACACAACCACCTTATTTATTCCCAAAAGCACATTCTCGACATGCTCACTCATCCCAAAAAAAACATT
This sequence comes from Meconema thalassinum, assembly GCA_946902985.2. Lineage (NCBI taxonomy): Eukaryota > Metazoa > Arthropoda > Insecta > Orthoptera > Tettigoniidae > Meconema > Meconema thalassinum. Next base: position 1,091,890,158 of record OX336389.2, read on the forward strand.
TTAGTTTATCATTTACATTACGAAAAATAATTAAATACTAGTTATTAAAGTTACTAGAAATCTTACTTATTTCATATTTACAAAAAACTCAATTTTGTACAGCGTTAAAAGAATCAAACTATTTACCAATCAAAAAATTTAAAAAATAAGGTTGCATAGAACTTTTTAAAGAGCAAAAGGTCCAAGTGGGTTGTCACTATTTACAAAATCTACTATTTACAATGACAGAAACCAATATTTACGAAATTCTAAATCTACAAGTTACAAAAAGCCATGTCCCATAAACGATTAAACAGTGAAATCACACCTCCTCCTCGTTGCGATCATAACCCCAGGGCAGGCTAGTGAGCAGGTCATCAGCCCACACACGCTTGTTATCCATGGAGGCGAGGGTGCGTTTTCTCTGTTCCACAAGATACAAATGATGGTTGCTGGATTGTATCCTGCACTGTGTATGAGACATAGCTTTGCCAGTGCGTAAAACCGCTAGGTAATCGTCTACACGTAGCGATTTTACCACTGCTCTACCTACACCTTTTGCTCTTTTGGCTTCCTTACAGTCGAGTGTGCGGTAAGCATACATTTTTGAGGCCAAACCTATGAATTCCGTCATAATGGAATCACCGCATTCATCTTTTAAAACGCCCATTTCCTTCTTGTTTTTTATGGGCAGCTGAAACACATTGTCAGCGCTATAGCAAGAGGTGTCGAACCAGTCACTATGTTGCCTCATGACGTCATAGGGGTTGCAGTGGCGAATGTGGTAAATGAATGAGTCCGTGTCCATATACAAAAGAGAGACGTCCTCAAAATGGCGTTTGGCAAACTCATAGTGGAATCGATACATAACCGATTTAGAAAAGTCTAAAATGACTTGACCCAAGTAAATGGGCGTATCCATGGTCACGCTGGTCTTACTCATTTCAATAGTAGCCAAATCCTCATCGATAATTTTGATCGATTTGAAATTTGGCTTGGCAATGTACCGCCGGGCACCCCACCGCCCCTCCCAGACATTCACCAATTTAATGTCACGGTATTTACGGACATTCTCCATGGACTTGCCATAGATGCAGTTGTTCATTAATTTAAAAAAATTAATTTCAAACTGCTGTGTTGCCATTTGTCGATGCTCTGTGTTGAGTCGCATGTATGGCTCAAGCCATGCTTTTTGAGCAAAAGAAATACCCCTGTGGATTTTCTTCAACACCAAGCCTTGGGCGAGGCATTGCACCAACATTTGGATATGTAGCACATACCGATTTTTGTTGTAAAGTGTGCCCATGAGTTTTTCAATCTTCACTTTACTGTTAGGGGGAACCATTTGCTCAAGACAGAATGGGAAATCGGCATGTTCATCATACAAGGATGAGGGATATTCAATATCCACTTCTAGCACATATCCACAGCCTGTTTCTTGGCTAGCCTTCATTACATCAAATTCTGACACTTGTTTCTCTGTCAGCCAAGCAAACTTCCCATAGGGCAAAGGCTGACTCATGGCGTAACCATACAAATTATTCACGTCATAGTACATTAAGTACGATTCTGGTTTGTCTAGTGAATAATCAGGCATGTAGACATTGTTCGCTTCGGCATGGCGTTGGTTAAGTGACACAAAGCCGCCACGAATGCCCTTTTCAAAAAATAGAACCATGTCTACGTCAGTGAGTAAATCCAATTCCACTTGAGTGTATTTCAAAGCGGCATCAAACGAGAGTCCAGGACTCGTATAATAGTGAGCCGGGTCAAGACCGTAAATGTGTTGACACAACTCACGGAATTTTTCAAACACATCAGTGAGCAGCAATACATCCAGTTTTAGGTAATGCAAAGCATATTCACTTAGCGTGTTCATGCCAAACACTCGCCAAACTTGACATGCATGTGCATAGTCTTCATCGGAAACGGTACTGCGTGTTAGTTTCGAGTAAAATTTCTCTTGTGGTGGGAGTTTTCTTTGCTTTAACACGTCCCAGCTATTGCAGAAATCATACGGGAATATACCTTTCCGAATGCACAATTGAAATTGCTCAGGATCATTAAAATGCATTCTAGTATTTTTTAATTCCTCCTCATTCAATCCATTCACAAGGCTGTCTAGCGAGGATGCCATAAACTTAAAGGAATCCAAAAATCGAATGCTAAAGTCGCCCAACCACCATGTCAGGGCTGTAAAACGCTCATGGTTTTGGGGAATAATGGTAAACGAGCCCTTGTTGACATGACCCAATTCACGAATCAAAAACTGAATGTCATAATTTGCCAGATTGTGGAAAAAGACACTGATGAAACGAGGAGCCAGAAAGTTCAAATTGCATTTACTATGCGCAGCTCCACGAAACTCCCCTGTAAAGTGTGAGTGGTCTCTGACTTTTTTCTCTCCACTTAAAATAGGCTTTTCGCAAATATGGCATGTCGTGGCATGCTCATACTGCTGCTGCTGTTCTGGAGATAGGTTCATGGGTACTGGGTGGTCCAGTAATTCCTGTACATGGTCGGCCAACTTGACAAGTTCATCCAAGAACCATTTGGCACAATCTGGCCCCTCACGGTATTTGTACACGAATTGTGTGGGGTCATAGGCACACACCACATTAAATCCTATGGCAAAAGGTTCATGTTTTTGAATGGGTGTGGTTGAGCTCATGGAGGGATCTGGTTCACATCCCGCCATGGGTGTAGTGAGAGCTTCAAAATCTGCATATACCACATAGGGAACAGTGTCATGCTTGTGAATGTCCTTATACTTTAACACAGCCTTGTCCCCTTGTGGCAATATCAGTCTCACCGCTTCCTGAGAAACACAATCTACCCTATGACGTTCTAAGAGCATGGGGGTTGTAAAATATTGCAAGCAACGATCACAAATATGTTTTTTACCATCATGTTTGGACATTTGACTGCTTAGCAATCTACTCAAGCTTTTAATGAGGCAATAGTGATTCACCTCTCCTACAGATAAATATAAAAGATGAATGTGGTGTCGTTTCGGTTCTTTTGTAGCATAAAGAGGACCCACAATCTCATTACCATCAAGGCCATAGACCATGAACGAAAAGTCCTGGTTATCTTGTTCAAACCTATGGATCTCGGTTAAGTCCATAGGGAACGATACTCGAGTTAAATTTAAAGTATGTTTCAATTCATTAAACTTGGCCTTGTACTTTCCCGGTCTGTAACAATGCTGTTGTACTGGCTGCAAATACGCAGCCACAGACCACAGAAAGCAATCATTGTCACGATTCTTTATATTGACCACAGCATTTTTCGAAGCTATGGCTGGTGGTGTTTTAATGTAGCTAGACCCAGCATTCAGCGGGTTGAATTGACAAATGTTGATTTGTAAATGATGAATTTTGTCTAAGGCAAGGCCACTCGGTCCTTGTTGCAGTTTATCAAATTTTGATAGCAAGGCATTCACCACGTGGGTTTCATACCACTGTTCCAAATTATGGGCTATGAATAGCTCTTGCATTTTACTGCAAATATAAAATGTCTCTTTATGCTCTACGTCCTTCTTTTTATATATGAAATCGCAAACCAGTTCTGCATTCACCTTTAAAGCCATATGCAACCTTTGCGCTGTACAAATTTCAATTTTAAAAATTTCAAAACAAGATTCTAAAAATTCTTTGGGAATCAAACTTTTTCTAACATTGACCACGCGTCCAGAGCACACACGCGATTTGAAACAACTATTTAGGCGTTCCCAAGTTAGGCTATCGGTAGCAGTGGCAAAAGACATTATTTTGAAAGAACACTCTCACCTGAGTTTTCAGCTGTAGACTGCTTGACAAGGGTTCCACTCTAAAGCCACTTGGTTTTCAACTGTATTTGCAATAGCAGTGAACCTTTTGTTTTCCAAATATCTAAAAAGAAATAAAATAAACCACCATAAGTATATCCATTCCATATAGTTTATGCCTTTCATAAACAAAACAAAATCAAACAGGTTATATATATATATAAAAAACAAATCTCACCTTGACGTGTAATGCTTTGCTATATTCCCGTCTCGTGGGCTAGTGTGGAAATGGTTTCCTCTTCTATCGGTCTGTCTTTCTCTTTCTTTAATATATTTCCCACAGACACCCGACAGGTAGGCTATACACGTTATCTGCAAACAAATAAATAAATAAAATCATTAATTACCTAATCAATAAATAATTGCATGTATTTATATAAAAATCAATAAATATATAAATATATACCTACCCCACAACAAAGTTAAGTATTTTCCACCAACACCAAAACTGATAAACAAGATCAGGGGTTTCATGCAACGCAGTGTGTTCAAAGGTAGTCACCTAAGTGAGCGTGGAAATGATAACGACATGTCTTTATATATGCTACGTTGCATGTATAATCTTTTTTTCCCATGCTTTGAAGATTCTCTTATCGTGCACGTGGACAGCTAACACCCAAGCGAACACCTGTGCCGGATCAAATTTCACGTCAACTTGCATTTTGTCACGTACGAAGCAAGACAGGATGTAACTTGTTAACAGTTATCGCGCATGTAAATAGATAACGTCCCAAGCGAACACCTGCGGTAGATCAAATTTCACGTCAACTTGCATTTTGTCACGTACGAAGCAAAACAGGATGTCACTGGTTTAGCCTACATGTGGTTTCACAAATGTGTGTGTGCATGCCTTTCACACTCCCCTGCAACCACGATGGTCAGATTATTTCACCTTCAAGCGTCACCTGTTGTCAAGTCAGATCAACGCCTTCCAATAATCTCAAATGACCTTCACCTCCTGCTCGTCGGCAAGTTTATTTTCTCTACTCGCTTCGACCAACATAGAACCTAGTTCTCATCACCGTTTACACGTTAAAGGTAAAATATCAGAAAACGCACCCTCGCTCTGTCATACACCGACCCGCCGAAATAGCGATTGATCTATTGAGCACAGCCACCGTGGTCAGCGACAGGTTCGTTGAAACACACACACACCCAGCCGTATCGTCTCTCTCAACCACCACGCTTCATGGACATTATAAACAGGTAAAGAAAAAGAAAACGTTTTTTCAACATGTATGGCGTTAGGCCCTTTGTGAATTATTTTTTGAAAAAAATATCTACCACACTCGAAAGGGGGCGTTACCCCGAGTCCTAGGACACCTCCTACACGTCTCTAGCGTTATTGGTTCGTGAGATATCGGCAAAAATCACAAAAAACACGTGTTTACCCCAAAATCGCGTTTCCAAATTTTTTTAAAAAATATAACGAGTGGTCCATAGCAAAGAGGACGTCACTCCGAGTCCTTGGACCCCTCGTTCATGTCTCTAGCATACTTGGTTCGCGAGATATAGCAAAAAGTCTAAAATCACGTTTTTACCCCAAAAAGACCGTGTTTCCAGATTTTCACCTTTTCGACACCTACATTCCCGTAAAGAGCACAACGAGACGAAAAAAACGAATCCAAGCACGCCCTCCTAGCATGGCTCCTTCCATTCCAAGGTCGCAGGGGCTCACCACTTGCTTTTGGAAGCAGCTCCCCCACCATCCCACTACTACACACAATTTTTTTCTCTAGAGACTTGAAATTTATTTTGGGAGTAGAGGGGGTAGGGACCATTGATTTACGTCAAACAATTTTTTTTGTAGAGTTCCTAGTTTCCAAAATATAGAATTTTCAAAATTCGAGTTTTTTCAAAAAAACATAAAAAATAAAAAAGTTTTATTATAGAAAATAAAGGTCATAAAGACCATTCGTTTGAGCCATGGAACAACGTTCTACCATGTTTGGTTTTCAAACTATCACCAACTTTCGAAAACAAAAATTTTCAAAAAAAAATTCAAAAATATAACAAGTAGTCCATAGCAAAGAGGACGTCAGCCCGAGTCCAACAATACCTCATTTGTCAAAATCGGACCACGCGTTCGAGAGATATTTAACATGGCTGAGGCTTAGTAGTGGTAAGAGGAGGGTTCTAGAGTGGCTTGGAACTGTCATTACTCCACTACTGTTGTATATAAAACAAGTAGTTCCGTGAAGAGCTAAACAGCCTATTTGCATATATACCACTGGTCTTTTCCACTAAGAAGTCTCCCTCCTATTAAAAGGATTTTCCATGTGATGTACTCAATAGCTTTCAGAGCACGACCTACGTTGTGATAAAGTGCATGCCCTGTCTTAAATCAAAGCTTTCACACAACTCCAGCACTGGAAGATATCTGTCCAAAATTTTACGATGAGGCTTTTAACGCTAAGGAATTGTGAACTGGTGTAGCCCATCATACGAATCTTCTCTGCTATCGCCTGAATAAGATGAGGGAAATAAAAAAATGTGGTTTTGTACATTTCCAGCCAATTTCATGTAGAATTTTTGAAAACAATGTAACATCCTTAGATGTCTCTATTCAAAGCACAGAATAAAGATTAGTTGAGCAAAGTTCCATTGCACTCGGGCAATTAGATCGACAGAAAAGTTATTTTATTTTAAAATCACTTGGCCGCCATGTTGCTTTTGTGTCACATATGTGGAAAGTGGAAAGTCACATATATTTCCTTATATAACGGTCCTCTAACATCATACTAGGTACAAAATGTCAGTTTGATTGCTTAAATAGTTTTGAAGTTATTGAGAACTTAATATATGGCATGGGCGCCGTGTTGGATTGCTTTATATATACGCTATAGAAATATATGTCTGCAGATGAATATTATAATCGTGGCTAATTTCTATAATTTCTATCGCTTGTTTAGGACACGAGAAATAAGAAAGTAATTTAAAAATTTTGTACAGACGCCATTTTAGGTTCTCCTAAAAATTGAATTACATTAGACGCCAGTACACTAACCCTTGTATAAAGATGTACCATGCTAAATTTCACTGCCGAGATAATTAAGTCGCGAGAAAACCCCATATAAAATTTAAAATTCGCGTAGCCGCCATGATAGTTTTGTGCCATTCACGTTATTGATCGTCACGTAGGTAAACTTGTAATAATGGCCTCTATCAACATACCAAATTTCAGTTTGATTGCTTTAATAGGTTCGAAGATATTGAGAACCGTCTGAATATTTCGGATGATCGCCATATTGGATTCTTCTACATATAGGCCATAAAGTTATGTACCATTAGATGAAGACTTATGTGTAGGTTCAATATACAAACGTTCACTTCAATCGCATGATTAGGACACAAAACATTAAAACTTAATTTTAAAAATTCGCACATCCGCCATTTTGGTTTTATGAATACACCTGAATAAAATTAGATGCCCGTAGATTGTCTTGTTTAAGCATTTAGCGTACCAATTACATAAGTTTGCAAAATATGTTTGAGGCGTTACTCAAGTTTTTACAAACTTATGTAATCTAAACATTGTATAGGGTAAGCACAAATGATTTAAGCGATTTCATGTACATGTTTTATTGAAAGTATATAGCTTACAGCATTGACACATATGCCATATAAAAGAGAAACTCATCATGTTTTATGAGTCTGCTTGCTACAAAATGCTGTCTGATAACCTGTGTCACTGTGGTGCATAAACTTCATCTTTGATAAACCCCCCCCATAAATTGAAATCACATGGGGTCAGATCAGGCTACCAATACCAATACCAATTTACTAATACAGTTCGAATCATGTCATCATACCCTATTTAGTACATAAAAGCGTGTTAGTGTGTAATATCTCGTTTCTTTCAGATTAGGGTATGTAAATACTTGTTTCCCGCCGGATGTAATTGGGCACAATTTGTGTTGACAGACTGGAAAGCTTTCTTTAACAGAAGCTTTAAAAATATAAAATAGGCCCACACGTCTTGGATTGGACTGTTAGATTTTTTTAAGGAGAGGCTAAAATTTGAAGATAAAAATTGAGATTACATATTTTTATATTTTAAGATCTTTTTCAGAGGTTCAATGTATGTAAAAAAGTGCTATTGAACTGCTGTAAAAATTCAGAAGCTTTGGTCTTATTGTTCTAGAGATAAGGGCTCTTTGTTTTGAAAAATGCCATTTTCCAAGAAAGTAGGTTCAAGGTGTTAAAATTATCTCTTATATGTTTATGATCTATCAAAATACCACGGATGCTGTATCCCAATATTCGCCTCAATTACAATTACTCACACTAATACAAACACTATGTAACACAGGTTAACAAATTTTTAATTTGGTTAATTAGTTTTGAAGTGTAATATATCGAAATTTTATCATTTTTCTTGAATGCCAATACAAAATGTTTAAAAATTGCAATGACATAATTCTAAATTCATCAATAATATGACATTTTGGTCAGAAATGTCCAAGTAGTTTAATGAGCTACATTTTAGAAAATGTCATATTTTTCACATTTCTGGCCGGAACGGTCCCCTTAAGAGTGGCTTTCCGGTCGGCATGAAACCGGCCACCGTAGAAACACTGTGATATGATAAATGATCGAGTGGCCTCCGGAGAGGCCAATTGCAGGTCTTTCTAGTTGACGCCCGTGGGCAACCTGCGCGTCGTAATGTGGATGACGTGATGATACAGACGTCACATACACCCAGTCCCCGAGCCACGGGAATTAACCCCAGGAGATTAAAGCCCTGATGGCTCGGCCGGGAATCGAACCCGGGGCAATTCGGGCCAGAGCCTAGCGCGCTAACCATTTAGCCACGGAGCCGGACACTGTGATACGATGTACAGGGATGATGTAATTTTGTGTAAAATGTGTGGGATGTCCTTCGAATACACTACCACAATATAACCTAATGTTTTTTTTTTTCTAGAGAATAAGCCACGGAAGTGCCTGATGGACTACCTTATCGCCATTGGAGACAAAAATGAGACCTTCACCGACAAGGACATCATTAATGAAGTCTGCACGTTCATGCTTGCGGTAAGAAAAGAGTGGGTTTCATATTTCTAATGAACCATGCGATACTTAACCTTTCTAAATACAGTACATTAGACCAGAGAATTAGATTTGTCGGAACATCCACTCTGAAGATAAGGCATGTTGAGCGTGGATGAGCGCCCGTGGCCTGTTGGCTGTTGTCTGGACGAGATGTAGAAAACTTAGGAGCCTTTCAATTTCAGTATTGCGTGGTTGGAATGGTAGTAAAGTAAAGATTGTTTGAATTATTAATATTTTAGCTTCCAGTCGGTCAACACAATATATTTCCAACTACTGGAAAATGTGAAAATAAAACTTAAATAAATTACATGAGAATAAGATTTATTTATAATCTATTGTTACGGAATATTGAAGAAGACGATAACTGAGGGATGACATGTTTCGCTCGTCAAGCGAGATCATCATATCCAAATATGCAAGACAAACAGCTCGTCTTCTTAAATAATCCGTAACAATATACAGGGTCATCAAAAAAGATTGCAGCAATTTCAAAAACTCATATCTCCCGTTGTAAGTGAGATAAATTAGTAATTCGACCTGAAAATTAATCAGGAACTCATCAAGTTTTAGTTTTAGATCTGACTGTACTCCACCCGTTACCTTCAGCCGATGTGCAGAATGAGTGCGCGACAGGAAGCTGCCACGCCACTGTTTCAGTAGTGAGTGTGATTGCAATGGCGACAGTTCAGCAGAAAGCACACTGTGTGTTGTGGTTAGCGGAGTTTAAATCTGTTCAGCGCACTTTCCAACGTGTTGGTGGTAGGGATCCCCCTCATGCTAATAGCATTAGACGGTGGTATGGACGGTTTCAGGAAACTGGCAACGTTGACGTGAAGGAAACTCCCGGACGCCCTGGAACGAGTGACGAACCAAGGGAGCGCACACAGAAACATTATAACGTATCAAAAAATATTTTTGAGTTGGTGAATATAACAAAAAAAAGTACTCATTTTAATATCTCAAATAGTTCCTGAGCAATGATTTTTTGAAATTATGCAACCTCTTTCGATGACCCTTTATATATAAATCTTAATCGCATGCAATTTATTTAATTTTTTTACATGTTGCAGTAATTGGAATTATATTGTGATGACCAACTGTTTCACCTGTAAACTTAAAGGAACCACCACACAAAATTCTAAATTTCCAGGTTCAGACGCTTCAGTGATACGTTGATGAGCGGGCGAGTAATATTAGTATTTTATATGTTGTTAATTCCTTAGGGAGCTTGCCACGGTGGGTGAGTGGTTAACGTGTCGGTCTACTAACCCCAAGCTTGCAGGTTCGCTCCTGGTCGTGGTAAGTGATTTTTGAAAGGCGGCCAAAATTACAACTCGCATGTCATACGATGTTGGCAGGTCAAAGAACCCATTTTAATTCAGTAGGCCGTGTTCATAATGACAAAATTAATCTCGGGAGTTTCCGCCAACACAAATTCCTCATTTCTCTACTTGAAATCGCTAAAGTGGTCAAGGAGCTTAGATATCTAACCTCCTTGACTTTCACAGTGCTTCAAGGAACAACAACATTCGACATGCAAGCTACCCTCTGGGTATCAAATAACAAAGCTTGCACCCGAGGCCATACGATATTATTATTTATTAATTCCTTAATGGCTTTGCAACATCGTGGTCATGTAGCCCCGTGTACTAGGGTGTGCGTAGAATTTGTCTGATAGCCTGTGTCACTGTGATGTCTGTACTAGTGTGTGTATTTGTAATTGCGATAGGATTACGGTAGGAAGTGGCAGTGGCCTTAAGTGAAGTACCATACCAGTATTTGCCAGGAGTAGAAGTGGGATACCACGGAAAACCACTTCCAAGATGGCTGAGGTAGGAATCGAACCCGTCATTTCTCATTTTTGCTTCACGAAACTGAGTGTACCCCGTTAGAGAGATATAAAGGTAACTTGCCATGAATGTAGAGAACCGAGGACACAGGTACCTAGTACTGTTGGACACAGGTAATAATAATAATAATAATAATAATAATAATAATATATACAAATAGGAGCATCAAACAAGATGTCTAACATAGAACGAACGGAAAAACTCCAGAAAGCATACAAACTTACATGGTCAAATTATAATAAGAAAAGCATATCAAGACAGGCCAAACTTAGACACTACAAAACAGTTGTATTACCAGAAGCATTGTATGCGTCAGAAACGACCACAATTGGAGCATCTGGCATCACAGAAACAGAAAAAATTGAACGTAAAATCCTGAGAAAAATATTTGGAGCAGTACACAGAGATGGGATATGGATGAAAAGACCTACCAAAGAGCTATATGAACACACAGATAGACTCACAGATATCATTAGAAAACGCAGACTAACTTTCTACGGGCACATACAGAGAATGAACAATAAACGACTTACAAAGAATATCTTTGATGTAGTAAATAGTTCAAAAAGGAAAACAAATTGGTATCATGAAATAGAAGACGATTTAAAGCAATTAGGGATCAACAAGCAAATGATAGAAGACAGAGAAAAATTCAGAAACAAAATTAAGAACGCCAAATTTTTAGTAAGTGAAAGGAAGAAGATAGGAACATTGTGGACGGAACAAAGGAAACAGGAGCACAGTCAAAGGATGAAGAGATTTTGGGAAGAGAAGAAGGGAAAGAAGTGAAAATTGTGACATCATGAGATACTTAAGTTCAAACACTGTCCATAAGGGCAACAATGATGTAATAATAATAATAATAATAATAATAATAATAATAATAATAATAATAATAATAATAATAATAATGTTATTTGTTTTACGTCCCTTTTAACATATGCGGCTTGTTTTAGAGACGCCGGAGTGCTGGATTTTTTTGCCCCCAAGGGGATCTCTAACGCTCCAGTAAATGTACTGGCACGGCTCCGTCGCATTTGCGCACCCTCGAATGCCAGCTGACTGCACCAGGATTCGATCCTACAATCTTGTGAACAGCAAGCGAGAACGTTACCGCTAGCCACGCAGCCAGCCCGATCACATGCAGGTGATTTGTTACCGAATAATGGCGGTCCGGTTTCGATTCCCGGTCAATGCATGTGAGATTTTCGAAGTGAAATGCCATGTCCTGTGGTTCGGATTCCACGTAAAAAGGAGGTCCCGTGGCTCATGATCTCGAGATTAACGGTCACGTTAAACTACAAGCTTCCTTCCTTCCTTGTTACCGAATAAGACTTTAGTTGGAAGTTGTAGGCTATTTTGCACGACCGTTCTGAATACCAAGTGCGATTTTTCAGCTATTAGGTCACGTGCACATGAAGTACAAGCCATCAAGATGTTATACAAAGTGTTTAGATGTCTGGCACGACCAGGACTCGAACCTCGGACGTTCAGATTTTCGATCCGTTGCTCTATCGTGTATCTGTAATTGAGGTTAGGATTTGGAAAAGAGGCGGCCGTGGCCTTAATTTAGGAACCATTTCGGCATTTGCCTGGAGTCGAAATGGGGAACCACGGAAAACCACTAATTCTAAGATGGCCGAGGTGGTGAATCAGTTCTGCCTTCCAAGGCTGTGTGTACCCGGTCCACTGCGGGGACAGCCAAGAATCCTAGTCACTATGCCACGAGATGGATTACCCATTGTTTTCAATTGACAAATGATATTTAGTTAGCAAAATTGTTACCTTAAAGTTAAATATCTATTGTTGTATTAAATAGCATTAGATTCGGATCTTATACTTTTATCAGGAAAATCTGTTTTGAATAAATATGATTATGAGAAAACTGTAAGATCGAAGTAATTTAAGATGTTTTACTTCTTGGAAAATAACTGTAAGTGCTTAGTGGATATAGAATATATCAGAACATTGATAGGCCTATCTTTATAGGAGCTCTGTTGGCCTAAAACTGTCATTTGAGTTAAGTTTGGATGAATATTTTTGAGTGTTATTCATTTTTGAAAACTGACAACAGTAGCTACGCTCAATAACGCGCAGCACTAGGATATGGGACTATGCTATCTGCGGACTCGGTAGACGTGGGTTCGAAACATGCCATCGGCCGCCCTTGAAATGTTTCCCAGGGTTTCCTATTTTCAATTACAAGCAAATGCCGAGACGGTTCCTTCTCATAGGCCACGGTTGCTCCCTTCCATCTCCTTGCCCCGTTTTGATTGATCTTCATTCATTCATTGCATTAACGTCTCTCATGAGGTTTGCTCAGGGAGAGCATCCGCCCGCTTGCCCCCTTAGAAGTATATCGCATCTCATCCCCGAGAACCTGAATAACACCGGGTGGGTATTAAGAGATTCACAGTCGAAGAATGGGGGGGGGGGGGGATCACACCACCTACTAATTACCATTAACATTCAGGGAGCGGAGACAAAATCAGAGGGGAAGCCACAAGAGAGGTTTAAACAGAAAAGTGCAACGATTCAGATGGAGGGAGGAAAATTGCAAAGAGTTCCTGAACTATTTTCAAGGAGAAAAGTTGAACTAATAAAGGTATTTTTGTTGTATTGTTATTGATGTTTTAAGGGGTGGAACAGTGAGGTAGGGATAAGATAATGATCAGTAATGATCAAGTGGAAGAGGTAATAAAAATGATAGAGAATACAATCACGATAGCCGGACGGAAAGGGTGCTTGAATGCTAACAGTAATGTAGCGAGAATTGATGGGTGGTATAATGAATCTTGTACAATGAAGAAAACTGAACTTACCAGAGAACTAACGTTAAACAAGAAGGAAGGGGAAGAAACGGCAAGAATTGAATATATTGTAATCTAACGAAAGAATACAGGGAAATTTTAGGTGATTCTTCCACCACCCAGTGATAACCTATGTGCATGATAAGTCTTGACTGTTATAGGGACAAGACTCTGTTGGAGCAGCAGCAGCATTCGCTTTGTTCCTTCTCGCCAAACATCCAGACGCACAGGAGCAGGTAGTTGAAGAGCTGGACGGTATCTTCCAGGGCTCAAACCGAGCCCCAGCTCGTGCTGACTTGAACAACATGCGCTACTTGGAGCAGTGTCTCAAAGAAGCTCTCCGACTATACCCCAGCGTACCTATAGTAGCCCGTCGATTGGGTGATGATGTTAACACAGGTGAGATGGCATTACATTACTGCTCAGTGTGTACCTCTACTAGCTGGGGGATGATAACAACCTAGGTGAGGTGCCATTACATTACTGTTCGGTGTGTACCTCTATTAGCTAGGGGATGATAACATCCCAGGTGAGGTGGCATTACTGTTTTGGCTTTTTGGAAGACTTCATAGGGAGGTTACGTCTGCTTGAGCTTTTAGTTCTCGCAGTAAAGAGTCACAGGTGTGCTCCATAAAAAGGGAGGTAGCGCGCAGTTCGCTACTCCTGTGGGGGGGGGGGGGGGGTTCGGGCGGGGACACCAAGTCCCCGCTGATGAGCCAGCTTAGTGACCTAAGCGAAACCCCACACAAGACATGGCACAAACCTAGAAAATTTGCTGAGTTTTAACACAGTTCACAGTTCTAAAATTTAAATCTTGAAATGCTGTACACCACAAACTGCAGCGATAATTGTTATTCTGAAATATTACGCAAGCTTAAAACATAAACGAGACGGAATGTAAATTGGATTCATATTTTCTGAGTTTTCAGCACACAACTGGGAAAGAGGTGAACAAACTGCATGTTTTTAATGCGTGGAATTTTTCTGAGCTGCGTCGACTGATCTCCAATATATTTGGCCAAAATAGTCATAAACATCGGCATAAGACTTTGAATGTTCGACACGTGCTTGTGACCAGTTGTATTTGGCCCTTATAACGTGAGTAGTAGCTAAGTAATTGTGTTATTGCATATCATCAGTTCCTTGCGTAGTCACTTAACGTGTTGACGGATTCTCGAAGCTCTTTGATGGTATTTTAAAAAAATTGTTATGATTTTAACCATCATAACCCCAAGGAGACGTGCATGTGCACCTTTCTCTCAGTGGCCTCTCATTTTTCTCAGGATTGTAATTTTGCGAATTCATTCTTATTTGTTTTCAGCTAGGCTTTACGAAGGTTGTTCAATTTCACTGCCTTTTGTGCTCATTTACACGGTTATTTTATTTTGTCATTTGTAGCTCTTCAGGGGAGCATCCATGGCTTAGGCGGCAGCACGCGAGCCTCTCAGCGCTGGGTCCATGGTTCAAATCCCGGTAACTCCATGTGAGATTTGTGCTGGACAAAGTGGAGGCAGACAGGATTTTCTCCGGGTACTCCGGTTTTCCCTGTCACAAATTTTATTCCAGCAAACCTCTCCACTATAATTTCATTTCATCTGTCATTCAGGGGGCTCATACACCGTCGGTTGTCAAAATTTTAGTTTTTTTTTACGTTTAAATGAAAGACAATGAAAAAATGAAAATCCACAGCCTGCTTCCAGTCTCCGACCGGGTCAGGAATGGAATGAATGAAGCCCCCATCTAGCGGCGAGGATATGGACTGTGCCGGCTGCCGAGGCCTGACGCACTCCTCTGGGGCAATGATTAAATGAATGACAGATGAAATGAAATGCTAGTGGAGAGTGTTGCTGGAATGAAATTTTGACAGGGAAAACCGGAGTACCCGGAGAAAAACCTGTCTACCTCCGTTTTGTCCAGCACAGATCTCACATGGAGTGACAGGGATTTGAACCACGGACCCAGCGGTGAGAGGCCGGCGTGCTGCCGCCTAAGCCACGGAGGCTTAAATGAAAGACAATACCTTTCTCAATATATCTGTTAAGTTTTATAAGTAAACTAGCAACCCACCCCGGCTTCACCCGGGAATAGTTATGAATGCATTAAATGATAAGTGCTTTCCTTTCGACGTCAATGAACTACGACCTATATCCGTTTTACGTCTCGGCATTATGGGTTAAAATCACTGACTGGACTATTAATCATATTATCATGGAGATGAATGGGCAACGAATTCTTGTCAGACGTAATTTAAGAATGGCGAGGTGCATGAAACACCATTACCCCTTCTGTCCTATCTAAAATCACTTATTGTGGGCGATGTATTGAAGATAGAAATATGCTCTCATGGGCTTTTTTGTAGAACTGCTGTGAGTAGTTCCCTACTAGATAAGTAAACATTACACGTTAGGTTTGTGCCGTGTCTTGTGTGGGGTTTCACCTAGAACACCAAGCTGAGCCAGCTTGGTGTTCTAGGTGAAACCCCACACAAGACACGGCACAAACCTAGAAGAATTGCTGAGTTTTAATTCAGCGGCCGTGAAAGCCAAAATACCATCTTTTTGGAAGCCTTCATAGGGAGGTTAAGGCTGCTTGAGCTTTTAGTTCTCGCAGTCAAGTGGTGAAGTTGCACCTAATATAAAGGGAGGTGGCGCGCAGTTCGTCACTCCTGTGGGGGTCCGGGCGGGGACACCAAGAGCCCGCCGATGAGCCAGCTTGGTGTTCTAGGTGAAACCCCACACAAGACACGGCACAAACCTAGAAAAATTGCTGAGTTTTAATTCACCGGCCGTGAAAGCCAAATTGCACATAGAGTTTGCTAATGCATACTAAATTTGTTAAATTATTTATCTATACTAATATAACAAAGCTGAACAGTGTGTGTGTTTGTGTGTTTAAACTAGGGCTGTTACTTTTAATCGATTAATTTCAGATTTCAGTTAATCGATTAATCGAAACCGAATAATCGGTTAATTATCGTAAATAACGATTAATCGATTAATCAATTAGTCGATTAATCGGTTTTCAGATTAATCGGTTATTCGAATAATCGATTAATCGATTAATCGGTTTTTGATTTGTTTTGCCGATTAATCAATGTATTTCGCATTTTTAACTACGCTCTCACAGAATCAACCAACTATGACACAACTTGGTTTCTTAAAGCAATCACTCGACATGGTTAGCCGGGGCAGTCCCATGATGGATGATGTTTTTGATTCTTTAGGGGCTTTGCAACATCGTGGTCACGTATCCCCGCGTACTGGGGTGTGTTTAAGACTTGTCTGATAACATGTGTCACTGGGATGTCTGTACCAGTGTGTGTATTTGTAATGCAGGTAGAATATGGGTAGGAACCGACCGTGGCCTTGAATTAGGGACCATCCCGGCATTTGCCTGGAGTAGAAATAAGAAGCCATGGAAAATCATTTCCAGGATGACTGAGGTAAGAATCAAACCCTCCTCTTATCAGTTTTGCCTCACGAGGCTGAGTGTACCCGTTCCAGCCCTAACACCAGAATTAAATTTCTTGGCAGAGCCGGGAATCGAAACCAAACCTCTGTGGTGACAGCTAAGAATGCTAGCCACTGCTCAACGCCCGCTTTGAGGTTTCATTTAACTTCACTCCAAGGATTACCGTGTTGGAAGCCCTTTTTCAGGCTTGCCTTAGAAATCAAAATTTGTTCGCTAATCCTGAAAAGATACTACATGATGTTAATAAATACACTTGGATAACTAGTTTCGATCGTCAAGTGATCATCATCAGATCATTTACACGTAGGCTATTAAATCTACTGTATATGGAGAAATATGGAATGATAATTACAATATATAGCCTACACTTATTTATTTGCAGTAGCAATTAAACTACCAAACTAAAGATATGTGCGTTTTGTAGAGATACTGATAGTTATTAAATGGTGCACTTCGCAGTTTGAGCGATGTGTGGTCCGTTTTTGTGCACAGCGTGAGGACGATTATGCTGACACAATAAGCTGACCATTTAATAACAATCACATAATGGCACTAAGCAAGCCAACTTGAAGATCAATCACAACTATCAGTATCTCAACAGAAAAATAACATATCTTTACTATTTGTGCTAGATTAATTACTACTGCAACTAAAAAAGTGTATGTATTGTAAATATCATAACCCATACTTGTCGAAACAGATTAATAGCCGAAGTGTAAAGATCTGATGATCGCTTGACGATCGAAACTGGTCATCTAATTGTATTTATTAATCTCATGTAAAAAGTCTTTGACCGTCCGAAAAAACATTACATTTCGACTCCAAAGATACAAATGTGACGTCTTACGAACGAAGGTATTTCTAAAGTCAACACTTAAGCAAGTTCGATAAAAACTCAATGATCTCATGGTAGGGCAGTTATAAAAAGCACGGTAAAAATAGGAAATCTTGTAGATGTAGCGTAAATATTGCCATTATTGCAAAAGACGAGCTGGACGTCTATCTTGGGAATTCACCGCCTGGCTTGCATACTCACCCTTTTTCACAGGTGGAAAATGAATAAACAATATATCAAAGGCCCGCTAAACTAGCGACAAAATTCCCCGCTGGAAACATTGTGACTGCAAAGCGGAGCTGCTTCGTCCCAGAAAATGAGTACTTGCTAGTATTTTTGCACCAAAACAGACCGTCTATTGAAATATACTGTCACATTTATTTTTAAATAATGCATCTTGTTTGTGAACTGTTGAAGCCATTGTTTCAGTGTTGCCTATACAAAAACTGTCAGTTGTAACTCTTCAGTCGGTCAACATGAATTTGTCCATTGACTGTGCGGGGTGCAATGTATATAAAATATGAGTAATAAGTAAATGAACTCCTTGACAAATTACACGTATTAGTTATGATCACAATGAGCCCGGCGGGAGTAGGCAGGCTAAAGCGTAACAACTGTACGACCAAGGCTCCGCTGAGATATGTAAACTTATGCATAATAGAATTCAAGTGCATGCTCTAATTTTATTTTATTTATTATATTGTGTTATTCTTATTTGTATACACGATCACAATACTCATAATTAATTCACAAACCCTTATTAAACAAACTAAACATATACAATGCTCAAAAAAGGTCTCGCATATTGTGATTCAGTAACTTGTTTATTTTGCTATGTGTATGTTATCATATTATACACAATATGGGGTACATACTAAGAAAAACCACACACAATCTGCTTTGCAAAAGAGACAGAAACACACGACGAATAACAAAAGTGATTATGTGCGACTGAGCATACAACCGTCCTTTTCATGTTGGGGCATATCAATACCATGTATGGCCACCACGAACTCTAATCCATGTTTGCAGATGACGAGGCATACTGAGCACCAACGAATACAACTTGGTTTGGGGCAGATTCCCCCACTCTTGGACAGCAGCTTCAATCAGTTGCTCTTTGTTTGTTGGAGGATTGGGACGGTGCGAAATTGCCCTCTTGGGCTCTTTCCAGGCATGTTCATTACAGTTCATGTCCGCAGAATAGGTAGGCCACTCCATTCTCTGTATGACATGCATCTGAAGGAACTGATTGACCACCCTAGCTCGATGGGCACGAGCATTATAGTCCACTAGTGTAAAGCCCTCACCCATTGTGGTAGCAAATCCTGTAACGATGTTGTCTGTATACACCAGACCAGTCATGTTACCGTGGATAGGAATTAGAGGCGTACGTCAACCGAACATGATTCCACCCCAAAACATGACTGAACCTCCTTGCTGTTGGTGGCTTTCCTGGATGAAGGGCTCGTGAAATCTCTTACCCACTCGGAGCATTCGAGTGTGGCGACGTAATAGTGATAGTGATTGTAATAGCGATCATAACTGACACATGTAATGTTCCTAGGAGTGTTATTTACTTATAATTCATATAGTTTATACATTGGACTCCGCCCAGTCTTTGGGCAAATTCAAGTTGACCGCCTGAAGAGTTACAACCTACAGGTCTTTGTGGAAATTAGGCTAAACCAGAATAAAACAAAAATGTTCCTGTCCTAAATTGTAAACAGCCTTTCCAACAAAAATTGAACAAAATTCAAAAGCATTGCTGAAAACTCCTCGTTTTCTTTTCCTGAAACCCTTCCCAATTTGATTGATGTTTGTCCTTCCACGGTCACTGACTGTTATTTGGTTATTGTTAACATAAACAAGGAAGGACACGTATCTTTACGCAAAATTTAACTTTTATAGATTTCTATACATCATTCCGAAAATAAGCCTAACTCAACTTAAGCGATGACTTCTCATTTAAACCATTTTCAAAACTTATTTTCTTATCTCGTGTCTACTATCAGTTAATCGATTTTTCGGTTAATCAATTGTTCGATTAATCGATTATTCGGTTAATCGATTAATCGGTTTTAAGGAGCTTCGATTAATCGATTAATCGTTTCCGATTAATTTCAAATTAATCGATTAATCGATTATTAATCGATTAATTGAAAATCGATTATTACCAGCTCTAGTTTAAACGCGCTAGTCTCTGGAACTACCAGTCGGATCCGAAAAATTATTTTTGTATATGATAGCCAGATTCAAGAGGAATAGTTTAGGCTATGTTAAATTTCGGGCAGACCACTCCAGTCCCTGCATTTAGGCCCTTTGGCACAAATCTACACCTTTTCACCGATCTGAACCTAAATTTGTATACTTACCCTTTTGAACCCTGAGAGTAACACTGTTTACATGCAATTTCAGACAGACCACTCCATTCCCTGCATTTATGCCCATTGACACAAATCTACACCGTTTCACCGATCTGAATCAAAATTTGTATACTTACCCTTTGGAACCCGACGAGTGACACTGTCTGCTTGAAATTTCAGACAGACCACTCCATTCCCTGCATTTAGGTCCTTTGGCACAAATCTACACCGTTTCACCGATCTGCACCACATTGTGTATACTTACCCTTTGGAACTCTGCGGGTGACACTGTCCACTTTAAATTTCGGACAGACCACTCCATTCCCTGCATTTTGGCCCTTTATCACAAAACTACACCGTTCCTCCTAATTGCACCAAATTTTACTTACACTTTGAAACCCTGCTGGTAACACTGTCCACTTGATATTTTGGACAACGCTCTCCATTCCCTACATTTAGAATAACAAACAAACTGAACTTGAAAACCACGTATTAAGTCCCTAGAATAATTCATGTCCGTAGTAGTGTAATTGTAAGAGTATTTTAATAAATCCATTGTTGACTGTCAATTCGGGCTGCATCACGACACCTCTACCAGTGTTCTGGTGCCGAATTGCGAAAATAGTTAAATCTTGCGCTGCTTATAAATTGCAGTCACGGGGAGTTAGTGCAAAAATATTTCTTAGGCCCCTTAAAACAGTTATCATCATGAACATAATATGCCTCTGCATAAGTGCAATGGTGTTGGTGTAGTGCATTGAGGTTATCAGCTGAAATAAGCGTTGGTGCTTTCAAATTTACATCGTTGAGCGCTATGTGGCGGTAAATGATACTATTCTACCTCAGGAGCTCGGGACAGCCGAAGTTTTCCAAAGTGTTCTGATTATTTTCTTACGGCGCTATGCGACAAAAGACGACACTATTGGTCTCTACATTTCTAACAGCCAATGGGATATAGGCCCTAGGCAATGTCTTATTTAACTTACTCCTCTTTCTAAACATATTTTAAAATTTGTTTGTAAATTACATATGTCAGGACTGTTGTTAGTAAACAGCCGTTTCCCTATTCATTATTATCATAACGGGAAAATGACCTGAATGTTACGTCCATTATACTGTACTACTTATCACCCCCACTACAACCACCACCACCACCACTACCACAAAAAGTTATATTTAAAAATATTTATTTTCTGTGCTAGTTCTATAGTAGTATTAATTATCATCCATAAAACAAATAAATCTACCGGGCGAAGCCGGGCACTACTGCTAGTTTATTATTAAATTGTGGTATTCTAAATTGTATACGCGTGTATATATAGTTTAACTCATGTAATTCACAAAAAGACTTTAAAACAAAAACAAACTTAACGTATTAACGAGATGATAATTGTGAATCGTGTTATAAACACAGAAGACTAGCTACAAAAAGTAGTGCTTTAATATTAGTGAAAATGTAAACCTCCACACAGGAAACACGATCCGATGATGGCCACCTGAGGGTCGAAACGCGTAATCTTAACTGCCCCATTTTAATAGTGATAATTAACTAATATATGTAATTTTTACCAGGAGTTTATTCACATAGCCTATTAATACATTGTACCCCGCCCATGCATTGGGCATATTCGTATTGACCGACTGAAGAGCTACAAATGACAGTTTTTAAAGGCAACACTGAAATAATGGCTTCAAATATTTACATTTATTTTATTTTGGAATGTAGCCTGACCCCCGATGACGTGTTAAGTTATTACGGTTTAAGAAGTTTGGATCCAACTTACGAACAATTCTGCCGAAGCTAGAAGAAGTGCGAAATATAGCAAGATGCTACCTTGTTCAAGAAATGGACAGGAAGATTAAGACGAAATATGACACATGCAGAAGATTTGTGTATCCTGAACACATCTCAACACTTATGTCAAAAGTAACTGGTTGCGTGGCTCAGGGGTAACGTTCTCACTTCCTAGGCCCAAGGTTGTAGGATCGAATCCTGGCGCAGTCAGCTGGCATTTGAGGGTGCGCAAATGCGAGGAAGCTGAGTCAGTGGATTAATTGGCACATTAATGATCCTCTTCGGGGCAAAATTCAAGCACCCCGTTGTCTCTAAATGCCACAGTAGTTAAAACGGACGTAAAACAAATAACATTATTATTCATTGTTGTTGTTGTTGTTGTTTGAGTCTTCAGTCATTTGACCGATTTGATGCAGTTCTCCATGCTTCCCTGTCTTAAGCTAATCGTTTCATCTCTACATACAGTAGATACTACATACTTCATATGAGCCAATCTGTTCAACATATTCTAGCCTTGGTCTACCCCTACAGTTCTTATCCTCGACCCATCCTTCCGTAACTAAAGTTTGCTATCCCTGGGTGTCATAGTATGTGTCCTACTAATCTATCTCTTCTTTTTATTAGCAGTCGCCAGAAACCTCTCTCCTCTCCCAATCTTCGTAATACCTCCTCATTTGTAACCCTATCGACCTATCTGATCTTTATCATTCTCCTGTAACACCACATTTCAAACGCTTCAATTCTCCTCCATTTCTAGCTCCAACAATCCAAGTTTCACTTCCATAGAGTGCCACACTCCATACAAAGGCTTTCAAAAATGACTTCCTAATACCTAAATCTACATATATTTGATGTCAACAGATTCCTTTTCTGTAGAAATGCTTTCCTATCCTGCGCTAACCTACTTTTTATATCCTGTTTACTTCTTATATCAGTGGTTATTTTACTTCCAAAGTAACAGAACTCTCCTACTTCCTTTAGGTTTTCTCCTGCCAATTTGACGTCCATATGGGTTTCTGATTTATTTTGGCTGCATTCCAACATTTTTGTTTTAAATTTATTGATTTTCATCATGAAAGTTATTATTATTCATTATTGCGTCAAAAGTGTGCTCAATATGCTATAGGAAAGACTGAAATCGTGTATCATACTGATGAAATTAAGAAGAAAAGTTCGATCTGAACATTTTCGTATACACGATGCGTCACATTTTAATACATTAATTCCATTTATAACTTTTAAGTTAGGCCTAAGCTTTGAATTTTTACTTAATTATAGCTATCAAGTTGTGTGTTTGTGTTAGTGTGTGTTTATCCACATAACAGGTAGCTTATGAAGTACAGTAATTCGCTCGATGATCAATCACATAAAGAATGGTGAATTACTGCACCCTCCAACTTGGTACGATATGGTTGCGAAAATTGCCTATAGGGCAGATGACCTCGTCGTTCCGCCCCTTAAAACAACAATAACTAACTAAAATAGCCTGGGGCTAAAGAATGGTGCCCTTCCTACTGATGTGGTTTTAAGGACGACGAAGTATCAGCATTTTGCTCTGGGAATGTTCTTTAATCTACCAACACGCGGTTGTTGTATTTCAACGTCCTATAGGTGTAATATCATCGGACTGAGCTACGATTGAATCCTCAATCGGGGGTTTTAACCAACTGTGCCATTCAGCCCGACAGTTCAACATGTGTGTGTGTGTGTGACGTTTCACTTTGTAAAGAACTGGGAACTGTTGAGTCTTAATGGTAAACAGTAATGTGTAAAAAACTAAACACCAGTCGCCAGTTTGTAAGAGTAAAGACAAACTATGACTCTACTCATACTTTCTGACTAACGATAATACATTGAAAGTTATAAGAAAGTGCTCAGGTAATCTCTTCTATCTAATGGCTGGAGAATAACCAGACTGGCATGTTATCTGATCTCAGGGAAGTACACACTGCCCGCCGGCTGTGAGATCCTCATCAGTCCGTTCGCCATCCACAGACTCCCTCACATCTATCCTGATCCAGAGACGTTCGACCCGAGCCGCTTCAGTCCCGAGAACACCAAGGGCAGGCACCCGTATGCCTACATCCCATTTAGCGCTGGACCCAGGAACTGTATAGGTAAGTTACCGAGTTGTTTATTCTTAAGGACGGAGACGAATGTTACAATGTTGACACTTACTAAAATTTAAAGTGCCCGTTCTCAAACCTGAAACCCACATGGGTCAGGACTAGCCTCCCATCATTCCTTACCATGTCCCCGAACGACACAAGAAAAACTAGTTCCCAAGAAGAAGACTCAAAGAGGAATCTCAGGTTAAGTGTATATATCAAAGGGCAACCACGAACATCCCAAACCTACTCCTCTGAATCTAAAATTTCCTAATACAACTCATATCTGGAATATCCCTAGGAAGTCCTAACAAAGAAAAAATGTAAACTAGGAGATATACAAGAAATCTAAAGAAGAAAACTCTTAGTTCTATGTTCGATGATTAAGTGAGTCAATGTCACTCGTCAACTCTTCATTTACACAGGTTAAGTGAAGATTCATTTTGACTCCACTAACATGTAATATAATCTCCAAATATTAACCATCTCCGCATTTAGAATTTCAAATTTTCAAAAAACAAATGAAACACTCATATGGTGTTAATGAACAAGATTTGACTTCCTACAAACTCATAAATTTGATCCTCCAAGAGCTATTGATTTATGCCTTACTAGTTGGTTACTCATCCTTCGTACTTGTGAGTGTATTTTACACTCCTAACACTTTTATTTTTATAACCTGTTTACATAAACTCTGAATCGAAAACGAACATTAGCAGCGAGAAGCGTGGGCAAGAGTGAATGTATGCAACCTGGCATGGCTACCTGTTCGCCGGGCGGGAGGCAGCATCGTTTGCTGCTGAAATGAAACGTAATTTTTTCCACCATATTGAAACGATAAAATATTTAGAAATAGCAATATTCCTACGTTTTCCCTGGTCGGTATTTAAGCTATGTTTGTGCAAAATTTCAGCGAAATCGGTTGAGTAGTTTTTGCATGAGTGACAAACAGACACTACTAACTCTTATATATTAGTATAGATCAGAGGCGTCCGTACAGCACGCCGGCGTGCTTCTGGCGCGGACGGTCTTGCAGCGATGGTGGGAGATGACTGTTTGTCCCTCTCGCTCGTCTTCCTGCCACACTCCCTTCCGTACTGCCTTCGCTGTCTTGTGGTTGATCAGTCGAACGTCAACTGTTATTCAGTTGTAAATATGAAAACAAATTGAAACAAAAAGAAAACAAGAAAAGAAAACAATGAGACCGAAAATCCAATGCCTTAACCCTACAATATTGAAAATGAAAATCCACAGCCTGCTTCCAGTCTCCGACCGGGTCAGGAATGGAATGAATGAAGCCCCCATCTAGCGGCGAGGATATGAAGTGTGCCGGCTGCCGAAGCCTGTCGCACTCCTCTGGGGCAATGATTAAATGAATGACAGATGAAATGAAATGATAGTGGAGAGTGTTGCTGGAATGAAATTGTGACAGGGAAAACCGGAGTACCCGGAGAAAAACCTGTCTGCCTCCGTTTTGTCCAGCACAGATCTCACATGGAGTGACTGGGATTTGAACCACGGACCCAGCGGTGAGAGATCGACGTGCTGCCGCCTAAGCCACGGAGGCTAACAACCCTACAATATTAACATACGTAAAATTTATGTGTATGAATATTTTAACTGCTTAGAATTCCCTCAATATCTGTCCCCACCCACCATCTTCCAGCAGTGCTTCTACTGGTCTATGGTGGTAATGTCAATGCTTTTGTTATTAATGCCAATCAGTTCTAGAAGCTTGATCATGAGGCAAAGAATTGCCCGGAATCTATCCTTGAATTTAACAACAAATTGGTTTCTCCATGGCAATAACAAAGATGTGGGGAATTTAATGTAGTTATGTCACGTCACTTCAGAGGGATTATAAAAACAACCTCATAAAAACCAGAGATAGTATAAGAGGCTGGAGAGATTACGTATTGCTATTTACGTCAAAGTAAACGACTTCTGTATTTGTTGTATTTAAGATGGAACTTACCGTATTAAACTTCAAATACCACCGAGGATTCAGTGTATATAAATAGTGTTACATACGAAATATATATTAATTTGAACCACTAAACTAATTGGTGGCTAACCACAAAGTTTGTAATGCACGTAAATTTAACGTATTATTAGTATTAAGCATCAATTGGATAATGTTAGTATTGTAGGGTTAAATGAGTTCCATTGTACCTTATGTGTATTTCTGACTGTCTTAATGCTAGGAACGTAATCTCCAGGTACCGGTACACGACGAAACGTGCGGAACACAATGTAGATATGTCGGACAAGCAACGCATTGGACGAACGGTTTGTTTATATTACGTCCGGTGTGCTGGCGATCCCAACTTGACTCGGTCAGACGTGGCGAAGAGCGATCGCAGCGTCGGCAGTCAGCCCAGCCAAGAGAGGCGGGAGCCAGCCTGCCGGCGTGTGGCGCAGCATAGCTAGCACGCCGAGCATGCAACGGCTGGACACCACTGGTATAGATTAAAACACTTTGACTAATGTACTGTGCCCATATCCAGTCGTCCAGATTTGAGAGCACAGGCCCAGATGCTAAGTCCAGAGCAAAGGTTTTGAATAGCGCGCTTCCAATGTTCTAAGAAGCATTTCGAAGCTTTATGCAGCCTACGGAACGTTAAGGGACGTAGCAAGTTTGTCATAGTCGAGGCTATATTTTGATAAAATATTTCCCGATTGATTGGAAACATGGGATTAGTACCAGATTACTGGCACGGAAAAGGGAGGAAGAACATGCTATATTTCAAGAAAATCGAACCAGCGAAAGCCGAGATATGAGATGATTTAGTTTTGAGCTGATATCTCACAGTGACGTCAGGAGTCCGCCTGGAGCGTATAAAACGGCCGCGGACCATGGCATATTATGTTACTTCTTCGAAAGCGCTCTGCCGCTCAGTACATCGCTGTTTCGTCGTGAAGATAATCTACGAGCACATGGTTGCCATATTCTACGTTACGCTTATAACTAGCACACGGTTGTTAGGACTTAGTGCGATTCAACGACAGTACATGGTTACTGGACTTCGAAAAGTGTTTGAAATTATTTCAAGTGAACTTAGGATTCTTCATAAGTTATCACTCAGGTGATAGACTTTTGTGGCAGAACATTGGTAATTATAACTGCTACACGGACATATGATAGACTTTGTCTATAATTTTTTTCCACAGTCCACAAATATTTAAACTGGATTATTTTTATATCCAATGGCCAGAAGCAAGCTTTTGTCTTGGTAACTATTTGACCAACCAAGATAATAAGTCAGTACTTTTCAAATACCATTCTTGCACGGTTCAGTTCATTTAGCCGACATAGGGACACCAGCTGTGCCTAGCATGGTCTGGAGAGTGAGAAGCTCTGCCCAGGGACTTGAACATCAGAACTTGTACCGGTGCTGAACAAGATTGTCAGAGTATTGATGGTACTGAATGCATCAAAGTTGGGTCATGTTTCATCTGGTATTTTGCATCATGGATCAATTCGATCTTGCCCCTGTCAGGAATATTACTTCAGCTGTTGAAGCAGCTAATATGAACAATTTTCATCAAGAATATCAGGCAACGAATATGATTACCGCTATGTCTGGTTAGACATCTTGCGGGTATGCAATGGAGGCCGATACAAGAATTTAAGTACGTTGTCCAAATGGAGACAAAAGACTGGAATTATCTGGTTTTGACCAGATTATTTTCAACATCAAGATCTACAAGAATGTAAGCTACAATTTGCATTATTTTTATGCGTAGTTAGCTGGAATTTCTCATTTTTCTACAGTCTTGCCAACACATATTTTTCTTCGATATTTTGCTGTTGCAAATATTTATGCGAGGCATGGGAAGCCTTGTTCTGAGCAGTTTTTACACTCAGACATGAGGATTCAATGATTTGAATCAATGGACGAGCATAATGAGCATTTATTTGATTTTGATTTTTTTTCTAATCGCGGTCATCAGCTGTCGTAACTGTAAATTTAATGATACATTTAAGTTGAGGAATGGGTATTTATCCATATATAAGAAGTCGAGTATGATATTTCTCGAATAATTTAGCAACATTAAATTCAGTTGTGGAATTAATAATAATAATCATGCTGATTTAATGATAATAATAATTTTCCATTTTTTGACATAATAATAATTATGATTGATATTTTCTAATAATCATATCATGTAGTGTGATTTATAAATTGGATATTTAAACAGTTTACTAGATCGGATACTTGTTTTTCCGAAGGCTAGTGGTTAACGCACGCCAACATTCATCTAACAGAGTAATTCAATGGAAACATTTTACACTTGCATTATGCAGTTAAATCTTTTGGAAGACACGGAAAGTTATGATACTGGAAGCAAATAGAATGTATAAAACAGGGTTTTACTAGAGTTTGTATAAATTTAAATCATTATGAGCAACGTCTTTTGATAGAACGTTTGACCAGGAATAGACACGTTGTGAAATTATTAATGTTTAAACTGATGGCAAAATTACAGTAAACTCATTGAGGAGCTTACTAGCTTAAAAATCTTCCAGTTTGAGTAACAAGCAAAGGCTTGATTATTATGTATAATTTGGGAAGAAATTATTGTGTGTGGAAATAGTTAAATGTGCCATTCTGATTGTGCAATTAAGTCGCAGGAATGAGGTTGTTAAAATGGAGCATCAACCATATTGTGGGTTGGATGACTTTAAAATATATTGGGAGTTGAAATATTGTTACAAGCCACACTTTCATCGAATTTATAACCTAGGGTTATTTTATGGAGCCATCATGATTAATTCACAGTTTATCCACGTGCTCTATACATATTTCCTAGTACTTGTTGACCCTCATTTTGTTATTAACTTTTACCCTTCATTAAGAGAAGACTTTACCGTTGTCTAATGCTAATATTGATTATGTGAATTTTGACACATTTAAATAGAATGGGCCGATGCTATAAATAAATTTATCTGTTATTTCATGAACAGCCACTACAATTTAGAGGATATTTGTGATCCTAGTAAAAATATAAATATTATGTAAAATAATTAATTGATTAACATTATGACATTCTGTCAAAGAATTGCAATTTTTGATAACAGCAACAAATGCTATTTTTGTAAACAATTTTCTAAATAATATTTTCAAATGCTATTTGAATATTTGAATGGTTAAATTAATATTCAAAGATCTGATGTTTTGTTAATAATAATTTTTGACCATAATTGATAATCGAGTCAAGAACTCAGAATAATTATTTTGGATCGAGAACAGATGGTACGATAAATTTTTCAGTTTATCGAAATTCTTCGAACCCATGCTTAGATGTCCATATAAAGTGATGTTGTGTCATACCCATTATTATGACTTTACAATTGAACCAATTTTAAGAAATTGATTCCTGGAAAAGTGTTAGTTATTTTCTGCAACTATTTGAAAAACAAAACAAAGTGATTTTTTCTTCATCGAGTGAAACCATTTAATTTCAACAAATGAATACTTAAAAGTTAGGAATCAGGCTGGACAATTTAATTTGCACTGAAAAACCTACGGCTGTAAATAGTACATTTGAACGAAGTCAACAGGACTAACAATCTGGCTTTCGTTTCAAATATTTAGTGTCCATGTGTTGGTAAATCTGTAAATTTGTGTACATAAATGTATGATCCGTCATGCATCAATAATGCTATTCTGGCATTAGTTCAGTCAATTTTTAAACATTTTAATGAAATGAGATAATTTTACGAGTTGTGTTATTTTCAGAAAATCTCCTTCTATCCTTATTGTTGCATCGAGCCGAAAATCAGTAAAGCATTTTTTCATTGTGTTATTGTAGTCACTTTAACCCCTATGGCGCCCTGGGATGTTTAGATTCTCGTGCTGACTGATTTTTGGTGAAATGCATATATGGTCGTCCGGACTTCGGTCTAAACGGGCACAGTACTGCATAAGACTTTCGTTAAGTCTTCTACTGCTAAATTTTCCTTTCAATTCACAACTGCTTTAGAATTACATCATTATCGCGAAATTCAAGTGTTTCTGCATAATATTTCACCAAACTCAAAATATTGCTAATTTCTGTTCTAAACCATTATTTAATCTCATATCAGGAATAGATTTTACTATTATATTATTCCCTGTCCCGAGGCGTAGCCGTGCTCATAAAATCCTGCACCACGACCGTGTGGGCATCTGGAGCAAGTCTGAGATCGTAGGTTCGAATCCCAGCTCTGAAAGCGGCTATTCTGAGTGTGGATTTTCCCCGGGGTTTTCCACACTTCCTACAGGCAAATGCCAGGATAGTACCTTATTTCAAGTCCCGGGGCACCTACCCCACCCCTGTTCTAACACAGCTACCTGTACACACATTACTACAGTCATTACATACATAAAGGATAACAGACAAGTTCAACACAAACACAACTATATTGGGCTGATAGCCAAGGTGTCCCCAACCCCTAAATTGAATTAACAACAACATTTTCACCATAAATATACTACATTGCATAATTATGTTCAGGGCTGTCATAAAATTTACAGTGGCATCAGTAATGCACACATTGAATTTGAACTGCAGTTCAGTCTAGTATTTGTCTACATGCCTCTATTAACCGGCGCCCCAGTGGCCCGGGTTCGATTCCCCGCCCTGCCAAGAAATTCAATTATACTCTGAAGGCTGGAACGGCGTACACTCAGCCCCGTGAGGAAAGATCTCAAACATCCTAGAAGTGGATTTCTGTGGTTTCCTACTTCTTCTCCTGGTAAATGCCTGGATGGTGCCTAATTTAAGGCCACGCCTGCCTCCTACGCAATCCCCGCCCTAATTACACTTCTATACGCGAATGCAGTCATCACAAAAACACAGATTATCAGACAAATTCTACCCACACACACCCAAGTGCACGAGTCCATATGACCACGATGACGCAAAGTCCCTAAATGAATCATCATCAACAACAACAACCATGTGGGTAGATATAGCAATATCTTGTATTCAAAAGAATTTGCATATTATTATTATTATTATTATTATTATTATTATTATTATTATTATTGTTGCTGTTGTTGTTGTTGTTGTTGTTTTCACTTTCATATGATAATATTTAATCTTTTCATGTGAGTCTGAATTTCCATTTGTTGTTGGCAGGTTATAAATTTGCCTTGATGGAGATGAAGACGATCGTATCGGCTATAGTGAGGCAGTATCGTCTTCTCCCAGTTGCTGGCAAGGACGAGATCACCATCATGTACCGCATAACCCTGCGATCCAAGGGTGGTATTTGGGTACAACTCCAACCACGCACTCCGAGACAGCACGCATGAGGTGGTTGAACTTTCGCTCCACTGTCACCACTTCAAGGAACTACCTCAAGTGATAACCAGTCGTACATTGGTCTCTAGATGTAACACGTAGTGATGCCTTAGAGATAGATATTGCGAACATACCGTAGTCCTTTGACAAAATGTTACCACTAAAATGAATCACATTATCAAAAAGAGGATTTCCTTTGGATGTTCGGCAACCTATGAGCATTTCGAAAAACAGTTTTGGTAATAAGGTTATGTTCATCATGCGTGTGAGTAATATGGCCTGTGTTATTCACTGAAAATGAAAAGTGAGGCATTCATCTATAACAGGCCTTCATTATTTAATCTGCTCAATTAAGGTTTAAAGTCAAAACTGTCTGCTCTGCAACCAGTAAGTATGAGAGTTGATCATGCCTTGCACTCAGAACACGCTCTAATAGTCGTCATCCTTCCCCTCTTTTAACCTAGGGAGTGACAGTTCAACAGTATGGCCGATTCTCAGGATCAGTCTTTCTTCAGTGTCAAAGGTGGATCCAATCAGCGTGGGCTGAACGTACCAGACACATCCTCGGAGAATTCCATTCCAGCCAGCGACTGTCACACTTAGCTTGAACATATTATTCTCCTCAAATGTTCACGAGTCAGGCTGATATGACTTTCAGTGGCTTTCAAGTATTTGGAAATGACATCATGTTTCAGTCGTCATAAATGCCTGCAACGTATCAACAAACAGCATTGTAACTTTATAAATATGTAGGGCCTATTGGCCTATGGGCACATTGCCAAACTGCAGAAAATTTCATGTATTCACTCTGTTTCGATCATGTAATAGGAGCCAATAACCTAGATGTTAGGCCCCTTAAAACAACAATTATCATCATCATCGATCATGTAACGAGGGTATATTCACTTCTCAACAGAATTAACATTACTACGCCATTTCTTTTTAACAGAGGTTTTGGAGGCAATTGTACAAAAATATTATGTCAAATGAAGCAACTTTGAAGAAAGATGACAAAAATATTATTCTTACTGCAGCAATATGACACGTAATATTTCCTACGATCTTTTACTGTACCTGGTATCCCAAAGAACTAGGGCTCCTAACTACATCATCAGTCCTTCCTCATGTTATATCACCCCTTGAAATGTAAGTTATTATGCTGAGAAACGAACTTTCTCATCTTTATTCACCCCAAGAAATCAATGCTAAATTTCCTAGAGGAAATAACAGAATCAGATATTGTATACTTTGGCATACAAACCCAAAAGAATATCATGTTCAGTATTCCGAGCCGTGAAAGTCCAAGTCAGAAAAAATAGATATAAGTAAATAAATAAATAAATAAATAAATTCTACATTATACTGCAGGTTTAATTAACATAATGCCGCTCTGTAAACTAAATCCCTGGAAATGAAACATTGTCTAATAAAGGAATATAATTACTCTATACTTTGTCTTTTGTCTATCATAAATCCTACCTGACAGTTACGCCATGTACCCTCAAATCGTTCAACCCTATTATCCTGAGTATCTTATTGTTTAATCACAATTGAAACTATTATGAACTGATTTCTTGAGCAGACTCATTTGAAAAGTTCCTACTCATTTAAAAATTGTTTTTTCTGAGCTCATGATTTTGAACTCTATGAAATACTACTACTAGTTTCTCTTGCCCTAAACAAGGACATTACAAAATTATTAATTAATCCAATTTGTAGGTAATTGCAATATTGTGTTCAAATCACATAAAGCTCAGTTACGATGTTCTTCGTTGTACGGATTGATTGATTGATTGATTGATATGAGCAAACTCTTGATTTATTTGCATAGAAATACGAGGCCCGTCCAGAAATTTGAAATGAAAAGAAAACATAGTTACATGAAAAACTTTATTGGCACCGGATACAGCAGTGAGCTAGTTTTCGACATAATCACCACCAGAATTGGGACACTTCATATCGTGGGGCCAACTTTCGTATTCCTGTGTCGTAGAAGTCTGCTGCCGGGGAATGGAACTAGCGTGTGACATTCTAACTCAGCCCTTTGTCGGTTTGTAAATGCTGACATGATGACAGAAATTTCTTGATGTGCAAGGAAAGATGGAAATCGCTGGGATCAAGATCAGGACTGTACGGTGGATGATAAAACAGCTCCCAGCTGAACTCCTGCAGATCAGTTGCTATGCACTGAGCCGCATGTGCTCGAGCATTGTCCTGGATCCATCTTTTCTTGCACTTCAAGAAGTTCCTGTCCTCCAGTAAGCATTTTCACACTGACGAAAAGCCGAAGTCGAATGTTACATACTGGTTCCATTCCCAGGCAGCAGACTTCAGCGACGCGGAAACACAAAAGGAGATCCCTTGATATGACAGGTGTCTCTATTCTGGTGGAGATTATATCGAACAATAGCTCATTGCTGTATCAGGTGCCAATAAAGATTTTCATGTAACAATGTTTTATTTTTGTTTAAAATATACGGAAACTTAAATTTCTGGATGGCCCTCGTACTTAGCTATATATACTCTATACATGTAGAGAAATCATGTGTTGACGTGCAATTTATAATAATGAAATTGCAAGCACTATAAACGAGGTCACCCTGAGGACAATTTTTCCTGAAACTTTTCCTTCACTCCCTATAAGATATGCCTGAATGATACCTTGCACAAAATCCTCAGAAAACTATCCCACCCTTGTTCCCAAAACTAAATATTTAAATTACTTGTCAGCCAAAGAACATGAATGTTTTAAGAAACCAGACGACCCAACCCAGGAAGACTGATTCAGGAACACAGTATTTAATGAACTTCTAGGTTGATGGTGGCTCTCGGTAAGTACAAAAATGAAGAGAGAACTCGTAATCCTGGCTTTCTGGCAGCATACTGTGCCTGTATGGCCAGGTCAGCGGAGTGGTTATCCATTCCCATATGCGCCTAAGTCCATGAACAACCGTACACATAACCCCTCAAGCATCTGAACTGGGCCCTAAGGATGAGATTCCTGTCTCGGGGCGTATCGGGAGAAAATTGGGAAAGTGGGTGGAGCCCCAGTGCAGAGTACATGCTACTCGAAACAAAACAAAAATACAAATGAGAAGTTCAGTTTAAGATTAAACGAAAATTCTAGGATTTATTTCCTATAAACATCCACAATATTTTGCAACATTAATTGATTAGTTAATAAATGCGGGTTTTATAAACTCTAATCTATCAAAATGACCCTATCCTACTCTCATGTTGGGCAACTAAATTTAATCATACAAAAATCATACCTAACACCACCCTCCTGAAAAATAAAACATCCAAATTTAATTGCTAGAAAATCCCTGAGAGAAGTCCTATCGAACAAAAATATGCAAAGCTAGGCTTGTGGCGAAGGAAAGAAATCCCCGTCTAATCTTCTATTTAAAATACAATATTAGCACAATAAGCAATACTGACATCGTTTCTACGTTGGCCATAGCCTAATCCTAAAAATTGTTGGCGTCGAAGGCACAATAAGATCCAATCAAATCTAAAATATTAAAAATAACCCTATCTAAACTACAACAATAACACTATAATGAATAATGACGTTATATACCACATCGGTATAATACTTAATTTACGAAGTCTGCCTATATAAACATTTAACGTTAAATGAACTCATATTATAACCTATCCTATTCTATCAAAAATACAATCACAACAACATCCAATCGCACACTATTTTCAACATTGAGTAGATAATCTTCTATTTACACAGTCATTGTTTGCATCATTGACTTCAGATTGAGACCTCGGATATCTTCTCAAAATATTTACTCTTGAGATCATGTTCCACAAAATGGAATTCCTAGATCATCATCAAATTCAATTTTATCGAAATAATCTTCAAATTACTATTTTACCCATCTTGTGTTAAATTGTATCAACTTATAACTATTTATTATTTTATGTCCACATAATTTATTTACCAGCCTTATTTATGTCATATTGTTTATCTTGTCTTGCTTATCCCTGAGATGGCGTATTAAATTCATATTTAATAAATATCGTGTATGCGTATCAAATTCACCCATTTTCCTCATTTCAATAACACAAGATATCACAAAATTACATTTCCTCTATAATCAGCTCTTTGCTACATAATCATGGCGTACTATGCCTTCCTAAATAAATTTGGAAATTTAATATAGCTAAACGAACTGTCACCTTACTCTGTGAATTTACAAGCAACATTATGGTAATATCATCCATAATTCACTATTCAAATAATTATTCTGGTGTTTGAAGCCATTTTCAGTGTTGCCTTAATAAACAAAAGTTTCGCTTAACGATCGAAACTGGTCATCCAAGTGTATGTATTAATCTCATTTATTTATTTTTCAGGATTATGGAATAACCCATATCATTTGGGTACAATCATGTTGACCGACTGAATAGCACCAAACTTTTGTCAAATAATTATTTAACATTTTCACACCCTAAATCTGTCAATAAATTTACAGTATTTTGTCGGACGTCGCTTCACTTATCTACAATTCATATAATCGCTTTTTGATATTCCATTATTTTGTACAATAATTATACTACACTTCCTACAAGAATTTCACATCAGATTCATCACACGCATATCTAGCTATCTACATCTCACTATAATCTAATCTGATTTTCTATTGGCTAAATTATCCAATAACTCCAGTGGCTATAAATCACGATAGAACTCTTCCAATTCTAGAGAAAAATTACCAACACTCTGAACATGATTAGATAAGATTATATACATCCTTTACCTTCATTTCTTCGGTAGTCATCCTGTTCATTATGTCGTTACGTCCTGGTGCAGTCTGCACTCCTCCTGCATGGATTAACCTGGGGATTCAGCCTCCATTTCACCTCCAGATTATGTTCATGTGACATCTCCATAGCATTGAATTCCAATCCTAGATGTTGAATTTTTGTAGTGTTTCAGTCGGTTAACACGATTGTGCCCAATGAATGGGCGGGATACAAGATAGAAATATATAAAACACTCCGGAAAAATACATGTGTAAGTTAAAAATCACTATTAAATGGGGCAATTTAATCCCAGATGTTCCAAGACATCCTCGTGGTAAAAAAAAGTTCATGGGAGACAACGCCACCCCTATCTCGATAACGTTAATTTAGCCATATTCAGAATCACTGTTCTCCTAATCCATGATATATCGTGATCTAAAACATTAACATGCATTAACAAGAAGTTCCGTGAAGAACTATACAGCCTACTTTTCATGCCAATGATTATTCTACAAAATATGAACCAATCTAGAATAATGACGAAATTGAGTTGGTAATATCGAAATATCTAATTAGTTCAAAATATACCTGGTATAATGTAGCCTAATAGAGCACTACAGTTGGTAGCCCTGGTGAACGAATATATTCTTAGTTCCATCTCTTAAGGTACAGAATACAAAATTTGGTTGAAGTCCAATGGACGTTACATGCAGTTAGACACTGGATCTATCAGCACGCGTAAAAGCATGTTGCCAACAATTTCATGCGTGTGCTGGTCAGAAATAATCTGAAATATTATGATATCTTGTTGTGCCAATTTTGGATGAAATCCATTTGTTAGTATAGAAGTTACATGTATTTTAAAATTGGACATATCAGCAGGCATAGAACCATGTTGGCAGCACTGCCTTGTTTTAATTACTCCAAATTAATCTAGAATGTCAGGTGCTATACGTGTGCAAAGTATAGAGCTGTTGGCATGCATATTTTCTGATATATTGATATTAGGGTAAAAAAATAAAGACAGCATTTATTAACAGTTGGCAGCCGTGATTGCTCTTAACAATACTTATAGTCATATCTGTTATGGTACACATAGCACATACGAAATTTGGTTGAAATCCAACTGATAGTATAGAAGTTACATGTATTTAAAAATTGGTACTATCAGCAGGCTTATAATCATGTTGGTGGCTGGCTGCGTGGCTCAGGGGTAACGTTCTCGCTTGCTGAGCCCGAGGTTGCAGGTTCGTATCCTGGCGCAGTCAGCTGGCATTTGAGGGTGCGCAAATGCGAGGGAGCCGTGTCCGTAGATTTACTGGCACGTTAAAGATCCCCTTCGGGGGCAAAATTCCGGCATCCCGGCGTCTCTAAAAGCCGCAGTTGTTAAAAGGGACGTAAAACCAATAACATTATTATTAATCATGTTGGTAGAACTGACGTATATAAGTTACTCCAAATTAATCTAAAATGTCAGAATATACGTGTGCATAGTTTAAAGCTGTTGGCTTGCATACTTTCTGATATATTGGTATTTGGATTTAAAAAAATAGAGAGAGCAATTATTAACAGTTGGCAGCCCTGGTGGCTCTTAAGAATACGCTCTGTCATATCTGTTTATGTACAGATATTACATACAAAATTTGGTTGAAATCCAATTGATAGTGTAGAAGTTATATGCATTTAAACATTGGACCTATCACAAGGCTTAAATGTTTTTGGCAACACTGTCATGGTTGGCCTCCTGGAAATTAAACTGAAATAGCCTTATCAACATGTGTGCAAATTTTGGAATAGCTCCCATGCATACCTTGCAAGATATCCAACTTGGAGCTCAAATTTCTAGTGCGTTTTTTCAGCAGTTGGTAGCACTGACATCATTTTCAAATATGTACGTGAGATATTCCGGTGCACATCTTTACTCATACTAAATTTGGTTTCGATTGCTGCAGCCGTTTAGGAGTTGATAGGGGGGGACACGCACACAGCCAGACAGACAGACAGACAGAAGGACAGACAGACAGACACACATTTTCCCGGATCGATCTCATAAGTCTACTTTTTCCTCATTTTTGCAAAATGTGAAAAGTAGGCTAAAATATAAAATTGATGTGTGGATTGGACTCTTAGATTTTTAGGAGAAGCTATAGTTCAAAGAAAATAATCGTGTTAATATATATTTTTATTGTTTACAATTTTCAAACGTTTGCTTCTTTTAGAGTTTCAGTGCATGTAAGGAAGTGTTATTAAATTGCTGTAAGAATATCAAAATGTCTTATGGTTCCAAAGATGAAGGGCCCTTTGTTTCGAAAAAAAAATACATTTTTTAAGAAAGCAGGTTAAAGATAAAAGTTGTTAAAATGATCTCTTGCTTCTTCCTTCAAACGGCCATGGCCACCTCATTCTCAATCCGCGCCTCAATTGCAAAACCACACACAAATATAGACACCACATTAACACAAGTTATAAAATTAGCAATTTGGAATTTGATATGTTAACATTTTAACATTTTTCTCGAATGCAGATGTATTTTAAAAATTGAAATAATATAGTTCTATATGAAATCTCTTCATAAATTATGTGTAATTTTGATGAGAGATACCCAAGTAATTTAATGAGCCACTTTTGAAGAAATGTAATAGCGCTTCTTTGCACTCGTAAATGATAGGGGGGCGCGATAATACAGCGTTTCCGTGTGAAACTCAGCGCTGCTTCACAGGGGGCAGAATGATACAGCCAGCATTGCAATACACTCATTCAAATATTCTTACAGTTACACTCTCAATTCCTAGCATTTTTGGATATCCAATACAACACTCTCATTGCCCCACTCACTAAATTACGAAAAAAAAACTTGACTTATTCCATACACCCATAATACACTATCGTGAGGCGCTTTATATGTCTATTCCAATTTAAAATGGCGGCCAACACCGAACCTACTATAGGTATTTCTCCTAATACTATAATTTCAACTCCTACTATGCCATTTAACGCATTAGAGATCTCTCTATTTCATATTTCTTGATGTTGGGTGCTAAAATGTTAATTAAATATTACATCACAGTTAATAATAACAGTAATAATAATGTTATTGATTCTGCGTACCTTTAAAGCACTTAATCATAAAGTTTACCTCGGTCAGTCGTAGGCAACACCATTACCACTATATCTATCATCTATCTATATAAATATCTGCCTAGCTAGATATATATCCATTTATTTACCTATCTAACCACCCACCTGTCTGTCTTTAAGAATCTCAGACACACATTTTACTTAAGCTGCCAGAAACTCGCTTCTGAACCATCACACAGATTCCAACTCATTAAAGACGCAATTTTAAAAGGATCGGTCCAGAGAAATGTCTAACTATACAGAATGTTAAATTAAGAGTATCCAATATGTTGAGAGGTGACGTTACACAGTACATTAAAGTATTTCAGATACATCCTTTACTTACGCTACCAGAAACTCACTTCTGAAGCATCTCACAGATTCCAACTCATTAAAGACAACATTTTTAGAAGCTTGGTCTACAGAAATGTCTATCTATACAGGTTGTTAAAATAAAAGTATCCACTATTTTAGGAGGTGATGGTTATACACTACAGTACTTCAAAACAAAAAATAAATGTCCAATAAACACGAGTCCTACAGAGCAATCTTTCTGAGATCTAAACACTTGTTTATAGAAGGCGCAGACCACCTGGTAATCATAGTTGACACTCCGGGCGTGGAATACTGATATGTCGCAAGGAATAATGAATACAAAATTTTGGTTGCGGATATGAGCAGAGTAGTTGTATTGCATTTGCAGTCCGTCAAACAAGGTCTGTTGTGTGATTCCAGTTATGTAATTTCAGTCGTGTCTGTGTGCGCTTATGTACATTACTCTTAACTCTGGGTACGTACCATGGTGTCTTGCTTATTTTGAAGGACAGAGGGGTAGACGTCACATTGTGCTGCTCCTATAAAGTGTTTATATCTCATAAACTATGCACTGTAGGATCAATGTTTATTAGACATTCGTGTCTTGTACTGATGAACCGTCCGGCTCCATGGCTAATTGGTTAGCGCGCTAGGCTTTTGCCCGAAGGGTCCCGGGTTCGATTCCTGGCCAGGCCAATAGGGATTTTAATCTCCTGGGGTTATTTCCCGCGGCCCGGGGACTGGGTGTATGTGACGTCTTCATCATCACTTCGTCCTCATTACTACGCGCAGGTCACCCACGGGCGTCAACTAGAAAGACCTGCTCCCGGCCTTTCAGGAAGCCACACGAAAAAATAAATCTATGAACCCCCTCCGGAATTTGCGCATTCGTCAGGTCTCAACTGGTTAATAATTAGAGACAGAGTTACTAAAATCCCAGCAAAGATATGCCGCAAACAGTAAGTTCGGTCTTTTGAAGATTGTAATTTGTACCGATAGCGCCGGAAGGAGATCCAATCAACCAAACATTCAGTATAACTTGAGAGCTCGTGAGTGAAGGTTCTTGTGTTGTGATACAGTATGACTAAAACACAAAGAACTTACAGTTTCAACAGTGATTGGGAGAATCAGTATTGTTTTGACGAATTTAGAAAAAAAAACGTGTGATTATTGTGTAATTGTAATGTGTCTGTTCCCAGGGCCGGTGAGAGACCGGTGTAGTGGGTGCTACAGCACCGGGGCCCGCGGCCCTGAAGGGGCCCGGCCCGGGACCAATGATGTAATGTAAATTTTTGTGGTTGGTACGGGATTCTAGACCTACCTCATCCAGTTCCATCAGGGAAACTGGAAATGTATGTGGCTATTAAATTAACTTGTTTTTTAATTATACCATATAAATCACAAAACAAACTTAAGTTGCAAGCTTACTGTTTGAAAAATTGATGTTGGCAATGCTGTACAAAAATCTATGAAGCGCGTGCGCGAGGATTCCCGCACCGAGGAAGGGTTTTCTCTGCTGTCCACGCACTGGCCACACTGTGTTGTCATCCACTGTCAGTCGATTGTCTAATCCAATAGCAATACGTTGTGTTAGTGATTCGCCACGGTTTGTGTGATATGTATACGTCAGTTCTAATGGTGTCAGTGTGTAATATTGTTCGATTACGGATTACAATTTAGAATGCGTATAGTGTGTTTTTATTGAAACTTACTATGAGTTACAATTACAAACACAAATCAGGTGCTCAAAAAAGGAAGGAAAGAGAAGACAGGGAGTTGAAGGAAAGAGCGTCGAAGAAAGGCTAGCTATCGCTTGGAAAGTTTATAAAATGTCCTCCTTCATCATCGTCAGTTATAGGAAAATGTAACATTACTAATAGGCCCACCGATAGTAATAGTTATAAAGTAGCCTATATGTTTATCTACAAATGAACAACAACAAAATAAAATCGAATTAAACAAGGAAGAACCAGTTCCCATCACTGAAACAAGGACTCCTAGTCGTATTCAGTCTGTGTCGCCTACGAATATTGAATCTATCAAAGGCCACAAACCGCCTTTACCTTTAGGCCTACTTGACAAATATGTTGATGTAGGTGACCCTGCTTTCGATAGCAGCCGAGACTTAAAATACCCTCATATTCCTTAGCCTGAACAATTTCCTGTGGATTCGGTAGGCTATTCTGTTCCTGAGTCGGTCTTCCAAATGAAACTTACAAATGGTGAACTGATTACTCGTGATTGCCTTGTTTGGAGCAAGGTTCAGAAAGCGTTTTACGTTGTCCCAGCCAAAACGATCTTCGTTCGCTCTTTCTGAAGGATATTTTGCGGAAGAACGCTGGAAAAAAACTCCTCAATAAAGTGCCAGAACATCAGAGCAGTTCCAGTCATGAAAGCTGCTATGTTGAGTGGTAGTCAGAGGTGATCAAACCAAAAAATTATAAATGGTTAACGGACTTAATCTTTCACTCCATTCAACAAGAACAGGACAAGTGGCGTGATCTTTTAAAGTGACTTCTTAATGTCACTTTATTCCTAGCTCAAAGAGGACTTGCTTTTCGGGGTAGTATTGATAAAATCGAGAACCCCTCAAATTGCAATTTTTGGGAATTTTAGAACTGCTGGCCAATTATGATCCAGTTTTGAATGAACATTTAAATAGAGTCCGCTCATTTCAAGAAAAGGGAGAAAGAATGCAAGTGAATTATCTGTCACATGATATTCAAATTGAATTTATTACTCTTCGCGCTGCCCAAGTTACGAAGAAAATTTTAGAAGAAAGCGAAATGACAAAAGACTATGCCATTATATTTGATGCAACACCAGATTCTGCACATGTTGAACAGACTGCGTTTCTTTTGAGATACGTTTGTTTGACTGAATATGAAACTCAGCCTTAACAAGTCGAAGAAAGGCTCCTTTGCTTTACCGACTGTACCAAAAAGAATGGAGAAGCCATTGCAGAGCTTATTTTAGTTAAGCTAAAGGAGTTCGACATCCCATTAAAATACTGTAGGGGTCAAGGTTACGACAATGGGAGTAACATGAAAAGAGCGTACAAAGGAGCTCAGGCAAGAATTCTGTCTGCTAACACTGAAGCAGTTTACTCTGCTTGCACTTGTCATTCCTTGAATCTGTGTGGAGAACAAGCAGCGGAGAGCTGTGTGGCTGCAGTAACATTCTTTGGAGCTGTTCAAAAGTTGTTTAACATATTTAGTTCAATCCCCCAAAGATGGGAAATTTTGAAAGGAAATATACCAAGCTCCCTTCACTCGATGTCAAAGACTCGCTGGTCTGCCAGAGTAGACAGCGTTAAACCAGTCTCACCTCACCTTCCAGGGATAGAAGACCTGGAGGCATTGACTGAACTGAGCCTAACTTCTGAATGTCATCGAGACCTTGAGGGATTGAAAAAAATATTTCAAAACCTTCAATTACTTTCGTCTCTTTTCTTCCTCTTCAAGTTGTTGGGGCCAGCCTATATTTTTAGCCACTACTTCAGCTTCACTCTATATAAGGTTCCACCCCTCTAAACGAATATATGGTATATAATGAATAATAACTATATGCCGGTATAATATATATGATGTATTCTTACCTTGAACCAAATAGACGCAAGCAGAAGGCAGCTGAAGTAGTGGCTAAATATATAGGTTGGCCTCAACAACTTGAAGAGGAAGAAAAGAGACGAAAGAAAAGAAAGAGGCAAGCTGATGAAGAGGATAACAGTCATACAGTCATGAAGACAGTAATGATGCAAAAATTAATTTCAGAAATGATGTGTTCAATGTATTTCTGGACAGTATCGTAGGGGACATGACAGTGCGGTTTCGATCAGTACAATCCCTTTGTAGTGGGTTTTCTGTTTTGTGGCAATACAATGAAATGGCAGATGTATTAATTTCGGAAAATTCAGCTAAGCTTGTAAGGCGCTATTCTAATGACATAGGAAACGACCTTTCTGATGAATTACCAAACCTGAAATTAATTTACCAAGCTAACTTGGGTAGCAAAACTCTTACGCCCTTGGACCTTCTCAATAAAGTTAAAACTTTAAATTTGGAAATCCTATTTACTAATCTTAATGACATAGGAAAGAATATTTGTTACCATCTCCGCAACAGTTTCTTTCTCGGTTCTTAATCGCGTAAAAAACGTTTTCCGCTCGAAAATGTGCCAAAATAGACTTTCAAGTTTGGGTGTTTTGGCTGTTGAAACGGAACTTGTGAAGTCTACTAATTTGTACAATATCATAGATGATATTTCCCAGAAAAAGGCCAGAAAGGGAGTCTTTGCCTAAGTTAATATAACTGTTTGTGTTTTAGGATTGTTTTGTACATGTAACTTACATATATTGTGGGCCATTAAAGTTGTAAGTTTATGGTGAATTTAGTGTTTTAATATTTTATTTCTAACCTTTCAGTTCAGTTTACAAATAAGGTAATGGAAACTTTAACAATCGATTTTAAAAACTATTTGATTGGATTTTTAAGTTAAAAAATAGTTATATGAACTGCATTGTTTTTAAAGTGAATGGATTACTGTTTATTTGGGAGTGAGAGTTAATAAAACGAATTGGAGTGCTTACATGACTTG
Source organism: Meconema thalassinum (assembly GCA_946902985.2). Taxonomy (NCBI): domain Eukaryota; kingdom Metazoa; phylum Arthropoda; class Insecta; order Orthoptera; family Tettigoniidae; genus Meconema; species Meconema thalassinum. Next base: position 1,091,934,338 of record OX336389.2, read on the forward strand.
ACATTAAAATTTACAAAGATATGGTTTAAAATCGGTAATGCATTTTATGGAGAGTTACAAATATATGTGTATGTATAATACACTAAATACATGCCTGTGATTAGTGAATTTGGGTTGCACTAAAAAGCATAAATGGCAGGGGCCCGAAATACCCCCCAACACCGGGGTCCGCGGCTGCTCTCTCCGGCCCTGTCTGTTCCGAAGAAAAGTAATGTAGAACAACATTTTTCTACAAATCACAAGGACTTTCATAGTGAATTTCATGTTAATTCCAAATTACGAAAACACAAGAGATTTAAAATCTGTATTAAAATTACAGCAAAGTGCGTTTACAAGACCAGTTCAGGAAAATAGTAATGTTGCATTGGCGTCTTACAAAGTCTGTTACGTTTTTGGTAAAAGAAAGAAACTTTCCAGTGACGGGGAAGTAGTTAAAGAAGCAATGGTCTGTGCCGCGGAATTTCTGTTCGATGGTCACAAAGATAAATCTTCACTGATGTCTTCCATAAAAGGACTTCAATTGTCTCACCAAACTGTTGCTAGACGGGTAGAAGAGATATCTAACAACTTAGAATCTCAATTATATCAGGACCTGCAGTCGAATGAATATTTTTCTCTTCAGTTTGATGAAAGCACTGATATTTCTAATATTGCACAGTTGTGTGTAGGCTATTTAATAAAATGGCGTTTCATGATGTTACGATTAAGGAGGAGTTTGTAAATGATCTGCCACTTCATGGATGTACTAGGAGAAAAGACATATTGAACGCATTCCTGATATTTGTGAAAGATTGGAACATTCCACTCTAAACTTGTTGCTATAATAACAGATGGAGCGCCTTCTATGACTGGTAGAAATAATGGGTTTCTTGCTCATTGTGCTAAAGATGATTCATTTCCAAAATGTATTTGTTATCATTGCATCATCCACCAGGAAGCTTTATACACAAAGATTTTGAAGTTAGGCCATGGCATGCAAGTTGTAACTCTTGCAGTAAAGTACGTCAGATCATCGTCTACACGTCACTGATTGTTTAGAAATCTTTTGAATACATCGAATTCTGAGCATGGTGACGTAATTCTTCACGCAGACGTTAGATGGCTTGGTAGGAGGAAAACTGTAGAACGATCTTGCAGTCTTCTGGATGAGATCAGAGATCTTCTGAAATCTTCTGGGCAATATTGTCAAGAACATGGTGAGAGATCATGGCTACTAGATTTAGGTTTCTTGGCAGATAGGCCTATCACATCAAAATTAAATAGGCAAGGAATGTGACAAGGAAAAGATTGCAATATTTCATGCATGATAAAGGCAGTAAATACTTTTCAGTGGAAACTTAAGTTGTGGATTGGACATTTCAAAAGAAATTCCTTTTCTCACTTTCCAACTTCGAAATCAATTATGGAAACCGTAAATGTCGGTGAATGCGATCGTGTATCTTTTGCTTAGCATCTTGAGATCTTATCCGCAGAATTTACTAACAGGTTTAGCCAGTTTTCAGCTCTTGAACCAGTGATAATGTTCATCAATAATCCATTCGCTTCAGTGGATATTACTGAACTTGGAGGTAGGATTTGTGAGATCTTCGAAAATAATTGTAATTTGGAAGAAGTAGAAATGGAAATTTTAAATCTTCGAGAAGATATACCTCTGAAATCTTGTTATTCAACTTCAAGCAATTTCTGGACTCTGGTGGACAGTAATAAATATCCCATGGTCCGTAGTGTTGCTTTAAAAATGTATTCTTGTTTTGGCTTGACTTACCTTTGCGAGATCACATTTTCATCTATGAACATCATCAAGAATAAATACCGATGCAGCCTGACAGACTCACATCTAGATAAGGCATTAAGAGCACCAGATTTTTCTTAACTTGCAGCGAACATGCAGTGTTAAACTTCGCACTAATTCTGTAAGTTGTAAATCTAAGTCATTTTAATCATAATTATTTTCTAGTGTTTTTGAAGTATTACATATTTTAGTGATAATAATAATAATCAAATAATATTAATTGTAGTAACTGTAGTCTAATACTGGCTGTGATGACAGTGGTGGTGCCCGCACCTCTTTGGGCATTAGTTCAATGTGCCCCAGCACTCCAGAAAGTTGGACAGCACTGCTGTATACTATATCACCTCCCAAAATTTTATAATTTCAACACCCTGTATAAAGAAATGGTTGCTCATTCACTCATCACCACATCTCTGAAACCTCTGAACCCGGAGCCTAAAAATTTGCATGGATATTCCTTTTAAGTTTATAGGCAAGGGATGAGACAGGACTATTACAATATTCCGATTCTAAGGGTGAAACAGTTGATAAACGAAATTTCATGTTTTTCAGTCGGTCAACACGATTGTACTCAATTGTAATTGGTGGTACCCTAATCATGAAAAAAATTACATGAGATTAATAAATCCACTTGGAAGATCCGTTTCGATCGTCAAGCGATCATCATCAGATCCTGTACACTTAGGATGTATGGCATTTTTCTCTAACGAGTCAGGGAAGTTTAATTTAAGAAAAGTCAAATGCACGGCTTCTATGATTTACGAAATGCAAGTTGCAGAATGTAGTGCCATTAGATTATGATCATTATAATAACCTAAGATACGAATCATCTCTTCAATCGCTTGAATAGGGCACGTGAAATAAAAATAATAAGGTTTTAAAATTTCGAACTGATGCCATCATGAATTTTTTTAAACAATTGATCGTGAGATGTCTCTAGACTAAACTCTGAATAAAGATTCGCTGTTCTTAGCATCACTGCATGCCTGCCCCCTTTTCTAAAAACCACGTACACAGTCTTTTGATTATTCAACTTGAGGTCATTGTCCTCTGCCCGTGATACCATATGGTCGAAAGATTTTTGTAGTTCATCTCGTCGAGTTGCTGCAAGCACCATATCATCGGCATATACATAAAGCTTTACTCCATCGCTTATGCACTGAGTCACATCTGCTGTAGTTATGCTAAACAAGAGTGGGGTTAGTGGATCCCCTTGGAGAATTCCATTAGTCTGTGTTATGTTCGCGGATCTTGATGTGCTATCCTCTATGACGACGTTGTTGTCCAAAAGAATGTCTTTTATTATTGCTGTAATGTAATGATCTTTTCCAGTCAATTGTTCTAATTTTGTCAAAAGAACAGTCCTGTTCAGCATGTCAAAAGCTTTTGAAAAATCAATGAAAACTACATGAAGTTTTCCGCCTGGTGCGATGTGTGAGGCAGCTGTAAACTCTTCACTGCTTGTAGGGTAGATCTACCCCTCCTAAAACCAAAGAAGGAGTGTGATACTTGTGGCATGAAGGCGAATCAGGAAGGGGAAGCAGTGAGATTGCATCATGCCTATTCCTGTACTTTCAGTCCCACTCAGAATATGCCAAAGATATCCCATGTTTCAGTGACCGTTGCGGTGGGCAGAATTTAAATCAATTTGTGGCTAGCATGTGCAACCATGCTGTGAAGACGCTGAACCAGCAGTCATCAGCAAAGATTACTACAGCTTTTATGCTAATCTTCCTTACTCGTCGAGCAGTGATTAGTAAATGCAAATAAGATCCAGGGTACATACTACTAAATTGTGTATTTATCTTTTGTGAAATTTTTATAAAATGTGGATAAATATCATCCAAATATCATCCTTTGTTCTTACGTCATACACACATCAAAGAAAGGTTTGCACATTACCATGGAGCACAGTGGGGATGAGAGTGAGAACGGACTTTTTCATTAAGCAGTGTCCACGCCTGCTCTACACAATTGACATTCAGATGCATAGGCAGGCCATTCCATTCTGTGAATACCATTCTCCTTCTCCTGAAGAAAGGCATCTGTGCAGGCGAGCGTTATTGTCCACGAAAGTCAAATTTGGGCCGAAATTGTCAGCATAGCCTTTCACTACAGGTGCCAGGATAGTATCCCTGTAACTTACTCTAGGCCAATCATACGCCCTGGGATGCTCACAAGAGGGGTTCGGTGATCATTGGCTATATGATGCCAGCCCAAAACATTGCACTAGTGGGTCCTGTTGGTATCGGTCTCGGATGTATTGCTCGTACGCACGTTCACCGGGTCGTCTCCACACTCGCTCAGATCTACTCGTATCCTCATTGACACAGGCGATTGTACACAGCCGAACGCAAGAACGACTAATGGGTTTGAGACTACTACGACTCTTGGCCAGCAAAATGCAAAACTTTTTTGATGTGTGTAGATAATGTCATTAATATCAGATTGATTTAATACTAAAACTATGTATCTGAGATTTTGACTTGACATGACTTAATTCCTGTTGCTCCTCTCGGAGTATAGGGCTCCCGTGAAACGATTCTAGTGGGTCCTGTTGTTGGCCAACTTCTTCAACTCCAAAGGTTGTCAAATTATTTCCCGTCTGATTTCGTTTCACTTCAGTTTCTTTAATAGTGGTTGAATTTAAGGTTGTGAGAGTTATTAGCCCACAGCAGCCCGATCTTGGTGGTGGGGCTACCACCCAAGGGCGTAAAACTCCACGCAAACTTGTGGGGGTTCAAATTAATAAACTGCGGTTGCCTACCTAACAGGGGGACTTTTCTTCTTCTTTTTTTTTCGTTTTAGGCATTAAAGCTTGAAATAACACGGTAATATAGACCTAACTATACATACAAAAACACGTTAATTAGTATAGCTTATGCAATGCTAAATATTTATAACAGTGTTACATTTGTTTCTTCTTCTGCGCGAATGGGTCTCCTAGGACCACGCGGAGTCAACACTTATTGGCCTTGATGTTTGCCCAATAACTCTTCATGCGCAACGATTGAGCGAGTCTTCGTTGCTGCGACCAGATGTGTCTGGTAGGTCTTCTCTCTTCTCCCTCAAAATCCCGTGTATGAGTAATTTTCCTAATTTCCTCTCGATCCTTGAGATTGGGAAGACCAAATTCAGCCAAGTCCTTTTCCGCCTGTTTGTACCAATTGGACCTTGTTGCCTTTTTCTGCAAAAACATATAGATTTTATTTTTTAACCTAGTTGGGTCCATTCTGTCCAAATGTCCCATGAATTGGATCCTTCTCATACGGATTGTGTCTGTGATTTTAGTAATTTTTAAATAGACGTCAGCATTAGGTTTCAGAAGGTGAATTCCATCGTTGATTCTTGGTCCCAAAATTTTTCGCATGATTTTGCGTTCCTTAATCTCCAACTGATTTCTCACTGTTTCATGTTGTAGATTAAGTGTCTCGGCTGCATAAAGGGCTGCAGGCATGACTACTGTTTTATAATGTTGAATTTTACAATTCCAAGACAGGCATTTTTTGTTTTATACAGGGTCTTTCATATAAAGTAAGAACGGTGAGCGGCGGCTTTGTTAACCGCTGCTCTAGTGGCCTTGGCCGGGCTTGTGGCGTGCCACGCCCCCCTGCTGTAGTATTGAAAGCGCGGGCATAATACTTGCAATAAACGTGCAGGTGTTCAGTCGCCAGTCGGAACCTCAGATGTTAACATGAGACAGTTATCATTAGTTATTGTTATTTAAGGGGCGGAATTACGAGGTCATCTGCCCCTAAACAGTTATCATTACAACATCGTATTTTTGTATCTAAACCTTATTTTAAGTACGAGTAGGCTCGACGGGTACGTGATTCCGTTGTTCAGCAGTTTCCTGATGAAGTGCCACCTTCACTAGCACAGATTCACGTAATTGTAAATAAGCATACAATTAATAATCAGAAATATTACAGTGGCAGAACTCACTCGCGTCAGCCAGAATGTTGTTACCAGATACAATGCCTGTATAATCCAGGAAGGACGACACTTCCAACATCTTTTATAAGGTAATATTTCATACAGGATTGTACACACGCTTAAAGCAGGGGGCCGTGGCGCGCCACAAGCTTGGTCAAGGCCACCGCAGCACCGAATAACAAAACTGCCGCTTGCCGTTCTTACTTTATATGAAAGACCCTGTACTTGTTTTGTCAAATGGAAAGCAGTTTTCATTTTCTGTAGTTTTGCTTCTATAGACTTTCTTTCGTTGCCAGTTTCACTAATCCATTCACCTAATACTTGAAGCCTTTCATTCGGGAGACCTTTCAATTACCAATGCGGAGTGTATTCGGAGCAGTTTTAATATCCGTCATAAATTTTGTTTCGTCAAAAGAAACCCATAAGCCAATTTTTGCTGCTTGTTCTTGGAGTAATTCAAGTTGATTCTGGGCATCAGAAATGTTTGGAGCAATTAACGCCATATCATCCGCAAATGCCAAACAGTCGAGTGTTATCCCTTTGAGTTTTGGTCCTAGTCGATGAGATGGTGCACCAGCTCGTCTCCATTCGGACGACTTTTTCGAGCGCACAATTAAACAAAAATGGCGATAATCCATCTCCTTGACGCACTCCTGTATCAATTGAAAATTCTACGCTCAGTCCTCCCATAAATTTAACCTTTGAACTTGTATTCAAGGGGGTATCTTTGATGATTGATATTGTCTTGCGATCTAATCCAAATTCTGAGAGTACAGCAACTAGGGATTCACGGTCAGTGCTGTCATAAGCCTTTGCAAAGTCAACAAAAGTAATGACATAATTTTTGTTTGACATTTTACGGAAGTAAGACATTGAGTTTTTCAAATTGATAATTTGCTCTGTACACGATCGGCCTTTCCGGAACCCACCTTGGTATTCACCAATTTGCGGATCCAGTTGAAGATAGGCACGGTTCAGAAGGGCTTTGGACAAAATTTTGTAAGTTCTCGAGAGTAATGAAATTCCTCGGTAATTGTTTGGATTCGTTTTGCTACCCTTCTTGTATACTGGATGGATGATCGCCATCTTCCAATCGGAAGGATTTTTTTCAGTTTGCCATATTTCATCAATAATTTCTTTGAGATTGATGATGAGGTTTTCACCTATATTTTTCCATAGTTCTGCAACGATCTGGTCCTCTCTCGACGCTTTGTTGTTTTTCATAGATTGGATTATTTTCCGAATTTCCTGTAGGTCCAGTGGTTCCGAGTCAGGATTCCGTAGAGTATGACAAAATTGAAAAGTTTCCTGGTGTTTCTCACAATTGAGTAGCTGACCAAAATAATCTGCAAGAAATGCACAATTTTCAGAGTTGGAGTCCTCTTCTATACCTTTTAAATTAGTGTTTTCATGTTTTTTACGAATCACTCTTAGCGATTTAGTTACTGTTTTTCTAACGTCTTGAAGATATTGTAGCGTCCTTTCATTTTTGTTGCACACCCAGTTCAGCCATGCTTGTTGTCTTAGGTTTATGAGATGGTCACACTCATCAGTCCACCATGCATGTTTCCGTATACTGGTTAGAGGTGCAATTTTTTCAGCCGTATTTGGAAGTTCAGCTTGAAGTTGCTGCCAATTCTGTGGGGTTAACTTTTGTGTCTCTTGCGTGAATTCCATACTATTTTGTATAAGATGGACATCATATGGGCGGGGTGGTAATTTTGGAGCGAATTTCCTCCTTTCTGGGATAATGTCCAAAGAGAATTTTGTGGGGAAATGGTCAGAGTCCAGATCTAATCCCTTGAGGACTTTAAGTTTCATGATTTCCGACGTGTTGGAACGAGAGATCAGTACGTGGTACAACTGAAATTCACCCAATAGTGGATTTGGTGAAATCCAAGTCATAGTTTTTGAGGATTTTTTCTTGAAAAAAATGTTGATTTAAAAATAAATCATGGTTCCTGCATATCTCTATTAGTCTCATGCCATTCCAGTTAGTTTGCTCATGACCTGACCATTTACCAACCCAGTATTTATACTCTTTTTCTTTGCCAATCTGGGCATTGGAATCACCCATTAAGATCTTAACATGGTTTATTGGGATTCTCTGAAGAACATTGTCTAACAAGTTCCAAAATTTGTCTGCTTTATCAATGTCCTGTCTATTGGTAATATTGGTTGGTGCATGTCCATTGACTAGCATGTAGATCTTTTTAGCTGATTTAACTGTCCTGGTGAAAGTCGACCTGAGAAGGATTTAAAGTCCGCAATAGAATCAAGTACTGTCTTGTCTACTATAAATCCAGTACCGAATTGAGGACAATTTGGCATAGCTCTTACACCAGGCTTTCCCTTATATATTCTGTACACACTACTGTGGTCTCCCCAGAATCCGAATAGACCACAAGCGATTTTTCAACCGTGGGATTTGACCCACTGGGGTCATCATCGTCATCATCGGCTTTAACTCGAATCCGAGTATACATCTTCTTCCTTCAGTCAAGTTTGTGGATGTGTTTACGGTGACTAAAGATTCCAATCCTGGCATGGAACAAGCGTCCACACAAGTCACATAGTATTGCTGGAGGAGGACGTGGTTGGGCTGCTCGAAGTTTCGTAGCTTGACGCTTGGCCTCTTCATGTGTGCGTCGATCTCTTTCAAACGTTTTTACAGTATCCGAGATGGTACGGCGCCAAGTTGAGCGGTCTTCAGCCAGCAAGTCCCAGGTTTGTGAATCAAGACCAGTCAATTTCAGGATCTGCTTAAATTGGTCCTTGTAGCGCCCACTGGGGTAATATGTTTGTATAGGTGCACTATCCACGTTGATTAACTTGGATAATTGACTGAGTTTTCAGTCGAGTTGAACTCAGAGTTCCACTTCTGAGTATTGGTATGTCAGCCGCCATTAACATGTGAACAGACGCTGTCGGGGTACCGCCACTAACATGTGTGACCGTCGTGCCCGTAAAATTGATATATGGCAACCATATACCTTTTGCCCTTATTAACCTTAGGACTAGGTTGCATCGTCCGCCTTCTACACTGTTCCAGAGTCCACCTCTTCCACTGCAGATACCGTTGGGGTCTTCACCGTAACCCTGGCAAGGGACCCTTACAAGGTACTACCAGCCGGGTCAGCTGGACATAGGTTTTTTAAAGAGGTGTTAAGTTACTCCTCTATCACTACCTACTTTGTTCTGGCTTGTGACAGACAGATCCTGGCTTCCCAATAATGGGTCCAGGTTGGCGAGGTTTATCATTAAAAGATACTTTATTTTTTTAGAGATTGAAATGAACATTCTTCAAAGTCGTTGTTATGAGTCGAAAACATACTCTCACGCTCTTCACTCAGTGTTAAAACCTCATTTATTTCCCCATCGTTCAAAGAGCTAGCCATATTTATCACCACATATCTCAATTAGCTCTGAGCAAGAATGTGAACAAACATAGCTTCAAAAGATCACACGTGCGAATAACCAGCTGACTACAGCATGTTCAAAGAATACTTATTATGAATCCAGTTATTCATGAAACACAAACATATCGATATCCAGAGAGAGAATAATTCCAACATTGTCTTGGTTTACAATACTGCTTGGCTAGCACCCTTGGCCGATATATCGCCCCCTGGCACTATAAAGGTTAAGATACAAAACACAATCAGATTATGAATACAAAACATAAAACAATTGTCAACGTCGAGCTAAAGACCCGAACACTCACTGCCCCCAGGGGCGAATATAGAGTCTGATTTTTTTTTTTGGGGGGGGGGGCAGCAACCGGGGGTTTAGTGGCATTAAATAGCCCCCAAATGAATGGGGGGCCAGGGTTCCTCCCCAGGAGTCTTTTGTATAATTTGGTGCAAAATTATGAGTTTTAAGGCTATCTGGCATCACTTTTTCAACCAATTTGTTGTGATGTTTTATGTTTGATTCCGTGTTCTGTTTAATTTGTCCCATCGAAGATCGGAGGTGGTTTTTAACCCTTCTCATCACCGAATAACTTATCTCTGCAGAACAGCTTGAAGCAGAACGATGAGCAGATTTAAACGAAGTTATCAACGAAGTTTAGACAGAAACTAATGAAATGCTGGAGCTCCACTGATTTGGGTTAGCACGGCACAAGCGTAGCACCAAATGCCAAACTTCTAATGGCACGTCCATCATTGCTTTTTGAACCTTGTCACCGCAACGCAAGGCGCATGCGTAGCTTGTGCTTAAAACGCAAGATGCGCGAAGGAAGAGTCATGCTATTTTACCTTGTTTATTTCAAAAGACACCGCACGCGCTGTTGTTTCCGGGCAGGAGTAATAATTTTGTGTGTCCCAGTACCTTACCTCAGTTTTAAACCAGGGCTCAAAAATAATAGTTCGAAAATGTTCCTTTTCGGATCCTCGTGGTAAGGGGACAACGCTCAAAGGGTCTCGGCTCTCGGCTCAGTTGGCACCTCGCCGAGAAACGGGAGAGGGGGCAAAAACAGACTGTTTGTTCGGTTGAATAAAGAAATTAGGACTAAGCAAGGCAATATGGCTTTTCCATTTCCCGCCTAACGTAGTATTAAATCGTTTATAGAATACAGCTCTGGTTATTTTACTTTTATTTTTTTTAAGAGTACCGGTAGGCTACTTAAAATTTTTGTCCTGCACCCCCCTCCCCCCAGATTTATGCCCCTGCTACCACCTAAAGCCTCCTAGTTCACTGTTTTTCTGTAGGGGTTGTCTCCCTTAGCCGTTGTAGGCCCCCTATGACAGCAAGGCAGCAGTTTAGAGTGTTTGGTCCGTGAGAGCTATTTAATTTCACTCAAGTCCGCAGGTAAACCGGTGAGGACCCCCCTATGCGCCACCTGGGATGCGCCACGTAGGAGTTTACCCCTCCTCCTGTTACGACATCGTAACATGTCCGTGGATCTGAGATTTTAATTAACTACCTAGTCTTACCATAAATACTGTCACAAAGTTTCCAATATATTTACAATAAATGGTTTGAGATATTTTAATATCCTAATGATATTAGTTAAATGGATGTTTAACAAATCAAAATCACATGTAATTATTCAAAATGCCACCTTTGGCATGAACACAGTCCTTAAGTCTCTATGGCCACTCATCAATTGAATTACGCACCACTTCCATCGGAAAATCTGCTTATGCCAGCAAAAGAGAACACTTTAAACTTTCAATAATTGGATGTCTCTTCTTGCAAGCCATCTCCCAAAGCTTTGACCACAATTTGTAGTCCATGGGTTTAGGTCCAGACTTGCCGAACTCCAATCCGAGGTAGAATTAAAGTCCGGAGCATTGGCCCCAAGGCACTCCTGAGTTGTTTATACACACTATTATTGTGACAAAAGTTCCCGTCATCATGTATTGATAGACGGGAACATTTGTCACAATGATTGTGTGTATAATTGAAAACCTAACCTTACAAAGGGGCTAAGCACCAAAATTAAGTTTCTGAGATAATTTTAAAATTCTTCCCTGAATCAATGCAGTTCTTTAATTCAAATATTGAATTATTTGAAATAGATTGTTTACATGTTAGAAATGTCCTTGTAAAATTAAGGGACTGTAAATATAAACTTTCAGAGTAATACATGAAGAAAGTAGAAATTTAGGAAAGAGTTATGTATCTCATGTCTTTTCCTTACAAAAGTGTTAAATTCAAACTCATGTTCCATACTTTCACATAATACAACAATCTACAGGCAAATATAAAAATGATACTATATTAAGTCTGATATAATTTAACTGGTTAGGAATATCGATCATTTTAGTAAAACATACGTCTGTTAATATTATTATGCATCCCTTGTTTGAATGCATGTATGTCTACCCCTTACTATCCCTGTTTCCAACGGGGTCGGGGATGAGATGCGATGTAATTCTATGTGGCGAATGGTAGTTTACGGCCGGATGCCCTTCCTGACACCAACCTCATGAGAGGAGTTAATGAGAGATGAAATGAATGAAGATGAATTAATCCGGACAAGGATGTGGAAGGAAGCGGCCGTGGCCTGTCAGAAGGTACCGTCTCAGCATTTGCTTGGAGTTGAAATTGGGAAACCACGCAAGACCAATTCAAGGACAGCCAACTGTGAGGCACGAACCCTTGTCTACCGAGTCTGCAGAGAGCTTGGCCTAGCACTGCGCTTTATTTATTCATTCATTCATTCATTCATTCATTCATTCATTCATTCATTCATTCATTTATTTGCAATTGGGTGGGCGCCCCCGGTGGCAAATTGGATATACATAACAAATAAATAATTATTCTTAACAATTCAATAACAATTAAGCTGGAGTATTTACACAAATCGTCAGTCTTTTCTTAAACACACCTATATGTATGGGAAAAGGCTCAAAGGCTGCGGCAGGTAGAGAGTTCCAGTTATCAATGGCACGGTTTACGAATGAATATTTACCATAATTTGTTCGCTGTGGTCGGGCCTTACTTCGAAAGAATGATCACTCCTACTCATATAAGTGGGCTTTCCCATACGTTTGCTAAGCTCACCCTATGCTGGTTGATTTGTATACCGTACGTGTTGTACATAGCGCTGAGTCTAGATTTCATTCTCCTAGCCTCAAGTGATTCCCACCCAAGTTTCTTTAATGTACGACTCACACTGCTCCTGGGATTAAAGTCACTGAGCACAAATCTAGCGGCCTTTCTTTGTACCATTTCCAACTCATTGATGAGCCCTACTTCATATGGATCCCAAACCGCCGAGGCGTATTCCAGAATAGGTCTTACATGTGACGAATATCCTAACTCTTTAGCAGAGGTACTACTTCCTTTTAATACCCTCATTACAAAGTGCAGGGGTTTGTAAGCTTTAGAAACTACACATCCTACATGACTACTCCACTTCATATCATTCCTTACGTGAATGCCCATATATTTACAAGAATCTTTTTCTACAAGTATTTCCGAGCCAATGTTATATTGAAAATCTTGCCTTCGCCTTTTCCCTATTTTTATGAGACTACATTTTCTTGTGTTTATTTTCATTTTATTTTCAATCGCCCACTTATTGACCAGGTTCAGGTCATCTTGAAGTACTGTGTTGTCTTGTGAGTCATGTATCTTTCGATATATTACACAATCATCCGCAAACAATCGACAGTCACTGCGAATCCCACTTGGTAAGTCATTTATAAACGCCAAAAATAACAAAGTTCCGATTACGAACGTAGCGAACGTAGCTACCGCTGTCGGTGAACTGTAGAATGCTTGGTGCTCTTCCTCAGGTAAATATTTTATCATTGACATTAGATCCCGTTTCTTTTCAGTTTTGACTCTGTTAGACAAACCACTTAGGTGAAGCTCAGCCTTCCTCAAGTCGTCTACAGCAACCCCGTTTTTGAGAACTAAGATCTGTTTCCATTCACAGATCTCATTAAGTTATTATTTAACATTTAGTAATTTGCAGATTTTATTTCTTAGTTTATATTTACCTCTAATGAAGGTTGTTTCTCTGGAGGCAAATGTTTATTTTTTCTGGTTACATATTCTTTTCCTGCTGTTTTCAACTTCTTCCTCTCTACCTGTTCACTGCCAGAGCCTTTAGGCCTCCTCCTCTTCTTATCATTTGTATCCATATACAAGAAATTTCAGTGCACATAAGCAAATTTTAGCTATAACATTCACTAACTGCTTAAACACAACAGATCAGCTGCATTCCTAAGGATCATAAAACCTTGTCACCCGGCTTTAATGGTTAATAGCATTCACGAAGTAAAGTATTTAATTTCTTATTACTTTCCAGAAGAATTGCATCATGAGACACAATACTTTTCTATAGCCTTCACCCTCCGTGTGAATTATCATCCGATGTCCAAATCTGAACTACCAGACTTTTTTCAGCAAATACAGAGTGTCTGAAAATAAGTTAAGGACATTTTAACTTTGAACAAAAAATTGATATCCCGCATCTTTTATGTCTTCTGATCAAAAGGTCACCAGAATAATAACAACAACAACAACATTTAAGTTCAATTGTTGAATTTCTTCTTCCCAATGCCCTGTTTGTTTAGCTGTATGCATTTCTTCTTCAAATTTCAATAAGTCACTGTTGAAAATGAATTCCATACTGTACCCAATTGTCATCATGTGGAACATGTGTTCGTATCCCAGCTAACTCACGGTCTTTCGAGGTATGGGACGTTCATGCCCACCATACGACCACATGTTCAGGATTTGAGTCTGTCAGGTAACTACTCTACATGAAAGAAACAACATATTCCTAAATAAAACATTTACTGATATAAAGTCATGGCTATACAACAAAATACAAACAAAGGATAATTTACATTTAATCCCCACAATGAAAATCAAGGTTATTTTGTGAGTCTCTTCTTAATTAGTGCTTCACTGCACTCTAATATATTTCTAGCATCCTATCATTGATACTTTCAGACATCTACGAGTCTCCATAGCGTTCTTCCCGTGGCACAATTTAACATACACTGGAGTGTCACAACACAATAGTCATATTACATTAAATGACATTAATTCAGTAATAACTAAACACTAATCCGTTCTTTTTTTACGGGCATTTACTTTCATTGACATAAATTCATTACCTTTTGCCTTAATTAACAAATGTTGTGTCGTGTGAATCGTCTTCCTTTTTCCTATCAATATGAAACGCTAAAAGTGGTACGTTTTCCCTTCCAAAATACACATGGATAGAAATGTTTATAGTTTCACCATACAACGATTTTCTGGGTCTGGTCGAAATTATTATCGTTACAAACGTGTCATGTTCTTGAAATCACCTACCCGTCAGCATAAATCAGTGTGAACTGGGCAAAAATGCACTTTAAAAAGATGCCTACATTTATTTGGTTCAGCGTTCCTCCTCAGAGAATAACTGGGCCAAATATTATCCGATCACAACGATCAAACAAGGTATGTGTGTTGAAACACATCATTTAATTCAATTGGCATCATCACAACAATCATATCTTAATCACATTTCGAAATATCGAGATTCTTCAGTGTCCCACTATGCTTCTAAAATAAAGGGACCAGGTCAACAGACCTGCCTTTCAAGCAGGCAATAAAATTAGTTCCAGCTGGCCGAGCAAGATGGCCGCCGTCCTCGTGGTCTACATACTACCCCCCTTGGCTGCTAGCAAGGTCAACTTTGTTTACAATTGCAGTACAATGGAGTTACGCTGAGTGTTGTCTCTATTAATTGAGTCATTCTAATTATTTACCACCTATATTTATAGTGTAATGGGCTCAACTCGGCTCCTAATTAACATTCATGGCTGGGGATGGATTCTGTAATAGCCTTGCCGTTCTGTGGCGAATTCTAGTGGCTTCGGGCGCGCATCATAATGAGAATACAAGATTTCTCATCAGCAGCTGCCTAAATAATAATAAGGAAATCTGCGTTTCCTATACGACGAACATTATTCTCCCCTCAGGGCAGATCAATTAATACATGTGCTCATGGGGTCTCGAAGAGCATCCCTCGTGGCAATTATTCCTGCAAGCCGTGGATACAGATAACCTCCGTACCACTCGCTGCGAATAATACAAGTATGCATCACGGCAATACTATCTCGTAGATTAGCCAACTTTTCACCTAACGTGCAAGCTATGTTAGAGTGGTCCCCGCAACTTTATTGACGTAAATCACTTGATTCTACGTTACTTCGCTCGCTATGTGCGGCTCAAACAATACTTCTCATAGATGACTCAATTATTAAGGCACTCACGTCCTCTCTGCAATTACTCTTAAGCCAAAGCTTCAAATAGCTCCAAAAACAAGTATAAATTTAATGGCTCACATTACTTTAATGGTTCTCAAATACAATCCTAAGAATTGACCATATCAAATATTCATTCAACACTTCACTGACACTGAAACATTCTCATATCTCGCTATATTTTACGTTACTTTCTTACTGTTTACCAAATACAGTATCTTTATATTAGACATGACACACTTTGAACGTTCTTTAGGCCTGAAATTCCTATCACTTTACTGATCACTGTTACCGACCCCAGATTATTATTATTATTATTATTATTATTATTATCATTTAACGTTACCGTTACATTCATCACTATCTTAGGCCTGAATGGCCCTAAACAAATCACCCTCCAAGCCATATTCTACCAAAAATACGAGTGGTGAAAGCTCGTACATAAGTGACTGTTACATCTTACTCTTAAAGTGATGCCTCGTTGTATGGTGAACTATCTAATTAGAATAACATTGTAAATTTGTACTCACTTTTCATTTTCGCTGGATTATTCCAGCACACCAGCCACGAGCCTACCATGATGCTTGGTTTAAGCCATCATGCTATATCTCACACGACACATGGTAATAATATTTTTATCACTGGCTTTTCTCATTTCAACACAATACATATTATATCACAATACATATAAACACTTTTGATATCACTGTAATAAAACTTATATACACTTCTCGCACTTTTTCACATGTGGATCCTTAATTGGACTCCTCCTAACGCCTGACCTCAGAGATGCGATGCAGCTACGTCAACCGCTGGTCTCCGTGAAAGTCTATCTTGCGTGTGTGTGCGTTCGATTCTCGTCACCTTCAATACTGTTCATTTCACCGTCATGATTACTTGTGATGCCTTCCCGGCTCCCATAATTGTAGTGATACTGCGTCATTTATAACTATGACAATACCTCCTGGTATTCAGTGTCCACAAACGTCCTAACTTGTTCCTACGCTATAGCGCACTACACTTGCGGATAATAATGGATAAATATCTGCTGTAGATTAAATCTTACGCGATTCATAATTACTATTAAGAAGCTGTATGATGTGCTTCCATTGTTCTTCAAATATATTCGAGCGTCGATACTCTAACATTTCGCGCACTTACTGGCAGCGTTTTAGTTTACGTGTAGACTAAAGATGAACTGCAGATGAACTGAAAACGAACTGAAGACGAACTGGCTTGGTCTGCTCTGCTCCCCCTATATAAAGGTTTCTCGTAAAATGTAGTCCACAGGACATACGAGAGCGACTCCTTACTTGAAATAATGCATTTCCATTTAAAACGACGTATACACCTCGTTTATCTAGGTGTGGAAGTCCCATAATCACTCTCGTGCAAGCGATCGCTTCGGCCAATTAATTACAATTAATTGCCTTTTTCCATAGCGTCATGACGCCACCATGGTAAATCCCCTCGTGCGGGTCTCCGAATCATTCCTCTCGCGCGTAGGCTCTGTGTTCACAGGCTTATTTAGAGATATAGGCTTTAACTTAGGTGTGAGACCACTCCTAAATTATCTCTCCTGGAATATATTCACCTGGGTGTACATTTTACTCCATTTCGATGCTCCAATTGGCTGCAATCAATTAATTTCCGTGGGCTATTACCCCCACTCCGGTCTCAAGCGTTGTCGATCGGTGAACCCCAGGGTCATTAATTTCGAGCTGTCCCAGCGGTCCAGACGAAATGAGTTCCTTCGGCGACACGAATCTCCGCCCCTCTGCTGGCTGCGATTAGTAAACTGTCAAGCTGGCTTGCTTTCATGCTTCTATGCTTCCAAAACGTACATATGACTGCATTTTCTAACAATTTTTCCCAAAACAGCTATGATATTCACATTCTAGCCGTGAAATCATGCTATATTATTATATGTCATTATACAACTCATTGCTCTTCGGGTTCCCTGTAGCTGTTCCCCCTCAGAGATCAATGGTTCGACTGTAGGCATAATCATGGGCCTGGTCTTCTCTGATACGACCCGAGTTCGATGCCAATCTGCCGTGTCCGATTGGGCACAATACTGAACGATAAGATAAGATGGTTTACCTTATCCACAAATGCTAGAGCTGATTCTGCAGTTTACTATACACCATCAAGTTACTACTTTGAATGGAATCTCATTATTTTATATCATCCAGTTTTGTAGCTCCATTTAAAGTTGTGCATCCTTCTATTACACCCTTTGAAACCACTGTAATATACAGTATGTCCTAGGCAATTTGATGCCCAGGTCACCATCATTCAGATCATGTAGGTACTTGTCTTGAGCATCCATGAATCACGAAAACGACCACTTTTTTATTTTACAGATTTGCTTTGTCCTTCCTGGAATTATTATAGTATTTCTTATGCACCGCACGGTCATATTGCTGCGGACTTATTTGAAATCTATTAGTAATTGTTCTTTTGTTATGCTGTGGATAGTCGTACATATATCTTATACCCTCTCACTGGACAATAATCATTCTTTACTATGCTTCACTGGCGACGATGGTTGTGGCTCCAACATGGACAATGAACTACATGACTGAACATCTATTTTTATATCCTGACTGTTGTCGGTTAGGTAGCCAGTCCAGAGGCTGGTTGGATCCTCAAAAAGTACCGCAACAGGTTAGGTCAGTAGATACAAAACCTCAAAGCAGCACTAGGTGAGATCAGAAGTGAGGTAGTTTGCCATTGCAATAAAAATAGACGTTAAGGTCGTTATTTCCTTACTGAAGCTAAATTAACCGGATTAACCAGAAACTTCATAAGAAGATGCCGATTATGATTGGCAGCAGATGGGGAACATTTTCAGCATCTACTGTAAACATAGTGAGTAAAAATGCATGATACTGACCTTAAGCACCGTATTCTGCCGAACATACGCGCGCGCGGAAGCCGGCAACTGAGCCGTCACTGGCGGAGCGCGTG
The DNA here is from genome assembly GCA_946902985.2 of Meconema thalassinum. Lineage (NCBI taxonomy): Eukaryota > Metazoa > Arthropoda > Insecta > Orthoptera > Tettigoniidae > Meconema > Meconema thalassinum. The sequence continues at coordinate 1,091,952,761 of OX336389.2, forward strand.
AGCGAGAATGTCCTAGCCAAGCAAATATAAAGACCCTGTATATCCTAAACGTTTTGAACAACCGTTAGCTTCTGCTGTCTTTTCAACTGTCGCGGTAACGTTCATGATCTTTAAGAAATAATTAAATATATTCAGTACTATAATTCGTTCTCTACTGTGCGATTTGCCAATACCATTCCGCTTTCTAGTTGCTGTATTCATAGTGAATATTATAATAATAAAAAATAATAAATATAATAATAACTTAATAATAATTAACACAATTTACAAAAATCACAAGGACCACTTCACTTCACAATTTCACTTCACACCACAACAAATTTAATAACACTGATCTCTGGGGTAGCAAAGAATCCTTTCCTACCCTCATCAAACGCAGTTGTGGAGATAACGGGCCATCTGCCTCAAGTAGTGCTGGGCGGGGGTAGTACGAGAAGTGCGATAACTTATGAATGCTATCTGATACCGAGCTCTGGTTTGTTTTAAAAACTATGTAAGACATTAATGAACAATTCCTCTCATTTAGTCACCGACATAAAGTCAACAGCAAAAACGTTTCTCGCTACCTAACTTTTCAGTGATACCATTCTAGAATTTTCAAAGAATTTTAAGGGAAAAAATATAACTTTCTTGTTATGAAACAAATTGCAGCCGTGAGAAATAGGAAATCTTCTACCATCATCAGGCAGTATAATAATACATTCTTAATCTGTTATGATCATTAGTTCATTAGCTATGGCCTGACAAGTTTTATATGAGCATAAATATAGATTCGCGCTAAAATATCGTAATTGTGAAAATTGGGTCATGTGTTACTTATTTATGGCTTTTATTTTTACATCATCATAAAGAGCATACAATTCTCTATAAGCCACGCAAACATTTTCTTAGATTTGATACTTTGCATTCTTGGTAAATGGCAACATCGTCGGGATAGAAGAGGTCGAAGCTAATTGCAGGACATATGAGTGCGAGTGAGAGGCAAATAATACAATTAATCTAATACTGCCTTTTAGGGTAGAGATGCTCTATAGGTACTTATCAGAGCTGAACATCACTTCACTTTCACTGCTATTGGTATCGCGGCTATCAAACTCTTCGACAGCAAACCATGGCTTGTCCGCCATTTTACTTACATACTACTATAAATCTAGCAAGTGGTAGTTATAGATACAAACATTGAATGTGCTATCATCTGTTGACAGTTATCGTGTTTGAAGCCATTTTTCAGTGTTGCCTTAGTAATCAAAATTTGATGTTTTTCAGTCGGTCAACACGATTGTACCCAATTGTAATGGGTGGTTCCTTAATCCTGAAAAAAATATTACATGAGAATAATAAATACACTTGGATGACTAGTTTCGATCGTCAAGCGGTCATCATCAGATCCATTACACTTAGGCTATTAAATCTATGTCTACAAGTTTGGGTGATAGTATTTACAATATGTACACTTATTTAGTTGCAGTACTAGTTAAACTAACACAACTAGTCAATATTTGTTAGTTGTACGTCATATTTTACTAAGATACTGAGAGTGGTGATAGACCTTCAAATTTGCTTGCTTAGTGTGATTATGTGATTGTTGTTAAATGGTCAGGTCATAGTGGATTGTATACCTAGCTGCTTGAATTGTGCACGGTACGGATGCGAGCATTGACTAGTTGACTATTTGTGTTAATCTAATTCTTTATCAGTCCAGTCCCACATACTTGATTTCTTAAGGCCCTAGAAAATTAAATGTAATTCCCCACCCAATCTTGTTTTGGGTACACTCGTGTTAACCGATTGAAAAGCTTCTAATAATAGATTCCATAGGTATCCCCCCATCTTCGTCCCTAATGCAGTTACACACACACACTACAACAGTCATCACAGAGGCACAGGTTATCAGACACGTTCAACAACACCCAATGACATGGGGATTTTGACCAAGATGTCCCAAGCCTTACAAATGAATTAACAACTTCCTCACTGATGTGCTCATGTAGATGTTTTTAGCCCATTTTCATCATATGAAAAAAAAAAGGCTTATGAGATAACATTTTGTCTGTGTGAGTGTGTGTGTGTGTGTGTGTATGCATTTGAGTGTGTGATCTGCATGTGGGTGTCTCCTAATGAAATCTAAACGGCTAGAGCGATGTCAATGAAACTCAGCAAGAACGTACTGTGCCCAACACAATAGGCCAGGTTGGATTTATAGACTGAGTTTTTGATTGACGCGCGGAAGACCACATGTGGCAACGTCGCAGGTGAGCGAGCCAGCGATTACGTCACTGGAGTGGCGAGCTTCAAGTGTCCAACATGTTTCATTACTGTGACATCGTGTGACATTCGGCATTAATGGAGAAGCAAGAATAGCTCAGATAATTTATGAAGAGACTACACTGTTTATGTGAATTAGGAGTTATACCCCCAACTATATATATGTCTGATGCGTTCCCCTTAAGGGAAAGGTTTAGGGCAGATCCTTTCTCCAAATGGCAATACATTCTGTAGCTTACTTTTCTTAAATCATAGAAGCCGCGCATTTCACTTTTCATTAAACACTCCTGACTCTCTTCTAAAAGATCCCATATCGCGCGAGGATTCTTAATCACCAATACAGAAAATTCTAGCACATCATTTCTTAATGTAATGGTGTTGATGGAGACAAAAGCTATTTAGTATACATCACATGGAAAATCCTTTTACTAGCCGGGTGAGGTTTTAATGGATAAGGTCGATAGGATATGAAAATAGGCTATTTAGTTCTTCATGTAACTACTTGTTTTTGTATGCTGAATATAAGGTGCGTTCAAAAAGTAACGAGCCGGAGGCTGGAATGCGCAAACCGGTACTGCATCGGCTAATCGTGGCGTGTATAACGAGGTATGGTTCCGACCAGAGCGTGGAAGGTCACAGCCCGTCGCTAGAGGGCAAGCGTGCACGTCACGTGACGATACAAAGCGAGCAGCAGCATGCATCAATCGTCCAACGCTGCCAGTCGCATTGCAAACAGTGACATGGAGGCATCAACCGAAGAGCAAAGAGGTGCTGTTCGGTTTCTGACAGCGGAAGGAGTAGGGGGAACGGACATTCATCGCCGAATGTCACAAGTGTATGGCGAACACTGCATGTCTCTTGCAAGGGTCAAGACGTGGCACAAGCGCTTCAGGGAAGGATGGGTGTCGTTAGCCGATGATGCCCGGTCTGGGCCACCCCCCTGCATTACCGATGACAATGTCCAGCTGGTTGATGCACTCATTACCCAGGACCCCTTAGGCCCTAAACTTCAAGTTACTATAGCTTACCCTCTCCCCCAGGAGAATATTAATTGTTGCACACTGGCAATGTTGATTATTTAAGGACATAAAAAAGGATCGTCTTCATCATCTTGGTGTCCTTGCTGTTGAATCTGACTTGAAAATGATTGTACTGCTCGGGTCCAAGCTCCGTGAACCTGAGAGGAATGTAGATCGCGGACGATGACGATATATGATGACAGATGTGCTGGCTTCGCGGTCCTTGAGTAGTAACATAACCAAATACATTGGTCGGTGACTCACTCATTCGCTACACCGAAGAGGTTTGAGCAACGGCCCTATGTTAGCAGTATTGGAAGAGATAGGAATACCAGATAACACGGCGGGCTGTTCACAGTAGGGCTCGGAATATCCGCGTATTCGCATATTCGAATAGTATTCGAATATTCGAATTGCGTATTCGGTATTCGAATAATTCGAATACGGCTCGAATAATTCGAATACCGAATACGCAATTCGAATATTCGAATACCGAATAGTGCGAATACAGCGAATATTATTCGAATATTCGCAACCTCACGAATATTAAAAAATGAAAAATGAGGATCATGACTCCGAGAGCAAGACATCACAAACTCTAAAATCGACAATTTCTGGGGCTCTTAAAAGACGATTTCACATTAGTGATGAAGAACCGACCACAGGTGTAAGTTTAACCCAATTAGCGTCTGCTGTGGATTCACGTTACAAAAATCGTTTAAACGAAAATGCACAAGACACGGAAAAGATTTGGGTGGAACTACAAAGGCAGATGCTATCTTGTGATACCGGAGAAGATTCGGATGCTTCACAACCACAACCTCACTCTCGACCAGCTTTGAAAGGGACCTCGACTTCATTTTCAAGTGTCCATATACGTCCCCGCACAGGAAAACTGTGGCCGAAGAGCTGGAAAACTTTAGGAACGCCCGTGAAACTGTAGGTGACCCCTGAAATGGTAGAAGGCTAATGAAAAGGTGTACCCCAGAGTAAGTCAATTGGCGAGAAAGTACTTATGCATTCCCAGCACCTCCGTTAAATCAGAAATACTTTCTTCCACGGGCGGCAATATTGTTAATGCCAAAAGAACATGCCTTGATCCTGACAATGTTGACAAATTGATTTTTTTTGTCCAAAATAAGAAATTTTTCGCGCGAAATAATCTTTGAGTTAAAAGCCTGTTGACACTGAAATTTCTTATTTTTGTTTTTCTTTCAAGTACTCGTGTCGATAATGTTATGCTTAAGTTGATGGAAATGTGCATTTGCACGGCGCTAAGAGAAGACACGAAGATTTTCTTATTTTTAATATTTGGTTTTGTAAAAACTTTGGACAATATAGCCTATCGTCGTTTACCGAAACACGGGTTAGCTTGTATTCTGTTTTCTTCCCTGAATTTAAGAATTGACATGTCATTGAAGGTTCCGTGGTTTTTCATTTATTAAATACCATGGGTCAAAGAATTCTTTACATGCTACTTTTGTCTTATTTGGCCGAACTAACTTTATTTGCTGAGTACAAAATTGTACTTCTCTACATATCTCCAAATCATAGTGCGCGTTTCCTCTAAACGGTAACAGTATTGCTTTTCAAGCCTCAATTTAATTTCCTATCATTGTTGAACAAAACTTTTAATTACGAAATTCACTCATATAAAAGCACTGAAATACTAAATAATTTGCAAATGCATAACCTGTTCCGCAATAACTTACAGCAAAAACCCATTTAAGACGAGAAAAAGCCGCATAATAACAGGAATAGCGTAGTAACCGGGCGCGGCTGAAACGCACGCGTGAAGGTTGAGTTCATAGATAGAGGAATGAGACAAATACCGTAATTCGAACGACGATACGAATAGAATATTCGTACCAAACAGTCAATCCAAATAATGAACAAGCAGTTCCGTGTCGAACTAAAGAGCCGTCTTTTATTAAATTTAAGATCCATGCCAATGATTAATCTATATGGACCTATCTAGAATAATGACTAAATTAAGTTGATAATATCGACATTTCTAATTAGTTCGAAATATACCTGGTATGATGTAGCCTAATAGAGCACTACAGTTGGCAGCCCTGGTGACTGAATATTTTCTTAGTTCATCTCTTAAGGTACCGGTACAGAATAATATATTTTGTTGAAGTCCAATGGATAGCATGGACGTTACATGCAGTTAGACATTGGATCTATCAGCGCGCGTAAAATCATGTTGGCAACAATGTCACAATGTCATGGATTTGTTGGTCAGAAATAATCTGACACATTATATCTCTTGTTGGGCCAATTTTGGATTAAATCCATTTGTTAGCATAGAAGTTACATGTGTTTAAAAATTGGCCCTATCAGCAGGCTTAGAATCATGTTGGTAGCACTGACGTATATTAGTTACTCCAAATTAATCTATAATGTCAGGTACTGAGCGTGTGCATAGTTTAAAGCTGTTAGCTTGCGTACTTTCTGATATATTGGTATTTGGATTTAAAAAAAAATAGAGAGAGCGTTTATTAACAATTGACAGCTTTGGCGGCTCTTAAGAATACGCTCACTCATATGTGGTTATGTACACATAGTACATACGAAATTTGGTTGAAATCCAATTGATAGTGTAGAAGGTGTATGCACATGGAGGAAAGAACGGAAGGAGATGCCTTCGCTGAGCTGCCTAGTGCAAGCTGCTGAAGCCAAACGGCACGCCCACTTTGGGTAGCAAGAAAATGGCTGTTCCTATGCTTAGAGCCGTAAACCACTCCAACTAGTCTTGAAATTTAGTGACATAAAACTGCTATGACAAGTCAAGATTATTTTTTGATATGCAGAATACACTCTGTACATCACGGTAATTGGCAGAAATAAGATGCGTTATTGTTTTAAAGGCCAATTTAAATAGGAATATGAGAGCACCTAAGCAAGGCTAGTTATGTAAGAAAGACGCGGCAAAACGTAATAATACTCTGAAACACTGATTAAATCGAATAGCCTACATGTGTCTAAAGGTGCGAGTTATATCAAAGAAGGAACATCTTGGGAACTATGATATTGATGCCGAACTAATCACGGTATTTAGCCCTACACCAAATTGATTTTTAAGTTCTTATTGGAGTTCAGGCATTCGTCAGTTATTAGGCCTAATTTCGAGCACAGCTACTCTCACTCATTGTTCGTACGCATTTTGATATTCAAGAATACGAACCTTAAAATTATCAAACAGAACACTTATTCGATTCGTACAACCAAATGCAAGTCACGGAACACCGAATACAAGTTAAGATTACGCCCACTTTGGACGCAGCGCTTGGCTTCACTCAAACGAGCTCAGGGCATCTCCTCCTATTATTTCCTCCATGTATCAGCAGGCTTAGAATCATTTTGGCAAAACTGCCATGTATGGCCTCATGGAAATTAAAGTGAAATAGTATTGTCTATTTGTGTGTAAATTTTGGAATAGCTCCCATGCTTACCTTGCAAGATATCCAACATGGAGCTCAAATTTCAATTTCGGTTTTTAGCAGTTGGTAGCACTGACATCATTTTCAAATATGGGCTTGAGATATTCAGGTATAGATCTTAACTCACACCAAATTTGGTTTCGATTATTGCAACCGTTTCGGACTTGATAAGGGAGTGTCCCTCGAATATTCGAATATTCGAATATTCGAATAGTGCCAAATAATTCGAATCACAGTCCGAACCCTAATCCCAATGTACATTGTGTTAAAATTTGGATTCGATCTGATGACGGGCTTTTGAGATAATAATTCTTAAATGTGACGCATGGTTGAAACACGCTTAAAAACGGTCACGTTTTGTGTTCCAACTACAAAAAAAAATATTAAAATATAAATCAAAAATTCCAAACCTACATGAGCTAACGTAAAATAGAACGACAAAAATGATGATGTTATTGAATTCAATGTAGGCCTATAGGTTACTTCACAAACAGCCTTCAAACTCGAGTGCACATATTACTTTGATCGACAGTAGTGGCGAACGTTGAAACATTGATAGAGCGTTCAACGAAATCTAACTTAGAAATTTAGCTTCACACTAGTTTAGTCTGTGGAAGGATATTTTACATGCCATAAATCTATGATATGGGACCGCCGGCTTTACTTCCCCTCCGACGGAAGGCATACTGCAGGATTTTAACGCTCTTAAAAATCCGATGAGTTTGGCCGGGTTTGAACCCGCTATCTTGGCCACGGCAGTACAGCATGCTACCAACTACGTCACTGAAGCCAGGTTCCTTAGTTTAGGGGCTGCGACAACGCGGTCATGTAGCCCCGTGTTCTTTGGGTGTGTGTAGAATCTGTCTGATAACCGGTGTTAATTGTGATGAGTGTATTAGTGTGTGTTATCTGTTTTTTAATTCAAGTAAGTACTTCAGACGATAATTTTAAGTAGTTCCTACTTTCGGTTCCAAATGCTACCGGCCAGGACACCTAGCTGTGAACTTGGCTACTACTAGATGCCATCGTAACCAGCGCACGGTGACGAACGTTGGAACTTAAGAGCACTAAGCAAACATAACCTACACATTTTGCTGCACACAAGGTTAGTTAGTGGAAGGTTCTTTTACATGCCATAAATCTATGACCATGGGCCCGCCAGCTTTACTTCCCCTCCAAAGGATGGCAAACTGAGGGATTTTTAACGCTCTTAAAAATCCGACGGCTTCGGCCGGGATTGAACCCGCGACCTTGGGCATAGAAGCTCTAAATATTGTTGCAAATAAGATAGTTTTAAGGGAAACAACAACTGTAAATATTTTCGATAGTTACTGTAAATATCTTTAGTGATACCGAAATATCCTTATTATCGAAAATATGTTTGAATTGATAACAATGTGCTGATGGTGAGACTTGGAACATGTAAAGTGTATAATTATTGACTAGTTTGATGAAATACATTTGAATACATTATCATATACCGAGTGATTCGGCAGCCCCGTCCGATATCGTTTGCTGCAACCCAACTAATGCGTGTTGGCAGGAAGGTCGATATTTCTCTGCCTGCATCCTGCATGGTGCTAATGCACTGCAAGCCTATCCCACAAACGATACTGAATACTGTTAATTTTCCCTTGTATTAGTCTGTAGTCACATCGAGGGAAAAGCATTACCGCCACACCACGCAGCCTGTCTTACAAGTAACCAATTGTAACAAATAAGCATTAAAAAGAAGAAGGAGAATGACCCACAGCAAAGACGAATTGCCGTCTTTTTTTAAAATATCGACAATTTGTTTTAAAAGTGCGGTTAAACAAATAATGAAGACGATAGCCCCTGCCAGATCTGTGTCGCGTTGAACCCGCATACCAATTAAGTCGGGCGGGTGGTTTATACACTTGTGAGAGTTCTCGTAGGGGTCCGCTAGTAGATACAAAATGTTCAACCGTGGAGTTCATTGCAGATCAGCAGTCAGGTTCTGATGTACTCCAACCTCAATGTTGAATTCTTTGCTTGTGCCTAATGAGCCATGTGCTATAGATGTGACGTTTCGGTACATGCGAGTCACTATGTTGATATAACATTGCATGACATGTTGACATCTCAGGCCTTGCAAATACCTTCCCCGTTGCCTGGTTGAAAACTTTCTCAAGGTGAAATTGTGCAAATTATTTTTATTTTCTCTGGATTTTGGCAAAACAGTCAAGCTGCTTGTCTCCCACCAAGACACACTGGGTTGAGTTTCCAGTTCATGCGTATGGGATGTATGAGGTGAAATGTCACATCTGGTGGTTCTGATTCAACATAAAAAGGAGATCCCATTGCTTAAGATCATAAGATTATAATTTTATTAATGCAGCGAATGGTTATTTATGTTATATTTTATTTTATTTTATTTTATTTTATATTCAGGACGGGTTAGGGAAGGGATTTTGGAAGGAAATTGGCCGTCCCTGCATTTGCCTGGGGGTGAAAATGGGAAACTACGAAGACCATTTTCAGCACGACCGAGGTGGGATTCGAACCCACGCTCTCTAGATGCCAACGAGGCACGAGGTAGCACGTCAGCGCTCTTTTTTATTTTTAAATATTTCTTTCTTTTTCACTTTTGTTTCACTGTACTGTTTTTTCTTTTCTTTTTTATATTTCTCCTTTTCTTTTACTTCCGGTATTTATACTCACTATGACGTCACAAATACCCAGTCCCTGAACCAGGGGAATTAAGCATAGGAGATTGAAATCCCCATGGCCTGTCCGGGAATCAAACCTAGCAAGCCAACCAATCAGCCACAGAGCCGCTTGATCATGAGATTAATGGTGACGTAAAATTGGAATCGATAGACGAGCGGGTTCCAAAACCATCGCTGGCCTTTCCATGTGCTCCCGTTTTCGAATGGTTTGTACTGGTGGATGTCCTTCCTGACGCCCAACAAATCAGTGGACTTCACGAAAAAAATGAATAAAGACGAGTTATATGGAGGAGGTTGTGTACTGGTGTAAATATTTTGTGCGCCTAAACTTAGAAAGTCCCGGCATATGGTTGGAGTCGAAAATTGGAAACTGCGAAAACCTGTTCTAGGATAGTTGTAAGGCCATATGCTCTTTCTGACGCCAACCTCATCAGATGAGTTAATGAGAGATAACATGAATGAGACTAGCCAAGGATAGGGAAGGAAGGGACCGTGGTCTATTAGGAAGTACTGTCCCGGTACTTCTCAGCGCCAGAAGGCTGAAAAAGAGAAACAACGGAAAGTCTTTGAATTCCGAACAGCCTGGGTCCATGTTCCTGCGCCTTAGTCCTGCCGGGGACGAATCCAGAACACTTCGGGCCGAAGCCTAGCACTTCCCTCAAGACAGGACTACCTGAAAATGAAGTGTTGTATGAGTCTTCAGTCTTTTGACTGGTTTGTGCAGCGCTCCATGCCTCCCTGTCTTGAACTAACCGTTTCATCTCTACATAGCTGCCACACCTTACTCCGAGGCAATCTGTTTGTCCTCGACCTTTCCTTCCATAACTAAGTTTGGTATTCCTGGGTATCTTAGTTTGTGTCCTACCAACCTATAACTTCTCTTCATTAGCTGTCGTCAGAAACATCTCTCCTCTCCCACTCACCTTAATACCTCTTCATTCATTACTCTATCTACCTATCTGATCTTCCTAATTCACCTGTAACACCACATTTCAAATGCTTCTATTCCCCTCTCTTCTGCTGCACCAACAGGCCAAGTTTCACTTCCATATAGTACCACACTCCTGACAAAGCTTTCAAAAATTACTTTCTAACACCTAAATCAATATTTGATGTATTTTTCCTTTCTGTAGAAATACTTTCGTTGCCTGAGCCAACCTACTTTTTATAACCTCTTTGTTTCGTCCATCACTGGTTATTTCGTTTCTTAAGTAGCAGAATATCTATAATAGTTGAGAGTGTGGTATTATAACGTTATATGAAAGGTCACATTCTTCCCGTTCGCCCATCAGAGCCTTATAAGCTGCCTAGGCTACTCGTCACCGGATGTATGGTACCACCTCTTATCAGGAGACAATAATGCACAATTGTGGGAAAAAATGTCTATGACCAGCAATGTATTTTTTCTCAGAATTGTAAAGTGACCTCCATAGCTCAATGAGTTGAAACGCCGGTTAGTTTAGTAAAACACCCTCAAATCAGAAAAATTGGTTTCCGTAAATACTGGTTTGGATGGGGATCCATAAAGACCTCAAACGGTACTTTCGAACTATCAGAGGGAAAGGTGAAGACAAACAGCTAACTTCAACCAAACTTATGCGTTATTGCTTGCGGCTCCTAATTGCAAAAAGTTCCCAGCTAGTATCAAACACCACCAGCAATGCTGCCGAAAATTATATGTCCCTTGTTGCAAAATTCACGGGAGGTAAGCAGATCAATCGAGGGAAACGAGGTTCCTTCACTCATAGAACCAAATCTGCCAGTTAAGAAAATCAGTTAAGAAAAAATTGCCATAATAGTGAAGGACACTGCACTCTGCGGAAAGAGAAGAAGAGCAGTTTTCCGAAAAAGTTTACTTCCGTCGCGAGAAGGGAAAAGAATGTCCCAACAACAGTCTAATGAAATGAAACGTACTGTCTCACGTGATTTTGGAAACCGATCAATGCAGTTGGATTTCGATGAGGTACTGTTGAGAGAGTTTAGTGATGAGAAGATCAAGCAACTAACGCTTAGTGAAGGCCATATACAAAAACTGGAAAAGGAAACAAGGGGCCAAAGGGAAAATGAAAAGTGGCACAAAGCTAGAATGTACAGACTTACGGCATCCAATATTGGATATGTATGCAAGAGGCAACCTACTTCGAAATGGGCTCCAGTGGCAAAAAACATTCTGTACGGCGAATTTCACTCAAAAGCAATGCAGTATGACTGTGATAATGAGCGAATTGCAAAACGAAATTTAGAGGAGATATCGGTAGAAAAGTCAAAGAATGTGGTCTTTTCGTACATAAAACTTTTGGGATTTTAGGTGCCTCCTCAGACGGATTAATAGGAGATGACGCTATAGTCGAAGTCAATTGCCCTTATTTTGCATGGAATATGACCATACTGGAAGCCTGCAAAAAGCTAAAAGGATTTTGTTTAGCAGAATGTAAGCGAAAAAAAGCCTAGAGAATGTCAAGAACAGTGCCATTCAGAAAAGAACAGATTGATAACTCTCTAACACTCACATGATTTTTATTTCCAGAACCAGGGCCAGTTGGAAATAACATAGCGGGAAATATGTTATTTTGTGGTATGGACGCCTAAGGACATTCACATAGAAACAATAAAGAGGGACGAAAAGTTCCGGAGACAAAAAATGCTTATGTAACTGACATTCTGCTATGAGAAAATCTTGTTGCATAAGATCATTGATCTCAGTATGACCGGATCAATGGATATAAGAGAACCTGCGGTGATGTAAAATACTGATTAGTGTGTTTAAATCATGAAACGTTTTCTTTGATATGGAATAAATTGAAGCATTGATTTCAAGAACAGGAAATAATTAGGTATAATACTTTTTGTTTGTTTATAGTTCGCAGTAATGCCTGTGCTAACAATAGGCAGATGAGAATATCTTAGGAACTTTAATTCTATTATGTACATAATAATGTTGCTCTTGGTATGCATTTTCATAATTTGTTTATTGTAATAAAATGTCCTACATAAATGAACTTTTATTATTACTTCCATGAAAATTGAAGTAAGTTATAGTGATTGGCCTCACGGAGACGTTTCAGATCTCACAAAAAGAGGGAATTAGAGTCAAAAGAACCAAAGACCCATACGAATCACCAAATTAAATGTTTGTATGTATGTATGTAGGTCTATGTGCGTGCGCATTTGGCCTCTTATAAATCGATAATAGCTGTCTCCATTGATTAGAATTTTTCACGGTTTTTGGTCTTGTTTGTTATATCTAGAAGACGATACCTAGAGTTGGACGTCCACATCGGATGGAATTTAGAATAGATATTCCCAATAAACCTGAACACGACCATATCTTGTCCATCTTTTTTCTAAAATATCAAGAACGTGCTAACTACAAACCAGTCATACATTTCTATACAGTATTCAATTTCGCATTAAGTGAAACCAGTCGCTGATCTGTGCGGTAAGAATTATGCCCTACAAAGTATTACTAATGTCGGAACAATATGTCTTTTGTTCGGGAGTTTATCCTCAAATAACTCTAAAACAGTTACCTAGAAGGGAATCCAGCGCTGTCAGCATCCATCCTGAGTGTGTTTTCACCGGTTTTTCCACAATCCCTCCAGGTAAATGCCGAGATAGTACCGTACGTGAAGTTTCAGGGCACCTGCCTCATCCCTGACTCTAATACAGTTACACACATAATCAATTACACGGGACTGATGATAATAATAATAATAACGTTATTGGTTTTACGTCCCTTTTAACTACTGTGGCTTTTAGAGACGCCAGGGTGCCGGAGTTTTGCCCCGAAGGGGATCTTTAACGTGCCAGTAAATCTAATGACTTGGCTCCCTCGCATTTGCGCACCCTCAAATGCCAACTGGCTGCACCAGGATTCGATCCTGCAACCTTGGGGACAGCAAGTGAGAGCGTTACCGCTGAGCCACGCAGCCAGCCACAGGGACTGATGACCAAGATGTCCCAAGCCCCTAGAATGTATTATTATCAACAAGAATGTTTGTGGAAGTAAGAAACGAATCTATACAAACACATTGTGTCGACGTTACATATTGTGACACTACTACAGTATAATTTTATTGCTCAGATATTTTTCCACGACTAGGCACTTGTACATGTAACTTGCCGAACTATAATATTTATGACAAGAGGAAGACAACTCCTTCTTATCGTTAAATTGTTCCCTTCACCCTCCGCCCTGTCAGCGTGTTCATCATTTTCATTGCGCAAGAGATCTTGTGAAGCCGCGCCGCCTACCACCCTTTTCAAAACAATTCCCAAACGAATGCTGCCGATTCCATTCACCCGATTTTAATTCTGAAAATGCATTGGAATCAGGAAATAAATCTCCGTTTTCGTATTACCAGTTTTTTTTTTCATATTTTAGGCAGAGATATAAAAACTGTTAGTAACTTTTTTGTTTTTCACATTTTGGAAAATGCATCGAATTAATATCAATTCAATTGTATTCTAGTATACATAGTGGTTTTCAGATCGCAAATACGAGCTTTCGTTCAAGAGAAAACAGAAAAAAGAAATAGTCTCACTTTGGAGCTACTACGTGGTGTCAGAATTACAAACTAAAAAACGGGACATTTAGCCTTAAGACCTTTTTTAAGATACGTCTACACATGGAAGAAATTGTGTTGGAGTTGGATAGAGCATTCAGATATCTCTTTAGAACAATTTTCTACCCCTAATTTACTTTTAACAAAGTCACAAAGTTCCACTTTTGACGTAATCGTCGAACCCAGTGCTTCAAACAGTTGTAAACGTGTGAGAACTGGTTGCACACATCTTATAAAACGTAAAATAACTAAGTAAGTTGCAAAAAGATGCAAAAATCTTATAACAGGCGTTAACTACAAGACTTTATCTACATTTTAATATTAAGTAGAAAGTGACGCAGAGTGACGCGACATACTAAAAATCTAAGTGAAAATATAATTTTAAAAATAATAGTTAAATATTATATAATGCAAATATTGCTAAAATTACGTAACAATTACGCCCATTAATAACTCAAACACGTTACAAAGAGCATACCTTCAGCTGCATGTTCCATCTTAAAGCATCACACTAACCACAAAGACAACCAAATCACAGAGACTTACATTCACCCTCCAATTCAGACTGCTCGAACAGTGGTGACAGATTTACACTAAGATGCGTTTATATCCCAGAATAGTGAGCGGCAATTATATTAGAATGCTGTAGAAGTAATACATTTTGATTTTTTTATTATGAAAATAAATAATTTTGTCCTCGTAGATTTCGATTTTGACCCACTGTGCGTAGGTCTGTACAACAAAAATTGTTTCTATGTTTTCAGTTTTGAATGATTTTCTTAAATCAGTCAATAAAAGTTGCAATGACGAAAATGATTTTTCGACGTCAACTGACACAAGAGGTCAATACTAGAATGATGCTGCTTCATATGCAGAGTAGTTCGGAAAATCCTCTGATGATGCAGACTCGCCATGCAGCATCCTCTCCAAGTCCAACGCTGCACTCCAACCGGGATTTCGAGCCAGCACGAACTCCAACATTTGTTTCACGGTTTTCCCTGTCTCTCCAGGACACAAGTCGGATTCTTGGATGACTCCTTGTATTGTAGCGACCACTTCAATTATCTCCATCCCTCGTGATTCCAATTTTAGGATGGCCTCAGGAATGACGCTCATGTAGGCTTTTATGAAAGTCAAGGATGGCATCAAGCCCTTCATTTTGAAAGCAGCCTTAGCTTTCGCCATGTACTTGCTGCCCGCCTCATCAAACGTATTGATCACCTGGAAAAATATAATTGAAAAACATTAGCCGAGGAGAATAAACTGAGAAAATTACAAAATTAGGCGCCGTATGATGGAGTAAACAGGAAAGGTATGAAATAAATGATAGAGAAAATCTCGAAACTGAGAAGATTTTAAACATTTCAAATAGTCTTACCTCTTCAATTGCCCTATGATTTTCAGTGTATTACAACGCAGCCAAGATCCAAGTTCCCCATCGCGTCAATATGGTCTCGGGAGGTAAAGGGAGCTCTGGATGCATCATCTTGAAGGCACGGACGTGAGAAGTAGCCTTGAGGAACATTTTCTTCACTGAAGAAATGATTCTGTTGACGCTCGACGATTTTTTGCGCAGTTCCTCAGCAACTCTGTGCATTGCATGGGCAAGACAAGTAACATGTAACATCTTCGGGTAGAGAAGCTTGAGGCTCTTCCCAGCCTTAATCACGTATTGAGCGGTGTCAGTCACCAATGCGAGAATTAAATATGCTATCCCGGACGGAACCACAATTTAGTATGTTATCCCAGATGGGACTCCAATTAAATACGTGATCCCTTTCGAATCCCAGACAGGACTCCAATTAAGTACACTGCTCCCAGGCGGGACAGCAATTACGACAAAGGTCCACACAGGTCCTCCTCGAGTCTGAGTATAATTTGAATCAACTGAACACGAAGTTCCGCAAAAAAAAAAAAAAAAAAAAAATCTGCTCGACCACCAAATAATACGTTCACAGTAGCTGTTAGTTATGTACAAGGCATATAGCCTGACTGCGGAGTAGTCTTGTTAAGCAGAGTTACATTGCTCAAAAGTTACAATCAAGAAGAGGGCAATCTGCACTCGTGCACCAAGTTAAATACTTGACAATACCTGGTGGGGATTATGAGTTTCCCTGAAGGACTTATCCAATCAGAAGTTTATTTCTTTGAGAGGGAGTTGTCTCTATGAGTGGGGAACCAATAAGATGTGAATGTTGAAGGTTAGTTAATGATTCCTTCTCGTTCTTTCTACTGCTCCGTAGTAAATAACTCGCAAGGCTTTTCTTAAGAAACGAGAGTTGTTTACTGGAGAATTCCATGTCTTTAGATGGAGTGTGCTTGTTTCAAGTTATCTATCTAAGATATCTTGTTTTTAGATGAAATACTCTTGTAAGGAAGAGATGGACTACAAGGTTCATCATTTAACTTTATGGCTTGGCGAGGCTCTTTCTTAAATGGTATGTCAACAGACTTTGTTTCCAATGAGAAGAAAATGATAATAATAATACCTTTTAGAAGCCAAACTCATTGGGGCACATAGGCTTAGGTCCTAAACCTGATGGGGAATGTAACTCCTATCCCCTAAGAGTGTCACTGTCCTCAGTAACATTTACATTTTTCTTACGTCTAAGTTTTACTAATTTACATAAATGACATAGTTTTTGCCTGAATATAAACAAAATGATACATATTATAATTAATACAAAAATTATATTAATGGATGTGAACTGCCTCTTTGTGATACACGTTGTAGGAATGGGCTTTAAGTCTAATTTCAATCTGGTTACATCAAGATGGGAATTAAGGATGTTTACTTCACTTTTTATTATGGGTTCGTCATGGATATTGAGGATTGGGAAGTTGTGGACGTAGATAGTGGGTTTTTGTAGCAGCGTTATTCCTATACTAGACATTGGGCATGATTCGTTTGAATACTCTCTTTGTGGACCTGAGAGTTTAAGAGAGCTCTGGGTCTCCGTGCATGTTTGCAAAATTATCTCACGTGTTCTGCTGAAAAAAAAATGTGTTCCTTATTTATAGGTTGGAATATTCTTATATCATTTCTTATAGATGCATATTCACATCCGGCAGGGTTTGTTAGATTACAATTGGTGATTCTAATATTATAATACTGTACCCGATGGGACGGATGCTGACTGGCATCGAACCCGGGACTCTGAGGAGGAAGAATCATGTCTATGATTTTCCAGAGAACCGAACCATAGATCGCTGAGGGGGAACATCCACATAGAACGCGAGAGACAGTTGAAAGAACAATTACTGAGGTAATTGAAGCTTAATTCCATGTCTGGGAAAGGAATTACAAGCAATTTTAAGATAGAATATTTTATGAACTGGGAGCTAGCACACAGAATTCTATCAAGAGTTCTGAGAGTTGGAGCAACTTGACAGGTGATAGATGTCGCTGGAAAATGGGCGTGTCAGACGGTCGCCAGCTACATCACTGTCGAACTATTTTCACGCGTCTTGTGGAAAGGGAAGCTCCAGAAACAGGCCAAAAAACACCCGGAGACAAAGAGAAGTAGGTGGGTGGGGGAGCAAGCCAAGAGAAATTAATTAATTGCTGGCAAACGAGACATTCATATGGGATGGGACTTACACCCACATGCATGAAATCAAAGAGAGCTAATTTAGGAAAGTTGAGATACCTAAATTGAAGCCTATAAAGCATTGGAGGGAAATGCACACACATAGTGCGGAAGGAATATCATTAGCGGAGCTCGACAGGGGATTCACCGGAGAGTAGCGTCTGGACGCCGTTGATAAAAACAATTAATATTAATTAATTGAGCGAGCGAATTCACTGCACGCAAGAAGAATTGGAACCTCCATGAAAATACGCACCAGAATCACGCATTACCTTGTCGGTAAATGCGGTATGAAAGAAAAGAGCCGCTCGAGCTGCGAAAAGGGACTATGTTTTACCAGAATCCTTTATAACCTCTGTGAAACTGGGAAGCGTCAGTTCGTTGAAACCACCCATGCGGGGGACACGTAGTTCGTTGAAGACACCCATGAGGGGAACACGCAGTTCGTTGAAGTAAAGTAGTGCGCGGAGGACGCAAGTTCGTCAAAGTCAGGACAGAACATATAGACAATGGAAAGTGCATTATGCAGCCTATTCCAAGTATTGATATACTAGAATCATACACAGGATACAATATGCATATAATCAGTTTATTATACGCAAATGTAACATATTACAGCGTAGGAAAATCGCATTATGTTGTCATAGACAATGGACTTATCTGCTGGGATAATATTGATCTTTAAAGTATCGTACAGTAAAGTATTAAAGTACACGATAGATCATGGGAGCAAGAACTGTATCACAGGTATTTGTGATAAAATGCTTAGAAAACAGACACTAGATTGGCAGACTAGATGATCTGGAGGATGCGATTGGAACACACAGTAGAGGACACAGTCTTAGAAGACAGGAGGTGTACACGTCTACTCGAGATAAACTTTCGTTGGAAACAAGCAGATGTCAGGGATTGCAGTGCCCGCAACTCTGAAATCACGCAGTAGCGAGAAGCCAAAAGAAGGCAGTGTGTGTAAATTCAAGTGTACAAAGTTTTGTGTTCAAGTGTTATATTATAAAGTGTTTTAATTGTGTGATGAAAATGTGGTATAATTTAAAGTGTAAAATGTATCCATTGCAAGTGATAATCATTGTATTTAAACCACATAAAGTGTTACTTGTGAAAGAAATGGCGATGTGTTAGGCAAGCCATTATGGTGGGCGAATTGCTGTACTATTGGATAACTCCATCCCGAAGAATATGTGAGTACACTCCAATATGTTAATATGATATTATCGCTCACCATACAACCATATCATTCTATAAAATACCGTAAGGAATTTGCAGTAAGAATTGTACGAGTTTGCATTCCTCGTGTTCAGTAATAACTTGAATTGAGAATGATGTACTTACGACAACTATTGCGTAAGGTAATGGTCAATATAACGATAAAGTTAATTGATAATAATGATAAAAATGTCAAAGTCGAAATAAACGTGAAGTCGGCATTTCGATGCCTTAAAACGTTAAATTGTGTCAGATCCAATAAGAGAATATAGTAGTATTGTGTGTGAAGGAGTGAGAGATATGTGTTAAGAGTTGTAAAGATATATTTCAGTGTAATAGATGTGCTAATAATAATAATTGCTAAATAATTGCTAATAATGAAAGCCAGTAATAGTGCCAATTATGTAATTGCCAGTAAACTAATACCAGTAATGAAACCCTATGTAGAGCCATGGTATAAGAATTGAATCAGGGAAATTATGAGAGTGCATTATGAGCCGGATCATCTAACAGAAATATTGTTGTAGCCGCGGTAAGCGAGCAAATGTAACGTAGAATCCAGAGATTTGCGTAAGTAATTGCAGGGATCATTCAATTAGCGTGTACGTCGGAAGATCTTGTGAGCCATTCTACGAATCTACAATGTGTAATGTACAGCCTGAGTGCGTACCAAAGTATAGCGACAGTGCGGGGGCAGGTAAGGTTCCTGTGGCCCATAGACAGCTTCTTTGTGGCTACCGGGGAGTAACAGTGTCACCCTGTGTAAGCTAAGTAAATAATTGATCCGCCCGTGGTGGTGAGACAATGCTTCGTGGAGGAATCATGGCGATTCTATACCAAATATTTGTATCGTGGAGCGGGAAAACGATGGACATCCGACTCACACGCATTAAGAGCCACAGATCGTTTCCCCAGGACGACAGAGCTATTGAAAATCCATCCCTTGCTATGAATATTAATTGAGAGCCATACTGAGCCAATTATAATTACCCTAAATGTAGGAGTTAAATATTTAGAGATTCCGCCCATTGAATGACATATCCAACCCTTACCCCTGCGAGTGAAAGGAAGGCCTCCTTGAAGGCATTGTTTACAAAATTTAAAAGTCTAGGTCATTGGATCCAGACAAAGTGGAGTGTGAAGGCAGCCATCTTGTTTTGGGGAGGAGCTTAGCGAGCCTATTGTCCGCGAGGCAGGGTAGCTAAAGTGACCGCGACCCTTATGAATTGGTACTGGGTTACTGAAATACACAAACTGATATCTTGATCAAATTAAATAATGTTTGATATTATTGTATAAATGTATTGTACGCATTCTGAACCTTCAGATATTTCGAAGGATCGCAAAAATCGCATAATATTTAGCCAAGCTAATGTCTTGTGATATTTTAACTTCACTAAATCATGTTGATGCACTTTTAAGAAGTAATTGCTCACTTAATGTTAAATATTCAGACGGGTAGCAATAATGCACGGATCGGCACAATTATAACGTTAGTAACGACTTGATTAGACCTAAATGATTGTTGTATGGGGATGCTAATCTTTAATTTTTGTGTTGTGGAGAGAGAGGGTACTCATGTTAAGTTTGAAACAGATGGGAAAGAAAACGATTGTTTACACATACAATGCAAACTAAGCAAATAAAATGTAAAGTAAAGCAATTAGATTGATATTGTTAAATCATAATTATAAAGATAAATGTTCCGATGCAGAACGGACAGCATGTTTAGATCAACATTGATTGCATTTAAAGATAATTCAGTGATTTTTATAACTTGTTTAATTGGTGATTTAAATAACTTGTTTATTTAGTGATTGTGTGTTGTGATGAATTAATTGATGTTAATTAAGCTATGTGAAAGACAATATGAACATTCGTCAATGTCAAGAGTATGATTTTAGGAAGTGTATGGTAGATTTGGGTGCAGAAGAGCGCCACACATATTAAAGACTCACAATAGATGTTGCAGCATACCTGATGAGCTCAGTGCATTAAAGTTGATCTGATCTTTGGATTAGTGAATCACAGCTGCGGAGTGCAGATGAATCAGATTAGGGTTTATATGACTGGATGTAATTATCATCTGTGCGCTCCATATATTTTATTTGTGTTGTGGGAAGTTGGGTAGATTATTGACTTGGGAATAACCTAACCACCAAGGGAAGATGAGGAAGAAAAGGAAGTGGGTTTTGGACTGAAGAAAAAGGTTGGAGAAATAGGAGGAGAGTCCTACAAAGTTATAAGTTTAACTTCAAATATACTAAAAGGTGACTGCCACTGCAAATCAGCTCTCCGATACCTAAAGTGAGTAGGGACCTGGGCAAAGCTAACGGGAGACGCAGCTGGAACTTTGGTGGTTTGCAAGAGAGTGGCTTTAGCGTATTCCCTCTCAAGCATACATATTCCTACTATGGGGAAGAGTGATGGTCTGGCAAGACAAAGAGTAACATATTTATTATGTATCTGTTCAAAGGAGTTTGTTTTTAGACAAGTAATTTGAAGAATGCCAATAATTTGAACAGGTTTCGATATTTTTTGTTTTCGAAATTGTGGAATTCCTAAAGAGCAACCAAATGCTTCCAAGAAGGATAGGGATAAAACAATTATACCTTTGGGAATAATTTTGGTAAGTGCACCAATAGCTGCATTTGGAAATGGCTAAGCTTTTACCCAGCAAGGAGCCGACTAAAAGTTTAGACAATGAGAAACACTTATATTTTGAAAAACCAACCATAAGTGTTGGAGAGAATCTCCACAAGCAGGAAGCTGGCGTAGCGAGCTATGCTTGCCTTACTGGCCAGTTAGAATTAGCTATTAAAGCTGAGAGAGACTTTACCAAGTTGTCAACTAAGAGTTCTTGCTCAAATGCAACAAGTGGTGAAAACCCTATCAAGAGATTTATTTGCATTAAGTGGGAAGAGTCAAGGAAGACAGGATCTTGCCTAACTGTTATACTAGAAAAATGAGAAAGCGAAAAAGAACTCTTTAATTTATTTAACAATGCAAAAGAGTGTAATGAATTTAACAAATATATAATTTCAATTTTGTTAACAATTTGGGGTCGCAGACCTCAGAAAACGTTTAAAGCTTGCGCCAGGCAATTAACAATTCTTTTGGTTTCAAACCTTTATATGTTTTAAAATCTTCGCAAGATTTTGAAATGGCGAAGATAAAATAAAAAATTTAAAGACAATTAAAGTGATTAAAGTTAGACAATAAATCAAGTACAAGTTGTGGACTTTTAAGAAATTCTAGGTAAATATCTTAGAAAGAGTAACAACTTCGGAAATAACAATAACAAAAACAGGAAGAATAAAATAGAAGTTCCTATAACTTCTTATATTAAAGGTGAATTACTTTTTTAGTATTTATACAAATAGGGCAGGTCACTTACTGTGAAACCTGAAGAGAAAGTCGAAAGGAAGTTTCTAGACCTCCTATGTTTAAGTAGGAATCACGAGACAAATGGGGCAAGTTTCCCTTTCGTGAAACCTAGAAATAACTCACTTATGAGTTGAAAGAATTGTATTCCCTAATTAGAAGGGAGAAACAAGATAATTTGAAACGTGTACCAGACACGGAGTTTTGCAGACATTAATTCGTTGTATATGGAGCAAAAACAAGGGGAGGGCACTTGTTGAGAGTGACACCTCATTGAAAAACACCTAAAGTAACAATTTTATTATTTTGGTTTGTTAGTAAGGGGTTTGGGAAAGATCAAATGGAATTGAGGATAAGTGTTCATGGCCGTATTTATGGTATTCGGACGAACGCGACGCGGAAGAAATGTTGAACAAACACTGGTTTTCACTATAATCTGTTAAAATGGATGAAAAGTTCACTGTAGTAACACAAAGGTTTATGGCAAAGAAAGTTATTGCAATTATGGAAAATAACTAGTTGCACTAGATAGGCGAGAGTCTATTGCTTGAGAAGGTTGTAGATTATCGTTAAATACGCCAGAGAAAATCCCAACGGAGGAAGAAAAATTAGCTATTGAGCAGTAATTCATAAGGAAGATTCCTTAGTTTGAAATAGTATTCCCACATGTGAAAGGAAAATGCATGACGGTACGACTGGTAGATAGAGTGCAGATTCTGGAAGGTTCCAGAGCAATCCTAACTGAAGAATAGGGCCAAAGTTATTCCAGCGGTGGAACGAGCTAAGTATTTTATAGACAGTGGGTAATTCAATGGTATCCCACGTTGTGAGAAGATTTCTCATAAGAAATGCTGCTTTCTATTAAGATTGGCTTGGATAGACAAAAGCTCAACATGGAAAATCCCGCGAAGGATGATTATTGCCCCAAATATAGTAATCTCACACTGCCTATAAAATGATCGTTAAAAGCATGTAGTTATTAAAAGACGATGAGAATGAGGTTAAAACCTGAAGTCGGTACTTATATTTGCTTCATGGCGAAGGTGAAGTTCCCTTTGACGGTTGAGATTAAAATTCCAACATGGCGTGGAATTAAAAGAATGCCTCTTTAGTTGAGGAGGCTAGCTCTAGTTGAGCTTCAACTGACTAAGTCGACTGCCGACGTACAAGTGGGACACGCTCAGCGAAGCACAGAGGGAACAGGGAAGGGAAAAGAGTGGGGGTAGGAGACAAAAGGAATACATATAAGAATAACCAACATGACAAATTTTTTTTTTATGAAATGGTCTTCAAAGAGTTGATAGTAGGCGACACTATCGCAGCCTGGTGGGTGAAAAAGTAGACGAAGTTCCCTTGATCACGGAGATGATAGCTGGCGATGGCGACAAGATCTGGTGGCCAGATTGATAAGGAAGTCCTCTTGCACAGGGAAGAATTGAGGAACTTCAGAGATTCGCTGCTAGATGAAGCTAGGTGGGTCATGGAAGATATATATCTAGAACAGACTCACAAGTAACACGAGAACCCTAAACAGCAAGGAGAAATTAGAAGATCACTGTTGGTGTTTGAGAAAAGGGAAGGAATGAACAAGCAAAGAGCAGTAAAAGTATACTCTATCTTACCGTGTATTCCAAAGAATACACCAGAAGTTAAATGTACATATAATTTGTGTTGTATTTCTGCCATGATATGAATAATATTAAATTCAGTATTTAGGAATCCGTTGTTTTTCCATGTAGAGTAGTCACCTGGTAGACTCAAATCCTGAGCATGTGGTCGTACAGTGGGATGGACGTACCATGCCTCGAAAGACCGTGAGCAGTTGGGATACGATCACATGTTCTCCACGTAATGTCAGAAGGGTACAATACATACATATGATTGCGTGCTTTTCACACAAGGTGTACTGGTCCATTTTAAGGTGGGTCCTTGAACATAATATTTTTCAGTCGGGATAAGGATAGCATCTTCAATAGTTGGTACAGGGGTGATATCATACAATTGATATTGATTTCCATCCGTGATTGGCATGGAAATGATTACCATCATTTCTTCATCCATTATAATTACCTGGGTTTTTGACAATTTTAAATTTTCAAATCGATGATACTGATCTGCATGAATCATACTCTTGACAGGGTAAATAGATAGCAAATGTTTTACCAAACTAGTTAAGTCTTTACTGGAGAATAATTTCACGTTCGTCATCTCATTAAATGAGAGAGAAATAGTTTATTGAAGCACTTGCACTATTTTGCTATATTTTTTGATGCACATTAAAACATATTGAAGGTCTTCCAGTAGGTTGATCTTGAAATCTTCCGTTTGGAGAATACCCTGAAGTACCTTCATATTACTATTAACATGATTCATTTCATCGTAAAATGTTTGGGAAATTGAATTTGCAAAAGATACCAATTTATTTATATGTTTTATCTTATTATTACGGCTTTGTTTTAAAGTGTCTAATTGACCTTGTAAATTATCCAAATCATCTAGGTCCAGATTACCAGAGATGAATTTAATTACTTTCCCTAATCCGTTAATTAAGCCTCTCTTAGTTCTATTAGAAATGTTTGGTATTAATTTATTTAAATCCTTTTTAGTTTCTTTAGTTACTTCAATTAATTCATTTATTAAGTAGGGAAAAGTATTATTACTTTTTAATACTAGACTAGAGACAGTGTCATCAATATTTTATATGCCTCTTTCAAAGTAGTAAGGTTGAAATGAAACATGAATTTGTGATAGTTTTTAATAAATTTTTCTCTTATGTTTTATATCACGGAAGTTTTGGACATGAGTTTTACCGTTTTTCATTTTACAATAAACTCGGTTTTTCTCAATTTTGGTTATTGTGCCTTCATTATACAAATTCTTTGATTTTGTGTTTCTGGTTAGGGGATCCAAAACAAAAACTACCTCACCTATTTTATAGGGGTGTTCAAAGGTGGAATCCCTTGGATCGGGCTTTCTTTCGTTCAAAACCTTAATTTGGTTTGCTTGTCTTTCTACATACTCATTAATTGTTGGTGATGGGGAGATAATGTCGTCTAATGTTTTGTAGTATGGTCCATATAGGACGTTGAATGGTGGTTGCTTGGTTGCTGTGTGAATTGAAGAATCATAATTTGTGATTGCAGTGATTATGAGCTGTGTTAACGGGGTAAATTTATCATGATCTCTCAAAAATTCTCATTTTTTCGAGGAGGGTTGAATTGAATCTTTCCACGGGTGAATTTGAGGTTGAATTCAGAGGTGTGGTGGCATGATACTCAATGTTCGTAGCTTTACAGTACTCTTTAATTAAGCTATTTTCAAATTCTCCTCCTTGATCATGAATAATTCTTTTGGGATACCCATGGTGTGAAAAATAAACTTGTAGTTCATTTAAAACTGCCATAGCTATGCCATTAGCTAATACGTATGCTTGTCCGTACTTAGAAAATTCGTCCAGTATCCTTAAGATGCGATTCTGTTCAAAATGGAAAGTGTCAATGTAAATCTGGGCAAATGGGTGGTCTGCTACGATAGGACCCTGATTCGGTACCTCATTAGGGTGCCTCTCATACTTGTTCCTTTGGCACAAATTGCATTGATTAATTAAGTTTCTGATCTGCTCATTTAAATGTGGCCAATAGTACTTGGTTCGAAGGTGCTCAAATGTTTCAATAATACCGTTGTGATTTATTGAATGATATTTTAGTATCAGTTGTTGTTGAGTTTCCGAAAATTCTATGTCCTCTAGAAACTTAGGTGTTCTGATAATTATCAATTCTGAAGTAAATAACTTGGGGCATACTCTTAATAAATGGGATCTCAAGTGTTACATCATCAAAATAGACGGCGTACCTGCTTGAAGTATTTATGACTTTAACGAGGACACAGCGATCATTACACCCGCATTCCGCTGACTGGGAATGACGCTACATAATTACCTTATACATACGACGTGCAGCCACGCACCCGCCCTCTTGTCTCTTGTTGCTTCGCTCTTACTTCACTTACTTCTTGTGCTAAGGAGGAACAGTAAGGGCGCTGCCCTTAGCCGAATCCCAACGCCATCCACATGGACATCCGTCATCGGTAGGGTGCGTAAGTGTGTCTGCTAAATTCCTTTATCCGCTATTAATCACCCCCCCCCCCTTAATCTAACCTAATCGCCACCCCCATCAGTAGTAATAAACCTTTTTTATAGTCAAGTGCTTTATCTTTTTATTCACATAATTATAGAAGCCTTCCCCCTTAGATTATAACTTAGATTAAGATCTGCTCTGCACTCTGTCGAGCAGTAGTCGCTGTACCAGCAAGAGCTTGGCTTGCTAAGGCTCCCCAGGTAAGCATGGTGAGTATGTCCTCCGCAACCTTCTTAAAGCCCCCCTTTTACATTAATTGCTCCCTAGACGTCTCCGCTGCTCTCGCAAAACACTATGATTAATCATCCTAGTAAATCTCCGAAAATGCTAAGGATGCCAGCTAATCAACACCCCTTACAAATTGTGGTTGGGCACCATCAATTCCCCAACAAAATGGTGGAGGGGCCGGGTAAAACTCAGTAGATACCGGAGATGCGGAACAGGTCATCAATTCCCTAACAAAATGGTAGACGCGCAGGGTAGTTGCCAGCATAACATTCAAACAACGAATCTGGCAACTAACGATACCGTGTACTAATTCAAGCTAGCCAAGCAGGTATCAAAAAAATTTGAGAAGGATAATCTAGGGATAATTTTTTCTCTCCACAGTTGTTATATCACCCCCCCCCCCAACCCACCCCTATAGGTAAATCACGAGAGAAACCTCTTGCTGCCAGGCATTTTTAAGATTAGCAACCCCAATTAAAAAAGTAAGCAGGAATATTAAAAAAAAACTTGGTAAAGAAGTATAGATAACCACCCTACTCTATTAAGAAGATAGCTCAATATTTAAGATTACCCCCCTCTAAATAAAAGCTCTAATAACGTACCCATGATAAGACTGTGATATTCCATAGGATAAGTTAGAATAAGCAACTAATCATGTATTTTATTGCAGCAGTGCAATTATATTTTGTATATTTTTGTAGGCCATAACATTTTCTCTGGGGCAAATATTTGTATAACAAAGTGAAAGGGAGTATCGACAGAGTGCATACATAGAATCAACAGGAGACCTTGTAATTACGCATTTCTATAGTTACACATACACTTCTGCAAGGTGCCACAGCGATTATTTTGTACACACATACAGTCAACACATGCTGCAGTTTCTTTGGTTACACAATCAGACCTCAGGAGGACTGCTTATATGTAACATAAAACACAATCAGCTGAGCCACATGGCTAACACATGCTGGCCACACTGACTGCCTAACGAGGATGTTAAACCCGACACCCTGTTACCAGCTCAGTGCGAACACGCGCACGAGAGGAAGTGAGATATCGTAGGTTCAACTCCTGGAGCTAATAGCTTACACGCCAGATTAAGTTTATACAGCTTTGGCATTATTTTGTTTGTTATATATACATCCCCAAACGGATATCGAAGGGTGCAATAGCAAGGAACGCACTAGCAATTTGAAAGATGTGACCATATGGTGTACACATAGCATAGAGTTGTTTTTCTAATAGTGCATTTAAAAGTAGGAGATTCGGTTAGCAATTGAGAAGCCGTTCCCTCACGAAGCAAAAGGATAGGAAAGTAAGCAAGTAGGAATTCATGAAGCTGCCGATATATGAACGGCAAAATAATATAGCATACAAGCTTAATTACGGCACTAGGCACAGCACGGCATTATTGTAATATGTAAGGCATTGTTATGAAGATTATCATAGTTATTGTGGAATACAGGAAGAAAGAGGACATAGGAAGAAAGATATTACGAGGAATAAATATATTACATGGGAAGAAAGATATTACGAGGAAATACATAGAATACGAATAAATAAAGAGAACACGAGGAAGAAAAGCGAATATTTTTAAGAAAGTTGAAGAAGCATATTATTGATAAGTATCAAGTGTCTTACGGCAGGGACAAGAGGTCACCTAGCCTTGAGATAAGGAGGAAAGTAAGCGATATATGGAATATGTTTAGCATTATTACGTTGATAACAATTGCCATTTATATTATAGATTATTGCCACCACTGTGCCAACGCCTACGTCCTACGCAATCCAGATGCTAACTAAGGAAGTTACGCCAAGAAAGAATAAATTAGTTACAGTTATATTAGTGAGGAGAATGCTGACAACCAGCGACCGAGGACTACGATTTCAGAGTCCAGGAAATAGCCACCCCAGGAACACGTAAGAAATAGTCCAGATATTAGGGCGAAGCCGAACACATGCTGGGGCATAGCCAACCCTTTCACGTAGAGACGTTAGCTCTAATACTTTCGGGGAAATAGTCCCACCGCGTTATACAGGTTAGCGGCGGTCAATTCAACCTAATACATAGTGGAACTAACGTCTGTCGGAATGCGTTTGTATCGACTTTCAATCAGTCTGCCAACAGGTGATATTTTTACGGTATTCTGATCAAATGATAGGAAGATAAAATGATAGGAGATATTTTTACGGTATTCTGATAAAATGATAGGAAGATAAAATGATAGGAGATATTTTTACGGTATTATGATCAAATGATAGGAAGATAAAATGATAGGAGATATTTTTACGGTATTCTGATCTAATGATAGGAAGATAAAATGATAGGAGATATTTTACGGTTTTCTGATCAAAAGACAGGAGGATAAAATGATTGGCGACAGTAATACATATTTAGATCGAGCATCAGTTAGGCTAACGATAGGCGATAGTAATACATATTTAGATCGAGCATCAGTCGGTCTAACGATAGGCGATTGTAATTCATCTTTAGATCGAGCAACAATCAGTCTACTGACAGACGATACATTTTGCGGTATTATATATGAAATGAAAATCCACAGCCTGCTTCCAGTCTCCGACCGGGTCAGGAATGGAATGAATGAAGCCCCCATCTAGCGGCGAGGATATGAACTGTGCCGGCTGCCGAGGCCTGACGCACTCCTCTGGGGCAATGATTAAATGAATGACAGATGAAATGAAATGATAGTGGAGAGTGTTGCTGGAATGAAATTTTGACAGGGAAAACCGGAGTACCCGGAGAAAAACCTGTCTGCCTCCGTTCTGTCCAGCACAGATCTCACATGGAGTGACCGGGATTTGAACCACGGACCCAACGGTGAGAGGCCGGCGTGCTGCCGCCTAAGCCACGGGGGCTTGGTATTATATATGAAGAGATATAAATATTAAGAGAGAAAGTGCATACACGCAAGGATTAACAACCGAATTCATCAATTCATAATTTTTCAAGGGATTAACGAGTGCAAAATCATACATTAAATCAGGAATACTATGTAAACATATTATGAGCGATTCAACACAGAGAACCCAAGTAATTATATTACAGAGTAAGGGTAATCATTTCATTAGAGGTACGTATAGGAATTAAGGCGAAGTCTACAAGCGCTAACAAAAAATTTAACACATTGCATTATCGAATCTTTTAGATACAAGTAACCATTATCGCGGACACACTCTAGGGAGAGCTTAAGAAATTAGGAATTAACTTTATTGTATATACCCCCCCCCCCTCAGACACACGAATCAACCCCCCCCCCCTCAGACACACGAATCAAACCCCCCCCCCCTGTATATTGTATTCCTAAATAAAGGAAAGGCATTAGTACTAGATTTAGCAATAAGAACTAGATTAGATACTAAGAAAAAAAAACATTCCCCCCGCCCTACCTAACGAGGCAAGTTTAAAAAGGGTATTTAATAACAGATCATTAACAAATGTTATTTTTCACAGGTGATATTAACATGTTAATCAATATTTCATGAAGGTGTATACAGTTCTTATAGAAAGATTAGAATCACGGCTAAGAAAACCATGTCAGCTACGTAAGAATTATCAAGTTAGCCCGAAGAGGGAATAAATAAAATAAAATTTCCATGTTGTTGTTGTTTGAGTCTTCAGTCTTTTGACTGGTTTGATGCAGCTCTCCATGCCTCCCTGTCCTGAGCTAATCGTTTCATCTCTACATAGCTACCACACCCTACATCTGAGGCAATCTGTTTAACATATTCTAACCTTGGTCTACCCCTACAGTTCTTGTCCTCGACCCTTCCTTCCATAACTAAGCTTGCTATTCCTGGGTGTCTTAGTATGTGTCCTACCAACCTATCTCTTCTCTTCATTAGCAGTCGCCAGAAACATCTCTCCTCTCCACTCGTCTTAATACCTCTTTGTTTGTAACCCTATCTACCATCTGATCTTCATCATTCTCCTGTAACACCACATTTCAAATGCTTCAATTCTCCTCTTTTCTGCTGCACCAATAGTCCAAGTTTCACTTCCATAGAGTGCCACGCTCCAGACAAAGGCTTTCAAAATGACTTCCTAATACCTAAATCTATATTCCGATGTCAGCAGATTCCTTTTTTGTAGAAACGCTTTCTTTGCCTGAGCCAACCTACTTTTTATATCCTCTTTGCTTCGTCCATCACTGGTTATTCTGCTTCCTAAGTAACAGAAGTCTCCTACTTCCTTCAGCTTTTCACCTGTCAATTTGATCTCCATAGAGGTTTCTGATTTATTTCGGCTGCATTCCAGTATTTTTGTTTTACATTTATTAATTTTCATCATGAATTCTTTCCGTAAGACGGAGTCCATACCATTCAAAAACTCATTCAAATCCTCAGGCTTGTCGGCCAAGATGACGATGTCATCAGCAAATCTCCATAACTTCACGATACCACAATCACCAATTAAAAAAAAAAGCAAATGAATCTTAAGAATTAAGCATAACACGTAGTGCGAGTTTCATTTACACAATGTCTGCATTTAAATAGGTTAAGAAGCTCCTCTCGGGGGAGCCTGTAACCCCTAGAGGACGCGTCCCCGGGTGGCGGATAGGGGGCCCCTACTTCTGTAGGGCTGGTTGAAATACCCAATACAACCCGCGGACCAAACAGGCAGCCCGGTTCCTGGGGGCTTTGATACTGGGACACCCTCTCTCCAGGGGTCATAAATATGGATGGCCCAAGCCCAGGGTTATGGGTGAAGCCCCAACGGTATCGGCGGCGGAGAGGATGGACTTCGGTACGGCGTCTATGGCGGAAGAGGGAATTCTGTAGCGTCTGTACTCCAGAGGAGCGGCTGCAAATGGCGTCTGTTATCCAGTGGATCGGCCTAGAACCGTACCTGGCAGTAGGTCATAAAATGCCTTTGAGTGTGGCGAGCTCATCGTACTAATAGCCTATAGAATGAGTAAATGTGAATTGAGGCCTCGGAAAGGGCTAGGGCGTCCCCTGCAAGCGACGCGCAGTCTCAGGGGTCTGGGGGAACTGTGAGAAGTGGGCTACCAGACACTACTAACATCGGATTCATAAATGTGATGAGCCTAAATGGCAAGACAGAAGAATTGGTGGACTACATGGAAAAGAAGGAAATAGCAATGATAGGAGTCAGTGAAGCGAAATGGAAGGGAAAAGGTGAGAAAGAAATCAAGAAAGGGAAGGGAAGGGATATATAATATATTGGAGTGGAGGAAAGAAGGCAGTGAATGGTGTTGCAATAATATTGAGAGAAGACTTGGTACAGTATGTTGAGAAAGTAGAGCAAACTAGTGACAGAATACTGAAAATTAGATTAGGACTTGAGAGTGGAACAAAGGACTTCATACAGATTTATGCACCCCAAACAGGGAAGGTAGATGAATGTTTAGAGGAGTTCCTAGATGAACTGGAAAAGTGTATAGAAGACAAAGTGGTTATAATATTGGGAGATATGAATGCACATGTGGGAACAGATAGACAGGGAAAAGAAGAGATAATTGGCCCGTTTAGTTATGGAAATCAGGATGAAGAAGGGGATCTGTTAATAGATTTCTGTAGAAGGAATGGATTAATTGTTGGAAATACATGGTTTAGGAAAAAGAACTCTCAAAAAATAACTAGGTATGGTTGGGGAGACAGAAAGACAAAGACAATGATTGATCTTATCCTGGTGGAAAAGGATAAACGAAGACAACTGGTAGATGTGACGGCTATGCCAAGAGGAGATTTTGAAGGAGACCATAAAGTGGTGATAGCCAAATTAAGGCTGGGAAAAATCACAAACCTTTTGGAAAAGAGGGAAAGAAAAATAAAGGTGTGGAAGCTAAAAGGGTGGGAGACAATGGACAAGTCCCAAGAGGATTTAAAAAAGGAAGTTCCCAAAGATGAAGCAAAAAGTGTAGAAGAGGAATGGGCATGTTTTAGGAATGGTTTTGTGAAGTGTGCAGTAAACACCTGTGGAAGATCATCAGGGAAGAAAAAGGAAAGGGAGACTACTTGGTGGAACGACAGGGTAAAGAAAGCTGTTAAAGAAAAGCAAATGGCATGGAGGAAGTGGATAGGCAGTAAAAATGCAGGGAAATTACAAAAATATAGAGAAGCAAACAAGGCTGGCCAAAAAATTGTACAAGAAGAAAAACGGAAAAGTTGGGAAAGATTCACAGAAACTTTGAAGGAGGATATCCAAGGAAGTAAGAAGGTGCTATATGGATTCGTTAAAAACAGTGTAAAAGGTAGGAAAAATACAAAATTTGTAAAAACTGAAGCAGGGCATATATTGTATCAAAGAGATGATATATTAAATAGATGGGAAGAATACTTTTCAAAGCTACTAAATGTGAAATACATTGAACTGGAAGATGAAAGGGAACAAGAAGAAACAATGGAGGAAGAAGAAGAAGAATAAGAAAAGGAGATAACTATGCTAGAAATAGAGGAAGCCATACAGAAGATGAAGAGTGGTAAAGCAGCAGGAGTGGATGAGGTGACCACGGAAATGATAAAAGCAGCGGGACCAATAGGGGTACAGTGGCTGTATAGATTATTTAGAATAATTTGGAAGAAGAAAGAAATTCCAGAAGAATGGGGAAAGGGTTTAATTATCCCGATTTTTAAGAAAGGCGACAAAAAGGAATGTAATAACTACAGAGGGATCACTCTTATTGCTCATGTAGCTAAGATCTTTGAGAGAGTATTGGAAGGTAGACTGAGGAGGAAGATAGAAGGAGAGTTGGAAGAAGAACAGTATGGTTTTAGGAAAGACACATCAACATTTGACCTAATCTTTACATTAAGGCAAATGATGGAGAAAAGATGGGAATTTGGAAAAGACATGGTGATGACATTTATTGATATTGAGAAAGCATATGACAGTGTGCCTAGACAGGTGGTTTGGGATGTATTAAGAAAAAGAAGAGTTATCAGGGCAGAAGTCAAAATGTTAAAAGCTATGTACAAAAATTGTGTCAGTAGCGTGAAGACCAGTATAGGAGAAACAGAATGGTTTAAAGTGGAAACGGGTCTCCGACAGGGAATTGTATTGTCCCCATTACTATTCATCATAGTCATGGATGAAATCCACAAGAATGTCAAACAGACATTGGGACAAGAAGCAACAAAGGCCATGCTGTTTGCAGATGATATAGTTATATGGGGTGAGGATGAAAAGGATTTACAAAAACAACTAGATGTATGGAACCAAGAGATAGAGAAATTTGGGATGAAAGTAAGCACAGAGAAGAGCAAGATAATGGTAATGTCAAGAGGAAGGAAGAAAGGAAGAGGAAAGATAGAATTGAATGGCAAAATTCTAGAAGTCGTTAAAAGTTTCAAGTATTTGGGAAATGTGATCGCAGAAGATGGAAAGATAACTGAGGAAATTGGAAAGAGAATACATCAAGCGAACAGTTTTTACCATAGTGTAAGGGGTATTGTGTGGAACCGAGATGTCCCAAAGAAATGCAAAAAAGTATTATATTCAACCTACTACAGACCCATACTAACATACGCAGCTGGAGCGTGGACTACTACAAAAAGAGAGGAGAGTAGAATACAAGCCGCAGAGATGAAATTCCTAAGAGGTATACAGGGCAAGACCAGAAGAGATAGAGTTAGAAATGAAGAGATTAGAGAAAGGACAGGAATATTGAAGCTGCAGGACAGGACAGAAACAACAAAGTTAAAGTGGTATGGACATATGATGAGAATGGGAGAGGAGAGAGTACCAAAGAAAACGTTCTGTGATAAGATGACAGGGAAGAGACCACGAGGAAGGCCCCGGAAGAGATGGGCAGATACAGTGTGGGAGTGTGTAGAAAAGACGGGAGGAAAACCCGAAGATGTACTAAAATCAGGAGAGGAGTGGTGGAGAGACAGGCAACGATGGAGGTCCTTAATTCACAACCCGACCCAGGAAGCTGGAAACGGGAAATGTAGATGATGATGATGAAGAAGCGAATACATCGCTTAGCTGAAACTGGGGAAGAATAATAGTGATCATTAAGGAATAATGATTAAAGATACGAGAAGTATATTAAAGGTCGACGAAGATAAAGGTAACAGAACGTATATTGAATTTCTACAAAGATGAATGAGAACGTATATTAAAGGTCTATGAAGATAAAGGTAACAGAAAGTATTCTGAGGTTCTACTAATATAAATGTAAGAGAAAGCATATTGAAGTTTTACGACGATAAGTGTGGGAAACGGTATAGTGAAATACCACGATAATGGATATGTCAAGGATCACATGTCAAACGTTAGTTTATAAGTATATTAGTACATAAATCAAAATGCAGACATTCAGTAAAAAGACTCCCTCGCAACACGTAAAAGACTTCAGAAAAAGATTAATAGTTACCAGGGTAAGAATAGTCCCGATATGAATGGAATTTAAGAGTGATTTCTGATTTCAGAGTAATAATAATAAGCTGACCATGTCTGTATTCCCCACAATAGGACGTAACTACAGGATGCATGCAAGGTGACTGTGGAACAAGAGCGAAGACCCAACACTCGTGGAAACAGCAATTAAACCGAAAAACATAGTAGCCTGTAAGCCGTATTTAGGCAGGAGCCTTAAGCTATCTATTCCAAACACTTGAATGTTAATTTTCTTTTCATATAACTAATCATAACAGCATTTCCTTGTCAAGCAAATGCTAAATCACTTTCTTAAAGAAATTCCAAACTTTATGGGATACTTAGCACGGTAAGGCACCCCTACGACCGAGCACGAAATGTTGATCCCTTACACAATTCGTGGACGTGTCCCACAGGGGTAGCACACCATAGAGTTGCTATATTTTCATTTTCCCCCACGTTGTAGGGAAATTTATGCTATCAGCGAACCCTCGCGGCTATACTTGGCCTAGTGGAAGCCCTTCTTCACATTATACACGCTACACAGGTCACAGGCTAGTCCGTGAGGGATAACTATAACTTAAACTCCCAAAGCATCACCCACACATCATAGGAAAATTACAGTTGTACATGCACCCTCAAGGCGGTACTTGGTCTGGCGAAGTTCTACGCAGGTCACGAACCAGTCCGAGAGTGGTGATCACACCTTAAATTTCCTATGTGCTCTCCTTCACACTATATATTTTAATGTCATTTCTACTTAACTTCAAATGTACATTGAAATTTCATTTTAATTTCAAATGATGTCAATATTTCAAAGAATCATTCGGGTATGCAACAAAAAGGTATGTATGAAATGCCACAAGGAAAGAAGCAAGATACAGAGAAATATCTGCTATAGACAGACTGTATAACAAAACACCCCAAACCTTGCCACACCCACCAACCCATCGCACTGCACAATTACACTCACCACCCCCATCTACGAAGCTGAACAGAAGAAAAGAATAATAAGAATAAAAATAAAATTAGAGCTAAAAGAAGAAGAAATAAAGAAAATCTAAATTTACACCCCCACGTCTAAGACAATAATCGGGGTCGATTATTAAAACAGGAAGACGTCTTGTTGTAGAAAAGTCAAAAGCCAAAAAAGGTGGGCAATAGACAGACTGAAAGTGAAGGATGTACACGAAAGATTCAAGAAGAGTATAAAGGAAGGACTATTGAAAAACCTTAAACAAACTTCAATTGCAGACGAATGGGCACTTCTGAAGAATGAAATAACAAAATCCGCAGAAGAAATAGTCCAGTGAAATTAGTTTTAACCTGGACAAAATTAATAACAAGCTGAAAATTGGTGGAAACGTTAAGAACAATGTCCTAAACGAAATCCCAAAAGTCCCAAAAAATCCGAGCTGAGGAAAAGCCGCCATCTTGGAAAACCCGCCGCCATCTTGGATATTTCTGTTTTTGGCCATATCTTTCAAACAAGTGGTCCTAGCGAAGTCCGACTGGTGTCAAATTGACCGGATTTTACTGCCAATGTCTCAGGGACATTAATAAAATATGTTAAGACGCGTTCTTACAGCTGTTTTATTTATTTATGTACTATTAACATAAATAGAGTGTTGAAAGTTTGGTGTTGACCGTTTCTGTCACAGTAGCTAAAACTGCCAGTGAAAATAATGTATTTAAACCTAAAATTATAAATCATATTCTTGAAATCGTGCGTATCACATCTAAAATGCTTAAATTATTGTCAGTATTAAATACAGAGACACTATGAGAGATGTAAGCTTTGACTTGTAATGCTTAGCGGATTCCATCGTTTGGTGGTTCCATGAGATCTGTAAAGAAAAAGAACAGTGAGAATTTTATCTTTTGTGCAGATAATGTCTCTATATATTTCGAAATAACTTGCCCTCGTATTAAAGCACAAGATCGTCAGGGTCGTCAACGTCGATGCTCTCCTCTGGGCGGTTCGCACATCCGTGACCAGCGCAGTATCCGCACATTGTTGTGCAGCGTAGGCCACTCAGTAGGCAAGCGCATTTGCGCTCACATCCGGATCTGCAGTTGCAGGAGATGATTTTCAGAATATCGGCTGGTACACCATCAATCGTAGTAGGGACTGGAATCAAAGCATCCGCGTCGCTGGTACGGTGCCACAGGCAGACGCCCTCGAGATGGTAAGTCGATATCTTCTGAAGACCGAGGTACAGGAACGCTTGCGTTCACGCTCTTTCCTGGTGTGACGCCCTGAATTCCACCCATGGCGTGAAAAGTCCCGTGTCTGTCAAGCGTATGCACATTGTGGTCCGCATTGTCGAAAACGAACTGCATATAAGCGTCGTCGCCTACGACCGGAGGTACATTTTTAAGATTATCTGGATGGTTTTCCATACTTTGAGGTCCGTATTGACGTGTACAAATCAATTTAATGGGATAGGGGATCTCCGCCCAATTAATACTTTTTGTTATAAAGACTGGAAGTTTATTATTTATGGGGCATGTTTCGGGTAATGGTTACCCTTATGGCTGAAGAAGGGTAACCATCGCTTTATAACAAAAAGTATTGATTGGGCGGAGATCCCCTACCCCATTAAATTGATTGGTACATTTTTAGCCAGCGAATTCTCGAAGTTGACCGTTTCTTTGTACGTAGCACATACTCCACATACCGATAATACGTCAAGAAGAAGCTTCGACCCAAACCTCCTGTGAAGATGGACTCCGAGACCAAGCTGCAATGGCGAGACGAACGATCTTGGTCGGGCGGTTGCAATAATTGCATGAGCGATGTGATTGCCTTTCTTTTCGTAATTGTGTCGTCGTCGAATGGTTCTCTGGTCTTTACAATAGTCCGTATCATTGTTTGTAAAGTCTTGGGTACCAAATCTTCTCGTCCAGAAGCAATATCTTCAGAAGAAGGATACACAGAGCAGTCGTAAACACGGGATCGAATGTCCTGTCGAATGATGTTGGCTGCAGTCTCGACGATTCACGTCCTTTCCTCCTCGGAATTGCACTTTCTGGAACTGTACCAATTAGCCGTCATAATCTTGTTTGCTGTTCCTAGGAAACAAAGAATGTTAGACTTTCCAACTTGTTCCGCTATGACAATTTGGTCTCCGTAATGATATTGCAGTTTCCTTTTAAGATTTTTCTCGCTATAGAGTATTTCTTCTGGGGAAGAAGCCTTCATAAATTCCATCAACTCGGCAAAGGTGTATTGACACTCGTCGTTACTCTCTATATATTCACACAGTTTCTCAAAAGCTCTAAGCTTGCTGGGATCCTCGGGGCGACCGGCATTTCCGCAGGAAAGTCCAAATGTTTGCGGAAAGTGACCTGGGCGGTCAAAATACGCGTTGCACTTACGATGATAACGAGCTTCCGCTGCCACTAGGTCGACCTCCGTGTTCAATCTCAACAATACTTTTTCTGCCCAAGCATTCGAGCGTCCAGAAGCCATAGAGCGAACAGTATTTATAACGTGGACCAACGTAACTACGCTGTAAGGTCCTTGTCGATCTGGGTGTCATCACGGCTGATCTCGCGTTCGCAAAACATGCACTGGCGTTCAAAATTAAAACCGTCAAACGAAGGACGAGCCTTTCTTTCAACTGGTTCCTCTTGCGTATCATTCGACAGCGTAGGAACACTGAGAGTATATTCTTTCCTACAGTTGACGTGCACTGTAACACAGTTCCAGTCGCCGATTAGAGCGGCAATGCCGTCATTGCGAGCTTCACTATATCGACGAATGGTGTCAATCCCTCTTTGTACCCTAACCTGCTCACCACCGCTTTCCTCTCGACACAAAAAACATACACTGTCCATTTCGAAGAAATAACCACCACTTCAACCATTAACTTGCAATATTTGAACAGCAACACCCACAGTAATAGGATAGGTGAAGTAAAAAAATCCATGCGAACACCACACTTAACACACACAATACTCCTCTGCTTTCATAGTTTTTCCATAAAACTTCCAACACTTTCCCAATCCGTGTTTTTGCCTTCAACCAAGTAACGGATTATCACTACAGTCCACTCAAATTATCATTTAGAACACACACAATATTCATAAAACACGTCGTTATCTTCGGTTTCAACGCCACGAACGGACAAACAACACAGCCGCATTAAAACTCGCCGTACAGAACACGACAACAATGCCCGCCGCCTTCTCATAAACTTATACCGAGACCAGCGGTACCAACCTCCTTTCGCACCGTGGTATATAAGCACTTTATTCCACGTTATCACTAAAACCACAAATACAAACAAAAACAAGACTTGAAATGTTGTGTTACTATTAGTTTTGAATTATAAAACGTTGCAACCCAACACTCATTTCCGTTTAATACAATCCATAGTCAGGTTATTCTTTGTCTATGCTCAACTTCTCAGTGGTATAGTTTGCATTGCTTTTTATTTAGACAAGTAATCTTAGCGTGTATTTTTTCCCTTCCATTCTTAGCGTAACCAAACATTGTAGAGAAACCTGACAAAACGTAAGGTACATAGTTAATGTTTTGAAAACCGGCGCATCGAACTTTAAACACACTATTTATATTATTAACAGTACCGTACTAAAATAAATTAAAAAAAGCTGTAAAAATCTTATTAATGTTTCCGAGACTTCGACAGCAAAATCTGGTCAATTTGACACCAGTCTGAACTCGCTCGGACCACTAGTTCGAATGATATGGCCAAGAACCGAACAATTCAAGATGGCGGAGGTTTTTTCAAGATGGCGGCTTTTCCCCAGCTCGGATTTTTTGGGACTTTTGGGATTTCGTTTAGGACATTGTTCTTAATGTTTCCACCAATTTTCAGCTTGTTATTAATTTTGTCCGAGTCAGAGTTCTATTTTGTTTAATTGCACTGGACTAAAAACATTGGTAGGATAGAAAGAATAGGTAACAAGAAGTTCCGTGACGAACTAAAGAGCCTACTTTTCTTAAAATTTAAGATTCATGCCAATGATTAATCTATATGGATCTATCTAGAATATTGACGAAATTAAGTTGGTAATATCAAAATTTCTAATTAGTTCGAAATACTGTATACCTGGCATAATGTAGCCTAATAGAGACTACAGTTGGCAGCCCTGGTGACATTATATTCTTAGTTCCATCTCTTAAGGTACAGAATACAAAATTTGGTTGAAGTCCAATGGATAGCAAGGACGTTACATGCAGTTAAACATTGGATCTAACAGCGCGCGTAAAATCATGTTGGCAACAATGACATACATGTATTGGTCAGAAATAATCTGAAATAATATGATCTACTGTTGTGTCAATTTTGATTTAAATCCAATAGTTAGTATAGAAGTTACATGCATTTTAAAATTGGACTTATCAGCAGGCTTAGAATCATGTTGTCAGCACTGACGTATATCAGTTACTCCAAATTAATCTAGAATGCCAGGTACTATACGTGTGCAAAGTTTCGAGCTATTGGCTTGCATACTTTCTGATATATTGATATTAGGGTAACACAAATAGAGATAGCATTTATTAACAGTTGGCAGCCCTCGTTACTCTTAAGAATCGGCATAGACATATCTGTTATAGTACACATAGCACACACGGAATTTGGTTGAAATCCAAATGATAGTATAGAAGTAATATGTATTTAAATTTGGACCTCTGAGCAGGCTTAGAATCATGTTGGTAGCACTGACGTATACAATTTATTCCATATTAATATAGAATGTCAGGTACTATACGTGTGCATAGTTTAAAGCTGTCGGCTTGTATACTTTCTGATATATTGGTATTTGGATCAAATAAATTGAGAGCATTTATATAACAGTTGGCAGCCCTGGTGGATCTTAAGAATACGTTCAGTCATATCTGTTTATGTACACATAGCACATACGAAATTTGGTTGAAATCCAATTGATAGTGTAGAAAGTATATGCATTTAAAATTTGGAATTATCAGCAGGATTATAATCATTTTGGCAACACTGCGATGTATGGCCTCCTGGAAATTAAACTGCAATATTATTATCTATACGTGTGCCAATTTTGAAATAGCTCCCATTCATACCTTCCAAGATATCCAACATGGAGCTCAAATTTCAATTGCGATTTTTCAGCAGTTGGTAGCACTGACATCATTTTCAAATATGGCCGTGAGATATCCAGGTATAGATCTTTACTCCTACCAAATTTTGTTTCGATTGCTGCAGCCGTCTAGGAGTTAATAGGGGGGGGGACACACACACACAGCCAGACAGACAGACAGAAGGACAAACAGACACACATTTGCCCGATCTCATAAGTCTACTTTTCCCTCATTTTTGCAAAATGTGAAAAGCAGGCTAAAAAATCGTGGATCACTGAGGATATACAGTACTAGAATTGATGGATGAAAGGTGGAAACACAAGAATGTAAGAGATGAAAAGGGGAAAGCAGAATGCAGACGTCCGAGAAATGAGATTAACAAGAGGTGCAAGGAAGCGAAATATGAATGGTTGAAAGAGAAATGTGCAGGTATAGA
Organism: Meconema thalassinum; assembly: GCA_946902985.2. NCBI lineage: Eukaryota > Metazoa > Arthropoda > Insecta > Orthoptera > Tettigoniidae > Meconema > Meconema thalassinum. The sequence goes on from OX336389.2 coordinate 1,091,994,194, forward strand.
AAATTGTCTGAAATTAGGAAAAGTAGACACAGCTTATCGAAGGATTAAGAGTACTTTTGGGGAAAAGAAGACTAAGTGCTGTAATGTTAAGGACACAAATGGGAAGCCTCTAACAGATAGGGAAGAAAAGGTTGAGAGATGGAAAGCTTACATAGAGTGTTTGTATAAGGGACAGGAGATTGAGAATCATGTAATGGAAATGGAAGAGGAAATTGATGAGGATGCAAAAGGAGATTTAATATTGAGATCAGAATTTGACAGAGCATTGGAGGACTTAAGCCGGAACAAAGCACCAGGCATAGATGATATACCGATTGAGTTGCTACGTTGCATAGGAGATGAAGGTCTGATCAGGTTATTTCACTTGGTGTGTAGGATTTATGAGACAGGTGAGGTACCCCCTGATTTCAAGAAGAATGTTATCATCCCTATACCAAAGAAAGTGGGAGCTGCCAGTTGTGAAGATTACCGTACAATCAGCTTGATTACTCATGCTTCAAAGATCCTGTCTAGAATAATTTACAAGAGGATGGAAAGCCAGATAGAAACGGAGTTGGGTGAAGACCAGTTTGGTTTCAGGAGAAATGTAGGAACAAGGGATGCTGTACTAAGTCTTACGCTGATTTTGGAAGGTAGAATAAGGAAAGATAAGAGAACGTTCATGGCATTTGTAGACTTAGAAATGGCTATTGATAACGTTGATTGGACTAAATAGTTTGACATTTTGAAATCTATTGGAATAAAGTACAGGGATAGGAAGGTGATCTACAATCTATTCAGAAACCAGACAGCAGTCATTCGAGCTGAAGGACATGAGAGAGAAGCTGGTATTCAGAAAGGTGTGAGGCAAGGCTGCAACTTATCACCCATACTTTTCAATCTTTACATTGAACAAGCAATGAAAGAAATTGGAGAAAAAATTAAATTGGGAGTGAAAATTCAAGGAGAAATAATTTCAACTCGGAGATTTGCTGATGACATCGTCATCTTGGCCGACGCGTCTGAGGATTTGAATGAGTTTTTGAATGGTATGGACTCCGTCTTACGGAAAGAATACATAATTAATAAATGTAAAACAAAAATACTGGAATGCAACCGAAATAAATCAGAAACCTCTATGGACATCAAATTGGCAGGTGAAAGGCTGAAGAAAGTAGGAGACTTCTGTTACTTAGGAAGCAAAATAACCTGTGATGTACGAAGCAAAGAGGATATAAAAAGTAGGTTGGCTCAGGCAAGGAAAGCATTTCTACAAAATAGGAATCTGTTGACATCGAATATAGATTTAGGTATTAGGAAGTCATTTTTGACTATTGATGCAGCAGAAAAGAGGAGAATTGAAGCGTTTGAAATGTGGTGTTACAGGAGAATGATGAAGATCAGATGGGTAGATAGGATTACAAACGAAGAGGTATTAAGACGAGTGGGAGAGGAGAGATGTTTCTGGCGACTGCTAATGAGGAGATGAGATAGGTGAGTAGGACACATACTAAGACACCTAGGAATAGCAAGCTTAGTTATGGAAGTAAGGGTTGAGGACAAGAACTGTAGGGTAGACCAAGGCTAGAATATGATCAACAGAATGCCTCGGATGTAGGGTGTGGTAGCTATGTAGAGATGAAAGGATTAGCTCAGGACAGAGAGGCATGGAGAGCTGCATCAAATCAGTCAAAAGACCGAAGACTCAAACAACAACAAATGTATGCCAGGTTATTTCTTAATGGCAAAATTTTATTTTATTAGAGACAAGAAGACAGGCTAGTAGTCTTTTATTTACATCTAAAATATCTAATAATATCATTTGTAGTCCTTATTATTGTTATCGGAATTTAAATTATGAGCTCCTCCGCGGCCATTGAGACGAAACGTATTAATTTCCACTGTCCAAGAACCAATACAGAGAAACATCAACATTCGCCTCTATTGAAGACGTTCAATATCTGCAACAAATTATCTGCACACATTTCAACTTGAATATACTGAATTCGACAGCACCTTTTGTTCCTTCGTTTCATCATGTACAGAAATCAATTAATATCATACTGTCCTTAGCAGTGGAACGGGGTGCACTCAGCCTCGTGAGGACAATTGAGTAGCTGTCTGACAGTGAGGCAGTGCCCTGGTCACGAAAACCAAGATTAACGGCTGAGGGGACCCGATGCGCTGACCACGTGTCACCCCAATATCTGCAGGCCAAATGGCTGGGCAGCGGTCACTTGGTAGGCCAAGACCCGTCATGGGCTGTAGTGCCATGGGGTGAGGGGGCCTTAGCTGTGATTGTGTAACTTAACATGACATAACTTACCTTTGTACTACTAGAATAATATTTAGTCCAAGTTCTATTATAATTATTTTGTTATTGTCACATTTATTCTTCTTCTCATTATTATTTTAGCGTAAGGAAATCATTAAGTGTAAATCTTTTTGGTATGTTTTTCTCATAATTGCGATCGTGATGAGCGATTTAACGTTGAGTAACGTTTAGAAACCGTGTAAGGACATAGATGAAAATATAATCTAGATTTGACGTTAAAGTGTAGGGTCAAAGAGGAGGAGAGGATTACTTCTACTTATATTTTTCTTTCAATGCGAAGAAAACTATTCCCAAAGCATTTTTGCGCCTTATCAGCGTCAGCCATATTGCCATTGTATTCCCACTTCTTGGAACTTTATTCGAGAAGTATGTTGTATGCTGCCACAGTTATGAGTAATACAAGCAGACAGTGCCTTTTTCGTTCACTTACAGGAGGGCAGTCGCAGGCAGTGCATCTACTCAGGAGGCGTACCCACATTACTATTGCTTAGTGTGAATTGTATCCATACTGCAGAACGACACAATCGTGCTCTATTAACCATATCTCTAAGGTAAGAAACTCTACAATGTTTGCGGTTTCATTTGTTTTGGCACAGTCGTGGGAGAATCCTTAAACCTGTTGTGGACTTTTCCTTATACTGCATTCCAGCCCTTTAGCTGCTAGCCTCTCACCAAGGCGGACCGGGTTCGATTCCCGGTCAATGCATGTGAGATTTTCGAAGTGAAATGCCATGTCCAGTGGTTCGGATTCCACGTAAAAAGGACGTCCCGTGGCTCATGATCGCGAGATTAATGGTCACGTTAAACTACAAGCTTCCTTTTCATTCCAGTCCCATCTGAGTATCGTCTGATTCTCTGCGCTATTGATGTGTCTTTTGTTGTTGTTGTTGTTGTTGTTGTTGTTGTTGTTGTTGCTGCTGTTGTTGTTGTTGTTGTTGTTGTTGTTTTCCTTGCATCATTTAGGGTATACGAATATCTTTGTCATTATTTTCCGAATATTGTTATACTTTTTCTTCTTCTTATAATTAATGTTTTGGCGTAAGGGAAATACTTCAACTCCTCTCTCTATCACATAATTTAACGTCAAATCTAGATTTTATTTTCATCTATGTCCTTCTAATTCTATTACTTCTATTGAGGGAAAGAAGTCGGATTGTCTATAATACTCGTACTTTGCGGCGTAGCCGTTTGCGTTAAGTCACGCTCCACGACCGTGATGGGCAGTTGCACCAAGTCAGGTTCTTCCACATTCCCTCCAGGCAAATGCCGGGATAGTACCTTTTCTCAAGTTCCGGAATATGTACACCATCCCTGGCCCTGATCCAGATACAGACACTATTATTGTCATCACAGAAATACAGGTTATTAGTCATATTCATCACATACCCAAGTACACGGTGCTACATGATCACGATGTTACAAAGCCCCTAAATCAAGAAAAGCAACAATACTTCATTTTCATCTTAAACATCAGGAGAAGGAAGTTCGTAAATATGCGTTATGTCTTGTGTGTACTAATGCATATAAATATAATTAAGTCCACCTCGTAGTGTACTGGCTAGCATTCTTGATTGTCGCCCCGGAGGTCCATGATCGATTCCTGGCTCTGCTAAGAATTTAACTCTGATCTAAGGGATGGAACGGTGTATATTCAGTCTCGCGAGGCAAAACTGAGAAGAGGTGGGTTCAAATTCCACCTCAGCCATCTTGGAAGTGGTTTTCTGTGGTTTCCCACTTCTACTCCAGGTAAATGCTGGTATGGTACCTAATAAGGTCACGGCCACCTCCTTCTCCACACACTAATACGATGATGATGATGATGATGATGATGATCCTGTTAGGGGCTTTGCGACAACGTGGTCATACCTTAGCCCCGTGTACTTGGGTGGGTGTAGACTTTGTATGATAACCTGTGTCTCTGTGATGTCTGTACTACTGTGTGTATTTGTAATTGAGGTAGGATTTGGGTAGGAAGTGGCCGTGGCCTTAAGTTAGGTACCATCCCGGCATTTTCCTGGAGTAGAAGGTGAAATCATGGCAAACCACTTCCAGGATGGCTGAGTGTACCCCGCTCCCGCCCTCAGACCAGAATTAAATTTCTTTGCGGAGCCGGGAATCGAACCCGGGCCTCCGCGGTGATATCCAAGAATGTTAGCCACTAGGTAACGAGGCGGACACACACTAATACAGACATCACACAATAACACAAGTTAACAGACACACACAAAGCACACGGGGCTTTATGACCACTACAAGTTCCTAAAGGAATTGAACAAGAAATATAGTGTAATTAACTAGTAATCTTACCCGGACCGGTGTGTGTTAACGCGCAACGATTTGGGGCTAGGATATTCCCGCACGTCGCCTCCATGGTGTAGTGGTCAGCGTGCTTAGATGCCACATCGGGGGTCCGAGGTTCAATTTCCCGGCTCTGCCAAGAAATTTGAAAAGTGGTATGAGGACTGGAACGGGGTCTACGCAGCCTCGGGTGGTTCAAATGAGTAGAGGGGGTTCAATTCCCACCTCAGCCATCCTCGAAGTGTTTTTCCGTGGTCTCCCACTTCGTCTTCCGGCAAATGCCGGAATGGTACCTACCATCAGGCCACGGCCGCCTCCTTCCCTCTTCCTTGTCTATCCCTCCCATTCTTCCCATCCCGTCCCATCCCTCATGAGGTCCCCTGTTCGCTTTGCAGGTGAAGCCGCCTGGGTGAGGTGCTAGTCCCACCTCCTCAGTTGTAACCCCCGACACGATGTCAAGCTCCAGGACACTGCCCGTAGAGGCGGTAAAGGTGAGATTCCTCGCTGAGTCCGTGGGAAAAGCCTACCTGGAGGGTAAACTGACTACGAAGTAGAATAGGCCTATATATATATATATATATAAATGAAAGTTTGTCTGTTTTTTCTGAATTTCCACGGAAATTTGCGATATTTGCGCGTTTCAGGCTGTTTTATGACGGATGCGCGCAAAAATAATTTTTTTGTCTGTCTGTCTGTGTGTCTGTGGACAACTTCTACGAGTCCTTATAACTTGAGAACGGCTGGGTGGATCAACGTAAAATTTGATACAGATATCCATCAGAGGCACCACACTAATCATTGATGTAACTCTTCTCCGTACCTCTCATAAAAGGGGCCCTACCCCCTTAAAATACATGCTGAAATAGGCGTAGAAGGGTGAAACAAAGCTCATTTTCAGCCCCTCAATGTGAGAAACGAAACTCGGGGGCCCTACCACATTTTAAGGCCCTAAAACCAGCAAATTTTGAGATATTCCCAGAAAACTAATTTCACTTAATAAATTAATGAAAGAATGCATGGCGGTAACCATGACAACTGAATCTCAGAGGTCCATCTATTTCTGTAAGACGCAATGCAATTCCATTTATTGCATTACTGTGAAGGTTTTCAAACGGGTATAAGGTTATAATGGATCCAAATTAAGCTGAAATATTCATTAATATATACAATGCGCTTAAGGGGTCAAGGGGTACTCTAGAATTTGTTCACGCGATTTACACGTGCGGGTGTGGTACGGAAGGTCTATTATATACCTTCTCTATTATATAAAAATGAATGTTTGTCTGATTTTTTCGGCTTTTCTACGAAAATTTGACATATTTGCCCGTTTCAGAATGTTTTGTGACGGATGCACGCAAAAATATATTTTTTGTCTGTCTGTGGACAATTTTTTGTGTCCTTATAACTCGAGAACGGCTGGGTGGATTAACGTAAAATTTGATACAGATATCCATCAGAGGCACGACACTAATCATTGATGTAACTCTTCTCCGTACCTCTCATAACAGGGGGTCTACCCCCTTAAAATACATGCTGAAATAAGCGTGAGACAAAGCTCATTTTCAGCCCCTCAATGTGAGAAACGAAACTCGGGGGCCCTAAAAGGACCTCGAAAACCACATTTTAAGGCCCTAAAACCAACAGTTTTTGAGATATTCCCAAAAAACTAATTTCACTTAATAAATTAATGAAGGAATGCATGCCGGTAACAATGGCAACAGAATCTCAGAGGTCCATCTATTTCTGTAAGACGCAATACAATTCCATTTATTACATTACTGTGAAGGTTTCCAAACGGCTATAAGGTTATAATGGATCCAAATTAAGCTGAAATATTCATTAATACATACAATGCGCTTAAGGGGTCAAGGGGTACTCTAGAATTTGTTCACGCGATTTACACGTGCGGGTGTGGTACGGAAGGTCTATTATATCCCTTCTCTATTATATAAAAATGAATGTTTGTCTGATTTTTCGGCTTTTCTACGAAAATTTGACATATTTGCCCGTTTCAGACTGTTTTGTGACGGATGCACGCAAAAATATATTTTTGTCTGTCTGTCTGTGGACAATTTTTTGTGTCCTTATTACTCGAGAACGGCTGGGTGGATTAACGTAAAATTTGATACAGATATCCATCAGAGGCACGACACTAATCATTGATGTAAGTCTTCTCCGTACCTCTCATAACAGGGGGTCTACCCCCTTAAAATACACGCTGAAATAAGCGTGAGACAAAGCTCATTTTCAGCCCCTCAATGTGAGAAACGAAACTCGGGGGCCCTAAAAGGACCCCGAAGACCACATTTTAAGGCCCTAAAACCAACAGTTTTTGAGATATTCCCAAAAAACTAATTTCATTTAATAAATTAATGAAGGAATGCATGCCGGTAACAATGGCAACAGAATCTCAGAGGTCCATCTATTTCTGTAAGTCGCAATACAATTCCATTTATTACATTACTGTGAAGGTTTGCAAACGGCAATAAGGTTATAACGGATCCAAATTAAGCTGAAATATTCATCAATACATATAATGCGCTTAAGGGGTCAAGGGGTAATCTAGAATTTTTTAACGCGATTTACACGTGCGGGTATGGTCCGGAAGGTCTATTATATCCCTATCCCTATTTTGTTATATTATTATTATTATTATTAGTAGTAGTATTATTCTTTTAATTATTATCATTATTATGGCGTACAACGAAGAGACAAAGCTCATTTTCAAACCCATGGGGACAGAAACAAAACTCGGGGCCCCTCAAGAGCCGTAAAGGGTCCCCGAAAACTATATTTTAAGGCTCTAAACCCAACAGTTTCTTAGATATTCCCAGAAAACTAATTTCATTTAATAAACTAAAGAAGGAATGCAAGCCACTAACCATGACAACAGTATCTCAAGAGGTGGCATCCAACTTTCCATCTATTTCTGGAATAAGTAATGCCACTCCATTTATTACATTTCTGTGAAAGGTTGCAAATGGAGTACCCTAGATTTTTTCACACGACTTACACGTGCGATATGTCGTACAGAAGGTCTATTATATCTCCAAACATCAACATTATTTTCAAAAATTCCTGAATAGAAATAGTAGACTGTTTTTTTGCTGATTTTGGGAATTTGGGCCATTGGAGGCTAAAAACACTGAATTTTCATGCACCACAAGCCTTTATAATTTATAAAAGGGGTCTTCCTGTAGTTGGGCACTTGACACAACGGTTAGTGTCAGTTCGTATGTGACGTGTATTGCGATTCTTCTACGAAGTTTTCAATTTTATTTTCACGCCAGGAAGAACACGTTAGGTAAATTTAGTTTGAGAGCTCATTTTAACCAATAATTTTTCTTTGCCAACAAACAGGTTCCAAGCCCCTAAACATTGCAACAGTAGCTCAATTGATAACATCTGGTTATTAATACCGAAGACCGTTCGAAGAATGGGTACTTCTGCTAGTATATATATATATATATATATATATATATATATTCCCGCACTCAGGAGACGAGTGGATCAAAGCCTACCATCAGACGTCCTTGAAATGCTTCTCCATGGTTTAGCCTACTATTTACAACTCTTGGGAAATTCTAGAGTGGACGGTAACTACTAATGGGCCATGGCTTCCTACCAGTGGCGTTACTAAGGTTTGCTTCTGGAAGGGGATGAGTGGAATCAAAGGTGTTGTTGATTCGTTTTAGGGGCTATGCGATATTGTGGTCATGTAGCCCCGTGTACGTGGGCGTGTGCAGAAATTTTCTGATAACCTGTGTTACTGTGATGTCTGTGTTAGTGTGTTTATTTGTAATTGAGGTAGGTTTTTGGTAGGAAGCGGCCGTGGCCTTAAGTTAGGTACCATCTCGGGATTTGTCTGGAATAGAAATGGGAAACCATAGAAAACCACTTCCAGGATGGCTGAGGTAGGAATCGAACCCACCTCTTCTCAGTTTCGCCTCCCGAGGCTGAGTGTACCCCGTTCCAGCCCTCAAACCAGAATTAAATTTATTGGCAGAGCCGGGAATCGAACCCGGCATTCTGCGGTGACAGCCATGAATGCTAGCCAGTACGCAATGAGGCTTGGACATAATGAGATATAATCGCTGAAATCAAACGTATGATCCCCAAGTTTCAAAACCTTGGCGAGCCGAACGTGTCCAGTACTATTACCGCAGCTACCAACCTAACTTTCCACCCATTTAGATGACGGTTCGCCACGAACAGTGAAAACCATGGGTAAATAGAACTCAAAGTGAGTGACAATAGAAAAAAAAAACATCAACGATGCCTTAGGAGAATTATTGGTATTAAATGGCAAGACCGGCGCGCTAACACAAGTGTTTTAGAGGAAGCTAGCACTATTAGTATAGAGGCTCTCATTATAAAACACCAACTTCGATGGACAGGACATGTAGTTCGCATGCCTGTGTCCCGCCTCCCAAAACAAATCTTATATTGCCAGCTGAATGTCGGTCAGAGAAAGCAGGGTGGGCAACAAAAACGCTACAAAGATGTTCTGAAGACCAACTTGAAGAAATGTCAAATTGATACAGGTAACTGGGAGGCTGTCGCATCCGACCGATCAGAGTGGCGCCGCAACGTCCACCAAGGCCACTTGTTCTTCGAACAAGAGAAAAGAAGGCTTCAGGCTGAAAAAAGAAATGCCAGAAAAGAGCGCATGATTCGCAGAATGATCAACCCCCAAGATCCATTGGCTGCTCAAGACCTTGTGTGCCAATATTGTGGAAGAGTCTGTGGTTATCGGATCGGACTGTACAGTCACCAAAGAACTCACGCAATATGATTAGGCCTAATGTTGGTTTACAGCGAAGATTTACATAAATGTACCTTGGAAGACAATCACACTCGTATCACGAGTGATAGCCTAAATAATAATAAATAAAATTTCTTGTGTGTTATAGTTAGTGGAAATAACATGTGCGTCATTTTTAGCCTACTTTCGATTTTTGCAAAAAATGAAAGTAGACTTATGAGATCAACACAGGGCGAAAAAAGTGTGTCTGTCTGTGTGTGTGTATGTGTGTGTGTGAGTCTGTGTGTGTGTGTGTGTATGTGTGTGTGAGTCTGTGTGTGTGTATGTGTGTGTGTGTGTGTCTGTGTGTGTGTGAGTGTGTGTACTCTGAATGTCTGTCCCCCCCCTATCAATTCGAACACGGTGAATGCGAATTGAACGAAATTTGGTACAAAGGTAGCACTAGCAAAGGACACCTCAGTGTCATGTTTTATATCGCCGCCATCTTGACGGAAACGTAATGGCGGCCACACAAATGTTCAAAGCTTAAATCAAATTACGACTAACCTAATCATCCGATCTCTACCAAATTTTGCAACAACATACCTTTATGGGGGGAGCATCCTTTGACCAAACTAATAGGTCATCAGCGTAATAGTTTGCGGATGGCGGCCATCTTTGTGTGAAAATCGATTCCCCTATTAATTCGAACACGGTGCAACCGAAAGGAACGAAATTTGGTACAGAAGTAGTACTAACAATAGGCACCTCAGTGTCATGTTTTATATCGCCGCCATCTTGACAGAAACGTAATGGCGGCCACAGGCCACACAAATGTTCAAAGCTTAAATCAAATTACGATTAACCTAATCATCCGATCTCTACCAAATTTTGCAGCAACATACCCTTATAGAGGAAGCATCCTTTGACCAAATGAATAGGCCATTAGCCTAATAGTTTGCGGATGGCGGCCATCTTTGTGTGAAAATCAATTCCCCCTATTAATTCAAACACGGTGAAACCGAATGGAACGAAATTTCGTACAGAGGTAGCACTAGCAAAGGGCATCTCAGTGTCATGTTTTATATCGCCGCCATATTGACAGAAACGTAATGGCGGCCACACAAATGTTCAAAGCTTAAGTTAAATTACGACTAACATAACCATCCGATCTCTACCAAACTTTGCAACAACATACCTTTATGGAGGGAGCATCCTTTGACCAATCTAATAGGTTATTAGCCTAATAGTTTGCGGATGGCGGCCATCTTTATGTCAAAATTGATTCCCCCTATTAATTCGAACACGGTGGAACCGAATGGAACGAAATTTGGTACAGAGGTAGCACTAGCAAAGGGCACCTCAGTGTCATGTTTTATATCGCCGCCATCTTGACTGAAACGTAATGGCGGCCACACGAATGTTCAAAGCTTAAATCAAATTTCGATTAACCTAATCATCCGATCTCTACCAAATTTTGCAACTACATACCTTTATGGAGGGAGCATCCTTTGACCAATCTAATAGGTCATTCGCCTAATAGTTAGCGGATGGCGGCCATCTTTATGTCAAAATTGATTCCCCCTATTAACTCGAACACGGTGGAAACGAATGGAACGAAATTTGGTACAGAGGTAGCACTAACAAAGGGCACCTCAGTGTCATGTTTTATATCGCCGCCATCTTGACTGAAACGTAATGGCGGCCACACGAATGTTCAAAGCTTAAATCAAATTACGATTAACCTAATCATCCGATCTCTACCAAATTTTGCAACTACATATCTTTATGGAGGGAGCATCCTTTGACCAATCTAATAGGTCATTCGCCTAATAGTTAGCGGATGGCGGCCATCTTTATGTCAAAATTGATTCCCCCTATTAACTCGAACACGGTGGAAACGAATGGAACGAAATTTGGTACAGAGGTAGCACTAGCAAAGGGCACCTCAGTGTCATGTTTTATATCACCGCTATCTTGACGGAAACGTAATCGCGGCCACCCATATGTTAAAGCTAAAATGTAATTACGACCAACCTAATAATCTAGTCTCTACCAAATTTTGCAACACATTATCTTTATGTGGGAAACATATTCTGACCAAACTGCAAGAACATCAGCCCAATAGTTTGCAGATGCTGGCCAAGTATGTGTGCAAATCGATTCCCCTATCAATTCAAACACGGTGAAACCGAATTGAACGAAATTTGGTACAGAGGTAGCACTAGCAAAGGGCACCTCATATTCATGTTTAATATCCCTATAGCACGTTGTATTTCAACAAGCTACTACAACCGACATTCAATCATACTCCTTGAAAAGGACAAAGAGTTATAACAATACCCATGCATTTAGGAGAAAGTAGGCTATATGTTCTTTACTGAACATCTTGTTTGTTTGTTAGTTGATGTCATTGCGAGAAAATGAATACGCTTTGTTCTTTTTATTCACTTTTGAAATATTTTTTCGATTTTAAATCTATTTATTTTTTTAACGTCAAACGAGGGATAGTTCGCAAATTAACGTAGAGATAAATGTAGGCGTGACACCTTCAAGACTTAGCTATTATTCTTCTTATTGTTATTAACCATTTAAATGTAACTAGAATTATTGAAGAAGGGCGAAGTTTGCTTTAACAGTAGGATCAGGTGTGATTATTTAGTATTCTTAAGGGATATTGTATTTGGTTACGGACGATCTTACGTGTCACGCACTGAGCTTGTTTGCCAATACAGTATTCATTTTGTTGGTTGGTTGGTTCCTCAGTTTAGGAGCTGCGACAAAGCGGTCATGTAGCCCCGTGTACTTTGGGTGTGTGTAGAATCTGTCTGATAACCGGTGTTAATTGTGATGGCTGTATTAGTGTGTGTATCTGTTTCTTAATTCAAGGAAGGACTGCAACTTTGAATTTTTCAAATAGTTCCTACTTTTGCCGCCAAACGCTACCGTCAACGACTACTAGGCCTAGTTCAGAACTTAGCTACTAGACTCCACCGCAGTAGGCTCTTGAACAACGAACGTAGGAACCTAAGAGCGTTGTTTACATTCTTAACGTTTACAATTTAGCTTCACACAGGTGTAATTTGTGGAAGGTTCTTTAACATGCCATAAATCTATGACATGGGACCGCCGTCTTTACTTCCCCTCCGAAGGAAGGCATACTGAGGGATTTTTAACGCTCTTAAAAATCCGACGGCTTCGGCCGGGTTTGAACCCGCTATCTTGGGCATAGAAGCTCAGCATGCTACCAACTACGCCACCGAAGCCGCCTTTCATTTTGTTGATAGGGCTTCTACAAAGGATATTCAGGGACTTAGATTAGGATATTTTTATTAGCTAGAGTATAATGGAGTAGCCATGAGATCCTCTATAGAGTAGACTAGGGATCTGAATTTTAAAATATATTTATGGGAAATTTTAAATAAGACTGGACTATTTTTGTAGCTTTGTTTTTCCTCGACGGTGTGCATTCTGGGCTGTTCTCATAACCATAGCTCTCCACTATACCAGTAGACTACCCGAGATTAATTTTCTTGTGCTGAGCTAGTCTAGATGCACATCCGAATCCCTTCTTCTATGATTCGTCTGGAAAGGAATTTCATGATAGCTGAAGTGGCTCCCAGTTCCATGGTATTTCCGACCAAATGGGCTCAATATATGGATATAATAGTGTTACCAAATTAATTCCAATTACGTTTAATAGTTTTATGTTGAACTGCATGTAACTTCCATATTATTCACTGAATTTCTACCAAATTTTGTATACACAGAAAATGTTATAAGAGAAATTTGTGTACATTCTGAGTCTTACCAACTACGTAGTAACTCTCCATGAGCATTTGAGCAGTAGACTTTCAAAATCCATGCGAGGAAACAATTTCGAATATAGTGTACTGTTCTATTAGGCCTCAATTTTTCAGTCATATTTTGAGCAAACATTATTATGTCAATGCTACCAGCATAATTCCGTAGATAATATTTAATATTCTAAATAGGACTAATTGGAATAATAGGGATTGATCTTAAATTTCAAGATAACTACAATATTACGGAACTAATTGTTAGTGTTCTATACATGTTCAAAGTAGTTTCAGCCAACTTATCACATTTTGCAAACATGATGAAAAGGTCGGCTTATTATATCAATCCGTGAAAATGTGTGTGCCTCTCTGTTTGTCCTGCAGTCTATCTGTCCTTCTCTGTGTATGTGCGTGTGTCTATCGACTCCTGAAGGACTGCAGCTATCGAAACCAAATTTGGTATGAGTGGCGATCTATACCAGGACCGTGTTAAAAAATGATGTATGTGCTACAAGCTGCAGAATAAACACAATTGAGATTTAATTTCTAAGTCGGATATTTCAGAAGGTATTCATGGGAACAGTCCAATTGATCAAAGTTTTTCAGTAAATTTTCAGGAACCCATATATGAAAGTGCTATCAACATGATTTTGTGCATGCTGATATGTTCAATGTTTAACTGCATGTGACTTGCATACTAACAAATGTTCTTTCAAAGTTGGCATATTTCAGATTAAGTTTGAGCAACCCATGCCAAAAGTGTTCTCAATGTGATTTTACGCGCGCTGTTAAGTTCTGTTAGTAACTGCATGTAACGCCCATACCATTTATTGGACTTCATCCCTATTTCGTATGTGCCTTGTGTGGAACTAGGCATATATTCAGAGCCGTCAGGGCTGCCAAATGTTGATAAATGCTCTCTATGATTTTGATACCTAGACTCATTATATCAGAACATACGCAGGCCAACAAATCCAAACTTCGCACACTTATAGAACATAAAATTTCAGATTAATTTTGTGTCCCCCATCGATGTCAGTGTTGCCAACGTGACTCGACGCGTGCTGATGGGTTTAATGTATAATTGTATTTAACGTCCATACTGTTTATTGGACTACAACCAAATTTCTTATGAGCATTATGTACTTTAAGAGATGGAACTAGACATATAGACATTCAGAGTCGCCAGGGCTACCAACTGTTGACAAATGTTCTGTATACTTTTGAACCCTATTCTCAGCATATTAGCAGGCCAACAGTTCTAAATTTTTCACACATATAGAACATAATATTTCTGATTAATCTTAAGTACGCATACAGTCATGGCAGTATTGCCAACATGATTCTACGCGTCCTGATAAATTCAATGTTCAACTGCATGTAACTTCCATACTAACGAATGGATTTCATATGAATTTTGTATCTGCAATGTATGCTTTGGAATATATAACTGTCCTTTCCATTAGAGTCGCCAGGACTACCAACTGTGTATTAATGACTTTGAAACCCCAAAGACAATATCTCGGCATACGATGTACTGTACCCTGTACCCTGGTGACGTATTGTGCCCGTTTAGACCGAAGTCCAACGACCGCATATGCATTTCGCCAAAAATCAGTCAGCACGAGAATCTAAACATCTCATATGGGTTCAAGTGACAACGATAACACAATAAAAAATGCTTTACTGATTTTCGGCTCGATGCAACAATAAGGATAGAAGGAGACTTTGAAAATAGCACAATTCCTAAAATAATCTCATTTTATTAACATTTTAAAATTTACTTTAAAGAAATGCCAGAATAGCATTAGGAATGCATGAAGAATCACACATTTATGTACAACAAAAAATACACGGTTACCAACACATGAACACTTAAATTTGAACGAAAGCCAGAATGTCAGTCGTCTTGACTTTGTTCAAATTATATTTATTTACAGTAGTAGGTTCTTCAGGGCAAATTAAATTGTCCAGCCCGAATCCTAAATTATTAGCATTCACTTGTTGAAAGAAAAATTTAATTGTTTCACTCGATGTAAAAAAATCACTTTGTTTCTGGTTTCACATTGCTGAAAAATAACCATCACTTTCCAGGAATCATTATTCCAAAAATTGGTACATTTTTAAGTCATAACGATGGGTTTAACACAACATCAATTTATAGGACATCTGAGCATTTTTGAAAAATAATGTTTAAACAATATGGGCATGGATTTGAAGAACTTCGATGTTGAGCAGAACATTTATTGTATCATCTGTTCTCCATCCAAAATAATAATTCTAAGTGCATGACTCGACTATCAATTCTTGGTCAAAAATTATTAACAAAAACATCAATTTTTAAAAATGATAATTTAACCATCCAATCATTCAAATATTATTTGAAAATATTATTCAGAAAATTGTTATCAACATAGTAACAAATACTATTATCAAAAGTTGCAATTCTTTGACAGAATATTACAATGTCAATCTTTACATTATTTTACATTTTATAATATTTATATTTTAATAGGATCACAAATATCCTTTAAATGGCAGTGGCTGTTCATGAAATAACAATATTAATTTATTTATAGCATCGGCCCATTCTATTTAAATGTGTCAAAAATCACATGATCATATTTAGCATTAGACAAACGGTAAAGTCTCATTATAATGAAAGGTTAATTTTAATAACAAATTCGGGTTAACAAGTACTGGGAAAAAATGTATAGAACACGAGAATCAACTTTGAATCAACTGTGATGGTTTCATAAAATAACCCTTGGATATCGAATTCGACGAGAGTGTGGCTTGTAACAATATTTTCAACTCCCAACATATTTATAAAAGTCATCTAACCTTCACAATGGTTGATGCTTCATGTAACGACGACTTCATTCCTGCGACTTAATTGCACAATCAGAATGGCAACATTTAACTATTTCCACACACATTATTTCTTCCCAAATTATTCATAATCATGATAATCAGGCCCTTGCTTGTTATCCAAACTGGAAGATGAGTTTACTGTAATTTCACCATCATATCGAATCTTACTAATTTCACATCGTGTCTATTCATGTTCAAACGTTCTATCAAATGACGTTACCCAAATAATTTATATTTATATAAACTCTAGTAAAACCCTACTTTATACATTCTATTTGCTTCCCATATTATCACTTTCCGTGTCTTCTACATGATTTGACTGCATAATGCAATTTTAAAATGCTTCCAATATATTATTCTGTTATTAGAATGTGGGCGTGCCTTTAACCACTAACCTTCGGAAAAACAAGTATCCGATATAGTGAACTGTTTCGACTATCCATTTTATAAATTCACACTACATGATATGATTATTAGAGAATACAAATCATTATTATCTCAGAAAAATTGAAAATAATAATTATTAAATCATCATCATTATTATTATTATTATTTCCAAACTGGAGTTAACTTCAATAAACTATTCGAGAAAAGATCAAACTCGACTTCTTAAACATGGAAAAAGTATCCATTCCTCAACTGAAATTTCTTTTTATACTTACAGATACCGCGATTAGAAAATTCACAAAATCAAATACAATGCTCATGATGCTTGTCCATCGATTCAAGTCATTGAATCGACATGTCTGAATGTAAAAAAATACTCAGAACTAGGCTTTTCATGCCTCGCAGAATCATTTGCAGCAGCAAATTACCAAAGAAAAATTGTGTTGGTAAGACTAGAAAAATGAGAATTCCGGCTAACTACGCATAAGAATAGTGCAAATTGTAGCCCACATTCTTGTAGATCTTGATGTAGAAGATAATCTGGTTAAAACCAGACCATTCCAGTCTTCAGTCCCCATTTGGACTCGTACCAAAGTTTCTGGTATCGGCCTCCAGTGTATACCCGCAATTTGTCTACCAAGATATTGCGGTGATTATATTCGTTGCCTGATAATAATCTTGATGTAAACTGTTCATGTTAGCAGCTCTAACATCTGTAGTTAGTTTCTTGAAAGCGATTAGATCTATTTGATCCATGGTAAAAATACCAGATGTAACACAGACCCAACAGTGACGCATTCAGTACAGTTTAATACGCTAACAATCTTATTCAGCTTCGGTAACAGATCTGATGTTCTAGTTGTCCCTGGGTTATGCACTCTCCAGACAGCGCTAGGCACAGCTGGCCCCTTATGTCGGCTAAGTGATCTTTACCGAGCAAGAAAGGTATTTGTAAAAGTACTGGCATGTGATCTTGGTTGGTCATTCAGTCACCAAGACAAAGCTTGCGTCTGGTAATTGGACATGAAAATATTCCAATAATAATTTATGGACTGTGGAAAGTTTATAGACTAAGTCTAGCATATGTCCGTTAGCAGTTTGATATTTACCAGCGTTGACTGCCACAAAATGTCTATCACCTGAGTGATAAATGACGAAAAGTCTTCTATGTTTCACTGAAAGAATTTCTAACACTTTTAAAGTACCACTAACCATGTACTGTTTCGGCTATTTGCACTAAGACTTAGCAACCATGTGCTATTTATAAGTATAATGACGAACATAGCAACCATGTGCTCGTAGATAGTCTCACGAAGTACTAGTGGCTGGGCGCTATGAAGAAGTGACTTGATGAGTCGCGTTCGGCGCTCATTTTATACAATCCAGGCAGTCCCCTGACGTCACAGCGGGATATGTCCTTAATCCTTAAACTTCTCATATCTCGGCTTCCGCTGGTTCGATTTTCTTCTAATATAGCTTATTCCTCTTCCCTTATCCGGGCCAGTAATATGGTATGAGTCCCATGTTTCCAATCAATCGGGAAATATGTTATCAAAAATATAGCCTCGCTTGTGACAAACTGCCACGTCACTAGCCGTTCTGTAGGCTGCAAATTCCTTCGATTTCCTTCCTAGAACAATCGGTGCGCATTATTCAAATCTTCCGCTGTGGCCTTAGGATATGTGCCTGTGCTTTCAAATCTGGACAAGTGGATTTGAGCACAGTATCTACCAAAATCTGAAGGCGGAGGTGGATTGCAGCAACTTGTAGTCCCCGGCTAGAAAAACTACTAAGAGCTACTGGCAAACAAAAACAGGAGGGATACGCTATATACTATTGTGCTATAGGACTATTCTACTGGGTTCCTGGGTTACTTACTACTTTAGGAGAGTGAGAAACTTTCGAATCTCAGGCGCAACGGGTAATGACTTCTATTCTACCTCTATAGCACAATAATCACCTAATATACTGCAAAAGATAATGGAAGTTTCCTATAAAAATTGTAAACACGTAAACACGTCCCCGTCGGTTAATTCAGAAGACAAATTACAACCATGAAATAAAAATGACCTTCCTCAAACCATGAAAAATAAACCTCCTAAACGTTCCTAGCTAAATAACCAAGATTCAATAATATAAAACTCATTTCTGTGCCCTAGGTTTGAGGAGCAAGCAAAAAATGTTTAAATTACCTAAAATGCGAAAAAGAGACTACTACTAGCGATCGACATCGCCATCACAATAACTTATTTTTAATCTGTGCAAAAGAACTCCTTGTTCCTAATCAATCCCTACTCTAAATAAAAATGAAATAATTAGTCTATAACTAATTATATTCATATATTACACGTCTTAATTCTATCTTACTTTTCTTCTAAATATTCGCAACATCCCCACTAACTTGAGTAAAATTCAGTAATATTCGTCATATATCGGAATCCATAATCCGTACATCTAAGCATAGATTATTTCTTAACGTATCTCATAATAATGAATAATAATAAAAAGTGTAACTCCCCTAGCTTTAAATAATTACCAGTAACCAAGACTCGTCATTAATGTTGAACCATCTGATCCTACTGTAACTTTCACTTTCGCTCCGATCAGCAGTTCACTACTGCATCGTATCTCACATATTTGCCATAAATTCTACTCATATCTCCCGAACTGACTTCGTAAAAACAATATCTTTATACAAAACGTATTCCTTCTTAATATGCATTCCTATTCACACAGACTATCAGTCCTCGCAGATATCAAAATATTTCGACCCTCAGTGAAACAATGTCAGACAACACATTGCCACTATTATATAACCGAGCATATTTTCCTCCAATATATGGAAATAATTTCACAAACATTTTACATAACACAAATCCACGTAGCCTTCGTATAAAAACCTTAATTATCCTTGTATGTTCTTTAATCCTTGAACAATATCTGACACTAGATATTTCAAGTTCGAAGTTCTGTTTCAACGACAACTCCTACTTTAGTTACTGGTTCAAACTCTTCACAAAATATCTGGTAATGCAATACTTGATATATAAATAGCTCTACTTCGTCACCAATCCTTCTCACAAATTGTCGTCTGGCAACAATACAACATGTCCATATGACATCAATCCATCAAATAATTTTCATTATAATGCTTTATACAGCCTAAATGTTTGTAGAAATCTTTCCAAACCGTCAATAAGTTTTTCCACAACATTTTAATGTTTATCAATATTCTTTTGTAATGTAATTCAGATATAGAACATTTATACGAAAAATGTCCTTCGTCTGCCTTGTCAGTCTGAAGACTATCGACAAGAAAAATCCTGACATCGATCAAAGTAACGATCGTGATCCTAAAAATTCTATTTAAAAATATAAAAGTATAAGAATCTCTAAAATGCTTATTAAAATCCTAAAACGTCGAAAATACGGTCTTAGATCGCAAATCTAAAATAATCCTACCTCATAATCGAACATATAAAATTCCTGAAAAATCCTAAAATTTCCATTCCAAATTTTGAAAATAAAAACATTACCAAGAATGCCTATAATTCGGTCAGCAATACATCAAAAATGGTCAATTGGATACTACCATGAATCTTTAACTAACAAAAATGGACTACTGAAGGGAATTCTTGTCTACATTTTGTCGCCTATATTTGTATAGTTGTGGTCCTTTTTGAACTGGATTCCATTACCATGCTCGTCCGTCTCGTACCCCCATTGGATGGTGGTCCAAGATCAGCATTCACCTCTCTCGTCCATGAAGTTAAGCCCTGCAGGTCCATGATGGTTTGCGTCCCTCGGTCCCATCGATACCCCTTACAGCTCCAAGATGTTTCTTCTAGCGGAACAGCATCACCTCGCTTTCCGTCTGCGTCCTGGTTCGAGTCCAGCCTCTGGTCTTTCGTTCTTGCACTTCTTCTCCCGACCTCATCTTCTAGTCTTGATAGTTCCTCAGCATCATAGTCATTCAAGTAGTCTCTGGTTTATTTGTTGAATTTAGATAATATCATCGGACATGGTCTCCTCCTCGTTCTCCTATGTCACTCCTGATATTCTCATCATCTCCGTAGGCTATGTCTCCATTTACATGCTTAGCATTGCACAGTCACAACTTCCAAAGAGTTCAAAACTGTCCCTCTCAATTTCACTTGCTTAATCATGATGGTAATAATTTTTGCAGGTAAATGCTTGTAAGAATCTTCCTTGAGGTATTCACTTTCAATAATATTCAATAATGTTCAATGCAATAATACCCCTTTGCGTAATTGCGTAGATTCTCAATAGCGTCGTATTTTATTTCGTAAGAAATAAGTATTTTCATTGCGAAAATTCCTTGTTGAATAATAATGCAGATTATTATTTTAATAATGTTCTTCATAACAATTGTCTATCATTTCTATTGTTCACTTCACAGAGTTCAACTCGTTGGCTATGAGAATACTTCTCAAAATTTTATTAAGTCTTTCTCTATTGTAGCAAGTTAAAGAAATATCAAGTCCTCATTTAATATCACTCACACGAGCGCGAACACAGGCATTCACTTCGCCCGATGCCCCACTTCCCGATATCAATTATATTATTCCGGTTGCACTGTTTAGACCAAGGAATAACACATCCGATCACCTCGATGTCTCAAAAATAAGAAGCCTCGAATCTTCTCCACAATCCCCCACATTCGAATCAAATTTGGCGTCAGCAGAAAAAACTCTTGCGTAGATTACGCGGGATGCTCTAATTATTCATATTCTGCTTGAACGAGTCATCTATCTCGTTAAATAAATACATGTGAAACTCTGTAGTACAATTTTGTATCATCCTGGTAAATTAAAATGCTTCCATAATGACCAGTAATTAGTATTGAGAAGCTTTCTCAATTACTGGAAATTCAATTTCATATTGGTTGTACACAATCACTCGATTTAGATTGACGTTCTTCTCATTTTTGGCATAAATACTGGCACGCGGCTAGTCGTCCTTCCAACTTTTTTTATTTCCAGCAAATCGAGCTGGTTGCCTACGCTGCTACTAAACTTGCCGGGCTCCTGCGGTTGCCTTGCCTTGGTGCCAATTAAAAACCTGTTTCGCCGCCTCACTATAACATTTATTAAGGAAATATTCCCATTGGCTCAGTGATCTTTTGGACAAAATCTCCCCTTGTTGCGTTAGACACAGCACGTGCATCCTGAAGTAGTTTCCAACCTCGATAAATTATTCCAATGCTTTATCTTTCAATGCAGGCAATTTTAATGTAGAATAAATAGCTAATTCGGGTTCAGTACGGAACAAACTTCAAACTTAGCTCACTGTAACTCCAAGATATTTTAGACATATTTAGAGTAAATCGTCTAAGTTAGTGCTGCCATCACAATCCTATGCATGCGTACAATGTTCAATTGTCAATTGCATGCCACTCACTAATTTATGAATGTATATATAACTAGCAACCCGCCCCGGCTTCGCCCGGGAACAGTTATGAATGCAAGGTGATAGGCTACTTTTAACCGAGGTCTTATAAGATTTCCTTGTATACGACAATAGTCGTTTTCCCTCCAGCAGTGAACACGAAAAGATTTTGGTTTGATGTAATACGCGATAGAGCCACGTAAATCTGTCCATGAGAAAAACATTCTCCACTGAGATCAAATCCAGTCACGCTAAATGTCTGACCCTGTGCTTTGTTTATAGTCATGCCAAAGCAGACTCTTACAGGGAATTGTACTCGTTTGAAATGATAAGGCAAATCTGAAGGAATCATAGGCATTCTGGGTACTAAGACCGTTTCTCCTGTACCACAGCTAAATAAGATAGTTGCTTCAATGAAACAGTTTTTCGAAGTTTTCACTACCAATCGCGTCCCATTGCTTAACTTTGGTGGGTGTAAATTACGTAGCAATATAATAGGCATTCCCACTTTTATAATAAGCCTGTGTGGTGGCAAGCCAGAAGGAAGTAAAGAATTTAGGAATTCTGTGGGGTATGAACAGCTTCTTCACTATCGACTACTGCGTCTACTGAGTAATAAGCTTGAGCCTGGGCAGTGAATTTGGAGAACACCAAGTCATTATTTTTCACAACTTGTTCGTTTGTCGGCGATAATATTGCTCTTTCTTTAAACCATGAATGAGACTTGTTAGATAGGTCATGGATTTGAGGATAAACGCTATGAATAAATTCTTGAATGCTACTTACTAAAACACAGAAATCGTGACTGAGGGTAATTTTCCCGTCAATGACCGGTAAGTATCCATTTCTGACTCTAAGTAACAAATTAGCAAACAAACTATTATCATCTGAAGATAAGAGTACTCTCATGTTAGTCTTGAGTACCAATTTTGGTATATCCGACCAGATGTAAGATCTTGTTAATGAAGCGTTCACTTCGTCGGCTCTCGTTCCTCTGGTAACAACTGGTAAGATTTGACGAAAATCTCTGGCGAACAAAACTGTGCAGCCACCCATAGGCGTGTCCCGATTCCTTAGATCACGCAAGGTCCTGTCTACAGCTTCAATGGAAGTTTTGTACGACATTGTAGCCTCATCCCATACAACTAAAGAACAATTTTGGATTAAACTGGCAGTGTTACTTTGTTATGAAATATTACATACGCTTCCATCATTACTGCTGACTTTCAAAGGAAGTTTAAATGTTGCATGTGCTATTCTACCCCCTTCCAAAAGAGTGGCTGCAATTCCAGATGATGCGACGGCAAGAGAAATATTACCACCAGGCCTCACTTTGGCGACAATAAATTAATCAAGAACGTTTTGCTTGTGCCTCTAGCGGCATCGAGAAAAAATATCTTACCTTCCTCCTTAGTGATGCTAGATATGATGGTGTCATAAGCTTGTTTCTGATCGTGGTTCAGATGGTGTTCTTCTTGAGCAACGGTTTGAAGAAGCCGAGGACGAAGTCTTTCTTTCTCTTGTGAATATCGAGAAATTATTTGTTGCTCTGTTTCATTGTTACGCGATAAGCGCTTTTTTTCGATGTCAATGAACTATGCCCTATATCCGTTTTACATCTCGGCATGATGGCTTAAAATCACTGACTAGACTATTAATTATAACGAATTCTTTTCAGACGTAATTTAAGAATGGCGAGGTGCATGAAACACAAATCCCCCTTCCTTACCTTACCTTACCTAAGTTCCCACTCAAATCTAAGCAGGTTTTTGGCCTCACCAACAGCACGGCGCCATCTTTCTCGATCATCCATCATGTCCTCCGTGACTCCGATTTTTCTCATATCTTTTTGGACTTGGTCCACCAGCGAAGTCTCGGTCGTCCCAATGGTCGCCTGCCTCTGGGTACACCATCCAAAACTGCTCTTAAATTCAATTCTCTACTTCTTCTATGTACATGGCCGGCCCAGCGCAGTCTTTGGCTTTTTGCACGGGCCACGATATCCGGTTCTTTGTAGAGATCCCACTATTCCTTATTTGTTCTAATTCTCCACTGGCCATTTTCTACTATCTGTCAGAAAATGCGTCGTAGTATTCTATTTTCAAAAGTTACTAATTTCCTCTCAGTTTGCTTGGATGATACCCAGGTTTCCGAACCGTACGTGACAATAAGAAGTAAAATGTTTTTATAAATTCTCACTTTAGTTTTTCTAGATACTGTATAATGTTACTCTTTAAGAGATTTTGCAGAGACCAGTAGCTTTTGTTGCCTCTGAGATTTCTTGATTTTATTTCTGTTTTTTCCATGTTATTCTGGTCTATGATAATCCCCAGATATTTGAACTCAGTACATCTGTGAAAAGCGTATGAATCAACTGTTATTTTGTACTTGTGCTGCATTCCTTCCTACAACTAGATATTTTGTTTTTTGTTCATTTATCATTAGACCTACTTCCTTGGCTTCTTCAATAAGTGTTTCTGTGAGTATTTTAGATCGTTTTTGTTTTCTGGAATTATTCATGAGAGTTCCAAAGTCATCAGCATAAGCTAATATGTTTATTTTGTTTCCCACTTCAAGGCTTGGGTGGAGCTGATTTACTCGTTTCAATGTTTCATCTAAAGCTAAATTGAATAATAAAGGCGAGAGTCCATCTCTCTGTCTTACTCCAGTGTTGACATTAAATTCTTCGGTATATTCATTATTGATTCTAATTTTGCATTTGGACCCTCCTGTGCACAGTTTTGCCATACTGATAAGTTTTTCTGGTATTCCATTCCGCTGCATGTATTTCCACATTTGTTTCCTATTGACACAATCGTATGCCTTGTTGAAATCTACAAAAAGAAGATGGGCTGTTTTGTTAAACTCCCAATATTTGGATATTACTTGCTTTAAGACAAAAATTTGGTCTGTTTTAGATCTTTGGCTTCTAAATCCTGCTTGGTGATCTCCAAGAATTTATTCTGCATAGCATGCTAGTCTGGTGTTGTTGATTCTTGACAATACTTTGTATGCGCTGCTTATTAATTATATCCCTCTGTAATAATTATTGCTCTCGAATTTATCTCCCTTTTTGTGAATCGGAACTACCACTGCCATCTTCCTTTCTACTGGGATTTCTTCCTTCTCCCAGATTTCTACAATTAAGTTATTCCACCTGTTTAAGAAGTTCTGCTATTATATTATCCTCTCCAGGGGCTTTATTGTTTTTTTTTAACTTGTAACTACCTTTTCGACTTCTTCATAGGTAAGAGGGTTAATCTTCGGTTGGACATTCAGGTATAATTCCTCTTCATTGTTTGTTGCCACTTCTTCTTAATTTAAGAGGTCTTCAAAGTAGTTTTTCCAAGTTTCTAGCACTTTTGTTTGGTTGCAAACAACATTGCCATTCCTATATTTTACCCCTTCTGATCTTGCCTTGTACCCTTGTTTAAAATATCTGACAAAGCGAAAACATTATCTTGTATTATTTTTGTTGCTATCTTCTTCTGACTTTCTTAGCTAATCTTTCACAAAGTTCCGTTTAGCTGCTCGTAATGTTTTGTTAGTCTCCCTATTTATCTATTTGTATTTTTGTTTGTTGGTTCGAGGGTCATTGGTAAGCATCACCTATTTTGCTCTTCTATTAATCTTTGGCAATCCTCATTAAACCAAGATTTTTCTCCCTTTGTTTTCTCTCGATAGCCTACAATTTCTTCGGCGATTGTTGTAACAGAATCCTTTATTTTTTGCCTTCTCTCTACCATTTGTTCTGATTCTTGTTGGTCTAAGATTTGGAATCTGTTGGTTAGCTTCCGTCCAATCCTAAATTCACTGTGTATTTTGCAGAACGAAACGTTCACAAGCGAAATGAAGAAAAGCCGAGTTGCACTTCCAGGGGAATGGCGAGGTGCATGAAATACAAATCCCCCTTCCGTCCAATCTTAACTTAACTGTGTATTTTGAGGAACGGAAAGTTCACAGGCGAAATGAAGAAAAGCTGAGTTGCACTTCCAGGGAAACTCCAAACACAAACACCCTTCTCTGAAGTCTTAACTCAACACGACTCGACGGTTTGCTGCTGGCTGTATCTGGGATGTTAGGTTCGCCCGCTAGTTAGGCTGTAACAGGGGTGATAGACTCGCCCTTAGCTAGCTCATAAACTGTCGCCTCTGTATTTGAATGGACATGGTTGGAAGAAATGAAAAAGAAGAAACACTTATAGTGGGCGATGTATTGAAGATAGAGATATGCTCTCACGGACTTTTTTGTAGAACTTTTCATGCTGAACAATTCTTACACTCATAGTATTTAGATTATTTTTAACGGTTTGCCCAGCGTAAGCTTGCAAAGCGCTCGGACGCCAGTTTTTTTCGACTTTTTCACTGAAATCGTTACTGCTTGGCTTCCTTTGATCATAAATAAATTGTTTTCTACAGAAATCATCCTCACGATATCCTTTACAGAATGGTGAAACCCGCATCAAAATCCATCCAGAGGTTCTCGAGATTACCCATGATCTCCGAGAATCGGGGACTTAGTTTTATACTAAGTAGAGATTTGGACATGAAGTGTATGCCTTAGCAGACACAAGTCTGCATATTTATAGGCTGCACATGACTACCAACTGCCTAGGGAAATTCTGAAAACTTTTCCACCCTAGACTCAATATCGTAAAATCCGATCATT
Source organism: Meconema thalassinum (assembly GCA_946902985.2). Taxonomy (NCBI): domain Eukaryota; kingdom Metazoa; phylum Arthropoda; class Insecta; order Orthoptera; family Tettigoniidae; genus Meconema; species Meconema thalassinum. The sequence continues at coordinate 1,092,020,688 of OX336389.2, forward strand.
TAAACAGTTTGAAACTGAACATTATGTTGTCTTAATATTGCAGATGGATTTTGAACAACATGTACTGTACAGTATGTATATATATAGACTCAAACAACAACAATCTGGAATTTTAATTACTTAGAGAGGCATGTGAGGCAAAATGGTTGTTATATATCAGTGTTAACAAAAAGTTCCTTATTGAACTGCAAGTAACTGCCATATTATTCATTGGTGTTTTACCAAACGTTGTATATAGAGTGTATGCCATGCGAGAGTTTTGTGCACTTTCTCAGTCCTTCCAACTACCCGAATAACTCTCCCTGGGCATTTGGGCCATAGACTCTCTATACCTCAGAATCCCTGCAAGGAGGCATATTCGGACATACTGTACTGCTCCATTAGGTCACAAGTTTTCAGTTATATTTTGAGCAAATGTTGAATGCCACTCTGTACACTAAATTCTCTTAACATTGCAGATGGAATTTGAGCAATACGTATATTTATCAGTTTTCTTGAAAAAATTCTACATATATACTGTTCAAAAAAATTAAAGCACCACTTTTTTCACAGGCCACCAAATTTTGAAAAGTTGACCTACAAGCTCGAAATCTCAGTATGACGTTTGTCCTGACGCCTACCAAGCATATGCTTCAGCACAACTCCCCAACTTGAGTAGTTTCGGGGTAGCACCCCGAAAACCAGCCCATTTTCGAAAACCGCAAATTGAAGTTTGCGAAAAACGCTGCAGGACTTGTCGCAGGTTGCCAAAGCAGTTGAAAATGAATGAGTCTTGCTCTTAAAGGTTCCACAAACACGTTGAAATCGTTACATTTGACGTTTGGGCATTTTCAACCCCCTTCATCATCCCCTAAACATGGACTACCATTGGGGGCGTCTGAGAAGGTACCGGGTGTGTTTAACCACCTGAAAACTTGTACACCGTCCTCAGTTGCTGATTGCAGTAAGTTCTTAAGGCCTCCGGCAATGTCCACACCCCCTAACACCCTCAACTGGCATGGGACCAAACCACCCCTTCTTGATTCACCCCTAAGGAAGGTTTTAATCGAGATGTTTATCAGTGCTGCTAATGGGGGGGGGGGGGGGTCTTCCCCTAACGTTTCAAAAAAGGATCTGTGCCTTTGTCACCACCCCTTCCCCTGCAACCCCCGTTTGTATGATTTCTCGAATCAGGCCCTTTTTAAGGGCTGAAACGACGTCTTAATCGCTGAAAGGGCTGTAAAGGTCCTTAGAAGTAGTGGTGACACGAAATCAACCCCTTCCGATCGATGATTGACATTCCGTCCCCCAAATTCGAAATATTTGCACCCCCAACCCTCCCTGTCTGGACGCGTAATGCATCATGGCAGAGTTTTCAGAGTTGGATGAAAATGAAGCTTATGGCCTGCAATGGAGCCCAAAACAGCAGGCTGGATAGAAATTCATCTGTAGGTTGGGAAACGGGACCAAAACTTTTCAAAAAAAGTGTACAGCCTACAGTAAGTACGCCCATGCATAGGCAACCCACATCACGTCCGTGCGTGTGGGTTGCCTATGATCGGCAATAGGTTACAAAGTTTGGCAATGGGAGAAAAATGACGTGATGTGGGTAGCCTATGCATTGGTGTACTTACTAGAGGCTGTTAACTTTTTTGAAAACATTTTGGTCCCGTTTCCCACCCTACCGATGAATTTCCATCCAACCTGCTGTTTTGGGCTCCATTTCAGGCCATAAGCTTCATTTTGATCCAACTCTGAAAACTCTGCCATGACGCGTTACGCGTCCAGACAGGGAGGGTTGAGGGTGCAAAAATGTCAACTTAAGGGGATGGAATGTCAATCAAACATCGGAAGGGGTTGATTTCGTGTCACCACTACTTCTAAGGACCTTTACAGCCTTTTCAGCGATTAAGACCTCATTTCAGCCCTTAAAAAGGGCCTGATTCGAAAAATCATACAAAAGGGGGTAGCAAGGGAAGGGGTGGCGACACAGGCGCAGGTCCTCTTTTGAAACGTTAGGGGAAGACCCCCCCCCCCCATTAGCAGCACTGATAAAAAATATCGATTTAAACCTTCCTTAGGGGTGAATCAAGACGGGGTGGTTTGGTCCCCTGCCAGTTGAGGGTGTTAGGAGGGGTGAACATTGCCGGAGGCCTTAAGAACTTACTGCAATCAGCAACTGAGGACGGTATGCAGGTTTTCAGGTGGTTAAACACATCCGGTACCTTCTCAGGCGCCCCCAATGGTTGTCCATGTTTAGGGGATGATGAAGGGGGTTGAAAATGCCCAAACGTCAAATGTAACGATTTCAACGTGTTCGTGGAACCTTAAGAGCAAGACTCATTCATTTTCGACTGCTTTGGCAACCTGCGACAAGTCCTACAGCGTTTTTCGCAAACTTCAATTTACGGTTTTCAAAAATGGGCTGGTTTTGGGGGCGCTATCCCGAAACTACACAAGTTGGGGTGTTGTGCTGAAGCATGTGCTTGGTAGGCGTCGGGGCAAACGTCATACTGAGATTTCGACCTTGTGCAGTCAACTTTCCAAATTTGGTGGCCTTTGAAAAAAGTGGTGCTTTAATTTTTTTGAGCAGTATATTTGTAAGTTCCTTGTTTAACTGTATGTAACTTCCATGACATTCAGTGGATTTTTTTTACCAAATTGTATAATGCCAGTCCATACACTATATTGTTTTAATATTGGTGGTGAATTTTGAGCAACCCATTTTTATCAGTGTTATCAAAATAATTCTACGTTCGTTTCTAAGTTAATCTAAAATATTCTAATTCCAAATGAAGAGGTTATTTCCAAAGTGACGTACAGTAAATCCAAAATTGACGGTTTTTTAGTTCTTTCTTTTATAAGCAAGTTTATAGGATCTCTCAACGTATAGCAAACGTATAGCAATAGTCACAGTACTGTATGTCTTATATCTCATATTAACAGAGTTCTAAAATTTATGTTTATTTGCAAAGTGACGTAATTCCAAAGTGTATTTATATCCAATGTGTCTTATATCCATGTTGACCAATCCACTGGCTCTCTGGACATCACGTGATATGACGCGGAAACATTTTTTGTGCTGAGGATATACATATTAAATTATTGAATCTATTTTGTGATGGATGCAGTTTTCAGAATAAAATCTACGTTACGCTATCAATGGTTAGCAAAGTTGCAGATCGGTTTTCCATTACTATTAACATAACATTCCCTGTGAGGGGGCATAGTTATTTGCCTGTAGACCGCGTATTTGGAAGGGTCGAAAAGAAACTGCCTGCAATACCGTTTTATCTCTATGTGTTTGCTCTTGCAGGCAATATTAGTAATGATAGTGACAGACAGGGCGATGATTGAAGATAACATCATGTACTACATGTTCTGAACATTATTTGAAAATGTATTTTGTTTATTTAAATGCTGTAATAACTTGTGTACTATCTTTACCACCATTATGTGAAATGTAGGTATACATTGTTGTGTTTAAACCATTTAAATGTTCATAAATGTCACTCAATGCGTATGTCAATATATGGTTTATTTCCAAAACGTCCTAACTCCCACTTACAGGAGACGATTACCACCATTTCCATAGTTAGGAGATTTTTAAAACACAGTGTCAGGATATGCATAAAGGTAATGATTGAAATTACAATATATTAATAATCATATCTGAATTTAATAATACGAAGAAACAAAAACGCGACTTCTGACGTTTTGCATTTCATGGATTTACGTCACTTTGGAAATAAGCTCTTCAAATAGCTCTAATTAGAGGAGTAAGGATTGAATTTTAAATTTAAGAAAAGTAGACCATTTAGTTCGATAAGGAACAACATGTTATACAACCCTGTTTAGGTTCGGAGAGGTGGTGGAGTCTAGCATTTTGCAAACAAGATCATTTTCACTGTTTCTTTCATAAGTGTGATTTTCATTACGATGCTAATTGGGAACAGCATGCATTTCCTTGTAAATTACCGTAAGTTTTCTTTACAGATCACAATCTGCAATGGAATATAACGGGGCATCCTGTAAGCAGAAGGAAAGCAGCCTCCTGAAGTCAACTCTCCTGATGGAGTTCGAGAAGGACTTAATAGAAACTAACCACTATAATATTATATTCGAGGCTGAACCCAAATACCTAGAATTAGTGACTTCCACATATCAACCCTCACCGTTCCTTCGCTACAAAGCATGGCGACTTAAGAGTGACCTATTGTATACAACACGACAAAAAATACAGAACATAGATTGGGACTCTTTGTTGTAAAAAGATTAAACTAACGTTGAAATCTTTGTTTAGGGTTTATAACAACGGGCCCATTCATAACTATTGGATAATGGTTTTAAAGAACTAGTCTTTTTTAACTATTACTCTTGTATTACAATGAATAATACAGTAAACGAGAACAGTAGTAATATTGAAATGTTCAAGTGCCAACATGGACAGGAAAACACGGTATTAGTGCTAGTCATGAAGAAATGATCCAGAAACATTTTCAGAGAGCACAATATGTTATTGACTTTGACAATGTTGTACATTTTGATGGATTTCAAGTTATATATTTTTCACAAGTGTCAACATGAAAGAGAAAACACGGTATACTGCTAATCATGGAGAAATGTTCCAGAAACATTTTTAAATAGCTGAATTTTATTGACTTTGCCATTGTACTTGTTGATTGATTTCATTTTCTAATTCGTTTTCATTTATCATATTTTATACTATGGTTCACTATATTAACAAGCGAAGGTTCCTTGACAACCTGGAGTTATAGTGAATTTCACAAGTGCTAACATGGAAGGGAAAACAAGGTATTACCGTTAGTCATAAAGAAATGTTTCAGAAACTTTTCTAAATAGCTCTATTTTATTGACTATAACAATTGAATACCTATCAGTACACAGGTGCTAAGTGTCATTTTTATGAAGATTGGAGTATTATAGTAAAACGTGTTAAGTCAGCATATTTGTTAGTATTTCACTCTCCGTTCTCACATACCGGCCCATAAATCTTTCTGAGCACTTTCCTTTCCTATCTATTCAAAATATCTCCACTCCTCTTTGTCAACACCCATGTTTCCCCTCCATATATTACCACCGGTCGAATCACCGTCCTATATATTACCTTCTTAGACGCTCTTGAGATTGTTCTAGACTTCAGTACCTTTATTGTACCAAAATAGCTTCTATTTCCAGCTTTTATTCTTTCCATTATTTCTTCCAGATTATCATTCCCTTCTGTAACGACAGATCCCAAATAATTAAAAGATTGGGTCTTCCCAAAAACCTTATTCCCCAGTCTTAAATCACTATAGTCTACTTCATCTCTCGTCATTATCATATATTTTGTTTTAGATTCGTTCACACACATTCCTGCTTCTTTCGATACCCTCTCTATTTGGTTACATGTTCTTACTACATCCTGATTAGATCTTTCCATTATTGCGATGTCATCCGCATAGACTAGATTGATTATACAATGTCCCGGCTTTATTTTTATCTCTTCTGAAATACTCCCTCGTAGTTCCTTTCTGGCTTATTGTGATGTTACGTATCACTCTCTCCAGTGTGAAGTTGAACAGGATACATGACAATGGGTCACCTTGCCGCATTCCTTGATTCACCTTAAACTCCTTCGACAACCTGCCTTGTGCTTTCACCTTACTTCTCGCATTTCTAAGATACATTTTAACCAGCCTTATAATCGTATTAGGCACTCCAAATTGTACTGAACTTTTCATATAAGAAAAATCTCCTTACACTATCGTATGCTTTCTTTTAATCTATGTATAGCTGATGCACTGGTATATTATATTTATAGCACTTTTCGAGCACACATCTAATTGTAAATATCTGATCCGTGGTCGATCGATTTATCCTAAACCCACACTGGTAATCCCCCAACACTAGCTCCGCAAAACACTCTAATCTTGCAGCTAGTATCCGTGTCAGTAGTTTGTAACCAAAACTTAGCAATGTTATACCACGATAGTTGTCACACTTGAGTCTAGAACCCTTCTTGTGGATCGGCACAATTATCCCTACCTCCCAGTCTTGTGGCATCTGTTCTTCCTGCCATATTTTACATAAAAGTGCATGCAGATACTCATGAAGTAAGCTGCCACTTTTCTTCACCATCTCTGCCGTTATCTTTTCCTCTCCTGGTGCTTTATGGCTCTTCATTCTCTTTATTGCACCTATTACTTCTGCTAGACTTGGTTCTGCCACATAGGGATCCGGTCCTCCAAGATAGTTGTTCTCTTGTTCCATCTCTCCGCTCTCACTGGAGTCGTTTAGAACTTCTTCAAAGTGTTCCGTCCATCTATCCAGCACACTCCCCACCTCCACTATCAAACCACCATCCCGTTGCTCACACATATTCACTCGTGCTTAGAACCCTAGTTTTTCCATTCTGTTTTGCATACATCCCTCTAACATCTGTATATTTTCCTTTACCCATCTCCTCTTCTTTCTTCTGCAGATTCTCTTTGCTTCTCGTCTAGCGTCTGTATACTGTTATCGCAACCCTCTTGTGTCTTTCTGCAGTATTTTCTTTCTAGCTTCGTTCCTTATTACCAACATATTACCAAATTCCTCATCAAACCAGCCAGCTCTTCGTGCTGGTTCCTGAAACCCCAACAGTTCATCAGCCGCTGTTACCATTGCCCTTTTAATTCTTTGCCACTTCTCCTCAATTTCCTCTGTTTCCTCGTTTTGTATTTGAAGCTCTTTCTCAATTTTGTTTTGGTACTTCTTTTCCTTATGTTTGTCTTCGAGCTTCTCCATATCATATCTCTTCTGTGCCACTCCCCTCTCACTTTTCATCCGGCTAATTCTCCGACGATATTCAACTCTCACAACGTAATGGTCTGTGTCAGCATCCACTCCCCTACAGGTTCATACATCTTGTATGTCAGAGGCATGTCTTGCATCGATTAGAACATGATCTATCTGGTTCTTCGTTATTCCATCCGCCTAGCACCACGTCATTTTGTGTATTTCCTTATGTGGGAACATCGTATTACTAATTACCATTTCCTTACTAGCTGCAAAATCCACCGCATATAATCCATTATCATTTGTTTCTTGATGCAAACTTTCCTCTCCAATTGTTCCGTAGAAAATTTCTTCTTTCCCGATGTTGGCATTCAGGTCTCCTAAGACTATTTTAACATCATATTTTGGTGCTTCTTCAACCAAATCTTCTAGTCGTGCGTTAAAATCTTCCTTAACTTCTTCTCCTGATTCTTCCGTAGGTGCATGTACACATATAAATGGCACGTTAAAGAATTTTGCTTTCAAAACTAAAGAGCACATTCGTTCATTCTTTGGATTAAAATTTAACACTGCACCCATCCATCCTTTCTCTACTGCGAATCCTGTGCCAAAGGTGTTAATTTCTCCTCCACTATACAAGATTGTGTAATTTCCTTTCTCCAAAGTTCCTGATTCATTCCATCGTATCTCCTGTAGTGCTACCTGTCGCATCTTATATTTAGTCAACTCGTTTATTAGATTTGCCAATGCTCCCGCCTATATAGGCTTAAAACTTTCCATGTTCCTATATATTACTCATTTCCTTTTCCTTGCCTAGTTCGTCGTTTATTTATATCCTTCCGGTTTTTTCTCATCTTGACTTGGGACCAGCAATGGCGGAGTTGGTTTCACAGTACGGTAACTCAAATATATCGATCTTACCTTGAGAACTTTACATTGACTAGTCTAAAATGACATAGTCGCGGTCGGCTCGCGAGCGAGATACCGCGGCCGTGTTATGCACCAAGTACCGGTGCGGCAAGCGCTCCTCTGCCTAGATTAGAATCTTATTTGGGTTAAAAAGTTGTTTAGATTAATAAATAATTTTCTATAAAGTTATTAATATTTATAAATTATCATTGCTATTTAATTTGACTTGATTAAGGGGTTTGATAGTGGGGGATCTAGTTTATAGTATGGCTCACAATATTAACAAGCAAAGGTTCCTTGACAACCTGGAGTTATAATGAATTTCACAAGTGCTAGCATGGAAGGGAAAACGCGGTATTACCGTTAGTCATGAAGAAATGTTTCAGGAACATTTTAAATAGCTCAATTTTATTGACTTTAACAATTGTACATTTTGATGGATTTCATGTTTTTTTCCACAAGTGCCACCATGGAAAGAAAACACAGCATTACCGTTAGTCATGAAGAAATGTTTCAGAAACAATTTTAAATAGTTCAATTTTATTGACTTTGTCTTTGTACAATTTGATTGATTTCATTTTCTAAATCGTTTTCATTTATCATAGTTTATAATATGTTTTACTATACTGACAAGCAAAGGTTCCTTGCCAATTTGGAGTTATAATGAATTTTACAAGTGCTAACGTGGAAGGGAAAACATGGTGTTACCGTTGGTCAAGAAGAAATGATCCAGAAAAATAGCACGATTTTATTGACTTTGACAATTGTACATTTTGTTTTTCTAAATAAAGTTTTTGAAATGTGATCTTATACAATGTGTTACTCCATGATCAAACAATGTTCAATTCAGAATCATTTTTGGAAATGTAAAGCTTTTCACTTGGTCAACACGATTGTACCCAATTTTAATGAGCTTACATGAGATTTATAAATGTATTAATCTCGTGATTTTTTTCAGAATTAGGGAAACGCCCATTACAATAAGGTACAATCGTGTTGACAGACTGAAAAGCATTAAGTTACGATTACTGAGGAAAAACTGAAAAATGGTCTCCAACATGATAAAGAATCATTTTTCACAGAGTGCAAACTTAATAAATGCCTAAGTTGAACACTCTTCATGTTCACATATTTGGCAAGACTATGTTCCGAAGAATGCAAGCTGTTCTGATAAGCAACCACTTGTGTATAATGCGTAGCAAATTAGACTTCTGAACCGTGGGGCAGAAAACTCAACAGTCAGAAAATTATAAGTGCTGAAAATAATTCCTATAACGAATGATAATGTCTGAACTCATTAAAACTGCGTCGTTAATAAATGCCACCATACTTTTGTAAGGCCTTAATGAATAAACATCTGGAGTTTAAATTACGCCAGTTAATTTTACAGTTATCATTTAGGCTACTGTAAATGGCTTTAATGGTGCCATATTCAGACCAAAGCACTCTATGTAAGGTAGATTTCATGAGAAAGCTTCTTAATCCAACTTCCGGAAATTTCTACATATCTTTTCATTTCGCATCCCCCAGATCCCAAAACTACCGTCAGCTCAAAAGTTTATATATGATTTACATATACAGTATAGTCTATACAGGGCTGATTCAGCACCCCCTTCCTATATCGTTTGCTGCAACCCAAAAAAAGGCATGTTGACAGGAAGGTCGATATTTCTCTGCCTGCATCCCGTATGTTACTAATGCACTGCAAGCATACCCCGCAAACGATACTGTCCACTATTATTTTTCCCTCGTATGAGTCTGTCTCACATAGAGGAAAAATTAATAGGATTCAGTATCGTTTGGAGGATATGCTTAAAATGCATTAGTAAATTCGGGATGCAAGCCGAGAAATATCGACCTTCCTGCCAACAAGCGTTAGTTGGGTTGCATCAAACGATATTGGAAGGGGCTGCTGAATCACCCAGTCTACAGTATATACACCAGGTGGCTCATTTGCCCCGTACAATCTACCTATAAGTGTCCTGCATACATTACTGCTGCATGGGATGTCTAACAACTGACTTCCACAGGGTTCACACTGCATGCTGGAAGATTACGTCAGAATACGAAAGGATAACAACCGGACGGCTTCTCGCTACATGTTATTCTGTGCTACCCAACTTATGCGCCCCATTGCGTAATGAAGGAAGATTGTAGTTTTACGTGACCGTGAATCTTGTGATTATAAGCCACGGGACCTCCTTTTTACGTGGAATCCGAACCATAGGACATGGCATTTCACTTCGAAAATCTCACATGCATTGGCCGGGAATCGAACCCGGACCGCCTCATTGCGTAATGAAACCTTGCATTTGAGAGCATAATAGGCTGTACAAAACATTGAAAATGGCGGGTGTATTAAGCAACAACGAGTACATGGACATCATACTAATCCATGGAGAAGCTGAACGTAATACCATCGAAGATCGAGGTTTCGTAACGCAATGGGGCGCATTAGACCAACGCACTGAGAAGAATACAGCGAGCGGCCGTCTGGTTGTTATCTCTTGGCATTCTGACGTAACCTGCTTGCATTAAAGGAATGGGCCGATAACCTCGATGTTAGGCCCCTTAAAACAACAATTATCATCATCATCAGCATTAAAGGAAACCCCTTAGGAATTCATTAATTAGACCTCCCATTCATCATTAGTACATGCGGGACACCTAAAGTAGATTGTACGAGGCCAATGAGCCACCTGGTATATTACTTTCTTGCGGATACGATAACTACCGTCATTTTGCAACAATCACTTTCAACTTTATACATAAAAATGTATGTATGTCTACCCCTTATTATTCCCGTTTTCCAACGGGGTCGGGGATGAGATGCGATGGAAGGTATTGTGGCGGTGGTTTTTACGGCCGGATGCCCTTCCTGACGCCAACCTCATGAGAGGAGTTAATGAGAGATGAAATGAATGATGGTGAATGAAACTGGGCAAGGATGTGGAAGGAAGCGGCCGTGACCTGTCAAACTTTATACATAAAAATAATATATACGGTATAACCATTCACAATCTCAGTCGAGTTCATTAATGGGCAAAACGGATAAGGGGGGCCTCTTTCGAAAAAGTGTTAACTTTCTTAGTATGTGAAAAATCGAATCCATTCAAACTTCGTACTATTTTTCCGATAAGGGCCAAAAGCTTATCTCAGTAAAGTTTTTGACAGCACCAAACATTGACCAAAAGGGTGGGGAAAAGTGGAGTTTTGAGAAAAACAAAATCATACCTCCCTTAACAGGCACAATATCAAAACCTATCATCTAGGCTTACAGGATGAAGCCGCGTCGTGTATCGCTGATTGTTTCCCGACGTTTCCGCTGCCATTGCAGCAGCCTTAATCATGGGTAGGTACGAGTTGGTGCCCGTACTCAAACTCACAGACACCAACTCGTACCTACCCATGATAAAGGCTGCTGTAATGATAGCCGAAACGTCGGGAAACAATCACCGATACACGACGCAGCTCCATCCTGTAAGCCTAGATGATAAACTAGATACCGGCCGCGAAAGCCTACGATCTAAATATCAAAACCGTTCAAAATTGTCGATAGTACTCCAAATATTACCTAAAACTATAGTCTGAAAGAAATTTTTATATGAGCCACCCTTACGACAAGGAATGTGCAAAATGTTTTAGGAATTATAAGAAGATGAGGCTTCTCGTATGCTGAACATGTGGAACTTTTGTAGGTGTACAACAGTTGGCAAATTTAGTGAATTAGAAATATTTTTCTACGCCCGGTGAAATCTACCTCAACTTTCCGGCGTGCCGCGAGGGATTTTTGTGATTCAATACAGCTTATCCTTCTGTAGTCTTCTAGATTAATACTCAAGCCAGGACTGACTAAGTTACTACTAAAAAGTAAGTACGTTATAGTTACCGTTATTCCGGTTAGGATTGGGACGGAGGTTGCCGTGGCCATAAGTTAGGAACCATTTGCCTGGAGTAGAAGTGGGAAGCCACGGAAAACCACTTCCAGGAAAGCTGAGATGTGAATCGAACCCACCTCTTCTCAGTATTGGCTCACGATGCAGAGTGTACCCCATTCGATCCCTCAGACCAGAATTAAATTTCTTGGCAGAACTTGGAATCGAACCCAGACCTCGACGGTGACAGCCAAGAAAATTAGCCACTGTGCCATGAGATGGATCATAATACTTTCTCTGCTTCTACCTATATAATTTGATTAATATGAACAGAAAAGTGAAATCCAGTACGGTAATATTAAGAAACAACGTGAATTGGCGGTGTATAAATCATATTTAATTATTAATAATTGATTATTTCGAATATCTCATCTCGATAGAACATCTCGTGGTTTAGTTGCTAGCATTTCTGGCTGTCGCCCGGTAGATTTACGACTCATAAATGATTTCCTTACGGGCAAAAACAAAAATTGTTATACCCTGACTTTCCCGGTGAGGCACGATCACTTATTTCCCAAGTGGGACCAGTCGCCTAGACATATCTTTGATCTAGAAACACAAGTTCGCTCAAGACACTACCCGTTAATGGTGTAAGATGAGTTGTTCCTTCTGGATTCGCGGATAAAAGCCAAACTAAGATGCATACATACATTTTCATTTGAAACTATTTTGCCTTTCAGCGTCTAGTTAGTAGACTGCAAGCCTCTGTTTACGAACAAGTCGCTTCCATGATCCCCTATTAGTGGTTAGCACTGCAGCCTCCTTTGCTTCTACACCTCTTACTTTGAAATCGTTCAACACTGAATCTAACCATCGTCTCCCAGGTCTACCTCTGCTTCTCTTACGCTCTTCAGCGGAACTCATTAACCTCTTAGATAATTTCTCCCCCCCATTCTCTTCACATGACCCCACCATCTGAGTCAGTTCATACGAACAGCTTCATCTAGCGTGTACATATCTAACTGAGCCTTTACCACTTCATTACGAGTACCTTCCTGCCATTGCTCTATATATTTGCCCCACTAATTATTCGTGCTACCCTCATATAAGTAACCTCTTGCTTATGTATCAGATAACCTTAATCTACCCAGCTCTCACTTCCATACAGCAAGGTCGGTCTAAATACTAAGCGAAGGGAGAGTATCGTCGTTACACTAACCTCTTTCTTGCAGAATACTGTAGATCGCAACTGAGAACTCACCCCATTGACATTCCTACACCTCGACTATTTCCTTCCCGATATTACCATCCTGAGAGAATTCATAGCCCAAGTAGGCCTACTTAAAGTGTTCCATCTGCTCCAACTTAGTTCTCCTACCTGATATTCTACTTTCTTGTGTCTCTTCCCTACAGACATAACCTTCGTCTTTGAATTCTGATCTTCGTACCATACTCTCTACATTTCTGTTCAAGTTCTAACAAGTTGGCTTGCAAGCTTTCGACTGAGTCCGCGATTACAACCAGGTCATTAACATAGGCCAGACTACTTACCTGGTTTCCACCTAATTGAATCCCATCCAGCCAGTTTATGCTCTTCAGCACATGGTCCATATATAAAATAAACAGTAGTGGTGAGACGTTACAACCTTTCCTGACTACTGTAACAACCTTGAACCTGGAACTCATCCTACCATCAACTCTCACTGCAGCCTGATTATCAACATAAATACTTTTGAACCCTGTAGCAGCCTTCCTTCCATACCATAATCCTTCAGGATGCTCAGCATCTTCACCCTGGGTACTTTCTCCAGATATACAAAACACAAACACAAACTTAAAAAAACGAATTTTTTTGAAGCGTACTTTTATACGTTTGAATATTTCTTCAGAAAAAATGCTAATGACATTTCAATAAAATATAAGTTTTATTGAAATGTAAGTTGAACAATCAGCTTGATTACTCATGCTTCCAAGATCCTGTCTAGAATAATTTACAAGAGGATGGAAATCCAGATATATACGGAGTTGGGTGAAGACCAGTTTGGTTTCAGGAGAAATTTAGGAACAAAGGAAGGTGTACTAAGTCTTCGGCTGATTTTGGAAGGTAGAATAAGGAAAGATAATAGATCGTTCATGGCATTTGTAGACTTAGAAAAGGCTTTTGATAACATTGATTGGGATAAATTGTTTGACATTTTGAAAACAATTGAAATAAAGTACAGGGATAGGAGGGTGATCTACAATCCATACAGAAACCAGACAGCAGTCATTCGAGCTGATGGACATGAAAGAGAAGCTGGTATTCAGAAAGGTGTAAGGCAAGGCTGCAACTTATCACCCATATCTTTGAAACTTTACATTGAACAAGCAATGAAGGAAATTGGAGAATAACTTAAAGTGGTAATGAAGATTCAAGAGAAATAATTTCAACTCTGAGATTTGCTGATGACATCGTCATCTTGGCCGACACGCAAGAGGATTTGAATGAGTTTTTGAATGGAAGGGACTCCGTCTTGAGGAAAGAATTCATGATGAAAATTAATAAATGTAAAACAAAAATATTAGAATGCACCCGAAATAAATCAGAAACCTCTATGGACATCAAATTGGCAGGTGAAAAACTAAAGGAAGTAGGATATAAAAAGTAGGTTGGCTCAGGCAAGGAAAGCATTTCTACAGAAAAGGACTCTATCTACATCGAATATAGATTTAGATATTAGGAAGTATTTTATTAAAGCCTTTGTCTGGAGCGTGGCGCTCTATGGAAGTGAAACTTGGACTATTGATGCAGCAGAAAAGAGGAGAATTGAAGCGCTTGAAATGTGATGTTACAAGAGAATGATGAAGATCAGATGGGTAGATATGGTCACAAATGAGGTTCATTTATTTATTCATCGTATGGCTTTTAGTGCTTGGGGTGTCCAAGGACATGTTCGGCTCGCCAGAGGCTGTAGCCGCTTCAACTGGACGTCCATAGGGTGAGCTACAAGTTCCGTTCAATTTCAAGTATTTCCCAACTTTCGCTACCAGATGTCACTGATACCTATTGGTGACGTTGGAACTTTGATAGAGCGTTCCAACGAAATCTAACCTAGAAACTTAGATTAACACAAGTTTAGTCTGTGGATGGATCTTTTAAATGCCATAAATCTATGACATGGGACCGCCGGCTTTACTTCCCCTCCGAAGAAAGGCATACTGAGGGATGTTAACGCCCTTAAAAATTCCGACGACTTCGGCCGGGTTTGAAAAGGAAGGAAGATTGTAGTTTTACGTGACCGCTAATCGCGAGATCATAAGCCACGGGACCTCCTTTTTACATGGAATCCGAACCACAGGACATAGCATTTTAATTTGAAAATCTCGCATGCATTGACCGGGAATCGAACCCGGTCTGCCAAGGTGAGAGGCCAAGTGCTTGACCGCTGCGCCACCACACCCCCCGGCTGGGTTTGAACCCGCTATCTTGTGCACAGCAGTTCAGCATGCTACCATGAGGAGAGATGTTTCTGGCGACTGCTAATGAAGAGAAGAGAAATGTTGGTAGGACACATACTACGACACCTGTGACGTTTTGATACCCCAGCTGTTATATTTATGGGAATTATTCATTTATTATCATATTTATTATTATTACTAGCAGTACCCGGCATGCGTTGCAATGCCAATCAAAGATAGTGTTGGCGTTGTAACTTTGTTTCTTGAAGTGCTTTTGGATTCACAAAATGTTTTTCTTTTTCCATTAACCACCTCTAAGCAATTGAAAAATTGCTTTACTATCTCAAAAAAATTATGGGAGCGTGCTCAACTACTCACCAAGGTTTCATCGCAATGAAATGAATAGTAGCCTATATGAACGCATACGGGACTTTGTTGAAACTATTCGAGCGCCGTCACCCATTTGTTGAATATGCTCGTACGCTACCTATTCTAAAATGGATTTACTTAGTCGAAAACCTTCCCTGGCATGTACACAACAACTCATGAAAGTTTCATCGCAATCGGATGAATGGCATATGAACGCATATGGGATTTTGTTTAAACGATTCGCACGCCGTCACTCATTTTTTGAATCTACTTGTGCGCCACCCATTAAAAAACGGATTTACTAATTCATACACCTTCGCAGGACTGTACTCAACTCACCAAACTTGTATCATAATCGGATGAATGGTATATGAACGCATACGGGACTTGGTTGAAACGATTGACGCACTGTCGTTCATTATTGAATCTACTCGTGCGCTACATTTTGTGAAATGGATTTACTAAATCAGAAATCTTTGCGGGAGTGTAAACAGCATTTCCCCAAATTTCATTGCAATAGCATGAATGGTAAATGAACGCATAGGGATTTTTTTTAAACGATACGCGCGCCGTTACTCATTTGTTGAATCTACTCATGCGCTACCTATTTTAAAAATGATTTACTAGGTCAGAAACCTTTCCTGGAGTGGGCACAACAATTCAACGAAAGTTTCATAGCAATCGGATGAATGGTATATGAACGCATACGGGACTTTGTTTAAGCGATTCGCGTGCCGTCTCTCATTTGTAGAATCTACTTGTGCGATACCTAAGCCTCCGTGGCTTAAGCGGCAGCACGCCGGCCTCTCACCGCTGGGCCCGTGGTTCAAATCCCGGTCACTCGATATGAGATCTGTGCTGGACAAAACGGAGGCAGACAGGTTTTTCTCCGGGTACTCCGGTTTTCCCTGTCAAAATTTCATTCCAGCAACACTCTCCACTATCATTTCATTTCATCTGTCATTCATTTAATCATTGCCCCAGAGGAGTGCGTCAGGCCTCGGCAGCCGGCACAGTTCATATCCTCGCCGCTAGATGGGGGCTTCATTCATTCCATTCCTGACCCGGTCGGAGACTGGAAGCAGGCTGTGGATTTTCATTTTCACTTGCGCGATACCTATTGTAAAGTGGATGTACTAAGCCAGAAACCTTCCCTGAAGTGTACACAATATCTCACCCAAGTTTCATCGCTATCGGACGATTGGTATATGAACGCATACGGGACATTTTTGAAACGCTTCGCGCGTCTTCACTCATTTGTGGAATCTACTTGTGCGCTACCTATTGTAAAATGGATTTACTAAGCCTGAAACTTTCCTTGAAGTGTACACTACAACTCTTCCAAGTTTAGTCGCTATCAGACGAATGGTATATGAACGCATACGGGACTATGTTGAAACACTTCGCGCGTCGTCGCTCATTTGTTTAATCTACTTATGCGATACCTATTGTAAAGTTGATTTACTAACCGAGAAACCTTCCCTGAAGTGTACACAACATCTCACCCAAGTTTCATCGCTATCAGACGAATAGTATATGAATGCATACGGGACTTTGTTGAAACGCTTCGCGCGTCGTCGCTCATTTGTTGAATCTACTCGTGCGCTAACTATTATAACATGGATTTACCAAGCCAGAAACCTTGCCTGTAGAGTACACAACCTCTCACCCAAGTGTCATCGCTATCGGACGAATGGTATGTGAACGCATACAGGACTTTGTTGAAATGCTTCGCCCGTTGTCTCTCATTTGTTGAATCTACTCGTGCGCTACCTATTGTTAAGTGGATTTACTAAGTCAGAAAGCTTACCTGAAGTGTACAGAACATCTCACCAAAATTTGATCGCAATCAGATGAATTGTATATGAACGCATCGCCATTACGCACTTATTTAAACTACTCGAAAGCTATCTATTGTGAAATGGATTAACTATGCCTATGAACATCCCGAAAGTGTGTACAACGACTCATCAAAATTTGATCGCAATCGGATGAATGGTTTATGAACGCATAAAAGACGAACAGACAGACATTCCTTTTTATATAAACTGCTCAAAAAATTAAAGCACCACTTTTTTCAAAGGCCACCAAATTTTGAAATGTTGACCGAACAAGCTCGAAATCTCAGGATGACGTTTGTCCTGACGCCTACCAAGCACATGCTTCAGCACAACTCCCCAACATGAGTAGTTTCGGGGTAGCGCCCCGAAAACCAGCCCATTTTCGAAAACCGCAAATTGAAGTTTGCGAAAAACGCTGTAGGACTTGTCGCAGGTTGCCAAAGAAGTCGAAAATGAATGAATCTTGCTCTTAAAGGTTCCACAAACACGTTGAAGTCGTTACACTTGACGTTTGGGCATTTTCAACCTCCTTCATCATCCCCTAAACATGGACACCATTGGGGGCGTCTGAGAAGGTACCGGGTGTATTTAACCACCTGAAAACCTGCACACCGTCCTGAGTTGCTGATTGCTGTAAGGTCTCCGGCAATGTTCACCCACCCCCAAACACCCTCAACTGGCTTGGGACCAAACCACCCCCTCTCGATTCACCCCTAAGGAAGCTTTTAATCGAGATGTTTATCAGTGCTGCGAATGTTGGGTCTTCCCCTAACGTTTCAAAAAAGGACCTGTGCCTGTGTCACCACCCCTTCCCCCTGCTACCCCCGTATGTATGATTATTCGAATCAGGCCCTTTTTAAGGGCTGAAACGAGGTCTTAATCGCTGAAAGGGCTGTAAAGGTCCTTAGAAGTAGTGGTGACACGAAATCAACCCCTTCCGATCGTTGATTGACATTCCGTCCTCCAAATTTGAAATTTGTGCACCCTCAACCCTCCCTGTCTGGACGCGTAACGCGTCATGGCAGAGTTTTCAGAGTTGGATGAAAATGAAGCTTATGGCCTGCAATCGAGCCCAAAACAGCAGGTTGGATGGAAATTCATCGGTAGGGTGGTAAACGGGACCAAAAAGTTTTCCAAAATGTTAACAGCCTATAGTTTGTACGCCCATGCAAAGGCAACCCACATTACGTCCGTGCGTGTGGGTTGCCTATGATCGGCAGTAGGTTACAAAGGTTGGATATGGGAGAAAAATGACGTGATGTGTGTGGGTTGCCTATGCATGGGTGTACTTACTATAGGCTGTTAACATTTTGAAAATGTTTGGTCCCTTTTCCCACCCTACCGATGAATTTCCATCCGACCTGCTGTTTTGGGCTCGATTGCAGGCCATAAGCTTCACTTTCATCCCACTCTGAAAACTCTGCCATGACGCGTTACGCGTCCAGATAGGTAGGGTTGAGGGTGCAACAATTTCAAGTTTGGGGGATGGAATGTCAATCAACGACCGGAAGGGGTTGATTTCGTGTCACCACTACTTCTAAGGACCTTTACAGCCCTTTCAGAGATTAAGACCTCGTTTCAGCCCTTAAAAAGGGCCTGATTCGAAAAATCATACATACGGGGGTAGCAGGGGGAAGGGGTGGTGACACAGGCACAGATCCTTTTTTGAAACGTTAGGGGAAGACCCAACATTCACAGCACTGATAAACATCTCGATTAAAACCTTCCTTAGGGGTGAATCGAGAGGGGGTGGTTTCGTCCCATGCCAGTTGAGGGTGTTAGGGTGGCTGAACGTTGCCGGAGGCCTTAAGAACTTACCGCAATCAGCAACTGAGGACGGTGTGCAGGTTTTCAGGTGGTTGAACACACCCGGTACCTTCTTAGACGCCCCCAATGGTAGTCCATGTTTAGGGGATGATGAAGGGGGTTGAAAATACTCAAACGTCAAATGTAACGATTTCAACGTGTTTGTGGAACATTTAAGAGCAAGACTGATTCATTTTCGACTGCTTTGGCAACCTGCGACAAGTTCTACAGCGTTTTTCGCAAACTTCAATTTGCGGTTTTCGAAAATGGGCTGGTTTTCGGGGCGCTACCCCGAAACTACTCAAGTTGGAGAGTTGTGCTGAAGTATATGCTTGGTAGGCGTCAGGACAAACGTCATACTAAGATTTCGAGCTTGTGCGGTCAACTTTTCAAAATTTGGTGGCCTTTGAAAAAAGTGGTGCTTTATTTATTTTTTGAGCAGCATATATACAAGCTGTACCCGGCATGCGTTGCAATGCCAATCAAAACAAAAGTGTTGGCATTGTAATTTTGTTCTTGAAGTGCTTTTGGATACACAATATTTTCTTCAATTTCCGTTAACTGCCTCTAAGCTATCGTGAAATGGATTTACTAATTTATAAGCATTTGTGGGAGCGTGCTCAACAACTCACCAATGTTTCATCGCAATCGGATGAATGGTATATGAACGCAGATGGAACTTCGTTCAAACACTTCGTGCGCCGTCACTCATTTATTGAATCAACTCGTGCGCTACCTATTATACAATGGAATTACTAAGTCAGAAACCTTCCCTGCAGTGTGCACAACAATTCACCCTAGTATCATTACAATCGGATGAATGGTATACGAACGCAGATGGAACTTTGTTGAAACGATTCGCGCCCCGTCACTCATTTGTTGAAACTACTCGTGCACTACCTATTATACAATGGAATTACTAAATTAGAAACGTTCCCTGCAGTGTACACCATAACTCACTCAAGTTTCATCTAAATCGGATGAATGGTATATGAACGCATACGAGATTTTATTTATACGATTCGCGCGCCGTCATTCATTTGTTGAAACTACCCGTGCGCTACTTATTGTACAATGGATTTACTCATTCTAAAACCTTCCCTGCAGTGTGCACAAAAACTCACCCAAGTTTCATAGCTACTGGACGAATGGTATATGAACGCGTACTTTGTTGAAACGATTCGCGTGCAGTCGCTCACTTGTTGAATCTACTAGTGCGCTGCCTATTGTAAAATAGATTTACTAAGCCAGATACCTTCTTTGGAGTGTACTCAACATCTCACTCAATTTTCATCGCTATCGGACGAATGGTATATGAACGCATACGGGACTTTGTTGAAACGATTCGCGCGTCATCGCTCATTTATTGAAACTACCCGTGCGCTACTTATTGAAAAGTGGATTTACTAAGCCAGAATCCTTCCTTAGAGTGTACTCAATATCTCACCCAAGTGTTGTCGCTCTCGGACGAATGGTATATGAACGTATACGGGGCTTTGTTGAAACGCTTCGCGCGTCGTCGCTTATTTGTTGAATCTACTCGTGTGCTACCTATTGTAAAATGGATTTACTGAGCCAGAAAACTTTCCTGGAGTGTACTCAACATCTCACCCATGTTTCATCGCTATCGGATTAATAATAACGTATGTGAACGCGTACGGGACTTTTTTGAAACGCTTCGCGCGTCATTGCTCATTTGTTGAATCTACTCGTGTGCTGCCTATTGTAAAATGATTTACTAAGCCAGAAACCTTCCCCGGAGTGTACACAACATCTCACCCAATTTGCATTGCTATGGACGAATGGTATATGAACACATACGGGACTTTGTTGAAACGCTTCCCGCGTCATTGTTCATTTACTGATTCTACTCGTGTGCTACCTATTGTAAAATGGATTTACTAAGCCAGAAACCTTCAATGGAGTATACAGAACATCTCATCCAAGTTTCATTGCAATCGGATGAATGGTATATGAACGCATAACGGACTTTGTTAAAGCGATTCACGCATCGTCGCTCATTTGTTGAATCTACTCGTGCGCTACCTATTGTAAAATGGATTTACTAAGCCAGAAACCTTCAATGGAGTATACACAACATCTCACCCAAGTTTCATCGCAATCGGATGAATGGTACATGAACGCATAACGGACTTTTTTAAAGCGATTCTCGCATCGTCGCTCATTTGTAGAATCTACTCGTGCGCTACCTATTGTAAAATGGTTTTACTAAGACAGAAACCTTTCTCGGAGTGTACTCAACATCTCACCCAAGTTGCATCGCAATCGGATGATTGGTATATGAACGCATAACCGACTTTGTTGAAACGCTTCGCGCGTCGTTACTCATTTGTTGATTCTACTCGTGTGCTACCTATTGTAAAATGGATTTACTAAGCCAGAAACCTTCAATGGAGTATACACAACATCTCACCCAAGTTTCATCGCAATCGGATGAATGGTACATGAACGCATAACGGACTTTTTTAAAGCGATTCTCGCATCGTCGCTCATTTGTAGAATCTACTCGTGCGCTACCTAAGTAAAATTGATTTACTAAGCCAGAAAGCTTCCCTGGAGTGTACTCAACATCTCACCCAAGTTTCATCGCTTTCGGACTAATGGTAACGTATATGAACGCGTACGGGACTTTTTGAAACGCTTCGCGCGTCGTCGTTCATTTGTTAAATCTACTCGTGCGCTACCTATTGTAAAATGGTTTAACTAAGACAGAAACCTTTCCTGGAGTGAACTCAACATCTCACCCAAGTTTCATCGCAATCGGATGAATGGTATATGAACGCATAACGGACGTTTTTGAAACGCTTAGCGCGTCGTCGCTCATTTGTTGAATGTACTCGATGCACTATAAATTGTAAAATGGATTTATGTTCGACCCTCACTATTATGTGTCAGATAACTGTATCATAATGATGGTCATTATAACACTGTTTTCCATTATGATACAGTTTCTCCAGCCAATCAGAGCTCGTTCATTGACCAATTAGGTAACGATAACTTCGCGCATGCGCTCAAAATCCAACATGTCGGACATAAACACAACATCGAACTATAATAAATTACCGACATGGAATACCCACCGTCCATATGTTCGCGTAAATAAACTGGCGAATATGAGACAAGAAATAGCACTGTACCTTAAAATCACCAACACTAATTTCTACACAGCGCATTGTCTTCAAATGACTGCGGGACTACTGAGGGACGGCTGATGTAAACATATGGTTGCATATGGCATTGCAACCACACAGAGCGCATGCGTCGGTTGTTCAAAGCTCTTGAAAGACAAAGATATAACACCCATCGCTCGCTCTGCGATCACAACATTCCAGTAGCTGACTCTCAACAGATATTTATGAATATTTATGTTAAAACATATAATAAAGTTATAATTATCGTCGAACATAAACAGTCGTATGCAACTCGCCTATAATGGTAATTAAGACACTCGTATGGAAATTATAAAACTCGCATACGCTCGTTTTATAAAAATACTCGTGTCTTAATTATAGCCATTATAGGCTCGTTGCATAATGTACTATTACTAAACCAGAAGCCTTCCTCGAAGTGTACTGAACATCATACCCAAGTTTCATCGCAATCGGATGAGTGGTATATGAATGCATAGGGGACATACACACCCACCTACATACTATCTCGTAACATTGATTTTTAGCCTACTTTTCACATTTTGCAAAAATGAGGAAAAAGTAGACTTATGAGATCGATCCAGGAAAATGTGTGTCTGTCTGTCTGTCTGTCCGGCTGGCTGTGTGTGTGCACCCCCCACCCCTATCAACTCCTAAACGGCTGAAGCAATCGAAACCAAATTTAGTATGAGTCAAGATGTCTACCGGAATATCCCAAGGGCATATTTGAAAATGATGTCCGTGCTACCAACTGCTGAAAAGACCCAATAGAAATTTGAGCTCCATGTTGGATATCATGGAAGGTATGCATGGGAGCGATTCCAAAATTGGAACACACGTAGTCAATACTATTTCAGTTTAATTTCCAGGAGGCCATACATGTCAGTGTTGCCAAAATAATTTTTACACTTCTGATAGGTCCAATTTTTAAAAGCATATAACTTCTACACTATTAATTGGATTTCAACCAAATTTTGTATGTAATATGTGTACATAAACAGATATGACTGAATGTATTCTTAAGAGCCACCAGGGCTGCCAACTGTTAATAATTGCTCTCCCTATTTTCTTCATCCAAATACCAATATATATGAAAGCATGCAAGCCGACAGCTTTAAACTATGCACACGTATAGGGCCTAGTACCTGACAGTTTAGATTAATTTGGAGTAACTTATATACTTCGGTTCTATCAACATGTTTCTAAGCCTGCTGATAGGACCAATTTTTAAATACATGTAACTTCTATACTATCAGTTGGATTTCAACCAAATTTCGTATGTGCTATGTGTAACATAACAAATATGACTATAAGTATTCTTAAGAGCAATCAGGGCTGCCAACTGATAATAAATGCTGTCTATATTTTTTACCCTAATATCAATATATCAGAAAGGTTTCAAGTCAACAGCTCTATACTCGCACTCGTATAGCACCTGACACTCTAGATTAATTTGGAGTAATTAATATAAGTCCATGCTGCCAACATGATTCTATGCTTGCTGATAGGTCCAATTTTAAAATGCATGTAACTTCTGTACTAACAAATGGATTTCAACCAAAATTGGCACAACAAGATATAATATTTCCGATTATTTCTAACCAGCACACGCATGACATTGTTGTCAACATGCTTTTACGCGTGCTGATAGATCCAATGTCTAACTGCATGTAACGTCCATTGAACTTCAACCAAATTTTGTATTCTGGACCTTAAGAGATGGCACTAAGAATATATTCAGTCACCAGGGCTGCCAACTGTAGTGCTCTATTAGGCTACATTATACCAGGAATATTTCGAACTAATTAGACATTTCGATATAACCAACTCAATGTCATCATTATCCTAGATAGGTTCATATACTGTAGAATAATCATTGGTAGGCTCTTTTGTTCGTCACGGAACGTCTTGTTATATATATAGATTAAATAATACATCTGTTTGATGAGTTCATTTTATATACGCGTAAGCTGTTTTAATTATTATATTCAGTTAGATTTTTATTAACAATTACTTGTAAAGAGACGAAGTATATTATGTCGCAAATATTGCAACCAGATAATATTGGCAATAGTAGGCCTATTAACCCGATGACGTGTAGTCATTTCACCATGGCAGTGGAGTCATTGTCTTGAGTATACTAAAAACCCACGAGTGGACAATCTAGTTCCTCCCAGAAGGAATAGAACATTATATTTCACCTTCTGATGCCAACAATACGTCATGACTACTGCAGAGAAGTTAGCGTTTGTGGTGTAATCAGCTTGCTACTATGGAGAGGGGATGAAGTCGGCAATCACGTGACAAGGAAAGATAGAAGCTTGAGCCCCCAACAAGATATTCATTCATTGTCAGCTCTCAATTAGTGCAGGGTCATTAGTGGAAGAGGAAGGCCTCCTGAGGCTCTTAGTTATAATGGATTGAGTTGATATCCAACATAGCTTTCGACTAATGCACATCTTTCATAATAGTATAACGATGTCTGCAAGCTATTCCTATCAGCAAACAGTAGCTTATAGTTCAATAACTACAATAAATCTATAGATGGCAACAGAATGGATCGTGGTATGCTGTATCTTATGATATATCACAACATTTTTACATACGTGACGGAATATTAAGGTTATCTGTCATAACCTTATATATGACGAATCTTCGACTAGGTTGCAAGCAATTAAATATCTCACGTCTCTATTAACATGTAACTTCCAGATTAATATCCCATTCATTTAAATGTTCATTTTCTTTTTAAAATAATTAAGCCGCAGTTGGTAATATAAATTCACTTATGTCACTATTGTTATTTTGATTTTTTTGATTCAATAAATAATTTTCTTCAACGATAAGTCAGTATCTTCTTCTCTTATAGTTAACATATACTATAATGCAAATCAATCTTACTCATTGATTAAATACAGAAGCGGTTAGTCGACATCGTCACACTTCGACCTGAGGTAAGTTGTATCAAACTCTGCTGCTGACAGCCGAGGATATATAATTTTCGGTTCTCTATCTTAAATATTGAATCTGGCTCCCGACTTATATCTTATTATACTATCAAAGGTAAGTGCACCACATGAAGTGTATGTATTATTATTATTACATGAATGATTAACATTTCATCGAACCATTACATTTGTCCCTCATACGTAGGACATACACAAAAACTCCCTATTACATTTGACACCTCAACGCGGAGCACCAAAACCGTTCAGTGTTTATGAGAGGAGTATATAATTTCAGTGCAAGTATCAGTGAGTGATTTTGGGGGACAGTGAAGTGAAGTGTATTTTGGAAGGGTAATTTTTATACGGTGTACTTCGAGATGGCGGTGGAAGCTGAGAAGTAGGGATAAAGGCGAGAAAGTTAATTATACGGAGGTTAAGGATAGTGGCAGTGAGGCTGAGAGTGTAAGTATAGTACCAAGATGTCAGAGGTAAATCTTAAGAATAATACTGACGTACAGCCTGAGAGTTATCCTGAAAATAATTCAGAGGTTAACCCCGAGAAGAATACAGAGGTACATCCTGAGACTAGTTTAGGGCAGGAGAAACAGAAGTCTTTAGAGGTCCCTGAAATTTCATTAGCTGAGATCATGAGGATGTTGCTGAATACAGATAGGCAAATTCAGGAAAGTAGGAAGGAATTCAATGATAAATTAGACAAGAATAGTAGGGATAGTAGAGAGATGAGTAAAGGCATGATTGAGAAATTAGATTAGAATAGTCAGGATATGAATTCGAAGCTAGATGGGAATAGTCAGGAGATGAGAAAAGATATGGGTAGATAAAATAAGGAAAGTAGGAAGGAATTTAATGAGAAGTTTGAGAAATTAGATAGGAATAGTAGGGAGATAAACCAAAAGCTGGAAGAGAATAGTGAAAAGCTAGATAGTATAATAACGGTTAATGAAGAATTAAATATTAAGTATGAGATGCTGCAGGAGGGTATTAAGATTGTGAGACAGGAGATCAGAGGTTAAATTAAGGGGGAGTTGGAAGTGAAGGCTATATATTATCGAGAAGGTAGATAAAAATTAGAAAATTAGAAGCGGTAGAAAGTAAGATTAAGAATAAAATAGTGACTCACGGTGAGAGTTTTAGCAATTTTTTACATGAGGAAACTAGGCAGGTGAGAGTAGATATGGGGGGCAGATGGAGAAAGTAAATAAAAAATTAGAAGCGGTAGAAAGTAAGATTGAGGATAGAATAGTAACTCAAGTTGAGAGTTTTAGCAAAGTGATATACAAGCGGAAACTAGGCAGGTGAGAGAAGATTTGGGGGATAACATTAAAGACGTTGAAATAGAATTTATAAAGAAAGTAGAGGAAAGTCACTTGAAGAGTACTGAAAATTATAAAGTGATTCAGGAAAATCAGAAGGTATTGAGAAATGAATTTATGGATTAAGAGAGTAATTTTCAAGAAATGAAGACAAGATTGAAGAAGCAGATAAGGCAGGGAGAAAATCAGGATAGAATAATATATTCAAATAGTATGAGAGAGACTGAATTCCCTAAGTTTTCAAATAAACAGGGGTGTCCTATGGAGTTCATGAATCAAGTAGAGGATAAATTTACAAAAGACTGATAGATGGTCAAATTGAATGTAAGATGGTAGTAGAGCTATTGGACCAGGCTTTTATAGGAGAAACTAAGGGGTGGATTTTAGTATACAAGCATAATTTGGTGAATTTTGAAGATTTCAAGAGAAAGTTTAATGAAAAATATTGGAATGAGGATATCCAATCACAAAGGAGAGAAATTATTGATTCCAGCAGGTATCAATCTGGGGAAGAGAGTAATATGACTGAGTACTTTATAGAGCAAGTCCTCATATGCAAATATCTCGATGGGATGAATCAAGATGGGGATGTGGTGAGGCTTCTCCTCAAGCATTTCCCACCCAGGGTAAACGTGGCTGCTTGTAAGCAAAGGACCACCACAATTCAGGAATTAGAGAGATTGTTAAGTAAATTCGATGGACTCGAAGATGCATACGATATGCCTATAGTACTGAATAATCCTCAAAATAATAATTATTATAATAGACAAGATAATAATCAACAGGATTATAATGACAGGGGCCAATATCAGAATAGAGGTGGTTACCAGGGAAGCCAAAGACCATATTATGGTGATTCTGGCCATAATGACCAATCAAATGGTAATTCATATTATAATAGACAAGGTAATAATCAACAGGATTATAATAGCAGAGACCGATATCAGAATAGAGGCGGTTACCAGGAAGGCCAAAGACCCTATTATGGTAATTCCGGCCAAAATAACGAACAAAACGGTAACTCATATAATAATAGACAAGGTGGTGATAGAAATAACGGTAGAAATACGGATCGATCTGGGGAAGAGAAAGGTAATAATAACAACTCTCGCCAAAACCAAACTCAAGTACACGGGGCTGAGCCCAATACAAGTAAGGATACTTTAAATGCCAACCAGACTGTGGCATAAGGTCAAGTCATACGTCTGTGTATTTTCCGGTTCACACAATCCTAAGAGAGCCGTATGACCTAAATATTTGTGAAGAGTTACTTCATGATTTAATTGAGATATCGGAGGAACCAATCGTTAGTGGTTTTAATTCAGTCGTAGATGTAGATGTGTTAGACGCCCGTGTAGCCACGCTTATTGACAGTGATTGTCATATTTCATCCATTAGCGCAGCATTTTACAATAATAGAAAATAAAATAGTATTCATTTCGAGGACATTCCTATAAAGTCAACGTTTGTGATAACTTCTGTAGGAAGGAAATCTCATATAATTTCAAAGTAATTGAAAAGTAATTGAGATCTTATTACGAGGTAAGATTGGAACACAGGTTTGCCTAGTAATTCCAAATCTAATATATTCCGTAATCTTAGGTAGAGATTGGATGTCGGATCACTCTGTTCAGTTATGATATAAACAAGGCATAATTAAATTATTTTGGGTAGATAGCGAAGTTGTCATGCCATTTAGTGATTCAGGTAAGTTGAAGGTGGGTCCTAAAATACTGGTATGTTAGAGGAAGTATTATCGATTAGCAGAGGTAATAATAATATTAAGTTGAATATTGGTGATGTCGAGGTGTCCCTTGAGAGAGAACCCAAGGTTTTTAATTTTCTGGGCAGTATGTTAATGAATGATTGTCTAGAGGACTCATTGCATTACGCTGTACTTCAGAGTAATATAGAAGGTAACCTAAGGGATCAATTGTATGAGGTATTAATTCATAATAAGTGTGTATTTGAGGACCGCATAGGATTAGCATATTGCTACGAGCATTCACTAATTGTGCATGACAGGAGTATTTTGGCAGGACACCGTTATCCTGTACCGTATCGTTACTTTGATGCTGTTAATAACCAGATGCGTCAGATGTTAGAAGATGGAATTATAGAACCTTCAATCGGTCCATATGTAAATTCCTTAATAGTTGTTCCTAAATCAGATGGTAAAGTTAGACTATGTTTAGACGCACGGAATTTCAACAACCACATCTCTGTAGACCAATTAAGATCTAAATCCAATAAAGAATTAGTACAAGGTTTTGAAGGGAAGAACTTGTGTACACCTGAGTTCTAGCTTCTGGCAAGTGGCGCTGAAAGTAGAAGACAGGCCCTTGACAGCATTTTCATTTCAAAACAATTTGTATCAATTTACACGAGTCGCTTTTGGATTGAAAAGTATGGAGTTCTGCAGCCCTAATTAGAGCCTTAGGCATCGCTTTAGGAAGCGATATGGATGAATTTATGACTATATATATAGATGACTTGGTGATTAGCTCAAGGACATTTTCAGAGCATTTAATGCATTTACATATGGTTTTTAAGAAGTAAGCGAGAGCTGGGTTTACTCTCAAGTTAAGTAAGTCTGTTTTTAGTAGAAAATAAATCACCTTTCTTGGTCATACGGTCTCTACAAACGGTGTGAAACATGAAGAAAGCAGTGTAGGATTTTAGGTGCAAAATCACCGAGGAGTGTGAAAGAACTAAAATCGTACCTGGCTGTGTGCAACTATTTCCGTCGTTTTATTGTGAAGCATGCGTGTATGGTGGAACCATTTCGTGAGTTAATTAAGTCAGACAACAGGTGGCATTGGACTGATATGCATGAGAAGGCATTTCAGGCACTCGAAGTTTGTTTTGAGAAGGCAGTGGTACTAAAGTACCCATTTGTTGATGAACCATATGTGCTTATAACTGAAGCATCCCACATTGGTATTTCTGGAGTTATTTGCCAAAGAGATGAGGAGGGCAATCTGAGGATAGTGTCCCTAGCCTCACGAGGTCTTTCTGCTGCTGAGAAACGTTATACTATTACGGAACTAGAATTTTTAAGTATAGTCTATAGGTTAAGCAAATTTCGTATGTATGTCCTTGGCGGGAGATTTGAAATTTTCACGGATCACCATTCATTAACTTTCATAAATCCATGTAAATTAAGTAGTAATCGTATGAGCATATGGGTTTTAGCACTAGAAGAATATGATTTTAAGATCCAACACATCAAAGGTAAGGACAATATATTGGCAGACATTTTATCTAGAGATAGCAATTTAAATTCACGTGAATCTGACGTAAAGGAGGACCTAGGTGTATTGATCTGTGCTTGCTTGGATCATACCAATAAAGAGACTTTGAAGGTGTTGAAGAATTTGCATTTAAAACAAAGAGAAGATGAGGTATTAAGTGAACCTTTGTCAATTTTGGAAAGAAGAGTTGATGTATGTTGAATCTGGTCGATTAATGTACAAATTAATGGATGGTTTTCTGGCACGGAAGTGTGGAGGGGAGAAATGGGCTATATGTGTGCCAAAGTCTTTGAGTGAGGAACTCATATGATCATTCACAAGGAACTCAGACACTTAGGAGCGAACAAAGTGTTGTATGAAATTCGACAGAACTTAATATTGTGTACAATGGGAAGGTAAAATTAGGACTTTTTTTTTAGCAAAATGTGGCCTCTGTCAGAAGTCTAAGTTTCTTAATAGATATTTAATGGATAAAATGCAGGCCGATCTCACAAGTAAACCCGGAGAGTTACATTGTGCAGACCTATTTGGTCCGATAGTAAAAGGTCAATTGGCTATGAATATATCTTTGTAATAGTTGATGCATTCAGCAAATACGTCAAACTAAATGCTTTAAGGAAGGCCACCGGTAAAGCTTGTAGCAAATTGATAATTGAAAAGTATGTACCTGAGTATGGTCTTGCACTCATGATTTTGACTGACAGCGGACCGCAATTCACGTCGAAACACTAGAGAACCAGTATGCGTGAAGCCGGAATCACACGCGTTCACTCATCAGTTCGTTACCCACAAGGCAACTTTAGAGAACAGAAAATTAAAGATTTAGGTCACATGTTACGGGTCCTTGTGCATAATAAGCATTCTTCTTGGGCATCTCAGATTGGAAAGGTTGAAATATGGTTGAATGCTATTCAATATGAGAGTACTAGCATGACTCCTAATGAAGTACATTTTGGAAGGAAACCCCAAAATGAATTGGCTAAAACACAAGGATTAAGTGAGGTGAAACAACCGGGGATGGATGTTATTATCCAGTTGGCGAAAAGAAATCTAGACAAAGCAGCAGAACGCAGAATTCGACAAAAAAGGAAAGAAACTAGATCAATTCGAAATCGATGATAGAGTTCTATTATGGGTTCCGAGGCAATCTGGTAGTTTAGAGAAGACCATGATGAAGTTCTTCTTGATTTACGAAGGCCCTTACATTGTGCAGAAGAGAATCGGTACTTCAGCACATGTACTGGACAACGATAGTGCACGTCTATACGGTACTTACAATGTAAGGTCTTTAAGAAAATACGTATCCTAAAGATACTATACCCTTGGAAAATAGCATGTAGACAAGATTCGAGGTTTCGGGGTCGTAATGGATTCTTCTGAATGTGATTTAGAGATTTTATGCTATCAAAATAACTTCCAGGGTTCATAAGGTTAACTAATTATTACAAAGCCAAGAAAACAACAGGATCTACTAACAAATGAAATTTAATAACTGAATCAAACATAAAACACTTAACAATAAACCACCCTTAAATTAGTTCACTCGCACGTGAACAGATCTGACACTGACTAGTCTGACGTACCATGATAACACGGCATGACAGCTGTCAAACAAGCGTTGTGACTGCAATGTCACTTAATTCAAAGTAACAAAGGAAAACGGATCACAGGATCCAAAAATAACAGCAAATAAAAATAGTACAAGAATTTAATATTTATGAGCGACACGCGTTTTAAGACTAGTTCAAGTAATGAGCACTTTGACGGGCGCTCGTTTCCGACCAAAACAGTCGGTTCGGGAACGAACTCCGTACTGCGAAGACGACTTACGGAAATGTGGGAACAACAATTACATATTTAAATACACTACTGACATGCTCTAACCTTAGATTACCACAACCAAATACACGTGTGTAATATTTAAAATAAGGGCTGCGGAATTACCGACTTATACCTCAAACACTAGGAAAGCATAACATGACATGAACAAGTTTGGCCGGTTGCCAAATTATATTTATAATGAATACAATGGCCTTGAAAATAAGAGCCAACAACAACAAATACAAATTTTAATTTCACGCCGGAAAATTTGGCATTTAAACACTGAACAAATAAGTCGTAGTCATGATAAAAAAAACTTTGGATCGACAACATGGCAACTCCCCAAATTAAACCAAATAAAATAACCTTAACTCATTAGGCTTTAAGGCAAACATTTACGTGTCATAACAGAGCTGGAGACAGCCGGGTCTGTTATCGCATATCTGAGTAAGTGGCTGATTCCTTCCCCCAACGTAGTAATGTGTGCCACGCTAAATATAGATTCTGGCCCATAGCCAGCGTCCAGCGACCTTCTAATCGTCACCTGTTAAACGCGTAAATACAAAATATCACATGATCTCAAAACATCCTCTCAGGGATTTTCAAGAACACATCTCCAGTTCAAACATAGCCCCAAGGGTAACTAATTTGCCGGAATGATGTCGCAGTCAAGGACAGGCTTTACCTTTCCTCATCATCACACTTGCACCCAAAAATACGTGGCACTCTCTCGAAGATCTCATCGCAGCATATGAACCAGCACACCCTTCAGATAATGACGCATGACTTGTCCAAATGACAATAAAAGAATTAATAACTGGAATCAGAATTAGCCCGAGTTATAAAAGCAAATAAAATACTAATTTTCCCCCACGTCTAGTTTTAGTTTTACATTATCATTAATTCAGTCCATTTATCATTGTCGTTCCTAGGTTCTCATTCATGGCTACACTTTTTATTGATACGTTAATCATATGCGGCCATTTCGCTATAAGAATTACGTATACATAAGGACAACATTTAAGTTACAAATTACTGTACAACATAATTGTCACGCAATGCCAAAAATTACTACACGCATGTCGGTTAAGAAATCAAACCCTAAATTTAAATTAAACCACACAAATAAAATCTGTACAAAGTTCCACACATCTCTCGCGATTCCCCTCGTCCAAAATCAATAAATCAATTTTGTTATACTCATCACTTAAACCGCTTTCCAGAGGCCTCCCGCCTCGTCATCTCCCACCATTAGGCCTTTAGCCCATTACACTCATGGTGATGGAGGATGAAACTTGTTGCCTTCTTTCCATGGTCGACATCTTGCCGCTGTTAAAAACACAATTATATTAAAGTTTTAAAACTGTTCTACCTGCTTTATGAGTATTTTATTTCCTCATATAGTCCTATGCAGAATCGTAGACTTTCCCTATCTTATGGCTAATTGCCATCTCACAAATTATGAAATTATAACTTAGTTATCGACACACAACTAGAATTTTAAAACATAGCCCGTCATAAGGACGTCTTAAATTGACTGTCGAAGAATAATTAGGAGTGCCCGGTTCATCTCAGACATTTGTTTATATACAGAAAGCCTAAAAGTTCCCATGGAGGGAGAAACAGCTCCTCAATATTTTAAATAATGGGCCTATAATTATGTGTGACCTCTCAAAAATCTTGTAATTTCTCACAGGTCGCGAATCTGCCGCCGAACACGCAAACCGATCGCTAGATCTTTTTATAACCGATTGGCGCGCAAAAACACACTGATGCTATGTTCTGGCGTCCTATCCTCTCATTGGTCAGTTAAGTTAGCGTCGGAGTTCTGACCTTACAAATCCTGCCCTCATTTTGACGTCACGACACTTCTCCTCTCTCTCACTTCTTGCCTTGGGCCAAGCATCGAGAGTCACGTACGCCTCAGCGTCATACCTGATTTTCTCAGAAGAATAAGAATAGCATTGGTTGTGAAACTGTCGGTAGCTTCCACCCAGCACGTAGCCCAACTTGCCAAGTCCAGTTTGCTTGCTACATCAATTTTACTCATATATCCAGCATATCATGTATTTAGTATTTCCAGCAATTTTAATAATATGACACATTATTATTGGACACAATGATAAGGGTTCAATACAAATTCGTATTTTATCTTTAAAGATACTTGAGTAATGGTTTCGAGCGAACAGGTAAGTGGAGTTGTTATACCAACCTGTGTTATTGTTTTTTTGGGAGGAAATGAGTTTTGTTTTTGTCATACGGATTTAGTAGAATAAGGAAAGATAAGAGAACGTTCATGACATTTATAGACTTAGAAAAGGCTTTTGATAAAGTTGATAGTAATTTAGTACAGAAAAGGTAAGTAACTAAAGAAAATGGGTGTTTACCTGAGGGTAATATGAAGTTTCAATTAAAGGCAGGTGAATTTAGGCATTGAATTCAGAAAAGTATAGGGTATCTGAACTGTTTAATAATTCCTAATGTGCTTCATGAGATGATTATGGGAAAATATGTGCCAATAATGAGTGTCGGTGTTATTGACTACCTAGTGGAACACTGTCAGTATTTTAGGGAGAAGGATACTTAGGAAATCAGAGCGTGATGCAATTATTCCTCGTATTTTATAGCTGAAATTTAGGGTGTTATTAGTTAGTAGGAGGTGACCGGTAACAGCACGAAAACGTGGCATGAGGTCATGAAGAGGTGAGTTGGTGAGTTTCTGTGTGTGTGACTAGTAATGTCACGGTGAGTTGTTTAGAGTTTTGAGAGACTCTGGTGTAGTAGAAATGAGTTATACTCCAGGTGGTCGGAGCAAGTAGGAAGTGGTGTATATTAAACGGTATATTGTTTAGAGTTTTGAGAGAAAACTACGGGGGTTTTTTAAGTGTTCAGCCAGAAGTCGAAACATTTGTATGGACTAAGTTTAAAGTATATGAAAAATGAAAATCCACAGCCTGCTTCCAGTCTCCGACCGGGTCAGGAATGGAATGAATGGAGCCCCTATCTAGCGGCGAGGATATGAACGTGCCGGCTGCCGAGGCCTGACGCACTCCTCTGGGGCAATGATTAAATGAATGACAGATGCAATGAAATGATAGTGGAGAGTGTTGCTGGAATGAAATTGTGACAGAGAAAACCGGAGTACCCGGAGAAAAACCTGTCTGCCTCCGTTTTGTCCAGCACAGATCTCACATGGAGTGACCGGGATTTGAACCACGGACCCAGCGGTGAGAGGCCGGCGTGCTGCCGCCCGAGCCACGGAGGCTTAAGTTTAAAGTATATGATCATTTATAATTTGTGGACCGAAATATTTTATTCCGAGGAAATTGTCGTTGTTTTTGTGAAATAGTTTAGTGATATACGTAATTCAGGTTTATTGAGTCGTTCTTTTGTCAGTCTTAATCATTTTGTTGACGTAGGTAGGAATGACGATACAGCAAAGTTATGTCGTGATGCTTAGCTAAATTTGAAAATGTAAAATGAGAAGTCAGATTTTACGTTTATTTGTGATTTTGAGAAGTCAAGTTATAGTTTTTTGAGAAGTAGTGGAGTCAAGTTATAGTTTTTGAGAAGTTTTAAGAAGTCCAGGAGACTTAGGAAGTAGAAATCTGAAATGAGGCGGCCGTAGCCAAGAATGTGTAAAGTGGAATATTCAGATAATATGGGTTTTTTGAGAAGTAGGGGAGGTAGGTAACTGTGTTTAAGAAGTCGAGGAGACTTAGGATGTAATAATTTGAAATGAGGCGGCCGTGGCCTAGAACGTGCGGAGCGACGTAGCCAAGTTGGTGTTAACTTGTGTACTCAAGTTAAATGTTTATCAACTATTTAGGAATATTTGGATGTCATTTTATGTATTTGGGGTAGTGTTTACATGAATGACATCTGCACTGAGATTTAAATTGCCTTAGGTATGTTGCTAATTTTTGTTTTTCTTCAAGTATTGAAATTTTTACTCCATTTGAGTAATCCTTTTATAGAGACGAAGGGAATAATATGTTGATAGTATCACCATATCGTGTGCAGTGATATATATATACGTGTGCGACGAAGAAAAGTTTACTTCAAACATAAAAGTGAAGGGTAGATAAATAATTTCTTTATTCTTTTTAGGAATTTCTTTTATGTACTAAATGCACCAGTACTAAAAAAAATTACTATAAGCATTTGAGAAAATGACAGTAAGGAAATGTAAAAAAATACAGGGTATGTGTATATTTTTTTATTTTTCAGGAATTTCTTTTATATACGAAATGTACAAGTATTCAAATGAAAGTCACTATACACATTTGATAAAGTGATAGAACAAAAATGTAAAGTGAAGGGTATATTTCTTGTATAATTTTGTATTTTTTGTAGGGTATCTGTATGTTGTCTTTTTGAATGTAATAATATGTATATGTTTTGTTTTTTATGTAGGATGTGTAGTAAGAGAAATAATGTTAAATGATATTTAAATTATTTGTCTTAGGAGCGATTTGATCCCCCAGCTGTTATATTTATAGGAATTATTCATTTATTGTCATATTTATTATTATTAATAATTAATACACCTGTTTGAGCCTCCGTGGCTTAGGCGGCAGCACTCCGGCCTCTCACCGCCGGGTACGTGGTTCAAATCCCGGTCACTCCATGTGAGATCTGTGCTGGACAAAACGGAGGCAGACAGGTTTTTCTCCGGGTACTCCGGTTTTCCCTGTCAAAATTTCATTCCAGCAACACTCTCCGCTATCATTTCATTTCATCTGTCATTCATTTAATCATTGTCCCAGAGGAGTGCGTCAGGCCTCGGCAGCCGGCACAGTTCATATCCTCGCCGATAGATGGGGGCTTCATTCATTCCATTCCTGACCCGGTCGGAGACTGGAAGCAGGCTGTGGATTTTCATTTCAATACACCTGTTTGATGAGTTCATTTTATATACGTTTAAGCTGTTTTAATTATTATATTCAGTTAGATTTTTATTAACAATTACTTGTAAAGAGACGAAGTATATTATGTCGCAAATATTGCAACCAGATAATATTGGCAATAGTAGGCCTATTAACCCGATGACGTGTAGTCATTTCACCACGGCAGTGTAGTCATTGTCTTGAGTATACTAAAAACCCATGACGTAGGAGTCACGAGTGGACCATCTAGTTCCTCCCAGAAGGAATAAAACATTATATTTCACCTTCTGATGCCAACGATACGTCATGACTACTGCAGAGAATTTAGCGTTTGTGGTGTAATCAGCTTGCTACTATGGAGAGGGGAGGAAGTCGGCAATCACGTGACAATGAAAGATAGGAGCTTGAGCCCCCCAACAAGATATTCATTCATTGTCAGCTCTCAATTAGTGCAGGGTCATTAGTGGAAGAGGAAGGCCTCCTGAGGCTCTTAGTTATAATGGATTGAGTAGATATCCAAAACTAATGCACATCTTTCATAATATAACGATGTCTGCAAGCTATTCCTATCAGCAAACAATAGCTTATAGTTCAATTACTACAATAAATCTATAGATAGCAACAGAATGGATCGTGGTATGCTGTATCTTATGATATATCACAACATTTTTACATACGTGACGGAATATTAAGGTGATCTGTCGTAACCTTTTGTATGACAAATCTTCGACTGGGTGAGCAAGCAATTAAATATATCACGTCTCTATTAACATGTAACTTCAAGAATAATATCAAATTCATTTAAATGTTCATTTTCTTTTTTAAAATAATTAAGCCGCTGTTGGTAATTTAAGTTAACTTTTGTCACTATTGTTATTTTGATGTCTTTGATTCAATAAATCATTTTCTTTAACGATATGCCAGTATCTACTTCTCTTATAGTTAACATACTATAAGGCAAATCAATCTTACTCCTTGATTAAATACTGAAGCAGTTAGTCGACTTCGTCACACTTCGACCAGAGGTAAGTGGTCTCAAACTCTGCTGCTGACAGCCGAGGAGATATATAAATTTAGATTCTCTATCTTAAATATTGAATCTGGTGCCCGACTTATATCTTATTATACTATCAAAGGTAAGTGCACCACATGAAATGTGTTTATTATTATTACATGAATCATTAACATTTCATCGATCATCTTGTTTTATGAACCATTAGTCACTCATATGTAGGACATACGCAAAAAACCGCCCCATTACACACCCAGGATTAGCAACCTTAGTTATGGAAGGAAGGGTTGAGGTCAAGAGCTGTAGGGGTAGACATAGGTTAGAATATGTTAAACAGATTGCTTTGGTTGTGGGGTGTGGTAGCTATAGAGATGAAACGATTAGCTCAGGACAGGAAGGCATGAAACCAGTCAAAAGTCTGAAGACTCAAACAACAACATAAGTTACAATTTTATCTAGCAATAAATATGTATGATATTCAAAATAATATGAGAAACGCCAGTGACGTTAGTTGTTCCATCTCGAAAAAGTAAGGAGTAATTTGCAATATCGCTACTATAAAAAATGGCGTTCCAAGAGGCAACAACAGATAGGGCCAGTTGTCGTGACCAGAATAAGCAAGCCAAATAACAGGTTAGTCCTCTCCCGACAGTGGTGAATGGCGGGCCTGGAGCAAGGTGTTTCCAGTAATCAGGTAAGTAGTTCACTTCAATATTTAAAAAAACGTAGCGTAATTAAATAATATTATTAATAATAAATACGCGAGAATTAAAGGCGTGGCATAAATTAACAAGTAGGCTATCACAAAAATTTAAAAAAATGTGTATAATGTTGTGCTGGCTTCGTGGTGTTGGAGTAGCACACCTGCTTCGTACCTGGAGGCCCCGAGCTCGATTGCCGGCTCCATAAGGGATTTTAGAAACTGACGTGAGAGTTGGGACGAAGTTTACTCAGCTTCGTGAGGATATTGAGGAGCTGTCTGACAGTAAGGCAGCGACCTGATCACGGTTGGCTTTGATGTGTGATGTGGTAAAAGTTTCAAAGGAATCGGTTAAGAAGTAAGATTTTCTAGGACGGACCCTCTCCTTTCCTTATCTGCTTTCATGGACCTCCTTCCTTCCAAGTCCCTCAATCCTCATTCTTCGACGGTTGGGGGCATTTCTTTTCTTCCTGTCTTTAATTAACATTATTCTCTTTTTTTTTTAGAAATCCTTATATCTTAAAAATCTGTTATATCAGTTGCAAGAAAATAACATAATTTGTAATCACTAATATCGATGAATACTTAAAGGGAAGCCAGTCCGGGAGGGGGTCAAAATATGATTTTTTAGTTTTTTTTGTTATTAAAAAATGTGTGAAGTTCTCTGAACAAAAAGCTGTATTCTACATTAGTCTATTGCAATTTCAAGACTTTAAAAACTGCTTTGAATGCACAGATCAATTGTTATTTGACTTTATTTTTACAAAAATTCCACGCTATTACCTTTATAAAATATTTACAAAACTAGTGTAGAAACCTGGGGAGTTTTGGTTTTGTGGAGGAAACTCCATTTCATATGTTGGTATATCAGAATTATAAATAGTTGTTGTTGATTGATTTAGGACTTGTGACATCGTGGTCATATAGTTCCGTGTACTTGGGTGTGTATGTGGAATTTGCCTGATAACCTGTGTTATTGTGATGGCTGTATTAGTGTGTGAGTTTGTAATTCAGATGAAGATTGGGAAGGAGGCGGCCGTCTCCTTAAGTTAGGAACCATCCCGGCAATTGCCTGGAGTAGGAGTGAGAAACGACGGAAAACCACTTCCAGGATGGCGGAGGTGAGACTCAACCCACCTCTTCTCAGCTTTCGCCTCACACGGCTGAGTGTACCTCATTCCAGCCCTCTGACCAGAATTCCATTTCTTGGTAGAGCCGAGATGCGAACGCGGTCCTCCGCGGTGACAACCAAGAATGCTAGCCACTCCGCAACGAGGCGGACAGAAGCATAAATAAAGTATACATGTGTTTGTAGTGATAGTAAATAGCATTTTTCCGGCCAGGCCAGGGAATTGAATATCCAATGGTTATATTTCTGGTGAATATAATTTTTCTGCACAATTGACCTAGTTTCTCAGGAACTCATTGAGGTGGAGGTAAACAAAATGTGATTATCGCGCTGTTTCTATTGTTTGGTAGTAGAATTATTCAGCCAAGTGTAACATCGTTCAAATATAATTTAAGTAGGAAACATTATCACGACAAGTAGTTTCGTGTGAAGAACTAAATAGCCTATTTTCATATATCCCACTGGTCTTTTCCATTTACATTATCCTGCCTATTACAAAGATTTGGGGGGGGGGGAGATGAACTCGTAGTTCCTCCCCTTAAAACAATGATAACTAACTACAAGGATTTTCCGAGATACATCGATATAAATATTTAAATTTCGCATCGCAGCCATGTTGGATTTGTGTTCAACAGGTTATTGAAAAGCCCATATGTGAACTTATGACAATAGCCTCTATCAATATACAAAATTTCAGTTTGATAGCTGTAATATATTCGGAGATATTGAGAACCGTCGAAATATTTCGGATGATCGCCATGTTGGACTGTAGAGTTATGTGTCATTAAATAAAGAATATTACATAGGTTTATTATTCAAACATTCACTTCATTCGCATGATTACGAAGCAAAAAATAAAATAAAATATTAAAATTTCGCACAGCCGCAATGTTGTTGTTGTTATGAGAAAAAAATTAATTCAACCAGATGCCAGTAGATTAAATCTTCTATAAACACTTTTCATACCGGGTTTCACAGAGCACGGTTGATTAAATCTCGAGAAAATGCCATTTAAATATTTTAAATTTGCTTGGTCGCCATGTTGGTTTTGTACTTACCATGTACTTACCATCACATAGCTGAACTTAACTGAGTATTCTCTAATCACCTACAAGATTTGCTGGAGTTTAACTACTTGGTCACACCGGCATATTAAGGAGACCACGTCTTATCATCACTGATTTCATCGAAATTTATAGTATATGCAGTGCTTGGCTAGAAATGAAAGTGACAAAAGTGGGAGCTCGAGATAGCCAAACGTTTCAAAAAAATAGCATTTTTGGCGCGGTTCGGGCGTGGCATGAGCCACAAATGTTAGCTTAGCTTCCAGGCAACGGTTGGCGCTGCGGAAATAATACAGAACGGTAATCCGAGGGTCGTGGGGTCGAGTCCCTATGCGGAAACTTCTTTCTTTGTTTTATTTTCAATATGTACGTTACACTTACACTGCAAATAAACGGAAATAATGTGAAATATATTGTTTTTTCTTTTTCTTTTGGTAGTCCGTTTACCCCCAGGTAGGCTTTTTACCACGGACTTGGCGAGGGATCCCACCTTTACTGCCTCTACGGGCAGTGTCCTGGAGCTTGGCATCGGGTCGGGGGATACAATTGGGGAGCTGGGACTAGCGCCTCGCCCAGGCGGCCTCACCTGTAAAGCGAAAAGGGGGTCTCATGAGCGATGGGAGGAATGAGAGGGATGGACAAGAAAGAAGGGAAGGAGGCGGCCGTGGCCTGACGGTAGGTACTGTGCCCGAATAACCATGAAGAGATACTTGTCGCATCCGAAGATCAGCTGGATTGTAGAATCTTGAAGGTCGCCGGCTAGAAAAACCTGAAAATCCTACCGACAAATACTACATATGGGGTACAGAAGTTCTTCGAATGTATTATGGAAAATAATAAACTGGGCAAACCAATCAAATAAGTGGAGAATACAAGAAATATACGGTTCTCGGGGCAAATGGGGCATATCAAGGGGCTTTCCTAAACCTTAATCCATTTACACAACACAATCTCTCTCCATAACTCATATAAATCTCGTAAGTCTGT
Organism: Meconema thalassinum; assembly: GCA_946902985.2. NCBI lineage: Eukaryota > Metazoa > Arthropoda > Insecta > Orthoptera > Tettigoniidae > Meconema > Meconema thalassinum. Next base: position 1,092,061,993 of record OX336389.2, read on the forward strand.
ATGTAGAAAACGAACAATTAGATTTATTTAATAAAAAATCACAATTAAAATTAAGCGAAGAAAAATTCAAATCCTTGAAATATATGAAATAAATGTGGTAATAGACACGCTTGTCAAATAAGACAATCTAATAAATGAAATGTCAACCTGACATTATGATCCACAACTCCTTTCAAAAGTAAACACGAATCAGCTGTATCAGAGTTTGAAATAAAAATGTATTTCTGTAATATTGTTAAAATATTATCTCAGATTAGCATAAGCCTCATTTAATCTATACGTACACAAACAAGTTTGATTATGAATTTAAACTTCAGAAGCTACAGCTTATATTGACACTGTTGTCAACCAAACAGCTGATTACTGACATCATGAAAAACTTCCCTTCTGTCGCTCACTTCAAATAAATACATCGCCGTATTATTAAACACATTACGTTAATACCATAACCTTCTTCTCATTCGTTTAAACACCAATTAAATAAATTTACAATATTTACAGAATACCTTTACTAAAGTATTCTTGGGGAATTGATGGTGCCCAACCACCATTAAGGGGTGTTGATTAGCTGGCATCCTTAGCATTTTCGGAGATTTACTAGGATGTATAATCATGGTGTTTTGCGAAGAGCTGCGGTGACGTCTTGGAAGCAATTAATGTAAAAGGGGGAGGGGGGGCTTTAAGAAGGGTTGCGTGGGACATAATCACCATGCTTACCTGGGGAGCCTTAGCAAGCCAAGCACTTGCCGGTACAGCGACTACTGCCCAACAGCGTGCAGTGCATATCTTAATCTAAGGTATGATCTAAGGGGGAAGGCTTCTATAATTATGTGAAATATAAAGATAAAGCACTTGACTGTAAAAAAAAAGGGCTTATTACTACTGATGAGGGGTGGCGATTAGGTTAGATTAAGACCTAGATTAATAGTGGAAAAATGAATTTAGCAGACACACTTACTCACCCTACCTATGACAGATGTCCATGTGGATGGCGTTGGGATCCGGCTAAGGGCAGCGCCCTTACCGGTCCTTCGTAGCACAAGAAGCAAGTGAAGCAAGAGCCAAGCGACAACAGGCAAGAGGGCGGGCGCGTGGCTGTACCTCGTATTTATAAGGTAATTGTGTAGCGTCATTCCCAGTCAGCGGAATGCGAGTGTAATACCCGATGTGTCCTCGTTAACATTCTAGCTGGCACCCTTAGGGCTATGACCTTCCGTGCCTGTGGCAATTATGTTCCCATGTAGGTATACCCCACGTCAGGTCAAGACCTGAGGAAAATATTCCTCCGCGTATCTTCTCTCTCTCTCCCTCCGCGCGTCTTCTCTCTCTGTCCCGTCTTGTGTTTCAGCATGGCGCGCATGTGATCGAGTATTTGAAACTACGTTAACCACAAACGACTTTATTGCGTTCGGACCTTTGATTCCCTTCAATTACGAATTTATCTAAGGTATATTCACTGAAACAAATAGTTATGTTTTTTATCGTGTTGGATCACCCAGTCGAAACCCGAGGCTCTGTGATAATTTAAAAAAAAGGATGCTTGTAGTTTTACGTTAGCGTGCGATTATTGAAAACATAACATTATTTGTGTTAGGCGAGGTATGACATATAAACGAACATGAAATGGCGTGTGTCCTTCAACCCTATGAACCAATCAATTGCTTATGTGTCATCCATAAGCATCTTATCTTGGGAACGATCGAAAGTAGACGGGGAGAAACAGGCCGCTGCCTTGAAGGGTTACGAAACGTACTCTTGAGAATCAGAAGGCAGAATGATCTACTGTCAGTACAAAGACTTAACTGTAACGTGAAGTGGAGGGTAATTATAAAACAAAATAATAATTATACCGCGCATAGGAAAATAATACTATCAGGTGTATAGGCGTATTAGCCATCATCAAAATGTCATTACAAAACATTGCGAGTAGGCAATAAATTTTCGGTTGACATAGGCTACTGAGAACTAAACACTCTCCTATAAATAAGATTAAATGTTAGGATACAACATGTGTAAATACAACTTACAGATATTGTCGCTAATCTTCCTCCATTGCTTCTATTCCACTCAGACCGCCGTCAGATGATTCACTACTGTCACTATCACCATTAACGTTAATCACAAATTTGTATTCCATTTTGTCCACAATTAAGTCCAGATCCCGAAGTTTCTTTTCTTCTCCCTTGACGTGGAGGACACAGTTTTCCCACTTCTCCGGTGTAACTTGAGCGATTCCCTCCTGCAGTAGTTTTTCGACAGTTTCAAGTTTAAAAGTGTTGTTGTTACGAGCAACGTAGCCCTTTACTTGGCTCCGTGCTAATTCTATTGGATTCAATTCGCAGTGATTTGGTGGTAAGCGAAGCACTGTATGTCCAGCCAGCTGAGCAATGCTGTCAATACGATATCCTTCATACTTATGTTTGATACTTCGAATTACACCCATCAGCTCTGCCTTTATCCAACTGACCTCGAAGTGAACACCCTTTTCATTCAGAATTTTTTGCATGACACTTCTCTTTGATGATGATGTGGGAATTTTTTCAAGTTCCACAGAGTGATAACTGGCATTGTCCATAACAATCACACTATTTGGTTCAAGTTTTGGCAATAGTTCCCGAAACCAGGCTTCGAACCTGGGAACGTCCATTTCCTGGTGGTAATCACCACTCGATTTCTTGGCTCGAAATACAAGTCTCGCACTGTCAACGAAACCTTTTTCATTTCCACAATGAACTACAATAGCACGATCCCCTTTTCCAGTAGGATTTTTGGGGCCAGTACTGACACCACTAATGAAAGCTTGACGTTTACTCTCAACTGTAGTATCTTGCCATACCTTTGATACTGTTTTAGATCCCTTATTTGGGGGTAGCAGGATCTAAAACGGAAGAGTTATTGTGTTGATTTAGAAGGAAATGTCTAAAAGGGGGTAGCTTCCCGTAGTCGGGCAAGCTGACCAGTGTAGAGTGTTGTTTAGTGTTGGGGTGCTCCTATAAATGATGTAGGAGTATTTTAGGGGATGGAACTCAATGCAAGGGTCACTGTGCTGTTCGTCCAGCTGGCTGGTTAGATAATCGACTTGTACGTGTCAGCTATATGGCGCGGGCCGCTCCTAGCAGGCAGGCCGGTACGGGAATACGATGTTGCTTGCACTAGCAAGTATCTGGCTACTATAAGTCACGTCTAATAGTGACGGAGAGTTCAGGAAGGGAGTTAGGGCGTAAAGAAGCGTGTAAGCAGTAATGCAGGTGTAATGTACTGACCAAGTGTTTATTGGTCAGTAATAATGGATATGTGAGTCCCTTTTAAGGGATGTAGTGATGTTACAATGTGTACAAACTTGTCTATACAAATTGGAGGTAAGGTTACAAAGTTATAGGATTCTGAACACTTGCTGACTCACTCACCTGATGATACCAGCGTAGCCTCCGGCCGTCACACTGAAAGACTGATAATTGAGAGATCCTCTGACCTCCTTAGGACTCCCTTTTATATTCTTCGGCGCTATGCTGTCAGCATTGTGATGGCATAGCTGCCCTAGTTAATAATGTGTCGCTGTGTGTAATAGTTATGCAAGGATTGAGCCAGCTTTCCAGAATGGCAAGCTGTCCTTGCGGTGTTGATAGATGTTGGTCTGGCTTTACAAGGGTTGCCAGTTAGGAGATTTAGATAGATGATGGGGGGATGGTCTCCAAGGGGTGCATACCCCTGGGGTACTGTACAATACTGTATGTCCGGCGTTACACCAGGTTTCATCTAGATAATAAATAGTGCGTCCTTGTTCACGGTACTCTCGTATGGACGTTAGGTACTTGTGACGCCACTGAATTAAATCATCGTGTTCCAGCAAGGCTGAAGCTCTTTTTCGTCGCTTGAAAAGAAACCCTAAGTCCTTCATTAACCTACGAACAGTACTCTCACTGAAACTAGGGAAATCCTCATCACTATTCACTGCGCATGTCACTTTCTTCACAGTTGGAATTTCATTCTTGAGAAAAAAAAAGAATGCACTTTCCTACGAATTCCACACAAAACAAATTCCGAATACTGCGACACACGAACCCTCTTTCTTTGTGACGCCGGTCGACTTCTCGCTGGAGACTTGCATTCGCCATGAACTTTGAATTCAGCGCGTGACGAGTAAACACTGTATGTTGAAACGCCAGTCAAGTATGCAGTCTTCTTCACCAACTCTTCTAATGTCCACTCTGGATTGTCATCCCTCAACCTACTAAATACATTTAAAATAATTTGTTTGCACCTTTTACTCAACTTCTCTCCACTTTTGTTACCTTTGAAGTATCTTATTGGTGATTCAAGCTTTACAGCTGCAGTTTGAACACGTTGTGTACATGAAGATGCCATGTTGAACTCGTAACAGTATTGCCAACATTTGAACCTGATTCGCCACACAATCGAATGACTTGGGTAATCTTATGCCGCTCAAACAAGGTTTATACAGAACGAAATACAATATAATATCAAATTCGTGCTGAATTACTCTGCCTATCGTTTCAAATACCACTAAAAACTATATGCACACACACAATTGAGTAGGTTAGATGCATAACTCACATGCTCCAAAAACATCAATTTTCACAAACGACGAAAAACGTGTTTTACATGCGTCGTGTACTTGTCCAAGATGTGGACATCAGTATGTTTAAGAACAATGGCTAGAAATCATTATGTATATTTCAGATTATGTTTGTTTATTGAGAAATTACAATTATTTAAGGTTATATTATTGATCATGTGAGTTTTGTTAATGACCTATGGAACATGTAAGTTTTGACAATTCCCATTTTGGATCTTGTGAGTTTTGATAGTGAGCTGTTCGGCGATGATGTTGGTTTTGCGGTAATTACATATTTAAATCGTGTTGCGATTGAAAACCACTTTTTCTTTTGCTGTCTATGTATAATTACGTTGTGATGTTAATCTTGTTAAATACCAATTAATATTTTATGAACTATGCTGGTGTTCGTTTACAAAAGATATTTTGTATTTTGGAATACCGTTGGCAATCTCATAAAAGAAATGTCTACCGTGTACATTTGTTCAATTTAATGATCAAAGAAATTTACAAATTTTCCATCCACGAGAACTAATTATTGGTCACAAAGATAAGTAGAATGTTATAATCAGCAAAATAAAACAAACTTGATAATCGTTCCTTGAGAAGAATGCAAGTTTCAAATACCAAAAAAAATAAGCTACTAAAATAACACTGAAGATTTGAAGGAGATTAACTCCGAAAACTGAAAATAATTTTACTCTTCTATGACTATATCACAACACTAAGTTCCTCTTGCATCATGTCGCACATACACTCATGATCAGTTTGATCCGATGTATTCTCATCAATGACATGCTTATAAAACTTGGACTCCTCAAATTCTCTCCAGTTTTCACCATAATGGGCAGTCAGAAGCTTTTCAACATCCCTCATTTTCTCTAAAGAGATTGAATTCTTTGGCTGGATGATTTCAGGATGCATAAGTGCATTTACTCCAGATTTAAACACAGATCTAAACACTCCAAGGTCATTTCTGTAAGTTTGTTCACCACGCACAATAATTTTATTTCCTACTCCACGCTTTATGTCAATACGCTTACATTTTGAAATTGAAAAATGCCATGATCCTGGATTTCGTAATGCATTTTTCACACAATTATTGAAGTCGGCAACACTGGAGTCTCTTCCAACCAATTTCAATGTTGACTGACTTGAAATTATCTCATACACTTGTTCAGGCTGTACTATTACTTCCATTTTTTCATTTTCCTTTCTATATTTCCAAACACACGGTCTGGAGGAATATAACTATGACCGGTGACTGGAAAAATCATTTCAATTCCATCTATATGTGGGGGAGACTTTACAGAAAGCCAAAAAATACACATCGCAACCAAAGTAGAATTCTTATTTTGTGCAGCACACCCGTCGCATACCAATCGAATTTGTTTGTAATGGGACATGTCTATGGAGCTTAATGCATCAAACACACATGAGGATATAGTGTTTGAATCTCGACTGAATTCATTTTCTGTCCAACAATAAGAAGTGACATTAGAATGGTTTAACTGAGATTTACTATGACCTTTAACAATGGTAAAATTCTGGACATAAATTTGTCTGCTATAATAGCATGACTGATCTGGAAGTTTGGGCAATGGAATATTTTTCTCACAATCAAATGAAAGAATTAACGTTTCAACATCTTTGTCTTTCAGGGTGCTAAAAAATTCCATATACTTAAAATTGTGAACCCTTTTTTTTAGTAATTAATTGAGTTTTCTTGTTAGGGTCTCTCTCGTGTTTTAACTTTTCATCTAGGCTTAAGCATGTAGAACACACATCGGTCCTAGGTGTACCAAAGCCTACGTTGTATTTTGTGTTAAAGATGAACCTGAAGTAAGATAGCTTTACAGGGATGTTTTCAGGCTTGGGAGAATACATTTTCCATAACATTTTACAGTTCATATTTGCAGACAGATACCGTCTTTCTGTTCGTCCTCTACAGTAATGTGTCTCTACACACTTTAAACTATTGATAAACTTCATGACAGAGTCTTTCTTGGGTTCGTACTCTGCCGCCCTCCTGAAGCCGCCTCTCTCGTCTTGTACAAAACCTTGCTGATGAAACTGTTTAGTGATATTATTTACTCTGAATCGTGAAACTCCCAATACGTTTATAAAGGTTGACATGCAAACTGGAACTTTATTTTTCTGTGTGCTTCGTACAAAATACTTCGTCGTTCTAAGCAGTTGCGACTTTTGGTTTTGACTTGATTTGTCTTTTCTAGGTCGGCGTCTGGTGACGTTGTGAATTTCCACATACTTCAATATGAACTGATTCTGATAATCTCTTTCCGGCTTTTTATAAAACAAAGCATGAAACTTTTTAATATCGTCCATAGAAAGTGAACAGCAATTAAATGCTCCTGCACGGTGTTGACATGTTGGATACTGGGGCAGCACTGACGGCTTATACCTACAATTATAGAACAAACGACACTGTGAGGTTCTGATTACTTTCCAAAAATGGACTATAATATTGAATTTGTGATTCTTCACTGTTAACGTCCAAAGAAAGGGTCTTATACCTTATTACGTGGAGGAACAAATCAAGCAAATAACAAGAATCAGAATAATTTGCAAACAATGAAGAAAACTGGATATTCTAACCTCATTCGTTTGGCTTCCTGCCTTTTCCACATTTCTGGATGCTGCGAACATTTCCTTGGTCTTCCTCTTTCTCCAACGGGTGAAACGTTTTCTTCCATGACTTGTGTGTCAAATTAGTTTTATTTCAACCACTATATTCAATGATATTCCCCAAAATAACTGAACAGAACAGAAAGCACACTACACTGGCATCAATATTTACCACTATACAAGGAAATGGCGCCGGGAGAGCTAATCGCTGATTGGTCAAGATGAGGTACGGGACAAAACTCACAAGATCCCGCGGATCATGAGACTTTTGAAACTCACCATAATGTTTAACACCTGTTTTCTCAAGGATCATGTGCCAAATGTAAACAACTGTTCCGTGAATTATGTTCTACGTATAAAGGTCTATGAGACTATGTCGTCATCTCAATTTTCGTTATTTTGGAGCATGTGAGTTATGAATCTAACCTACTCAATTAATCATATGAAAAGCAAAGTTGGTGCAGCATCCAATTAAAGAGAAAATGATTAAATTATCCACAGATTTATACCAAGGAATTTCTTAAAAGTAATCTAGCCAGTTCATCGAAACATAGTAACATACGCTGAAAAATCGTGTACTGCAAAAACAAGCAGAAAGAGTGGAAACTATTTCCTTGCGCGTCAGCCTTTTCACAGACCAGAACATCAAAGGGACCGCTTAGGTCTTGACCTGCCGTTTGGTATAGTTCCGTAGCTCCTTCCATTAACTTTTAATAACTTAGGTGTAGGCACTAACCTTGTATGAGGGTTGGGGCTACAACAAGACTTCTTCCTGTTTTAATAATCTTCCCCGATTATTGTCTTAGACGTGGGGGTGTAAATTTATACTTTTCTTCTTTTCTTCTTCTTTTGGTCTTAATTTGTTTCTTTATTCTTCTTATTCTTCTTTTCTTCTGTTCTTCTTCGTAGATTGGTTTGGTGAGTGTAAGTGTGCCGTGCTAGAGGTTGATGGGTGTGGCAAGAAGTGGGGTGTTTTGTTATACAGTCTGTCTATAGCAGATATTTCTCTGTATCTTGCTTCTTTCCTTGTGGCATTTCTTGCATACATTTTGTTGCATACTTGAATGCTTCTTTAAAATATTGGCATCATTTGAAATTAAAATGAAATTTCAATGTACATTTGAAGTTAAGTAGAAATGACATTAAAATATATAGTGTGAAGGAGAGGCATAGGAAATTTAAGGTGTGATCACTACTCTCTGACTTGTTCGTGACCTGCGTAGAACTTCGCCAAGCCATGAACCGCCTTGAGGGTGCATGTACAACTGTAATTTTCCTATGATGTGTGGGTGATGCTATAGGGAGTTTAAGTTATAGTTAGCCCTCTAGGACTAGCCTGCGAACTGTGTAGCATGTATAATGAGAAGAAGGGCTTCCACTTGGCCAAGTATAGCCGCGAGGGTTCGCTGATAGCATAAATTTCCCTACAACGTGGAGGTTAGAAAAGAAAATGAAAATATAGCGACTCTATGATGTTCTACCCCTGTGGGACACGTCCACGAATTGTGTAAGGTGCCAACATTTCGTGCTCGGCCATGGGGGTGACTTACCGTGCTAAGTATCCTATAAAGTTTGGAATTTTTTTAAGAAAGTGATTTAGCATTTGCTTGACAAGGAAATGCTGTTATGCATAGTTATATGAAAAAATTGACATTCGAGTATTTGGAAAAGATAGCTTAAGGCTCCTGCCTAAATACGGCTTACAGGCTACTATGTTTTTCGTTTTAATTGCTGTTTCCACGAGTGTTGGGTCTTCGCTCTTGTTCCACGGTCACCTTGCATGCATCCTGTAGTTACGTCCTATTGTGGGGAATGCAGCCATGGTCTGCATGTTATTATTACTCTGAAATCAGAAATCACTCTTAACTTCCCTTCATATCGGGACTATTCTTATCCTGGTAACTATTAATTTTTTCTGAAGTCTTTTACGTGTTGCGAGGGAGTCTTTTTTACTGAATGTCTGCATTTTGATTTATGTGCTAATATTGGTATAAACTAACGTTTGACATGTGCTCCTTGACATATCCATTATCGTGGTATTTCACTATATCCTTTCCTACATTTATCGTCGTAAAACTTCAATATGCTTTCTCTTACATTTATATTCGTAGAACCTCAATATACTTTCTGTTTCCTTTGTCTTCGTAGACCTATAATATACTTTCTCTTATCTTTAATCATTATTCCTTAATGACTACTATTATTCTTCCTCATTTTCAGCTATGCGATGTATTCGCTTCTTAACCTATTTAAATTCAGACATTGTGTAAATGAAACTCGCCCTACGTGTTATGCTTAATTGTTAAGATTAATTTGCTCTTTTATATTGGTGATTGTGGTATCGTGAAAATATGGAAACTTTATATTATTTATTGCCTCTACGGGCTAACTTGATAATTCATACGTAGCAGACATGGTTTTCTTAGCCGTGATTCCTATCTTTCTATAAGAACTGTATAGACCTTCATGAAATATTGATTAACATGTTAATATTACCTGTGAAAAATAACATTTGTTAATGACATATTAGTATTTCCCGTAAAAAATGTATTAATGACATGTTATTAAATACCCTTTTTAAAATTGCCACGTTAGGTAGGGGGGAATGGGATTTTTCTTGGTTCCTAATCTAGTTCTTATTGCTAAATCTAGTATTAATGCCTCTCCCTTATTTAGGTATCCTATATACAGAGGGGGTTGGGGGGTTGGGTGAATCGTGTGTCTGGGGGAGGGTATATACATTAAAGTTAATTCCTAAAAGCGTAAGCTTTCCCTAGGGTGTATCCGCGATACTGATTACTTGTATCTAAAAGATTCGATAATGCAATGTTTTAAAATTGTTGTCAGCGCTAGTAGACTGCGCCTTAATTCCTATACGTACCTCTAATGAAATTATTACCCTTACTCTGTAATATAATTACTTGGTTTCTCTGTGTTGAATCGCTCATAATATGTTTACATAGTTTTCATTATTTAATGTATTATCTTGCCTTCGTTAATACCTTGAAAAATTATGAATTGATAAATTCGGTTGTTAATCCTTGCGTGTATGCACTTTCTCTCTTAATAATTATATATCTTCATATATAATACCGTAAAATGTATCGTCTGTCAGTAGACTGATTGTTGCTCAATCTAAACATGTATTACTATCGCCTATCGTTAGACTGACTGATGCTCGATCTAAATATGTATTACTATCGCCTATCGTTAGCCTAACTAATGCTCGATCTAAATAAGTATTATATTGCCTATCATTTTATCCTCCTGTCATTTGATCAGAATACCATAAAATATCTCCTATCATTTTATCTTCCTATCATTTGATCAGAATACCGTAAAAATATCGCCTGTTGGCAGACAGATTGTACTTCGATACAAACGCATCCCAACAGACGTTAGTTCCACTATGTATTAGGTTGAATTGACCGCCGCTAGCTTGTATAACGTGGTGGGACAATTTCCCCGAAAGTATTAGAGCTAACGTCTCTACGTGAAAGGGTTGGCTATGCCCTAGCATATGTTCGGCTTCGCCCTAATATCTGGACTATTTCTTACGTGTTCCTGGGGTGGCTATTTCCTGGACTCTGAAATCGTAGTCCTCGGTCGCTGGTTGTCAGCATTCTCCTGACTAATATAACTGTAACTAATTCATTCTTTCTTAGCGTAACTTCCTTAGTTAGCATCTGGATTGCGTAGGACGTAGGCGTTGGCAAAGTAGTGGCAATAATCTTAATTATAAATGGCAATTGTTATCAACGTAATAATGCTAAATAATATACCATATATCGCTTCCTTTCCTCCTTATCTTAAGGCTAGGCGACCTCATGTCCCTGCCGTAAGACACTTGATACTTATCAATAATATGCTTTTTCAACTTTCTAAAAAAATATTCCCTTTTCTTCCTCGTGTTCTCTTTATTTCTCGTATTCTATGTATTTCCTCGTAATATCTTTATTTCCTCGTAATATCTTGCTTCCTAAGTAATATGTTTATTCCTCGTAATATCATTCTTCCTATGTCCTCTTTCTTCCTGTATTCCACAATAACGATGAAAATCTTCATAACAATGCTTACATATTACAATATTGCTGTTCTGCAAGTAGTGCCTAGCAGTGGCGGCTGGTGATTTTTCACCTGGTGGTGCCAGCATATTCAAAATTTGCAATAAAATCATTCAAAGTTGCAGGTACGGATAGTGCATATTTTATGCAATAAGTTATATGTTTAACATTACTTAACTGTGCTATTGTAGAAGACGTTTTTAATTGAAGTGTCAGCTGAAGTGAATTGAGAAATTGCATAACTACTACAAATATTTTAGTCTCGGGATTTTTCGCCAAAACAAAAGTTCCTACTTTCTCTACTAGAAAGCGCTAAAGTGTCAAGGAGCTTAGATATCTAACCTCCTTGACTTTCATGGCCCTCCAAGGAACAACAAAAATTCGACAAGCAAGCTGTCCTTTGGGTGTCAAACAACAACGCTTGCACCTGGCACCGAGGCCATACGATATTATATCATACACATATTTTGATCCATATGCATTTTAAATAAAAAGCACTTTTAAGAATTATAATTGAACAAACCTCTCAGAAAAATAATTTGAAGAAAACAACATATGCTAGGCCTACTCATCAAAAATATTTGTTCCAAAACCTCGATCGACACCTTCATTTGAATTAATAAGAGCGGTCCTATCGCTAAATGGAGATTGTAACAACTCACTTATTTTATTCATTGTTACACTTCCGAAAGGTGACACAGAGCTCATTGAGATTCCTACGGCTTCGTACGTTGCGCTCGAGCTATGCGATCTTCAAACATGAAACAAATCAAATTTTATTAAGGAACCTAGCTTGCATGTATCGATTCAAAAAGCACACTTATTAGATTAAAACGGTGTTTATATGGTCAATGCCGCATGATGCTATGCAAGTTTATGTAACATGTCTATATAGGACAAAATAAGCATGGCTATTGCTAACACACACGTGACCACAGCCTCTTTGTCGCAATTTCAGTTGCTGTCTCAAAATAAATAGGTGAGATGAAATGAACACGATGACCTACCTCTAAGACAACCTTACTTATCGTACATACGGATTGATTGGAAAGGATATCCCCTGCATCTAATGTAAATGAACACAAAAGCTATTTAACGACGGACACTATTCATACACATTTGCAGTCAAACTTGAGAATTTGTGTTTACGCTTGGGACGTGAAACTGTGCCGCCAAATTAAATTAACGAAACACAGTAAAACTCGTTGAAAATTCCGAATTTTTACATTACAAAGAGAGAACAAATAATCCCCGTCATCAATATGAGCCTAAAAAAGTTGCTAAATGTCAAACAATAAAGAACTAAAACTATTTTGTGGTTTGAATTTATTTAATAGTCAAGACACAGTGATATATCGTCAAGCTGGTACCACTGGAGGTGTGCTGCCATATGCTGTACTCTAGTGGTTGAAAGATAAAGCAGTTCAGCAGTTCTAACGTGTATGTAATGTGTTCTTGTACCTGTGACGTGCTGCTATCTCGTGGATAGAATTGAAGCTCCACGTCACGAGGCCGTTGGCTCTACCTCAGGGTAATATGCGTCTCAACACAACACAAACAAACTCAATCCAAACTAGTCCTTATTGCAGTACAGTGTCTGATGCGGTCTGATGTTCGTAGGTAGTGCCGGTTGGCTCTGGCTCAGTAATTCAATAAAGCGCCACCAGAACGCATGTCAGTTTGCGCGCTTGTTCTAATAAATACAGAATATGTATACAATTTCTTCAAAATGTAAATGTAATATAAACTGTTCTTGAGAGGGAAAAGTCACATATTCTCTCTTCATTACACTGGTGGTGCCATGGCACACGGGCACCACCTCAGGAGCCGCCCCTGGTGCCTAGTCCCGCAATCACGCTTGTATGCTATATTATGTTGCCGTTCATATATCGGCAGCTTCATGAATTCCTACTTGCATACTTTCCTATCCTTTCTGCTTCGTGAGGGAACGGCTTCTCGATTGCTAACCGAATCTCCTACTTTTAAATGCATTATTACAAAAACAACTCTATGCTATGTGTGCACGATATGGTCACATCTTTTAAATTGCTAGTGCGTTCCTTGCTATTGCACGCTTCGATATCCCTTAGTGGATGTATATATAACAAAAAATAATGCCAAAGCTGTATAAACTTAATCTGGCATGTAAGCTATTAGCGCCAGGAGTTGAACCTACGATATCTCCCTTCCTCTCGTGTGCGTGTTCACGCTGAGCTGGCAACACGGTGTCGGGTTTAACAACCTCACTAGGCAGTCGATGTGCCCAGCACGTGTTAGCCATGTGTCTCAGATGATTGTGTTTGAAGTTACATATAAGCATTCCTCCTGAGTTCTGATTGTGTAACCAAAGAAACTGCAGCGTGGGTTGACTGTATGTGTGTACAAAATATTCGCTGTGGCACCTTGCAGAAGTGTATGTGTAACTATAGATATGTGTAATTGCAAGTTCTCCTGTTGATTCTATGTATGCACTCTGTTGATACTTCCTTTCACTTGGTTATACAAATATTTGCCCCAAAGAAAATGTATTGGCCTACAAAAATATATAAGATGTAATTGCACTGCTGTAATAAAATATATGATTAGTTGCTTATTCTAACTTATCCTATGGGATATCACAGTCTTATCATCGGTACGTTATTAGGGCTTTTAATGGGAGTGTTAATCTTTAATATTGAGCTATCTTCTTAATAGAGTATGGTGGTTGTCTATACTTCGTTACCATGTTTTTTTTAAATATTCCTACTTACTTATTTTGTTGGTGGAAAGGGGTGATTGAATAGCACCCCAACTGGGAAAAGGGGGATTAGGATTCGGGCACACAGTGAAATTTAAATAGAGTGACGAGGAAGAGACCAAACATTGATAACCAAGGTTAAATACATTTATTTGATTTTTGAAGCAATAACAAACATTTTCATTTAGAATAATAATTAAAGGAAGGTAATAAAAAATGCAATGTTTCTCCAGGAAACTCAGAATAAATAGGAATTACAATAAAAATGCATAAAAAGGCCATATAAAAGGCGATCAATAAAGTATTTTTAAGAAAAATATCCAAAAACCAAGCAAGAAGAAAGAAAAAGGCTTAGCCTTGAAGAATGTATAAACCAAGTGAAGGAAGTTCACGTTACCAATGATTTGATACTTTTATACTTAGTATTTGGCCCGCAGGAAGCGGGTTGTAATCCAAACAAAGGCTTCCTCTAAGATGTCTCGGCATGCCTTCCGAGAAAGTTAGATGGTGGCTCCATTGGCGAATTGTACCCCGCAGGAACAGACCTCTTGGTAATGATCTGTCTGACGGATTACAAGCAATTATAGTTTCTCATCGCCGAGTTGTAGTGAGCTAGCGGGCTGACTTAGTTGCTGAGGTGAAGGTCGTTGACTCATGCCTCGCCTAGCATGACAGAGTCCGAGCGATGAAGCATGCCACTTGGCAAGGTTCCAGCCACACAATGTTTACTAACAGGGCCTTCCCAAGAAGGGCCTTGTTGTGGAACGGCAGGCAGCCGTGGTCAGACTGGTTCAGGCAGGAAGATGTAGACAGGCCGCAGGACGGCGAGGCGGAGAATATATAGTGGAAATGACGACAGCAGCCGAACATTCCAGAATGAAGGAGGGGTGTCAAACAGCCAATCAACGCACAGCCCCATGCACGTTGCGAGGGTTGCCGCTGAGGCGAACACAGTACCTCATGAAAAAGTGTGACAGTATGGTGCGTCTAGAAAGACACTTCAGAAAAAGGTGAGTAGACAAGAATAATAAAGAACAACAATTCAAATGAAACGTAAGTTAAATAAATAATCATAACACCGCGTTCATACTGCAATTATAACGAAAAAAAAAATAATGGAGCAGAATAATTGAACGTGTGTTTCAAACCGTGCGGGAAACATAGCCTACAAAAAAAACATTCGCAAAAGCGAACATGCTGGGAGGGGCGAGAAAAAATTGCAGTAAGAAAGCGCAGAAGTTAGGCCTCGCGTGGCAAAGGAGCAATCATAGCGATTGGCCTGAGAAAATGGCCAGCAGAAGTCTGCAGTTTTACCACGCGAATCCTACCATCTCTGCCAGGAAAGCACTCAACAACCCTACCCAAATTCCAGACAAGAGGGGGACTAGGGTCTTTCAAAAGGACCAAGTCCCCAATCTGAAGGTTAGAGCAGGAAACACGCCATTTACCACGCTGCTGAAGCAAACCGAGGTATTCCAACCTCCAGCGGCGCCAAAAATTGTTGCGCAAACTTTCAATTTTGCGCCAAGAAATGGCTAAAGAAGATTGAGAATTAGAATATAACAAAGGGGGAGAGGCAGTCAAAGGACCACCGATAAGAAAATGGCCTGGCGTTAATGGCAGAAGATCTGAAGGATCATTAGATAAGGGTGATAAAGGACGAGAATTAATGATGCCCTCAATAAATATGATTAAGGAATTAAACTCTTCATGAGAAAGGGGGGTGTGGCCACAAACACGTCTAAGGTGCTTCTTGGTGAGTTTCACACAAGACTCCCACCGCCCACCTTGATGAGGTGCATAAGGGGGGATGAAGTGCCACTTGAAATTTCTCTGGTGAGCATAATCAGTAATCCTTTCCAGCGCTGAATTTTGAGTAAGAGCTCTCTTAATTTGCTCAGAAGCTCCGATAAAATTTTTAGCATTGTCTGAGAATACTTCTGAAGGAAGACCTCTGCGAGCAGAAAATCTGGCAAAAGCTGCCAAAAAGTAAGCAGTAGAGGCGTTGGTAACTAGTTCTAAGTGAACTGCTCCAGTGACCATACATACAAACAGCGAAATATAGAGTTTTCCAGAAATACATTTTTTGGCCTCAGGAGAATTTCTTCTGTAAACAAAAGGCCCGGAATAATCCACCCCCGTAAAGGTAAAGGGTCTAGCAGGCGCGGATCTAAAGTTGGGAAGATCACCCATGAGCTGAGCGGTAACTTTAGGGTTGGATTTAAAACATGGAATGCACTTCCGGATAACAGAGGTAACTTCATGGACTCCGTTTATGGGCCAATACCTTTCACGAATGATAGAAAGTAATGTACGAGTACCAGCATGAAGATGCTGGTAATGATACTGACGAATGATTAAGGAAGTGACATGATGCTTTGAGGGAAGAATAATTGGATGTTTTTTATCCTCAGAAAGATCAGCCAAAGATAAACGTCCTCCTACTCTTAATAAACCATCAGTATCCAAAAAGGGGGCGAGTGAGGAAAGCCTACTCGATTTCTTAAGGGATTGACCTTGGGACAAAACCTGGCATTCTTCAGAGAATATTTCTTGTTGAGTGGCTAAACCTAATTCAGAAAGGGTTAAATATGGCTTAGGAAAAAGAGGTTGTTCTACCACAAAATATTTCCATCGAAGGAGATAAGCCATAACCCTCACCAATTTATGGAAAGAGGAATATCGCTGCAAGAGAAGGGGAGAGTCGGAAACGAGAAGAGAAGATCCAGTAATCTTACCAGAATCCGGCAAGTCTGATAACTCCGGAAGAGGAAAATTTGGCCAAGCGGAAGGTTCTTGCAGAAGCCAACGGGGACCGTGCCAGTATAATGTCAGGTTAGCCAACATAAGAGGGGAACATCCCCGAGAAATGACATCTGCAGGGTTCTCCTTGCCAGATACATGATGCCATTGTTCAAGGTTAGACAATTGTTGAATTTTGGACACTCTATTAGCTACAAACACCTGCCAATGCGAGGGAGGTTTGGCAATCCATGCCAACGTGATGGCTGAGTCACTCCAAAAGTACGTTTTAATAAATCGGAGTTTCAAAGATTGACGGATTTTGACCGATAATTCAACCGCCAGAAGAGCAGCACAAAGTTCCAGTCGTGGCAAGGATAAAGATTTAAGAGGGGCCACCTTCGACTTAGCGCAAATTAAATTGGAAAAGAAATATGACTGGACAAAATTACGGCAAACAATATACGCACAACATCCATAAGCTTTCAATGAGCTATCGGCAAAGATGTGAAGTTCATATCCTCCACAGGAGGGAAAGGGAATAATCACTCGCGGGATAATAACATTAGAAAGATCTTCCAAACTATTTCTATAAGAAATCCAATTTTTTTGCAACTCGGAAGGAACTGGTTCATCCCAACCAGTTTTCAAGGACCAAAGGTCTTGCATGAAAAGCTTTGCTGTGACGATGATTGGCGCCAAAAATTGGAGAGGATCAATTATCTTTGCAATCTCAGACAAAATTTGCCGCTTAGTTTGCGGTTTGATGTCACTGAGATTAATTTTGAAAAAGAAAAATTCCTTTTGAGGACTCCAATAGATGCCTAGAGTTTTGATAGAATTATTTTCATGAAGAAGCTCTACTGAGTCGTTATAGACTGAAGTTAATGGAAATTTAGAAAGAAATTCTTCCGAATTAGAGTTCCACTTGCACAAGGAAAATCCGCCTCCCAAAAGCAAAGCTGTCAAATCCTTAGAGACTTGCAGTGCTTCAGATACTGACTCAAATGAATGAAGACAATCGTCAACGTAAAATGATGATTTTAACACTTCAGAAGCCTTAGGAGAATACAACGGGCCATCCTGTTCAGCAAGTAATTTCAACGTACGTATGGCTAAAAAAGCAGAAGGCTTTAGTCCATAGGTTAATGTTTTTAGCCGAAAAATCTTGACGGGTTTAGTAGGCTCGTCGCGCCAAAGAATTCTCTGAAGGTCGCGCTGTTGTTGATCGACCAAAATCTGTCTATACATCTGCTTGATATCAGATATCACTGCGATAGGGAACAAGCGAAAATTCATCAAAACAGAAGAAATGTCAGATTGAATAGGAGGGCCTGATAATAATGTGTCATTCAGAGAAGTTCCATTGGCATCCAATGCAGAGCCATTAAAGACCACTCTTATGTTTTCCATTAAAATTTCATTCTTCCAAACAGGATGATGATTGAGGTAAATGACTTCAGATGGGGTATAAGAAGCATCATCTTTCTTGGTAACAACCTCCAGGTGATCGAGTGCCTCATATTCCTCCATAAATGTGGAGTATTGAGTTTTAACAACAGGGTCACGTTTAAATTTGCTTTCCACAGCATAGAGTGCTCTAAGAGCCCTAGGGTGTGTTTCAAATAAAAGGGGTGGATTATCCACTCGGGGCATTGTTACGACAAATCTACCCTCTGAATTGCGTTTGGTTGTTTCGCGAAACAGTTTTTCACACATTTCATTTTCAACTGAGGAAGGTGAAACTGAATCTATAGTTTCGATTTTCCAAAATCTTTCTAAGTTGTAATCGAGACTTGTATTGACAAAATGACATTGTGAGAAATTTTGAAACGACCTACGAGGGACCTGACCCGTTACTAACCAACCTAGCTTGGTATGATGAACAAACACTCCTGGTGATATTTTAACCTTAGAGCTAAGGAGACATTGCCAAAATACTTGGGCACTGAGAAGTATGTCTACTGGAGCGCTCGTATTAAATGTTGGATCTGCCAACTGAATGTTATGAGGAAATTGCCAATTTCTAATTTCAAAAGAAGTACTAGGGGTATTACTGCCATTAGTATCAATGGCAAGACAATTCAACTGAAATGTTGTGTTACAATTAACAGCATCTTTGATGTGAACACGAACAAAATGCAAAGATTTAACATTGCTATTGTTAATACCGGTAACCTGAATTAATGTAGGTTGCTTGGGAAGACCAAGTTTCTTAATGAGACGCTCACTTATGAAGTCATGGGTGGCGGCATTATCCAATAAGGCACGTGCTTCAAGCCATCTACCAGAGGAATCTTGAACTTTTAATAACACGGTTGATAGTAGCACCTGGGAACTACGAATAGAGCTAGAGCTCTGAGTATAAGATTGCGCATTGGCACCTGGGGATGTATCTTTAGAACATCCAGGGGAAGGAGCCTGACGTGGCTTTTCAAACCTATGAAGCAAGGTATGATGTTGAGCCTTGCAATGGGAGCAAGTATTTTTAGATACGCAATCAGGCACCATATGCCTAGTTGACAGAGAGTTGTAGCAATATCTTTTTTGAGCTATTAATTTGCGACTTTCGTCGGTAGAAAGGGCTTTAAAGGCAACGCAGGAATATAACCTGTGAGGCGCTTTACAGAGAATACAATCTGTTGAATTATGTTGAACGGTAAAGACAGCAGATTTGTTTATTTTAGTACCGACTGGCTTCACAACATTAGATTTGTTATCTGCACTTCCTGACATATGACAGGCTACGGCTGATAAAACCTGACATCTATTATTTATAAACGTAAGCAATGAGCCATAGGTATATGAAGTGTCATTTGTTAGTTCCCTCTCCCATGCCTTTAAGGTTGATGAATCAAATTTAGAAGTAACCAAGTGAACTAAGAATAGATCCCAATGCTCGACCGGTTGATTCAACCGTGCCAATGCTCTGACGTGTAGTTGGACCGTGTCACTTAAGGCTCGCAGTGTTGACAAGCTGTCAGCTCGCAATGCGGGCAGGTTAAATAAGGCTTGAATATGCCTCTGTAGGCATAATTTTTCGTTGCCATAACGGCCTTTAAGAAGCTCTATAGCAATGTTATAGTTTTCTCCTGTTAAGGGGAGTTCTCTTATAAGTTGAAGGGGTGGTCCCTGCAAAATGGATTTTAAGTAATGAAATTTCTGAATTTCTGGAAGTGTGGCATTATCATGTACTAATGAACTGAACAATTCAAAGAATGATTGCCACATCTCTTCCTTTCCTGAAAAATGCGGAATTTCAATTTTAGGTAGCAATGGTTTGATACCATTCCCATGGTCGCTAATTCTTCCTTGAGTTTCCTCTACCTTCAACGCCAGGGTCAAAGTTCTAACTAATGCCACAGCCTGAGCGTGTGTATCAAAGTAATTACTCTCTACTTCTTCCCTATCTGATTGATGTTCTGGACTTTTGATTTCAATTTCAAGTTGCACGAGATCATATTTCTCGTACGCCTGTTCAAAAGCTTTTAAACGCTGAGATATAATATCAAGGTTTTGTTCCTCTTTCGGTAGAGTAGCTAAATATTTTTGAAAACGGGTGAGTTGACCTTTGTAGGCCGCCCGAGAGTTTAACAGTTTATCATCTATTATTACTGGCATGGCTGGGAAGTTGGAATAACTCACTTACCAAAGCTGCTTGCGGCACCAGACAGACCTGCTTTCCAGAAAGAAACCAGTTGTGTAATATGCTGGGATTGTTTCCGCTTTCCCGCAGATCTCCTGCGCTAGCCACGATATACTGAAATGTATAAGACAAATATTAGATTGCACAAGTTTTTTTTTTTTTTTAGAATAGAATTTGTGGTCTCAGAATGAAGGTTCTGGGTTCGATCCGGGGTTGAGGTACCATGGAAAGGGGTGATTGAATAGCACCCCAACTGGGAAAAGGGGGATTAGGATTCGGGCACACAGTGAAATTTAAATAGAGTGACGAGGAAGAGACCAAACATTGATAACCAAGGTTAAATACATTTATTTGATTTTTGAAGCAATAACAAACATTTTCATTTAGAATAATAATTAAAGGAAGGTAATAAAAAATGCAATGTTTCTCCAGGAAACTCAGAATAAATAGGAATTACAATAAAAATGCATAAAAAGGCCATATAAAAGGCGATCAATAAAGTATTTTTAAGAAAAATATCCAAAAACCAAGCAAGAAGCAAGAAAAAGGCCTAGCCTTGAAGAATGTATAAACCAAGTGAAGGAAGTTTACGTTACCAATGATTTGATACTTTTATACTTAGTATTTGGCCCGCAGGAAGCGGGTTGTAATCCAAACAAAGGCTTCCTCTAAGATGTCTCGGCATGCCTTCCGAGAAAGTTAGATGGTGGCTCCATTGGCGAATTGTACCCCGCAGGAACAGACCTCTTGGTAATGATCTGTCTGGCGGATTACAAGCAATTATAGTTTCTCATCGCCGAGTTGTAGTGAGCTAGCGGGCTGACTTAGTTACTGAGGTGAAGGTCGTTGACTCATGCCTCGCCTAGCATGACAGAGTCCGAGCGATGAAGCATGCCACTTGGCAAGGTTCCAGCCACACAATGTTTACTAACAGGGCCTTCCCAAGAAGGGCCTTGTTGTGGAACGGCAGGCAGCCGTGGTCAGACTGGTTCAGGCAGGAAGATGTAGACAGGCCGCAGGACGGCGAGGCGGAGAATATATAGTGGAAATGACGACAGCAGCCGAACATTCCAGAATGAAGGAGGGGTGTCAAACAGCCAATCAACGCACAGCCCCATGCACGTTGCGAGGGTTGCCGCTGAGGCGAACACAGTACCTCATGAAAAAGTGTGACAGTATGGTGCGTCTAGAAAGACACTTCAGAAAAAGGTGAGTAGACAAGAATAATAAAGAACAACAATTCAAATGAAACGTAAGTTAAATAAATAATCATAACACCGCGTTCATACTGCAATTATAACGAACAAAAATAATGGAGCAGAATAATTGAACGTGTGTTTCAAACCGTGCGGGAAACATAGCCTACAAAAAAAACATTCGCAAAAGCGAACAGTTGGGGTTGCTAATCTTAAAAATGCTAGGCAGCAAGAGGATTCTCTCGTGAATTACCTATAGGGGTGGTTTGGGGGGGGGGTTATGATACAATTACTGTGGAGAGAAAAAAATATCCTCTAGGTTATACTTCTCAAAAAAAAGTTTGTTACCTGCTTGGCTACCTTGAATTAGAACACGGTATCGTTAGTTGCCAGACTCGTTGTTTGAATCCTATGTTGGCAACTACCCTGCGCGTCCACCATTTTGTTGGGGAATTTATGGTGCCCAACCACCATTTGTAAGGGGTGTTGATTAGCTGGCATCCTTAGCATTTTCGGAGATTTACTAGGATGTATAATCATGGTGTTTTGTGAAGAGCTGCGGAGACGTCTAGGAAGCTATTAATGTAAAAGGGGGGGGGGGGCTTTAAGAAGGGTTGCGGGGGACATACTCACCATGCTTACCCGGGGAGCCTTAGCAAGTCAAGCACTTGCTGGTACAGCGACTACTGCTCAACAGCGTGCAGTGCATATCTTAATCTAAGTTATAATCTAAGGGGGAAGGCTTCTATAATTATGTGAAATAAAAAGATAAAGCACTTGACTGTAAAAAAGGGTTTATTACTACTGATGAGTGGTGGCGATTAGGTTAGATTAAGGGGGGTTAATAATAGTGGAAAAAAGAATTTAGCAGACACACTTACATACCCTACCGATGACGGATATCCATGTGGATGGCGTTGGGATCCAGCTAAGGGCAACGCCCTTACCGGTCCTTTGTAGCACAAGAAGTAAGTGAAGTAAGAGCCAAGCGAAAATAGGCAAGAGGGTGGGGGCGTGGCTGTACCACGTATTTATAAGGTAATTGTGTAGCGTCATTCCCAGTCAGCGGAATGCGAGTGTAATACCCGCTGTGCCCTCGCTAACATGCTAGCTGGCACCCTTAAGGTTATGACCTTTTGTGCCTGTGGCAGTTATGTTCCCATGTCCGTAGTTCCGTAGCTCCTTCCATTAACTTTTAATAACTTAGGTGTAGGGGTAGGTACAACCCTTGTATGAGGGTTGGGGCTACAACAGTATTGGACTGTCACATGACATCTGGATTCAATATTATCGAACATCGATAATGTAAAATATTTTTCCTTGCTTACAGTTCTTCCAACAGCCTTTTTCATCACAATTAATCTTCAGTTCATGAAATCCTTCTTTAAATGATAATTATTGTTAAATATTTATATAATGTATATAATATTTATATATTTATTTAATTTAATATATATTTAATTTATTTAATATTTATATAATTATTTAAAATTCAAACATTTATTCTTATCAGTGTCAATTCATATTTATCCGTCCTTATAAATAGATTATCGTTGTATATTAATATTTGTTAATATTATTTAAATGATAATTAATGCTACTCGCATTATTATTATGTTTATTAATATTTATTTATATTAATTCCAATTAATTAATGCTACATGCTTTATTATTCTTACTGTTTGTTTATGATATTTATATTGCCATCTCATTTTTTATTCCCGTACTTTATTTCATTTTACCGTCGCTACAATTTTTATGGTGGTTTATTTCAAATCCAGGCTCATATGGCCAAAAAATTAAGCTAAGCTCACACATAAACATTGTCAAATCATGTTAATAATGTTAATAGAATAAACAACTCAATAGTTTATAATCATTCCACAACATTTTTCCGTCAACTCTCCTATCATTTTGACTGTAGGTCAATTAAAATAAATTGATATTTCCACACTCCTTCTTACAATGACACTATTTTATACTGCAATATTTTCCTCTATAATACGTCTGCACTACGTATTAGAGCTTCCACAAAACAAAACAATTCCGCTCTAAAAAGCCTTACCACTTCATTCAATAAACATTACATTCCTCCTTAATACGCCTACATTACGTATTAGAGCTCATCGACGTCGCTGTCACTCTACCATTACAATAATAATCCTCTCAAATAATACGTACTTGTCATTACAAAACTTGCCATCGGAACTTTCATACTAGTTCTCCACTTAAATGTTACTTCAATACGATTTCACATATTTTTAATCATATCGTTGCCTTAATATTTCCATTAATATTGACCTTAAATTACAGTGCATGAACTTCCTTGGTTTACTTTAGTTGTTACTATGCTTGAAAACAATTGTTTTTAGTATTTAATGAAAAACAGTTTACTCACACCCTACTGAACGTTACTCATTGCCATAATGCAATATTTAAAAGTCAACAACACTAATATTAATGTTGCGAAAGGTTTAAAAGAATTCTCATGGGTCGTCATATCACGATTTATGGATTACCAAAATCCTCCTTAATCTGGTATATTCAAAGAGTCAATTAATAATAATGATATTATCTTGAAAAACTCAACTGGTATTATTAAAGAACAAAATGTTTAAATGACGTTCAAAAGTCTGAATTAGTATATATTCAATGTTTTTCCAATCATATCCATTGTTATATCAAGCATAACATCAATTTAAAATAATGACAATATTCTTGACAAGATGGTCGAAATATTATAAAACATGAAAATCATGTTTTATATTCGAAGAATCTTCTTCCTAAAAATAGTTCTTCTTACATTTAAAATTCCGAATGTTATTATTGCAGACGAAAGATACTAATGAAATTTAAGAAAACAGTCTTAAATTTATTAATCGTAAAATCGAAATTCAACATCAAAATGCAATTCATCACGAAGATGAAATCCTCAAACGTTAAAAAATACTAATAAAATATGAATCGTGAAAATACTAAACTACTACTTTAAATTCACAAAAAAACAAATTACTAAAATAATGGTGAATTTTGTTGCTCCAAAAATATACTGTCTACAAGTCTACCAAACAAACTTCATAAGGAATCTTCTTCTACCTTTGATGAATCTTGACGATCTCAAAATAGCAGAAAATACCGTACACAACAGTATTCCCAATTCTGCTTTCCTGCTATCCATCCTCTTCTTCCTCCAAAAGAACTGCATCATCGAACACCAAACTCCACTCCCTGGCATCGAACTGCACCGTTCTGGACTCTGGAATGGACTCTGGACTGGACTCGAACCAAGTTTCAAGCTTTGAACCTAGTATGCCCTGGTTCTATCCTCTTCCGTTCTTCTGAGCGCCGATCTTAAGTAGTATATATAGGCCGGACCTGACACATGGGGCTAATGCGCAAGGTGGCGGCAGCTCGCAACCGGCCCTATGTAAGAGTCATAGCTGGGCCAGGGGCTAATGCGCAGGATGGTCGCCGCGCCCTGAGATTGTGGATGACGTCACACGGAGAGGTCAGCCGTGTAACGTTGCTGAATGGAATATATATTATTACTAATTATATTATTATGAATTATTAATTTTATTATTATAACTGTTATTAGGTAATTATTGATTGATCCGTATATAGATAGGAAGCTAGACCAAAAGTGGGAAAAGGAGAATATTTTAATAGCTAGATTTAGAATGATTACCCACTAATTATAATAATAATAATAATTATTATTATTATTATTATTAATATTATTTTTATTATTATTATTATTATTATCATTATTATTATTTATGTATTTGTTTAATATTTTTATTTAATGATTTAATATTTATTAGTATTTATAATTATTATTATTATTTATTTAACTATTTAATATTTATAAGTATTTATTATTTAACTTGCACTGTTGGAGCAGCAGAAAAGAGGAGAATTGAAGCGTTTGAAATGTAGTGTTACAGGAGAATGATGAAGATCAGATGGGTTGATAGGGTAACATATGAAGACGAGTGGGAGAGGAGAGATATTTCTGGTGACTACTAATGAAGCGAAGAGATAGGTTGGTAAGACACATACTAAGACACCCAGGAATAGCAAGCTTATTTATGGAAGAAAGAATAGAGGACAAGAAATGTAGGGGTGGACCAAGGTTACAATAGGTTAAACAGATTGCCTTGGATATATGTTGTGGTAGCTATGTAGAAATGAAACGAAAAGCAACAACAAAATAGCAAAGTCAGTAAAAAGATAAATCAATCAAGTGGAAAGAAACGGTGTTTTTGGAATATGCTAACAAACACAAGAGATTGGTTGGTAAGACACATACTAGGACACCCTTGAATAGCAAGCTTAGTTATGAAAGAAAGAATAGAGGACAAGAACTGTAGGGGTGGACCAAGGTTACAATAGGTTAAACAGATTGCCTCGGATATAGGTTGTAGTAGCTATGTAGAAATAAAACGAATAGCAACATCGAAATAGCAAAGTCAGTAAAAATACATCCATAAGGAGGTAAGAAAATGTGTTTTTGGAGTATGCTAACCAACACAAGAGATTGGTAGGTAAGACAAATACTAACACCCCCAGGAATAGCAAGCTTAGTTATGAAAGAAAGAATAGAGCACAAGAACTGTAGGGGTAGACCAAAATTACAATAGGTTAAACAGATTGCCTTGGATATAGGTTTTGGTAGCTATGTAGTGTACCTGATTTGGAGTCTGGCCACTAAGCTACGGCGCTACGTGAACAGATTGGGGCCGCAGATACAGTATTACGTCACGGTGGTTTGGTCTTGTGAGGATGACCGGCAGAGGTCAGTGCATCTGAGTGATGATGTCACAGCTGGAGAAGCTTATTAGGCTAGGTCGCACTGCCGGAAGTAAGGAGAGGTATCATGTGCGAGCAACCCCCACCCCCTTACGGCGGGCAGTACAGCGAGGCCGCTTGACAGGTGGTCGCCCGATGAGCTTTGCTCATTCTTATATTGATTCCGTTCATGTCTAAAACATGTTTTTAGTGCGGGCCGGTTTCGTCGTGTGTGATGTATTTTTATGACCGTAAGTGTGACGATGGGCCGAGCTATCAGATGTAAGTTCGTCACTTACAAATCGCCAAGCAAAGTTACGGTTTAACGGCAGTGTGAAAGTGACGGTTCATATTCGTAAGTATAGGGACCTGCACTGAGACACTGGAGCCTTGTAAGTTGAAAAATCATAAAAACATTGCAAGCATAAAGCAGCAATGAAACACCGTTTTTAGGGCTGGATCTCTCTCAGCCTGTGCTACAAGCCTACACATTATTCAATGGAAATCAGTTGGGACATCTTTACAACAGAACATTGCACATTTAATCAAAGCTTTAGGCACCATTGGAACTCTATAATGTTTCACATAGTTCATTGAACATTGCTTCACGCCGGACTTCTGGAACAATCTTTGCCAACTTACACTGAACATAATCTCACTTCTGAACACTCTAAATCGAATTGGAACAGTGGTGGTGTGTTATCGTAATATAATGGAGCCACATATTAATGAAGCAAATGTCTTCGTGAGGAAGGAGAGGCATACAGTTTCGAATATTTCTAATTACACCAAGGCACATTAAACACGCAGAAGACATGATGGGGGATGGAACTTTGATCCGGGAGCCGTCGCGGCGATCTTCGCAAGCAGACGTCAGCCGCCAACACGACAACAGGGAACATTTGTCAGGGATCTTTACACTATATTAAACTTGCAGAAGAGGGTTGTTTCTGCTTAACGAAGATGCCAAGAGGTAAAAATGTATCGCCAGCCCACGTGAATTGAATCTTCCCATAATGAGTTGCACTTCAGAGCACATGATCATATTTAGACTTTGCATAATTCCACAGCATGGCAAGAGCATTATCTAATTGTACACATCGGAGTCTAATGAATTTTGTTGGGATTAATAATGATAATAATTGTTTTTAACGATTATTATTATTATTATTATTATTATTATTATTATTATTATTATTATTATTATTATTATTATTATTTTCTCTTGCATAATTGCGATGGCCATGACTTCAATTTTTTTGATGTGTAACATCTATCCAGTCGGCTGCTGGATATTTTTGTGGGAGTGATTTTGAAAAATGGGACGGAAGTGGATCGGAACGATCGAGGTGGCACCAGCTGGCCCACTTACGTTCGATCGAACGGAAGTGTGCTCGAACGGAAGTGTGATAGCTGGCAGTGGTGGATCGAACGGAAGTGCAAGACGCACTGCCAACTCGATCGATCGAGCCAGCTGGCAGTGGTAAGAGAAACAATGACCGCGCGGTGTCGGAAATTGATACCATGACGTACTCTCGGCCATGTGGAATGTATATGACATACTGAACGGTAAACGCTCTTGCGAACTCTGGTGTCAAGTGATTGAAATAAAGCACATGGTACATGTTCGAAGTCTTCGTATCAGTATTTAAATGGTAAAATGCCTTAATATCAAACATTGTAAGTGGTCAGCATTGCCGGTATTATGTTTCTGCACAATGCCTATTCAAATATTAACCCACATAACGGTAATGCAGTCATCAATGTAATATAATCGTTATGGTTATACGATAATTGAGCAAGCCTTCATGAACTATAGCTGAATACATTCTCTTTACTCACGAGAGGGCCTATTCATAAGGCATTTTAAAAACAATTTCGCGCAGGAACATTATCGAAACAAGCAAAATATAAATGAAACTTAATTCCGTAATGCAGTATTATTGGAACATGGAAATAAGTCACCATCTTGTGCACAATATTTGCATAGTCGAAATAGCCGTGGGGTTAGCGCCTCTGACTGTGAATCTGGAGATCTCAGGTTCGAATCCCGGACGGGGTAGATATTTATGCTACCAGGTGATCATTTTAAACGATATTTATCATATCAATATGACTCATTTTAACAGAATCCATATGAAATTACGTGTTGGTCTGTGAACCAAGAGGACCTGTTTATAAGGAATTTAAGGTTACGAGTGGTGTCGCGTCTATTAATCTAGTTGATCCATATCAGTAGTGGAGTAGGGGGGGTTCTGCCCCACTTCAGAACATACATGTCGTTACTACTAAGCCTCAGCCATGTTAAATATTTCTCGAACGCATGGTCCAATTTTGACAAATTAGGTGTCGTTGGACTACAGATGACGCCCTCTTTCCTATGGACCTTGTATTATATTTTTCAATTTTTTTTGAAAATTTTTGTTTTCGAAAGTAGGTGATAGTTTGAAAACCAAACATGATAGAACGTTGTGCCATGGCTCAAACGAATGGTCTTTATGACCTTTATTTTCTATAATGAAACTTTTTTACTTTTATGTTTTTTTGAAAACACTCGAATTTTGAAAATCCTATATTTTGGAAACTAGGAATTCTACAAAAAACCTTGTTTGACATAAATGAAAGGTCCCTATGCCCTCTACTCCCAAAATAAATGTCAAGTCTCTAGAGCAAAAATTTGTGTTTTGTAAATAGTGGGATGGGGACAGAGCTGTGACACTTCTTATTTAGCCACCCTCGTATTTGCCCCGAACCTGATATCTCGCTTACCAATGGTCGGATTTGAACATACAGGGTGTCCTAGCACTCGTAGTGATGCCCCCTACTTTCCTATAGGCTCTTTATTTAATTAAAAGACCAAAACTAAAAGGTCATCCGCTTTTAATATCTCGCGAACCAATCATGCTAGAGGCATGAACGAGGGGTCCAAGGACTCGGGCTGACGTCCTCATTGCTATGGACCACTCGTTATAATTTTTAAAAAAATTTGGAAACTCGATTTTGGGGTAAACACGTGTTTTTTGTGATTTTGCCGATATCTCACGAACCAATAACGCTAGAGGCATGTACGACGGGTCCAAGGATTCGGGAAGACGTCCTCTTTGCTATGGACCACTCGTTATAATTTTTTTTTAAAATTTGGAAACTCGATTTTGGGGTAAACACATGTTTTTTGAGATTTTTGCCGATATTTCACGAACCAATAACGCTAGAGACATGTACGAAGTGTCCTAGGACTCGGGCTAACGCCCCTTTCGAGTGTGGTAGATAGTTTTTCCAAAAAAATAATTCACAAAGGGCCTAATGCCATACATGTTGAAAAAACGTTTTCTTTTTCTTTACCTGTTTATAATGTTTATGAAGCGTGGTGGTTGAGAGAGACGATACGGCTGGGTGTGTGTGTTTCAACGAACCTGTCGCTGACCACGGTGGCTGTGTTCAATAGATTAATCGCTATTTCGACGGGTCGGTGTATGACAGAGCGAGGGTTCGTTTTCTGATATTTTACCTTTAACGAGTAAACGGTGATGAGAACTTGGTTCTATGTTGGTCGAAGCGAGTAGAGAAAACAAACTTGCCGAGGAGCAGGAGGTGAATGTCATTTGAGCTTATTGGAAGGCGCTGATCTGACTTGACAACAAGTGCAATGGAAAATGACCAAGACGCTCGAAGGTGAAATAATCTGACCATTGTGGTGGCAGGGGAGTGCGAAATGCATGTGAACACATGTGAAACCACATGCACGCTAAACAAGTTACATCCTGTCTTGCTTCGTACGTGACAAAATGCAAGTTCATGTGAAATTTGATCTACCGCAGGTGTTCACCTTGGACGCTATCTGTCCACGTGCATGATAACTGTTAACAAGTCACATCCTGTTTTGCTTCGTACGTGACAAAATGCAAGTTGACGTGAAATTTGATCTGTCACAGGTGTTCACGTTGGACGTTAGCTGACCACGTGCCTGATAACAGAATGTTCAAAGCGTGGGAAAAAAAGATTATACATGCAACGTAACATATATAAAGACATGTCGTTATCATTTCAACTCTCACTTAGGTGACTACCTTTGAACACACTGCGTTGCGTGAAACACTTGGTCTTGTTTAACAGGTTTGGTGTTGGTGGAAAATACTTAACCTTGTTGTGGGGTAGGTATATATTTATTCATTTATATATTTATTGATTTTTATATAAATACATGCAATTATTTATTGATTAGGTAATTAATGATTTTATTTATTTATTTGTTTGCAGATAACCGGTATACCTTACATGTCTGAGGGAGAAGAAACCATTGCACTTTTGAGCCCATTAGAAGGGAACAGCAACAAGTCACTGCAAGTAAAGGTGAGATGATTTTTTAAACTAACTTGTTTCATTTTTTTTGTTTTATGTTTTATTTTATGAAATGTATGTATTAACCTGAATTTAGGTATTTATAGCGGTTTATTTTATTTATTTTTAGAAACTTGGAAAGAATAGCCTTACCGCCGTAGCAGTCGCTGAAAAAAACCGAAACGCACTAAAGCGAAACCACTGCCAAAGAGTGAACTGTTTAAAACTCAGGTAAGTCCAACTTAAAAATGCTATTCCATTTTACCACTACTGAAAACTCGTAGACAAAAAAATCATTACCTGTACATGACTGGGACAATGATTGCTTTCTTGATTAATGGCTATGTTGTTGTTGTTGACTGGGAAAAGTACAAGGCCATGTTGGATTTTCTAAAAATAAAAATAATAAATTTAATTTATGGGTGGTTCCCTATGGACTCAACGAATATACACAGGTTTGAACATGATAATGGGAACAAAATGACATGACATTCATTTTTGTTTATATATTGGTTAAAGGGGGGGGGGTGTAAATGACTGTAGCTTTATAAAAGAAAAATAAGTACATGGGTTACTGTTAGTACCAACATACAGTTTATTTTAATGGTGTTTTGATATATTAATGCCTATTAACCTTAACGTTTTATTTACAAGTATTGATTGATTGATTGATTGATTGATTGATTGATTGATTGATTGATTGAGTGATGGGTTATTTTGTTTGCTTTTAGGTGTCGTTATGCGCCATTAACGTAATGAACAGACAGTGAACAAGCATACATTGTGCTTTAAAGTACTCTGTGCAACGTTAATAACTTACAATAAGAAAAAAGTTTTATTATAACACATGGCATTAGTAACAAATACAACAAGTGAGCAAGTTGGTTTACCACGTAGGTTAAATTTAAAATCAGAGCATGACCGTTGGTTAACATTTGAATCCTGGCCTGTAGGCTTTTTGTCGACAAATGAACTTGCAAAAGCCGTTTTTTTTACTTGAACCGAGAAGATGTGGTGCGCTGTGTGTTTTGTCGTATTGAACTTTCACACTGGGAAGAAGGGGATGATCCCGTTAGAGACCATTTGCGATGGTCTCCTTGTTGTCCTTACATGCTTGGGAAACAAGTTGGTAACCTACCCGTGCATTCATTTTATCGAACCACAAGACCATTGGCCGCTACTTACGTTGCTGAATCACAACTAAATAATAATAATGTATTACCAGCCAACAACGGTAGTGTCGATATATGTGGTCCATATGCCATAGACAGTGTTGAATTGGCATGTGCTTTTGAAAAATTGAGAGTTTGCAAGACTAAAGCACTAGCACACCCAGAGTACAGCTCTGTTGAAAAACGTTTAGAATCTTATAAAAATATTTGGCCATTAATATTAAAACACCTTACCAAACAACTAAGTGAAGCTGGATTTTTTTATACTGGTGAAGGGGATAAAACAATATGTTTTTATTGTGGATTTGCTTTAAAGGATTGGCAAATGACTGATGACCCTTTTGTGCAACACGCTCGTTGGTTACCTAACTGCAAATACATGGTGTTGCTTAAAGGTCAGGAATTTGTGAACACTATTCGTAAAGAAAACATGATTGCAGTACAAGACTTAAAAGTGCCTTTAGAGTTAGAACATGCGGAGAAAATACACGAGGCTGAAAGAAAAGACTTGTCTCACGAACAGATACAAAAGTGTGACCAACAATTATGTAAAATTTGTTATCAAGATGAACCAGGTGTTGTATTTTTGCCTTGTGGACACATGATAGCCTGTGTCAAGTGTGCATTAGAACTTAACACTTGTGCTATATGCAGAAAAGTAGTATCTGCTACAGTTAGGGCATTTCTTGCATAACTAGTATAATTTATTCACCATGCATAGTGCAAAATCCCTAATTGCACAATGTTATTAAAGCTGTTTTAGAGTGTAATAGGTATGCTTTTGTTTTGTTTATAGACTACTACAATGAATGTTTTGAATGCTGTGGGACAATCATGTGGCTTAGAGACAAAGAAGCTCAGCGAATTGCCAACGCATATTCCATTCCGCATTATCAAGATTCGGAAATTGAAAACAGCATATGGTGATCGTGTACTTTGTGTATGTGAAAACTTTGAGACATTTCTGCCTATACGGTTTAATGATATGTCGGAAAGTGTTTTTGATGAAGTCAATAATGCTGTGCAACCTGTACACTTAATTAATGAAGGTTTTAAAAACAATAGGTGCATGATTCGTTTTAATTAAATAAAAAATGTCAAATAATAATGGAAGATATAAGTCATGACAATGGACTGAAAGAAAAATATGTGTATAGAATAATAATGTCTTAGTGTTTAGTATTGTCTTAAAAATATTATCATGAAACCAAAAAAAATGTATATAAAGTTTGTAAATAAATGAAAATAATGGTACAATGTTGTTTTATTTTCTACAGAAGTCAGAATATTTAACATTGCAGAGTATACATGATTATGAGAATAAATGCACACTGAATACAAGCCTTTCTCACTTTACAATAGTCTGTTATAGTTTTAAACACAAGGCTTGTTGTAGATTATTTTATAGCAATTTCCATTCAACGTTGTTTTCGAAAAGTGGGAAGCCGCAATGGTTGTATAGGCATAAAAACCTTATTGTTATTACTATTTAGTCACTTTGATCCCCTTGCATATTAAGAGCAGATGACCTAGTTTTTCCACTCTTTAAAACGACAACAACAACACTACCTCTTGCATAGTTTGTGATGTTGATGGCTCTTGCGACGTGGAAGATGGATTAAAAATAACTTTCAGAACAGGGGTTAAACGTTGCTCATTAAACAATGCACTATTTTGAGTAGCAATATGGTTTTCTTGATTTTTTGTCGACGGCAACTGTGTTTCATGCAGCACACTACATTGATGATCACTGACACTTAAAACCTCACTATTTTTACTTTTTAGGTCACCACGACAATGTTTGGAACGTTGCTTTGAACAACGCCAAATAACAGTTCCATTTTTATTGGTTCGTTTCA
The DNA here is from genome assembly GCA_946902985.2 of Meconema thalassinum. Lineage (NCBI taxonomy): Eukaryota > Metazoa > Arthropoda > Insecta > Orthoptera > Tettigoniidae > Meconema > Meconema thalassinum. The sequence goes on from OX336389.2 coordinate 1,092,095,760, forward strand.
CAATATATGAATATCCTTTATAGTATGCGTAAGGCTTACCATACCTAGTCACTGATACTTCCATATCAACTGTCAAGCATAGACTAAGCTCTAGTAAAGTCAACTTGGTAATAAAAATACTAGTTTAATGTGAGAGCAAATATGGATCCAAAGAGTTCAGGTAAAAGTGGAAGCAAATAAGCAAATATAAGAAACAAGAGTGGGGGGTAAAAGTGGTCGCAAAGTGGCAGACCCATTACACAATAATTTCAGCACGACGAAGCTCTTGTTCAATTTCTTTGATTTCCCAATCGTGACCGATATGCCCAGCTTGTCGTAAAGCATGCAATTGTCGAAGCCGTTGAATTAGCTTACTGGGTTTGTTCCAGTATACAAATTTAACAAATGGATTTTTAGGTGTAAACAAAGCATTACCATTATCATGATCATTATCATCATCATCATCATCATTATCATCATCATGATCACCATTATCATCATGACCATCATCACTGTTACTATATAGTCCTTTTTGATCCTCTTGCAATACCACTTTATTTACAGTCTGAGTTGATTTTGATAGTGTTGAAGGTTTCTTGGACGTTGACAACTGTCCTAACATGACGTTTTGAGGACATGATAAGTCCTTTTGAACAAACACTGCACTATCTTTAGCCGCAATATCGTTTTCTTGAACTTGCTTTTTAGCATTTTGATAATTGTTTGTAAACAGTAAGCGTGGTTCGTTTCGAGCACTACATTGATGAACACTCACACTTAAAACCTTTCCATTTTTACTTTTCAGATTGCCTCGACATTTTGTTGACCTCTCTTTTGAGCATCGCCAGAATATTATTCCATTCACATTCTGGCGATTATAGTTATAGGAGTAGCCTTGATAGAGTGCACGTAGCCTACCTTTGTTGGTTGTAATAAGTTCCATAGTAGTAACTGACCTGTCAGTACGATGTTCACACTACAAAGGTTACAACTGTTTTGCTGATGGAGTGACCTACCATAAGCTTATATATTGGCTTATGTGTTGGCTTTTTGTGTTGACTTTTTGTGTTGGCTTTTCGTGTTGGCTTTTGTGTTGGCTTATGTGTTGGCTTTTTGTGTTGGCTTTTTGTGCTGACTTTTCGTGTTGGCTTTTGTGTTGGCTTTTCGTGTTGGCTTTCTGTGTTGGCTTTTCGTGTTGGCATTTCGTTTTGGCTTTTGTGTTGGCTTTTTGTGTTGGCTTTTCGTGTTGGCATTTCGTGTTGGCTTTTCGTGTTGGCTTTTTTTGTATTGGCCTTTCGTGTTGGCTTTTTGTATTGGCTTTTCGTGTTGGCTTTTTGTGTGGGCTTTTTGTGTTGGCTTTAGTATTGGCTTTTGTATTGGCTTATTTGACAAGTTATTTGTGTCAATGTATTTAGTGAATTTTTTTTCTTGGTGTTGGAAAGTAGTTGAAAGAGAGGGAATATTTAAAGACTTAACCTCAGCTCACTAACCTAACCTAACCTAACCTAACCTAACCTAACTTTACCTAACCTAACCTAACCTTTCAACTCTCAGATGTTAATTAAATTCTGTGCATAGTCGAGTTGGAACCCAAGACCTCAGGGATAAAAAAACAATTATTATTGACGGCTTATTTTGGTAACTTATTTTAATGGCTAACCTAACTTTACCTAACCTAACCTAACCTCAGCTCACTTTGGATATTACTCGTAAGTGTTCATATCCTCTGCTAGGTAGCATGCTAGTAGTACAGGTAGTGCTCATATTTACCGCTAGGTAGCGGAAACATACTTTGCATGTTGGATGTGACACTTGTGAAGTTTAACCACATGCAAGACGTGCTTGTATAAATTCTCTATTTACACTCAATATACAATTAACCACTAAATGTTCAGAACTAACATGTATAGCCATGTTTAGGGTATATATGAGACCCTTAGCAAGAAAGGCTGTCTAACCCACGAGTGTACAGCCTTGTCATACGCAGTAAGCACCTGTTGGCAGAAAACAACAACAACAACAATTTGAGAAAGCCAACAGAAAACTGTTTCCTTTAAATATATTAATGGATATGTTGTTAAATATTCCCTCTCTTTCAACTACTTTCCAACACCAAGAAAAAAATCCACTAAATACATTGACACAAATAACTTGTCAAATAAGCCAATACAAAAGCCAATACTAAAGCCAACACAAAAAGCCCACACAAAAAGCCAACACGAAAAGCCAATACAAAAAGCCAACACGAAAGGCAATACAAAAAAAGCCAACACGAAAAGCCAACACGAAATGCCAACACGAAAAGCCAACACAAAAAGCCAACACGAAAAGCCAACACAAAAAGCCAACACAAAAAGCCAACACATAAGCCAACACAAAAGCCAACACGAAAAGCCAACACAAAAAGCCAACACAAAAAGCCAATATATAAGCTTATGGTAGGTCACTCCATCAGCAAAACAGTTGTAACCTTTGTAGTGTGAACATCGTACTGACAGGTCAGTTACTAGTATGGAACTTATTACAACCAACAAAGGTAGGCTACGTGCACTCTATCAAGGCTACTCCTATAACTATAATCGCCAGAATGTGAATGGAATAATATTCTGGCGATGCTCAAAAGAGAGGTCAACACAATGTCGAGGCAATCTGAAAAGTAAAAATGGAAAGGTTTTAAGTGTGAGTGTTCATCAATGTAGTGCTCGAAACGAACCACGCTTACTGTTTACAAACAATTATCAAAATGCTAAAAAACAAGTTCAAGAAAACGATATTGTGGCTAAAGATAGTGCAGTGTTTGTTCAAAAGGACTTATCATGTCCTCAAAACGTCATGTTAGGACAGTTGTCAACGTCCAAGAAACCTTCAACACTATCAAAATCAACTCAGACTGTAAATAAAGTGGTATTGCAAGAGGATCAAAAAGGACTATATAGTAACAGTGATGATGGTCATGATGATAATGGTGATCATGATGATGATAATGATGATGATGATGATAATGATCATGATAATGGTAATGCTTTGTTTACACCTAAAAATCCATTTGTTAAATTTGTATACTGGAACAAACCCAGTAAGCTAATTCAACGGCTTCGACAATTGCATGCTTTACGACAAGCTGGGCATATCGGTCACGATTGGGAAATCAAAGAAATTGAACAAGAGCTTCGTCGTGCTGAAATTATTGTGTAATGGGTCTGCCACTTTGCGACCACTTTTACCCCCCACTCTTGTTTCTTATATTTGCTTATTTGCTTCCACTTTTACCTGAACTCTTTGGATTCATATTTGCTCTCACATTAAACTAGTATTTTTATTACCAAGTTGACTTTACTAGAGCTTAGTCAATGCTTGACAGTTGATATGGAAGTATCAGTGACTAGGTATGGTAAGCCTTACGCATACTATAAAGGATATTCATATATTGTGAAACGAACCAATAAAAATGGAACTGTTATTTGGCGTTGTTCAAAGCAACGTTCCAAACATTGTCGTGGTGACCTAAAAGTAAAAATAGTGAGGTTTTAAGTGTCAGTGATCATCAATGTAGTGTGCTGCATGAAACACAGTTGCCGTCGACAAAAAATCAAGAAAACCATATTGCTACTCAAAATAGTGCATTGTTTAATGAGCAACGTTTAACCCCTGTTCTGAAAGTTATTTTTAATCCATCTTCCACGTCGCAAGAGCCATCAACTTCACAAACTATGCAAGAGGTAGTGTTGTTGTTGTCGTTTTAAAGAGTGGAACAACTAGGTCATCTGCTCTTAATATGCAAGGGGATCAAAGTGACTAAATAGTAATAACAATAAGGTTTTTATGCCTATACAACCATTGCGGCTTCCCACTTTTCGAAAACAACGTTGAATGGAAATTGCTATAAAATAATCTACAACAAGCCTTGTGTTTAAAACTATAACAGACTATTGTAAAGTGAGAAAGGCTTGTATTCAGTGTGCATTTATTCTCATAATCATGTATACTTTGCAATGTTAAATATTCTGACTTCTATAGAAAATAAAACAACATTGTACCATTATTTTCATTTATTTACAAACTTTATATACATTTTTTTGGTTTCATGATAATATTTTTTAAGACAATACTAAACACTAAGACATTATTATTCTATACACATATTTTTCTTTCAGTCCATTGTCATGACTTATATCTTCCATTATTATTTGACATTTTTTTATTTAATTAAAACGAATCATGCACCTATTGTTTTTAAAACCTTCATAAATTAAGTGAACAGGTTGCACAGCATTATTGACTTCATCAAAAACACTTTCCGACATATCATTAAACCGTATAGGCAGAAATGTCTCAAAGTTTTCACATACACAAAGTACACGATCACCATACGCTGTTTTCAATTTCCGAATCTTGATAATGCGGAATGGAATATGCGTTGGCAATTCGCTGAGCTTCTTTGTCTCTAAGCCACATGATTGTCCCACAGCATTCAAAACATTCATTGTAGTAGTCTATAAACAAAACAAAAGCATACCTATTACACTCTAAAACAGCTTTAATAACATTGTGCAATTAGGGATTTTGCACTATGCATGGTGAATAAATTATACTAGTTATGCAAGAAATGCCCTAACTGTAGCAGATACTACTTTTCTGCATATAGCACAAGTGTTAAGTTCTAATGCACACTTGACACAGGCTATCATGTGTCCACAAGGCAAAAATACAACACCTAGTTCATCTTGATAACAAATTTTACATAATTGTTGGTCACACTTTTGTATCTGTTCGTGAGACAAGTCTTTTCTTTCAGCCTCGTGTATTTTCTCCGCATGTTCTAACTCTAAAGGCACTTTTAAGTCTTGTACTGCAATCATGTTTTCTTTACGAATAGTGTTCACAAATTCCTGACCTTTAAGCAACACCATGTATTTGCAGTTAGGTAACCAACGAGCGTGTTGCACAAAAGGGTCATCAGTCATTTGCCAATCCTTTAAAGCAAATCCACAATAAAAAAATATATTGTTTTATCCCCTTCACCAGTATAAAAAAATCCAGCTTCACTTAGTTGTTTGGTAAGGTGTTTTAATATTAATGGCCAAATATTTTTATAAGATTCTAAACGTTTTTCAACAGAGCTGTACTCTGGGTGTGCTAGTGCTTTAGTCTTGCAAACTCTCAATTTTTCAAAAGCACATGCCAATTCAACACTGTCTATGGCATATGGACCACATATATCGACACTACCGTTGTTGGCTGGTAATACATTATTATTATTTAGTTGTGATTCAGCAACGTAAGTAGCGGCCAATGGTCTTGTGGTTCGATAAAATGAATGCACGGGTAGGTTACCCACTTGTTTTCCAAGCATGTAAGGACAACTAGGAGACCATCGCAAATGGTCTCTAAAGGGATCATCCCCTTCTTCCCAGTGTGAAAGTTCAATACGACAAAACACACAGCGCACCACATCTTCTCGGTTCAAGTAAAAAAAAACGGCTTTTGCAAGTTCATTTGTCGACAAAAAGCCTACAGGCCAGGATTCAAATGTTAACCAACGGTCATGCTCTGATTTTAAATTTAACCCACGTGGTAAACCAACTTGCTCACTTGTTGTATTTGGTACTAACGCCATGTGTTATAATAAAAAAAAATTCTTATTGTGAGTTATTAACGTTGCACAGAGTACTTTAAAGCACTATGTATGCTTGTTCACTGTCTGTTCATTACGTTAATGGCGCATAACGACACCTAAAAGCAAACAAAATAACCCATCACTAAATCAATCAATCAATCAATACTTGTAAATAAAACGTTAACGTTAATAGGCATTAATATATCAAAACACCATTAAAAATAAACTGTATGTTGGCACTAACAGTAACCCATGTACTTATTTTTCTTTTTATAAAGCTACAGTCATTTACACCCCCCCCCCCCGTTTAACCAATATATAAACAAAAATGAATGTCATGTCATTTTGTTCACATTATCATGTTCAAACCTGTGTATATTCGTTGAGTCCTTAGGGAACCACCCATAAATTAAATGTATTATTTTTATTTTTAGAAAATCCAACATGGCCTTGTACTTTTCCCAGTCAACAACAACAACATAGCCATTAATCAAGAAAGCAATCATTGTCCCAGTCATGTACAGGTAATGATTTTTTTTGTCTACGAATTTTCAGTAGTGGTAAAATGGAATAGCATTTTTAAGTTGGACTTACCTGAGTTTTAAACAGTTCACTCTTTGGCAGTGGTTTCGTTTAGTGAGTTTCGGGTTTTTTTCAGCGACTGCTACGGCGGTAAGGCTATTCTTTCCAAGTTTCTAAAAATAAATAAAATAAACCGCTATAAATACCTAAATTCAGGTTAATACATACATTTCATAAAATAAAACATAAAACAAAAAAAATGAAACTAGTTAGTTTAAAAAATCATCTCACCTTTACTTGCAGTGACTTGTTGCTGTTCCCTTCTAATGGGCTTAAAAGTGCAATGGTTTCTTCTCCCTCAGACATGTAAGGTATACCGGTTATCTGCAAACAAATAAATAAATAAAATCATTAATTACCTAATCAATAAATAATTGCATGTATTTATATAAAAATCAATAAATATATAAATGAATAAATATATACCTACCCCACAACAAGGTTAAGTATTTTCCACCAACACCAACCCTGTTAAACAAGACCAAGTGTTTCACGCAACGTAGTGTGTTCAAAGGTAGTCACCTAAGTGAGAGTGGACATGATAACGACATGTCTTTATATATGTTACGTTGCATGTATCGCTTTGAACATTCTGTTATCAGGCACGTGGTCAGCTAACGTCCAACGTGAACACCTGTGACAGATCAAATTTCATGTCAACTTGCATTTTGTCACGTACGAAGCAAAATAGGATGTGACTTGTTAACAGTTATCATGCACGTGGACAGATAACGTCCAATGTGAACACCTGCGGTAGATCAAATTTCACATGAACTTGCATTTTGTCACGTACGAAGCAAGACAGGATGTAACTTGTTTAGCGTGCATGTGGTTTCACATGTGTTCACATGCATTTCGCACTCCCCTGCCAACACAATGGTCAGATTATTTCACCTTCAAGCGTCTTGGTCATTTTCCATTGCACTTGTTGTCAAGTCAGATCAGCGCCTTCCAATAAGCTCAAATGACATTCACCTCCTGCTCCTCGGCAAGTTTGTTTTCTCTACTCGCTTCGACCAACATAGAACCAAGTTCTCATCACCGTTTACACGTTAAAGGTAAAATATCAGAAAACGAACCCTCGCTCTGTCATACACCGACCCGTCGAAATAGCGATTAATCTATTGAACACAGCCACCGTGGTCAGCGACAGGTTCGTTGAAACACACACACCCAGCCGTATCGTCTCTCTCAACCACCACGCTTCATAAACATTATAAACAGATAAAGAAAACTTTTTTCAACATGTATGGCGTTAGGCCCTTTGTGAATTTTTTTGGAAAAACTATCTACCACACTCGAAAGGGGGCTTTAGCCCGAGTCCTAGGACACCTCGTACATGTCTCTAGCGTTATTGGTTCGTGAAATATCGGCAAAAATCACAAAAAACACGTGTTTACCCCAAAATCGAGTTTCCAAAATTTAAAAAAAATTGCAACGAGTGGTCCATAGCAAAGAGGACGTCTGCCCGAATCCTTGGACCCGTCGTACATGCCTCTAGCGTTATTGGTTCCTGAGATATCGGCAAAATCACAAAAAACACGTGTTTACCCCAAAATCGAGTTTCCAAAATCTTTAAAAATTATAACGAGTGGTCCATAGCAAAGAAGACGTCAGCCTGAGTCCTTGGACCCCTCGTTCATGCTTCTAGCATGATTGGTTCGCGAGATATTAAAAGCGGATGACCTTTTAGTTTTGGTCTTTTAATTAAATAAAGAGCCTATAGAAAAGTAGGGGGCATCACTACGAGTGCTAGGACACCCTGTATGTTCAAATCCGACCATTGGTTAGCGAGATATCAGGTTCGGGGCAAATACGAGGGTGGCTAAATAAGAAGTGTCACAGCTCTGTCCCCATCCCACTACTTACAAAACACAATTTTTTGCTCTAGAGACTTGACAGTTATTTTGGGAGTAGAGGGCATAGGGACCTTTCATTTATGTCAAACAAGGTTTTTTGTAGAATTCCTAGTTTCCAAAATATAGGATTTTCAAAATTCGAGTGTTTTCAAAAAAACATAAAAGTAAAAAAGTTTCATTATAGAAAATAAAGGTCATAAAGACCATTCGTTTGAGCTATGGCACAACGTTCTATCATGTTTGGTTTTCAAACTATCACCTACTTTCGAAAACAAAAATTTTCAAAAAAAAATTGAAAAATATAATACAAGGTCCATAGGAAAGAGGACGTCAGCTCTAGTCCACCGACACCTCATTTGTCAATATCGGACAATGCGTTCGAGAAATATTTAACATGGCTGAGGCTTAGTAGTATGTATGTATGTATGTTCTGAAGTGGGGCAGAACCCCCCCTACTCCACTACTCATATCGTACTCTTTATTTAGGCTAGTGCTGGTGGAAGCTACAAATCATCTAATAAAATGAGTTCCGTATTATAAACTACAATATCTGTAAAACACTCCCTTTTACAATATATTAATATGTGTGCCAATAATAGTACAAAAAACCGGTGTATCAACAATTTCACGTGAGGTTTTTCTATGTCAGATATTACATATCATATGCGACTACTGTAAGGCTCGTAATTTTTTCTTCTTCTGCGATTCATTCATGCTTCATTCCTTTTCGATTTATGGGTTTATCCAAGGATTTTAAGATCTTATGCATCAGATGCACAGGTGTTTATTTTGTTCCACATTTTCATTGGGGATTTGATGTTGAAGCTTAGGAAGACTTTACAGGCCGCGAGATGCTTTTTTGTTGTTGTTTGAATTTCAGGCCTTTTCCAGGACGATCATTGGGGTCTTATTTGAGGATTTTTGGAGTTTTGCCTTGAGCCGTTCACATTTCGATTGGATTATTAGTATTTTGGGTCTGCATATCTGTTCAGATTCGACTGTTCGATTTATGCATTCTGGTTGCTACATTTTTTTGAGTGTGAAGATAGCCAATATAAAATATTAAATTTGCCACTTGGATATTAAATTTTTGATAAGAATTATTGAAATTATGTACGAAAATGCTCAGATGATGATCTTCTTTCTGGTTTTGAATGATAATTTGAAGAGCCATGGTTTTTGTGACATGCTGCTCGAGTTATTTAGAGGTCTATTACCTTAGTGCAACGATTTATTGGCAAATGATATGGTATGTTTATATTATGAATTATTTTTAATCCAATCATGATGTTTAAATATTTTGATCTAATTATTTAGTCTCTCTTAGAGAATTTATGGCTCAGTTTGAGTTATGCTCATTGCTTTTGTGAGACAAAAATTAATCTTTCTTTCTCTGTCCTCTTTACTCATTATTTTGATCAACAATTGCCTGAGGAATTTAACGAAATCATCGAGTATGGTTGGCATTGATACTTCAATGACCATTTGTTGGTGTTTGATTCAGGATTTTTTAAATCTAGTTGTGGCTTTGAGACAACGATACCACGAAATGATTATAATAATAATTATAGGTATTAGGGAAGATTATTGAATTGACGAAAAGATTTCGAATAAAATGTAAGATTATTGAATTTTGAACAAGATTATTAGATTTTGAATTGACTAAAAGATTTTGGATTGAGCTTGAGATATTGAATTAATTAAGGATTTCGATTTGATAAAAAGATTTTTTGAACTGATTTGAACAATTTTTGATTTTTGGAACTGAGTTAGATGAGTTTTTATTATATTATTGTCAGTTATAATTGTAAATACATTTAGATAATTGAATGGACTATTTTGTGTGCAATTACGGTAGTACAATACCGGTAACAATTTGTTAGAAAGCAGTTTCGCATCACGGGGCACATTAGCTTGATTATCTGATGGTGTTATTTTTTTTCTTTGATATAATTGAAGTTAGGTCGCTCAGGAATGAGTGTTAATAGTTTTTCGTGTCGTGTGCGCCGAGAAATCCCCGCAGCGACAGAAGAGACTTTTAGTTGACTTTCGTTTTATTCCTGTTAAGTATTTTTTTATTGATCCGATTTGGCAAGTTTCAGAAAGACACAACACCATAATTTAGGGATTCTCTAGCCGTCGATATCACACGCAGGGTGTGGAATTTGTAATGCAAGCGTAATTAATGAATAATAAGGATAATTGTCCTTATTTTCTTAAATTTCTATTATCCGTGTTATTTCTATTTTCCGTCTTTTAACGCTGGCTTCACCAGGAATGTGTCTTTGCGAACTCTAGTTTGATGGCGCCTTTCTTCCCATCCCGTAACGACCCGTAAATACTCTGTCAGTAGTGTGTTTTGGACAGTTCAGATCCCACCACCACCGCTCCACCGCTGGAATACTAAAATCGTAATATCTCGCGAACCAATCAGGCTAGAGACTTGTACGAGGTGTCATTGAACTCGGGCTGACACCCCCTTTCCAATGGACGACATATTTCAACCCCAAAATAAAACCTACCCCTACTAGGGGGTGAAATTGGAATTTTTATAGAATCTCTTTTTTCAATTGCAACTTGTGAGAGTTTGAATGCCGATATGGAATGAAACGTTGTTCCACATAAAGTGCATATGTTCGGTGGAAAGCCACTATGAATTAGAATGTCCACTCATGGCTTTTGAAGAGGGTGGGGGGAGCGGATCTCTGTGGACGGGTCCTTGTTGACAGGTCATTGATGACAAGTCCTTGTGGACAGGTCCTTGTGGACGAGTCCTTGTGGACAGGTCTGTGTGGACAGGTCCTTGTGGACAAGTCCTTGTGGACGAGTCCTTGTCCCCTTGGACTGATCCCTTTGGACGGGTCCCTTTGGCCTGGTTCCTACGGACGAGCCCATGAATTTATTTAAATTATGTCAAAGGGCCTAACTACATTTTTGTGTGTTGAATTGACGTTGTTCACACATCCCCCACTACTATAATGTAATAACGATATGAAAGGAAAGTGATGAAATACATGTGAACACCTGTGAGATGTCATTATTAGCATTCTCCTTGTGAAACAAGTCACATCCTGTTTTGATTCATACGTGAGAAAATGCGAGTTCATTTGTAATATGATCTAACACACAGGTGTTCACATGTGCACGTGCACGATAAGAGCTAACAAGTCACAACCTGTTTTGGCAGTGGTGGGAATAAGGCTAGAGACATGTACGAGTAGTCAAATTACTCTGGCAGACAACCCCTTTCCTATGGATAGCTTATTTCCACTCAAAAATAAAATCTACCCCTACTAGGGGGTGAAATAATAATTTTTAGGTAAAAGTCGCTTTCCATGTGCAACATGTGGGAGTTTGTATGCCAATATGAAATTAAACTCGTTCCACATAAAGTGCATGCATACAACTGAATGCCGCTATGATTTATCATTTTTGTTTTTTTGTTTTACGAATGCGCAATTGGGTTTTTTGTAAGAGGGCGGGCTTTTTGAATAATGATTTATAGATACGTTTTTTTACAAATTAACCAAAGATCCAAAAACTAATAGGTCATCGGCTTTTTAATATCTTATGAACTAAGAAAGCTAGGAACTTGTATGAGGGGTCGTTGGACTTGTGGTGACGCCCTGTTTTTGAATGTATTATTCATTTTTTGTCAAAAGGGCCTAACTGCACTTTCGTTAATATCTCGCTAACTAATAATCACAGAGGGTCGAGTGAGGTGTCATAGGACTTAAAATGGCCAACCCCTCCCCATGACCAATGAATTTACCAAAAAAAAAAACAGCAAGGTCATTAACCTAAGATTGTATCAACTAATAATCAGAGAGGGACAAGTGAGGTGTCACAAGACTCAGGATGGCCAACTCTTTTCCACGACCAACGAATTTACCCAAAATACCCAAAACAGCAAGGTCATTGACCTAAGATTTTATAAACTTATCAGTAGAGAGGGTCAAGTGAGGTGTCATAGGACTACGAATGGTTAACCCTTTCCCATGACCAATGAATTTACCTCAAAAATTCAAAACAGCAAGGTCATTGACCTGAGATTTTATAAACTAATAATCGGATATCAACACGTGAGGTGTCATAGGACTTAGAATGGTCAACCCTTTCCCATGGTTAATGAATTTACCCAAAAATACCCAATACATCAAGGTCATCGACCTGAGATTTTATAAACTTATAATCGGATATGGACATGTGAAATGTTTACAGTGAGTGATGAAACATAGCTATGTAGTGAAAGAATTATTGTAGGCTACATGTATGGTGACTGACAAATCTTTCACCATTGGAACTTGTTTTCAGATCAAACTGCAGTACAGAGAGAGTATAGGTTGTAGGTATGGGATAATGAATGACAAATGGTGTATACAAAATCTGATTAATCGATTCAAGAAATAAGAGTAGTCAATCTTTAATTGATTGGTTAAATAGGATAGCTAAAATCCAAAATGGTGACTACATTGAACTAAACTGAACCAAGCTGAATCAAATCCAACCAAACCGAACCAAACTTAATCAAAAACAAGCCAATGGTTTAAGTGTAAAACTTGTGGTTGAATGTGGGCATTGGTAATGTCAGAAAGGAAAGGGATAACGCTCTACCTATAGAGGGTAAGGTAAAGCTAGTGCATGATGCTAATGCACACACACACAAGTACATGAACCACACACAACCATCCTATGCAGTTATTATGGGTTGACTGTTAAAACTTGCTCAGTGGTTACTGGGACAAAATGGTCGCTACACACAACAAGCTTTAAATACCTGAGGCTAATAATCTATACACACACTCACACACACTTGTTCTAAACTAAACTGTCTTGCTGGCAGAGCTCACACAGTAGGTAAATGACAGAAATGCTTGGCTAACAGAAATACAATCATTTTCGGTTGTCTAATGTTATCAGCTAAACATTACGTGCTATAGTGGTGAGCACATGTGCCTCTTTCACTGGAGATCTTAACTCGATTTCTAGCTCTAAGGCCTAGAACGAATCAAACTTAGAAAAAAGGGTATGGTGACGCAGTGGTTAAACTGTTAGCCTTTCACTAAGGTAGACTAGGGTTTGATTTTTGGTTAATATGCATGTCATAAACAATCAAATAAAAGCAGAGATAATGTTTAAAACTGATTACACTTGTCTCTTTTCAAATTATTACTTAGATTACAAATACAAACGTGGACAGGGTTTGACATACAGTTAATGCTTCCTATCACATACCAGACTGCAAGAAAGCCAAACAAGCAAAAGCAGTGGTAAAATCGCTATGTGTAGAGAAATACCTAACGGTTTTATGAACTGGCAAAGGTATGTCGCATAAACAGTGCAGGATACAATCCAGCAACCATAATTTTTATCTCGTGGACAAGAGAAAACATATATATAGAGAGAGATAGAAAGCTTGTGTGTGTGTGGGTAGCATTGGTTGTTTGACCAGAGAAAATACGGTGAGGTAGGGTGGGGAGAGGGAGAATTAGCACTTACATATGAATGGAAAATAGATTTTTTTCAATCGTTTTGTTTTTCAAATGTAGTGGTAGATAGTCGTTTTTTTGTAAAACATTCTTACTTGCAGTAGTAATAAGCCTCTATGGTTCCGCTAACATATAGATAAGACTGTATTATTGCCATGGTCAAGCACTCACATTAAGATCATTCACAAAATCATAAAATGAAAAATAAAAATCTTGTTTTGGAAATATCGTTTTTCACCATACACACAAAATAAATATATAAAAAATTTGTAAACAGCAAATTGGAAAATCCATGTTTCCATATAGACAAAATTTAAAAACCTTAAACGGACATTTAAGAAAATATATGCAAATGGGAAATTGACAAATGTGTAAATATGAAAATGGAAAAATCCATGTTTCCATATCATGAAATTGAAAAACATCAAACTGTCATTTAAAAAAATGCAAATGGAAAATTGACAAATTGCAATGTGTGAAATGTGAAATTGAACAAATGACTATCATTATATAAAAAAAAGAACATGGTGCTCTATGGTTGAGGTGTGAATCAAACCCTCTCTACTTATTTGGACCACTCGAGACTGAGTAGACTAGTTTTTGTTGTCATACCACTTTTAAAAGTTTTTGTTAAATCTAGGAATTGAACCCAAGAGCTTGTAGGGGGGATCCAAGGTTATAATATGTTAAACAGATAGCCTTGAATGTAGGGTGTGGTAGTTATATAGAGATGAGACGTTTCGCTCGGGGCAGGGAGGCATGGAGATCTGCATCAAACCAGTCAAAAGACTGACGACTCAAACAACAACATGTAGAGCTCACCAAAATAATGTTGTGTAACGGTAAATGTTAGTCAACGAACAGTAATGCATTACTAAAACCCATGACACGATACCTAAGAGCTTTTCTAAAATTATTTTAAAATGCCTTTAACCCTATATTAAACACCCAGTTCACAAGACTCATAACTGTAATGTTATGGTCAAACAAAACAAAATCTATATTTCAAAACAAACAAGTGGTTTAGTCAATGTATACTGGAAAAAGTTTTATAAACACTCAAGTCCACAAAAATAATTAAATTAGTAACTGTCAGTAACAGCAGGAGAGGTGGGGATACAGTGGTTGTACCGAGTGATGAGGACAGCATGGAAGGAAAGGAAGACCCCAGAGGACTGGAAAAAAGGAATAATTGTCCCGATCTTCAAGAAAGGTAGTAGAACAGATTGCAGAAACTATCGGGGAATAACACTGATGAGTCATTGTGCAAAGATCTTCGAGAAAGTTTTGGAAAAGAGAATTAGGACAAGGATAGAAGGAGGGATGAGGGAAGAACAACATGGCTTCAGAGCAGGAAGGTCCACAGTGGATTTGATTTTTGCTGTAAGGCAGTTACAAGTACAGCACTATGAGTATGGAACAGATCTACTGATGGCCTTCCTGGATATTGAGAAAGCATATGACAGTGTATGCAGAAACAAAGTGTGGAAGTCCCTGGAGGATAGAGGAGTAGAGAAATGGACTATAAAGAGGATAAAGGAGATGTACAAGGGAAGCGTGAGCTGTGTGAAAGTGGGAGGAGAGAGATCAGACTGGTTGGAACAGAGAAACGGCCTGAAACAAGGAAGTGCCTTGTCACCGGTACTTTTCATTGTGGTGATGGATGACATAATGACCCGAGTGGCACAAGTAATTGGGGAAGGAAAGATGAAAGCAATGGTGTTGGCAGATGATTTGATGATTTGGGGAAACAAGGAGGAGGAGGTACAGGAACAGTTGGACGTGTGGGAAGGAATAATACAAGGATATGGGATGAAATTTAGCATAAAAAAAAGTGAGATGGTGATCACAACAAGGAAGAAGGAAAGAACCACAACGGGAATAACAATTGGTGGGGAACAGCTGAAGAAAGTGGAGAGTTTCAAGTATCTAGGAAGCCTGATACAAGAAAATGGAAGAAACGATAGAGAAATAAATGAGCGGGGGAGGCAGGCAGAAGCATTTCGGAGGAGTGTGAGAAGCATGTTATGGAGCAAGAATGTCCCTCAGAATAGCAAAAAGATCATATATCGGACGTACTATGTCCCTATCCTGACGTATGCCTCGGAGACCTGGGTTATGAAAGGAAGGGAGAAGAGCAAAATACAGGCCAGTGAGATGAGGTTCTTGAGAAGCAGTATTGGAGCTATAAAGATGGACAGAATAAGAAATGAGAGGACCAGAGAATTAATGAAGGAGGAACCATTACAGGATGGTATAGAGAAGTCTAGACGTCGATGGTATGGACATGTAGAACGAATGGAGGAGAAGAGGATACCCAGGAGGATACACGAGACGAAGTGGGAAGGAAAGAGACCGAGAGGAAGACCGAGAGACAGGTGGCTGAAGGGGGTGGAAGAAAGTGTGAAGAAGAGAGGAGAAGACTGGACAAGGGTGGAGGCTGAGAGATGGTGGGAAGACAGAAGACGTTGGAGAGGCTTGTGTTCCAAACAGACCCGGCCAGTGGCTGGAAACTGTGCAAGATGATGATGATGATGAACTGTCAGGTTGACCGAGTGGTTATGGTGTTTGACTTAAGTTCAAATTTTCTGTACAAGAAAGCAAGGGTTCGAATACCTTACCTGATATAACTATTGCCTCAACATGACTTGACCACACTGTATTATTGTGTACTCGGTACACAAACCATAGATAGAGTGTATTGTTTAAGGTCACTCTCTTTGCGAACATAGTCAGAGACTGTTGATGGTTAACAATTGCATTAATAGTGGGACATAGGGATAGCAATTAAGAAAAACAGACAATACCCATACACTTTTTTATTTATTTAATGTAAGTACTTGTACAATAGTTATATACAAACTACAACTCTCTTTTGTCTATTACTATCTAGTCCTTTTCGATCCACTTGCATAACAAGGCAGATGACTTTGTAGTTAAGCCCCTTGAAACAACAACAACACTACCTCTTGCATAGTCTGTGATGTTGATGACTCTTGAGACGTGGAAGATGGATACAACATAACTTTTACAACAGGGGTTAAACGTTGCTCAACAATCAATGCACTATTTTGAGTAGCAACATCTTTCTCTTGTACTAACTTATTAGCATTCTGATGATTTTTTGCCAACACCATCAGTGTTTTGTCTGGAGCACTACATTGATGATCACTCACACTTAAAACCACACCATTTCTACTTTTCATATTGCCTCGACATCTTGTTGACCTCTGTTTTGAGCATCGCCAGAATATTATTCCTTTTACATTTTGTCATCTATAGTTATAAGAGTAGCCTTTATAGAGTACACGTTGTTTACCTCGGTTAGTTGTAGTAAGTTCCATAGTAGTAACTAACCTGTTAGTATGATTTGCACACTACAAAGGTTATCTCTGTTCTGGTAATAGAATTATTTAGCGTTGGCTTTTATATTTAATATGTACAGTTAAAAGTGATAGAAAAGTGGTAGAAACGTGGTAGCAAAGTGGTAGACAAGTGGTAGACAATTGGTAACATAGTGGTAGAAAAGTGGTAGAAAAGTGGTAGCAAAGTGGTAGAAAAGTCGTAGAAAAGTAGTAGAAAAGTGGTAGCAAAGTGGTAGAAAAGTGGTAGCAAAGTGGTAGCAAAGTGGTAGAAAAGTGGTAGCAAACTAGAAAAGTGGTAGAAAAGTGGTAGAAAAGTAGTAGAAAAGTGGTAGCAAAGTGGTCGAAAAGTGGTAGCAAACTAGAAAAGTGGTAGCAAAGTGGTAGAAAATATTACATGTATTGTTAAGAAATAGTTTAAGCGGTTACATGGATTCATTACACTATAATTTTAGCATCGCGAAGCTCATTTTCTATATCCAAAAGTTCTTCCTCATATTTAGTATGACCAGCCTGTATACAGGTATGCAAGTACTGAAGCCGCTGGATTAGCTTATTGGGATTGTTCCAGTAAAAAAAATTAACAAATGATTTTTTTGGGTGTAAACCATTATCATCCTCATCATCATCATCATCATCATAATCATCATCATCATCATGGTTATCATCATCAATATAATTATCATCAATATAATCATCATCACTATTACTATCTAATCCTTTTTGTTCATCTTGCAATGCAACAACCTTTGGCATAGTTTGTGTTGTCTTTGATAGTGTTAGAGGTTTCTTAGACGTTAACGACTGTCCTAACATGTCTTTTTCAGGAGATAATAAATGCTCTTTAACAAACAAAGCACTATCTTGAGCCACACTATTTTTTTCTTGGTCTTGCTTTTTTACCTTGGTTAGAGTATTTTGTCCATTTAAATGAGTATTATTTTGAGATTTACAATGATGATCGATTGAAATAAGTATGTTGGAGCCTTTTGTTTTAATCATTCCTCGACACTTTTTTAGATCGTTGTTTCGAACAGCACCAAATAACAGTTCCATTTTTATTAGTTCGTTTTACAATATATGCATATCCTTTATAGTAAGCACATGGCTTACCATAGCTAGTCGTTGATACTTCCATGTCGACTGTTGAGCATAAACTAATCTCTAGTAAAGTTAACTCGATAATAAAAATGATAGTTTGTAGTATGTGCAGTTTAAAGTAAGAGCAAAAGTGAGAGTCAAATGGTAGAAAAGTGATAACAAAGTGGTGGAAGAGTGGTAGCAGTTTATAGTAGTCATGATCTTTTTTTTTTTTTTTTACCAGAATGTGATTTGAGTAAATGTAATTTCTAAACCTTAGCAGTGAGTAGTCAGTTAGTCTTGGTTCAGACAAGCGTAAACAGTTCTCCAATGAATCAGAGATCAAGATTTTCATTATGAAACAGTTGTGTGTAACCAATTAGGTATCGGTACTTGATAGCTTCACACATGACCAAAATTCCAACATATCTGACATCAGATTTTCATTATGAAACAGTTGTGTGTAACCAATTAGGTATCGGTACTTGATAGCTTCACACATGAACAAAAATTCCAACATATCTGACATGAAATACATGATTTGAAAGTTGACAAAGAATATCCAATCAACCATTGTAGTTGCAATGTCAAACACAAAGACAAAATCAGCATGAACTTTTAAGTTACAGGAAAATTCTATGAAATAGACTATGCATGAAATTTGGAAATACACATTAGAAGTTTGCAACACCATCCTTCTAGCCTATATAAATTATCGACATGGAAAGTGTGCACTGCCCCTAACATTAAACCAATTTATCAATAACGCAAGTCAACAATCAAAACATTTTGTCTTGAGTCTATCATTTAATGCATATATTCTGTCTACATTGAACAGTAACAAAAAACGCCAATCATAATTAATTAAGTTTGCTTTAATTCGTTATGTAATGATAAATACATATTTAAAGTTTTGGCTGACTGTTCAGAGTGAATCGCCTTTGAACACATAAGAGAGGGAATATTTTAAGACTTAACCTCTGCTCACCTAACATAACCTAAATTTACCTAACCTAACCTTGTCATATAGGTAAGAAACGGGTCAAGCTATGCTTTCGACTACCGAGTTTCAGCTACTTTTCAAGGTTACTCTCCCGAACATTGCCGGAGACTGCTGATAAACACCTATGTTCCCACGGCGGCGGCGCGCAACGACTTACATGATGCGCTTCCCCCTTTTCATTGATCCCTGTTGATTTGTCCCTTTGGACTGGTCCCTGTTGACTAGCCCCTTTGGAAGGGCCCTTTTTGAATGGAGTCATTTTTGACGGGTCCCTGTGGACAGGTCCTTTTGGATGATCCCTTTGGACCAGTCCCTTTGGACTGGTACCTATGGACTGGCCCATGCAATTATCCAAATTATGTCAAAGTGTCCGGTCCAAAGGGATCAGCCATTGATGATAATTATATTGATGATGATAACCATGATGATGATGATGATTATGATGATGATGATGATGAGGATGATAATGGTTTACACCCAAAAAAATCATTTGTTAAATTTGTTTACTGGAACAATCCCAATAAGCTAATCCAGCGGCTTCAGTACTTGCATACCTGTATACAGGCTGGTCATACTAAATATGAGGAAGAACTTTTGGATATAGAAAATGAGCTTCGCGATGCTAAAATTATAGTGTAATGAATCCATGTAACCGCTTAAACTATTTCTTAACAATACATGTAATATTTTCTACCACTTTGCTACCACTTTTCTAGTTTGCTACCACTTTTCGACCACTTTGCTACCACTTTTCTACTACTTTTCTACCACTTTTCTAGTTTGCTACCACTTTTCTACCACTTTGCTACCACTTTTCTACCACTTTGCTACCACTTTTCTACTACTTTTCTACCACTTTGCTACCACTTTGCTACCACTTTTCTACCACTATGTTACCAATTGTCTACCACTTGTCTACCACTTTGCTACCACGTTTCTACCACTTTTCTATCACTTTTAACTGTACATATTAAATATAAAAGCCAACGCTAAATAATTCTATTACCAGAACAGAGATAACCTTTGTAGTGTGCAAATCATACTAACAGGTTAGTTACTACTATGGAACTTACTACAACTAACCGAGGTAAACAACGTGTACTCTATAAAGGCTACTCTTATAACTATAGATGACAAAATGTAAAAGGAATAATATTCTGGCGATGCTCAAAACAGAGGTCAACAAGATGTCGAGGCAATATGAAAAGTAGAAATGGTGTGGTTTTAAGTGTGAGTGATCATCAATGTAGTGCTCCAGACAAAACACTGATGGTGTTGGCAAAAATTCATCAGAATGCTAATAAGTTAGTACAAGAGAAAGATGTTGCTACTCAAAATAGTGCATTGATTGTTGAGCAACGTTTAACCCCTGTTGTAAAAGTTATGTTGTATCCATCTTCCACGTCTCAAGAGTCATCAACATCACAGACTATGCAAGAGGTAGTGTTGTTGTTGTTTTAAGGGGCTGAACTACAAAGTCATCTGCCTTGTTATGCAAGTGGATCGAAAAGGACTAGATAGTAATAGACAAAAGAGAGTTGTAGTTTGTATATAACTATTGTACAAGTACTTACATTAAATAAATAAAAAAGTGTATGGGTATTGTCTGTTTTTCTTAATTGCTATCCCTATGCCCCACTATTAATGCAATTGTTAACCATCAACAGTCTCTGACTATGTTCGCAAAGAGAGTGACCTTAAACAATACACTCTATCTATGGTTTGTGTACCGAGTACACAATAATACAGTGTGGTCAAGTCATGTTGAGGCAATAGTTATATCAGGTAAGGTATTCGAACCCTTGCTTTCTTGTACAGAAAATTTGAACTTAAGTCAAACACCATAACCACTCGGTCAACCTGACAGTTACTAATTTAATTATTTTTGTGGACTTGAGTGTTTATAAAACTTTTTCCAGTATACATTGACTAAACCACTTTTTTTTTGAAATATAGATTTTGTTTTGTTTGACCATAACATTACAGTTATGAGTCTTGTGAACTGGGTGTTTAATATAGGGTTAAAGGCATTTTAAAATAATTTTAGAAAAGCTCTTAGGTATCGTGTCATGGGTTTTAGTAATGCATTACTGTTCGTTGACTAACATTTACCGTTACACAACATTATTTTGGTGAGCTCTACATTTTGTTGTTTGAGTCGTCAGTCTTTTGACTGGTTTGATGCAGATCTCCATGCCTCCCTGCCCCGAGCGAAACGTCTCATCTCTATATAACTACCACACCCTACATTCAAGGCTATCTGTTTAACATATTATAACCTTGGATCCCCCCTACAAGCTCTTGGGTTCAATTCCTAGATTTAACAAAAACTTTTAAAAGTGGTATGACAACAAAAACTAGTCTACTCAGTCTCGAGTGGTCCAAATAAGTAGAGAGGGTTTGATTCACACCTCAACCATAGAGCACCATGTTCTTTTTTTTATATAATGATAGTCATTTGTTCAATTTCACATTTCACACATTGCAATTTGTCAATTTTCCATTTGCATTTTTTTAAATGACAGTTTGATGTTTTTCAATTTCATGATATGGAAACATGGATTTTTCCATTTTCATATTTACACATTTGTCAATTTCCCATTTGCATATATTTTCTTAAATGTCCGTTTAAGGTTTTTAAATTTTGTCTATATGGAAACATGGATTTTCCAATTTGCTGTTTACAAATTTTTTATATATTTATTTTGTGTGTATGTTGAAAAACGATATTTCCAAAACAAGATTTTTATTTTTCATTTTATGATTTTGTGAATGATCTTAATGTGAGTGCTTGACCATGGCAATAATACAGTCTTATCTATATGTTAGCGGAACCATAGAGGCTTATTACTACTGCAAGTAAGAATGTTTTACAAAAAAACGACTATCTACCACTACATTTGAAAAACAAAACGATTGAAAAAAATCTATTTTCCATTCATATGTAAGTGCTAATTCTCCCTCTCCCCACCCTACCTCACCGTATTTTCTCTGGTCAAACAACCAATGCTACCCACACACACACAAGCTTTCTATCTCTCTCTATATATATGTTTTCTCTTGTCCACGAGATAAAAATTATGGTTGCTGGATTGTATCCTGCACTGTTTATGCGACATACCTTTGCCAGTTCATAAAACCGTTAGGTATTTCTCTACACATAGCGATTTTACCACTGCTTTTGCTTGTTTGGCTTTCTTGCAGTCTGGTATGTGATAGGAAGCATTAACTGTATGTCAAACCCTGTCCACGTTTGTATTTGTAATCTAAGTAATAATTTGAAAAGAGACAAGTGTAATCAGTTTTAAACATTATCTCTGCTTTTATTTGATTGTTTATGACATGCATATTAACCAAAAATCAAACCCTAGTCTACCTTAGTGAAAGGCTAACAGTTTAACCACTGCGTCACCATACCCTTTTTTCTAAGTTTGATTCGTTCTAGGCCTTAGAGCTAGAAATCGAGTTAAGATCTCCAGTGAAAGAGGCACATGTGCTCACCACTATAGCACGTAATGTTTAGCTGATAACATTAGACAACCGAAAATGATTGTATTTCTGTTAGCCAAGCATTTCTATCATTTACCTACTGTGTGAGCTCTGCCAGCAAGACAGTTTAGTTTAGAACAAGTGTGTGTGAGTGTGTGTATAGATTATTAGCCTCAGGTATTTAAAGCTTGTTGTGTGTAGCGACCATCTTGTCCCAGTAACCACTGAGCAAGTTTTAACAGTCAACCCATAATAACTGCATAGGATGGTTGTGTGTGGTTCATGTACTTGTGTGTGTGTGCATTAGCATCATGCACTAGCTTTACCTTACCCTCTATAGGTGGAGCGTTATCCCTTTCCTTTCTGACATTACCAATGCCCACATTCAACCACAAGTTTTACACTTAAACCATTGGCTTGTTTTTGATTAAGTTTGGTTCGGTTTGGTTGGATTTGATTCAGCTTGGTTCAGTTTAGTTCAATGTAGTCACCATTTTGGATTTTAGCTATCCTATTTAACCAATCAATTAAAGATTGACTACTCTTATTTCTTGAATCGATTAATCAGATTTTGTATACACCATTTGTCATTTATTATCCCATACCTACAACCTATACTCTCTCTGTACTGCAGTTTGATCTGAAAACAAGTTCCAATGGTGAAAGATTTGTCAGTCACCATACATGTAGCCTACAATAATTCTTTCACTACCTAGCTATGTTTCATCACTCACTGTAAACATTTCACATGTCCATATCCGATTATAAGTTTATAAAATCTCAGGTCGATGACCTTGATGTATTGGGTATTTTTGGGTAAATTCATTAACCATGGGAAAGGGTTGACCATTCTAAGTCCTATGACACCTCACATGTTGATATCCGATTATTAGTTTATAAAATCTCAGGTCAATGACCTTGCTGTTTTGAATTTTTGAGGTAAATTCATTGGTCATGGGAAAGGGTTAACCATTCGTAGTCCTATGACACCTCACTTGACCCTCTCTACTGATAAGTTTATAAAATCTTAGGTCAATGACCTTGCTGTTTTGGGTATTTTGGGTAAATTCGTTGGTCGTGGAAAAGAGTTGGCCATCCTGAGTCTTGTGACACCTCACTTGTCCCTCTCTGATTATTAGTTGATACAATCTTAGGTTAATGACCTTGCTGGTTTTTTTTGGTAAATTCATTGGTCATGGGGAGGGGTTGGCCATTTTAAGTCCTATGACACCTCACTCGACCCTCTGTGATTATTAGTTAGCGAGATATTAACGAAAGTGCAGTTAGGCCCTTTTGACAAAAAATGAATAATACATTCAAAAACAGGGCGTCACCACAAGTCCAACGACCCCTCATACAAGTTCCTAGCTTTCTTAGTTCATAAGATATTAAAAAGCCGATGACCTATTAGTTTTTGGATCTTTGGTTAATTTGTAAAAAAACGTATCTATAAATCATTATTCAAAAAGCCCGCCCTCTTACAAAAACCCCAATTGCGCATTCGTAAAACAAAAAAACAAAAATGATAAATCATAGCGGCATTCAGTTGTATGCATGCACTTTATGTGGAACGAGTTTAATTTCATATTGGCATACAAACTCCCACATGTTGCACATGGAAAGCGACTTTTACCTAAAAATTATTATTTCACCCCCTAGTAGGGGTAGATTTTATTTTTGAGTGGAAATAAGCTATCCATAGGAAAGGGGTTGTCTGCCAGAGTAATTTGACTACTCGTACATGTCTCTAGCCTTATTCCCACCACTGCCAAAACAGGTTGTGACTTGTTAGCTCTTATCGTGCACGTGCACATGTGAACACCTGTGTGTTAGATCATATTACAAATGAACTCGCATTTTCTCACGTATGAATCAAAACAGGATGTGACTTGTTTCACAAGGAGAATGCTAATAATGACATCTCACAGGTGTTCACATGTATTTCATCACTTTCCTTTCATATCGTTATTACATTATAGTAGTGGGGGATGTGTGAACAACGTCAATTCAACACACAAAAATGTAGTTAGGCCCTTTGACATAATTTAAATAAATTCATGGGCTCGTCCGTAGGAACCAGGCCAAAGGGACCCGTCCAAAGGGATCAGTCCAAAGGGACAAGGACTCGTCCACAAGGACTTGTCCACAAGGACCTGTCCACACAGACCTGTCCACAAGGACTCGTCCACAAGGACCTGTCCACAAGGACTTGTCATCAATGACCTGTCAACAAGGACCCGTCCACAGAGATCCGCTCCCCCCACCCTCTTCAAAAGCCATGAGTGGACATTCTAATTCATAGTGGCTTTCCACCGAACATATGCACTTTATATGGAACAACGTTTCATTCCATATCGGCATTCAAACTCTCACATGTTGCAATTGAAAAAAGAGATTCTCTAAAAAATACAATTTCACCCCCTAGTAGGGGTAGGTTTTATTTTGGGGTTGAAATATGTCGTCCTTTGGAAAGGGGGTGTCAGCCCGAGTTCAATGACACCTCGTACAAGTCTCTAGCCTGATTGGTTCGCGAGATATTACGATTTTAGTATTCCAGCGGTGGAGCGGTGGTGGTGGGATCTGAACTGTCCAAAACACACTACTTCTGTCTCGTGCCACCCGAGCCGTTTTTCTTCTTATATTCTCAAACTAGAATTCAGGCACATTCGGTTTTTTTTCGCTACATTTTTTTTCACTTCCCTGTTCTTTCTCGGAAATTGTGTGGTGTAATTATTGGCTGGGTCATCGCACATATTTTGCGAGACGGGCTCAGGTGGAGAGGTGAAGACCGATTCACGCGGGGCTCGATTTAATTTGTTGGCACTCAATTTAACTTATTAGCAGTGGATGTAATTCGTTTTTTAAGAAGGAAACAGATGTTGTAATTTGATCTATTGAATTGGACTTATGGTTAATGTTAGATGACATACTTTAATGTTTTGAATCATATTTATTCGAATGGAAGATAATATGCTGATGTGCTCTGCAACTCAGGCTGGGGTCAAGGTGAAGTGTCTCTATCATGTCTTTGTTTGTGTTATATGTATCATCTTTGCAGGATTAGAATGATGGAAGAAATGAGCAATATGTTTTCCAAATTGGAGGACAATTTTAGAACAATACATTCAAATGTGACTCAACTAGAAAATAATTTACGAACAGACACTACTAGTTAGCAGCTAATTTAAATTCAAACATAAGTAGTTTAGAAAATAAATTGCAGTCAAACATGAGTGAATTAGAGACCAACTTGAAGGCGAGTATGGCTATTTCAGAGGATAAAATGTAGTTAAACATAACTGATTTAGAAAAGAAGTTACGGTGGGATAACGCTAGTTTAGAAGATAATTTGAGGTTGATTGTAAATAACTTGGAAAATAAATTGCAGTCAACCATAACTGAATTGGAAACCAACTTGAAATCAAGTATGGTTAGTTCAGAAAGTAAGTTGCAGTCAAACATAAATGAGTTAGAAACCTACTTGAAATCATGTATGGTTAGTTCGGAAAGTAAATTGCAGTTAAATGTAAGTAACTTAGAATGTAAATTAAGGGAAAGCATCAGTTCCATGGAGACAAATAATGAAAAAAATGTAGACAATTTGAGAGAAGATATGAATAAAATGCAAAAAGATCTTACATCAGATATCGCTGGTGTTGTGTCAAAGGTATCCAAAGTTGAGGCAAATATGAATGATTTAGAATTAAATTTAAGGAAAGGATGCAAACCATAGGAACGAATGAAGCTAACGTGGAAAGTAATATGGAACAGAATATGACTTCCTTAGAAAATAAAATGTTGGAAAACAAAAATTCTTTCGAAAGTACTTTGGCTAATCTTGAGTCGAATCTGAACGATAGTAATGCAGGACTTTAATCGAAATTAGAGGGGATGAAAACCGTGGTTTTAGATTCTGTCAAATCAGACTTAAAATCCTTGGAAGATAGGATATAAGGTAATATTGATACATTGGACTCAGGTGTAGACGATAGGATGGATAAAGTAGATGATAGGGTTGAGAAAATCTTGAAATTATTTAAGCATAATATGGAAGAAGCAGTGGTTAAACGATTAGACACAGCCAGAGAGAGTACAGATCGAAACATGGGAAAGATAAAAGGCGAACTCGTGGAAAACATGGTAACGATTAAAAGCGAGCTCTTGGAAAACATAGGAACGATAGAGACCAAACTTAAAGAAACATGGATGTCTCATGCAAAGGAGTCGAAACTAAGGTTGAAACAGTTCGGGTTCAATATGAGGAAAGGTTTGAAGAATTAAAATCGGACATAGAAGCTAGTGCCAGAACCAATACGGTAGCATCAATAGAGGATAAGGAAACAAAATTTAGCATTCAACAAGAACGACAGCAGAACCGTATAGCGTTTTTGTAATCAAAATTAAGTAGTATACGTATTGAAGGTACAATCAGTTCGGACATTAGAAACGCCTACAACTAACGAGCATCAACAGGTACTTGTAACCACGAATAGAAATAGTCATGATAATTCAGTTCGGACATTAGGAATGCCTAAAATTGGTGAGCATCAAAGGGAAAAATCGAAATGTGCAGGAAAATTCGAATCAGATCTTGGGAACACCCACGGATAGTGAACGACAGAAATTTTGATGATAAGCCTAGGAAATTTGCAGGAAATACCGGGTTGACACCAGTTGAATTTATTCATGATATCCGAGAATATATTGCTGAAAACCGGATATCCAGAGAACGTGAACTCAGGGTAATTGAGTTTGCCTTACAGGGTCACACGTTAACCTGGTTTCACGCGTTTCGGGGAAATTTCAAGAAACTGGAGGAATTTGCAGTTGCCCTATTACAAAGATTTTGGAGTTCGGAAGACCAACTCAACATAAGAGCCGAAATGTACCCTAAGAGATACTCTACATCGAACCCAACACATTACGCCAATTATTTCACGTCAAAACTCGCGAAATTGCAGTTCCTTACGCCTCCATTACCCGAAGACGAACTGATCCGGGTAATAGGAGGTCAACTTCCTATAGAGGTACAGCGTACTTTAATAGCATTAGGCGCCAAAACGCTAGAACACTGCGACGATGTTTTGGGAAGATTGGATTATATCAGTGCGCAAATGATTCCGAGACATCAGAGGAATGATCAAAGAGATACTCGAGAAATTAACGCAGTAGTGATAGATAATGCGTTCCCAACAGAAATAAATCCATCATGGGAGCCTAGAAGTTTTGGAAATAAAACCGACAACTTTTAGATGAACCAGAATATCCAAAGATAGTATGGTAGGCAGTATTTTAACGACCGGAGAAGGGATGGACATCCTTATTATAATAACAGGAATTCGAGATAACAAGGAAGAAGCATATATAGCAATTAAAATCGAGAACGGTATAATCGTGAGAATAACTAGTACAACCAGCGATCAAATGGGAACGAGCGTAGTCGTGATGAGTTAAACGAAAGGGAAAGCAATAATTCATGCGACAACCGCGAGAGGAACATCGTCCCAGCCCACCTACAGAAGGGCAAATTCGAAACTCTGAATAATCAACGTCCTGGGAGAAAAACGTGACACTGAGGGAAGATACGACTCGTCGTATGGGTTGGAGTGAGTTACCAGGGAGTTCTTGATACAGAAGAAATGGGAGCAATTCAATAATCATTTCGAGAGGACAAAATAGTCAAGATCAATAACGAGGAAGTTTTGGGAAAGTTCAATGCATCCAACATCAAGAAATATCATGCCGCTCTAGAATAGACAGGAAGCTGTTGGAAAGGTGATTATTTGGGAAACCGCGTACATGATCTTGTGAATTTTGGATCTTCAAAAATTTTAAATAATCTCATCAAGCTCCTCTTTCTTGGATTGACAACGTTATTTTTGTGAGGAAGGAGCGAGACGTACCCGATTTGGAGTCTGGGCACTAAGCTACGGCGCTACGTGAACAGATTGGGGCCGCAGATACAGTATTACGTCACGGTGGTTTGGTCTTGTGAGGATGACCGGCGGAGGTCAGTGCATCTGAGTGATGATGTCAAAGCTGGAGAAACTTATTAGGCTAGGTCACAATGCCGGATGTAAAGAGAGGTATCATGTGCGAGCAACACCCACCCCCTTACGGCGGGCAGTACAGCGAGGCCGCTTGGCAGGTGGTCGCCCGATGAGATTTGCTCATTCTTATATTGATTCAGTTCATATCTAGAACATGTTTTAGTGCGGGCCGGTATCGTCGTGTGTGATGTATTTTTATGACCGTAAGTGTGACGATGGGCCGAGCTATTAGATGTAAGCTCGTCACTTACAAATCGCTCGGCAAAGTTACGGTTTAACGGCAGTGTGAAAGTGACGGTTCATATTCGTAAGTATTGGGACCTGCACTGAGATATTGGAGCCACGTAGGTTGAAAAATCATAAAAACATCACCAGCATAAAGCAGCAATTAATCACAGTTTGAGGGCAGGATCTCTCTCAGCCTGTGCTACAAGCCTACACATTATTCAATGGAAATCAGTTGGGACATTTTTACAACAGAACATTGCACATTTAATCAAAGCTTTAGGCACCATTGGAACTCTATAATGGTTCACAAAGTTCACGCGGGACTTCTGGAAAATCTTTGCCAACTTACACTGAACATAATCTCACTTCTGAAAACTCTAAATCGAATTGGAACAGTGGTGGAGTTTTATCGTAATATAATGGAACCACGTATAAATGAAGCAAATGTCTTCGTGAGGAAGGAGAGACCTTCAGTTTCGAATATTTCTAATTACACCATGGCACATTAAACACGCAGAAGACGTGATGGGGAGATAGAACTTTAATCCGGGAGCCGTCGCGGCGATCTTCGCAAGCAGACGTCAGTCGCCAACACGACAACAGGGAATAATTACCAGGGATCTTAACACTATATTGAACTTGCAGAAGAGGGTTGTTTCTGCTTAACGAAGATTCCAAGAGGTAAAAATATATCGCCAGCCCACATGCATTGAATCTTCCCATAATGAGTTGCACTCCAGAGCACATGATCATACTTAGACTTTTCATAATTCCACGGCATGGCAAGAGCATTATCTAATTGTAGACATCGGAGACTAATGAATTCTGTTGGGAATAATAATGATATGAATTGTTTTTTAACGATTATTAAAATTATTTTCTCTTCCATAATTGCGATGGCAATTATTACTATATTTTTTCTTCTGCGATTCATTCATGCTTCATTCTTTTTCGTTTTATGGATTTATAAACGGATTTTAAGATCTTGTGCATCAGATGCACAGGTGTTTAATTTGGTCCACATTTTCTTTGGGGATTTGATATTGAAGGTTGAGGATGACTTTGGATTCAGCGCGATGGTTTTTTGAATTCCAGGCCTTTTCCAGGACGATCATTGGTGTCTTATTTGAGAAATTGTGGAGTATTGCCTTGAGCCGTTCACATTTCGATTGGATTATCAGTATTTTGGGTCTGCATATCTGTTCAGATTCGACTGTTCGATTTAAGCATTCTGGTTGCCACATTTTTTGAGTGTGAAGATAGCCAATATTAAATATTAAATATTAAATTTGCAACTCGGATATTATATTTGTGATAAGAATTATTGAAGTTATGTACGGAAATGCTCAGATGATGTTCTGCTTTCTGGTTTTGAATGATAGTTTGAAGGGCCATGATCTTTTGTGACATGCTGTTGGAGTTATTTAGAGGTCTATTACCTCAGTACAACGATTTATTGGCAAATGATATGATATTTTTATTATGAATTTGTTATAATCCAATCATGATGTTTAAATATTTTGATCTAATTATTTAGTCTCTCTTAGAGAATTTATGGCTTATTTTGAGTTAAGCTCATTGCTTTTGTGAGGCAAAAATTAATCTTTCTCTCTCTGTCCTCTTTACTCATTATTTGATCAGCAATTGCCTGAGGAATTTAACGAAATCATCGAGTATGGTGGGCACTGATACTTCAATGATCATTTGATGGTGTTTAATTCAGGATTTTTTTAAAATCTAGTTGTGGCTTTGAGACCACGATACCACGAAATGATTATAATAATAATTATGAGTATTAGGGATGATTATTGAATTGACGAAAATATTTTGAATAAAATGTAAGATTATTGAATTTTGAACAAGATTATTCGATTTTGAATTGACTAAAAGATTTTGGATTGAGCATGAGATATTGAATTAATTAAGGATTTCGATTTTATTAAAATACTTTTTTTTGAACTGATCCTGATAATCAGTGGACTGATTTGAACAATTTTTGGATTTTGGAACTGAGATAGATGAGTTCATATTATATTATTGTCAGTTATAATTGTAAATACGTTTGTATAATTGAATGGACTATTTTGTGTACAATTACGGTACTACAATGCCGGTAACAAATTATTAGAGAGCAGTTTCGCATCACAGAGCATATTAGCTTGATTATTATTGATGGTGTGATTTTTTTTCTTTCATATAATTAAAGTTTGGTCGCTCAGGGATGACTGTTAATGTGCGTCGAAAAATCCCTGCAGCGACAGAAGAGACTTTTAGTTGACTTTCGTTTTAGGCAAGTGATGTTTTTTGTTTTTTTTTATTGATCCGATTTGGCAAGTTTTAGAAAGACACTACACCATAATTTAGGGATTCTCTAGCCGTCGAGATCATAGGCAGGGTGTGGATTTTTTAATGCAAGCGTAATCAATGAATAAATAAGGATAATTTTCCTTTATTTTCCTAGATTTCTTTTATATGTATCATTTCTATTTTCCTCCTTTTAACGCTGCCTTTACCAGGAATGTGTCTTTGCGAACTCTAGTTTGATGGCGCCTTTTCCCCATCCCATAAAGACGTGGAGATGCTCTGTCTCGTGCCACCCGAGCCGTTTTTCTTCATATATTCTCAAACTAAAATTCAGGCACATTCGTTTTTTTCTGCAATTTATTTTTCACTACCCTGTTCTTTCTCGGAAATTGTGTGGTGTAATTATTGACCGAGTCATCGCACATATTTTCTGAGACGGGCACAGTAGAAACGAAACGAATAGCAACAACAAAATTGCAAAGTCAGTATAAAAATACATCAATAAAGGTGAAAGAAAAGGTGTTTTTGGTGGATGCTAACAAACACAAAAGATAGGATGGTAAGACACATACTAAGACACCCAGGAATTGCAAGATTAGTTATGAAAGAAAGAATAGAGGGCAAGAACTGTAGGGGTAGACCACGGTTACAATAGGTTAAACAGATTGCCTTGGATATAGGTTGTGGTAGCTATGTAGAAATGAAACGACTAGCAACAACAAGATATCAAAGTCAGTAAAAAATGCATCAATAAAGAGGAAAGGAAAAGTTCTTATGGCGTATGCCAACAAACACAAGAGATAGGTTGGTAAGATACATACTAAGACGCCCAGGAATAGCAAATTTAGTTATGAAACAAAGAAAAGAGGACAAGAACTGTAGGGGTGCACCAAGGTTACAATAGGTTAAACAGATTGCCTTGGATATAGGTTGTGGTAGCTATGTAGAAATGAAACGAGTATTATTAAATACATCAATAAAGTGGAAAGAAAAGGAATTTTTGGAGTATGCTAACAAACACAAGAAATTGGTAAGTAAGACACATACTAAGAC
Organism: Meconema thalassinum; assembly: GCA_946902985.2. Taxonomy (NCBI): domain Eukaryota; kingdom Metazoa; phylum Arthropoda; class Insecta; order Orthoptera; family Tettigoniidae; genus Meconema; species Meconema thalassinum. The sequence goes on from OX336389.2 coordinate 1,092,127,855, forward strand.
ACCCAAGAATAGCAATATTAGTTATGAAAGAAAGAATAGAGGACAAGAACTGCAGGGGTAGACCAAAATTACTATAGGTTAAACAGATTGCCTTGGATATAGGTTATGATAGCTATGAAGAAATGAAACGAATAGCAACAAAAAAAATGCAAAGTCAGTATAAACAAGAAGTTCCGTGACGAACTAAAGAGCCTACTTTTCTTGAAATTTAAGATTCATGCCAATCTATATAGACCTATCTAGAATAATGACGAAGTTAAGTTGGTAATTTCGAAATTTCTAATTAGTTCGAAATATACCTGGTATAATGTAGCCTAATAGAGCAGTACAGTTGGCAGCCCTGGTGACTGAATATAGGCTATTGATTGTTGCATCTCTTAAGGTACAGAATACAGCATTTGGTTGAAGTCCAATGGATAGCATGCACGTTACATGCAGTTAGACCTTGGATTTATCAGCTCGCGTAAAATCACGTTGGCAACAATGTCATGCAAGTGTTGGTCAGAAATAATATGAAATATTATGATCTCATGTTGTGCCAATTTTGGATGTAATACATTTGTTAGTATAGAAGTAACATGTATTTTAAAATTGGACATATCAGCAGGTTTAGAATCATGTTGGCAGCACTGACGTAGGCCTATATTAATTACACCAAATTAATATTGAATGCCAGGTAATATACGTGTGAAGAGTTTAGAGCTATTGGCTTGCATACTTTCTGATATATTGATATTAGGGTAACAAAAATAGAGACACTATTTATTAACAGTTGGCAGCCCTGGTTACTCTTAAAAATCGGCATAGTCATATCTGTTATGGTACACATAGCACACACGAAATTTGGTTGAAATCCAAATGATAGTATAGAAGTTACATGTATTTTAATTTGGACCTCTCAGCAGGCTTAGAATCATGTTGGTAGCACTGACGTATATAAGATACTCCAAATTAATATAGAATGTCAGGTACTATACGTGTGCATAGTTTAACGCTGTCGGCTTGCATACTTTCTGATATATTGGTATTGGGATAAAATAAATTGAGAGCATTTATTAACAGTTCGCAGCCCTGGTGGCTCTTAAGAATACACTAAGTCATATCTGTTTATGTACACATAGCACATACGAAATTTGGTTGAAATCCAATTGATAGTGTAGAAGTTATATGCATTTAAATTTTGGACCTATCAGCAGGCTTATAATCATTTTGGCAACTCTGCCATGTGTGGCCTCCTGGAAATTAAACTGCAATAGTATTATCTATATGTGTGCCAATTTTGAAATAGGTCCCATTCATACCTTCCAAGATGTCCAACATGGAGCTCAGATTTCAATTGCGATTTTTCAGCAGTTGGTAGCACTGACATCATTTTCAAATATGGCCGTGAGATATTCAGGTATAGATCTTTACTCCTACCAAATTTTGTTTCGATTGCTACAGCCGTTTAGGAGTTGATAGGGGGGTGGACACACACATAGCCAGACAGATAGACAGACAGACAGAAGGACAGACAGACAGACACACATTTGCCCGATCTCATAAGTCTACTTTTCCCTCATTTTTGCAAAATGTGGAAAGTAGGCTAAAAATTATAGGGTTGAGTAACATTTGCGGGATATGCTTGCAGTGCATTAGTACCTTAAGGGATGCAGGCAGGGAATATCGACCTTCATGACAACAGTTGGGCTGTATGGAAATATATTATTAGGAGCAGTTGATTCACCTGGTATATGATATCCACCGAACGTCGTCAGTTGCAGACACGCCATGCCAACCGAATTTGTACTTATGCATTACTAGTTGTTGTTGTTGTTGTTGTTGTTGTTGTTGTTGTTGTTGTTGTTGTTGTTGTTGTTGATTCATTGAGGAGCTTTTTGACATCGTAGTCATGTATCCCCATGTACTTGTGTATGTGTATATGGAATTTGTCTGATAACCTGTGTTACTGTGATGGCTGTATTAGTGTGTGTAGTTCTAATTCAGATGAGTATATGGAAGGTGGTGGTCGTGGCTTTAATTTAGGACCGACTGAAATTTACAATATTAATTATATTACAGGATAATTTCATAACATTTTCCTATTATTGGCCTTAATTAGTTCTCAAATACATGTTCAACTATTTTCTTAAATAACTTATATATTCTAAATTGGATATTTTAGAATTGAATAATTTTTTATTTTTTTCATAGAAAATAACCATTTTAGTATTGAAGTATGTTATGTTAACACAACCCATGCTGACCATGACCCCAATGAAGGGTTCAAACAGTGGAAACAGCGTACGCCAATCCTCTGCCACAGAATTAATGCGAATGCACTTATTTCTCATAGCAAGGCTACAACTATTATGCTAGCCTCTGGTAGCATATCATATGTTTAGCCTACTTTTCACATTTTGCAACAAGAAGTTCCGTGACGAACAAAAGAGCCTACTTTTCTTAAAATCTAAGATTCATGCCAATGATTAATCTATATGAATCTATCTAGAATAATGACGAAATTAAGTTGCTAATATCGAAATTTCTAATTAGTTCGAAATACTGTATAACTGGCATAATGTAGACTAATAGAGCACTACAGTTGGCAGCCCTGGTGACTGAATATATTCTTAGTTCCATATCTTAAGGGACAGAATACAAAATTTGGTTAAAGTCCAATGAATATAATGGACGTTACATGCAGTTAAACATTGGATCTAACAGCGCGCGTAAAAACACGTTGGCAACAATGTCATGCATGTATTGGTCAGAAATAATCTGAAATAATATGATCTATTGTTGTGCCAATTTTGAATGAAATCCATTAGTTAGTATATAAGATACATGCATTTTAAAATTGGACATATCAGCTGGCTTAGAATCATGTTGGCAGCACTGACGTATATTAGTTACTCCAAATTAATCTAGAATGCCAGGTACTATACGTGTGCAAAGTTTAGAGCTATTGGATTGCATACTTTTTGATATATTGATATTAGGGTAACAAAAATAGAGACAGCACATATTAACAGTTGGCAGCCCTGGTTGCTCTTAAGAATACGCATAGTCATATCTGTTATGGTACACATAGCACATACGAAATTTGGTTGAAATCCAAATTATAGTATAGATGTTACATGTATTTAAAGTTGGATCTCTCAGCAGGCTTAGAATCATGTTGCTAGCACTGACGTATATAATTTACTCCAAATTAATATAGAATGTCAGGTACTATACGTGTGCATATTTTAAAGCTGTCGGCTTGCATACTTTCTGATATATTGGTATTTGGATAAAAGAAATTAAGAGCATTTATTAACAGTTGGCAGCCCTGTTGGGTCTTAAGAACACGCTCAGTCATATCTAGTTATGTACACATACAACATACGAAATTTGGTTGAATTCCAATTGATAGTGTAGAAGTTATATGCATTTAAAAATTGGACCTATCAGCAGGCTTACAATCATATTGGCAACACTGCCATGTATGGCCTCCTGGAAATTAAACTGCATAATTAATATCTATACATTTGCCAATTTTGAAATAGCTCCCATTCATACCTTCCAAGATATCCAACATTGAGCTCAAATTTCAATTGCGATTTTTAGTAGTTGGTAGCACTGACATCATTTTCAAATATGGCCGTGAGATATTCAGGTATAGATCTTTACTCCTACCAAATTTTGTTTCGATTGCTCCAGCCGTTTAGGAGTTGATAGGGGACACACACACACACACACACACAGCCAGACAGACAGACAGACAGACAGACAGAAGGACAGACAGACAGACAGACAGACAGACACACATTTTCCCGGATCGATCTCATAAGTCTACTTTTTCCTCATTTTTGCAAAATGTGAAAAGTAGGCTAAAAATACACCAATAAAGAGGAAAGAAAATGTGCTTTTGGCGGATGCTAACAAACACAAGAAAGAAGAAGATTGTAGTTTTTACGTGACCGTTAATCTCGAGATCATAAGCCACGGGACCTCCATTTTACGTGGAATCCGAACCACAGGACATGGCATTTCACTTTGAAAATCTCACATGCATTGACCGGGAATCGAACCCGGTCTGCCGTGGTGAGAGGCCAACAGCTTGACCGCTGCGCAACCACGCCCCTGACAAACACAAGAGATAGGTTGGTAAGACACATAATAAGACACCCAGGAATAGCAAGGTTAGTTATGAAAGAAAGAATAGAGGATAAGAATTGTAGGGGTAGACCAAGGTCACAATAGGTTAAACAGATTGCCTTGGATGTAGGTTGTGGTAGCTATGTAGAAATGAAACGAATAGCAACAACAAAATAGAAAAGTCAGTAAAGAAATACATCAATAAAGGGGGAAGAAAAGGTGTTTTTGGCGTATGCCAACAAACACAAGAGATAGTTTGGTAAGACACATACTAAGACACCCAGGAATAGCAAGCTTATTTGCGAAAGAAAAAATAGAGGACAAGAACTCTAGGGGCAGACCAAGGTTAAAATAGAGTGGGTAGTATATGCCGGAGTTGCACAGGGGCTAATGGCAAGATGGCCACCGCGCGTAACCAGCCCTATGTTATTCTTATGGAGGGGAGAGTCATAGCTGGCACAGGGTCTAATGGGCAAGATGGCCGCCGCGTCTTGAGACCATGGATGACGTCATAGGGAGAAGTCGGCCGTCTAACGTTGCTAAATGGAACATGTATTATTTATTTATTATTAGTTTCTTATTAATTTATTATTTATATAATTTGTAATCACTTTTTTATTCTAATATTTAATTTTTTATATTTTTATTTATTGTGTCAATGCACTAAACTGCAAGGTCATTAACCCAGGAATTCTTGAACCCTCAATTACAGAAACCTGATTTCAAGATTTCAATTTATGCATGTAAGATTATTTATATTTTTACATTTAAGATTTTTGATTTTTAGATCATTTATCATTTTACATTTTTAAATTTAAGATTTTTACATTTTAAATTTTACATTTTAGATTTTGCAAAAAGACCAAACTACACGGTCAAAGATCTAAGATCTTATTTCAACATTTTGTTTTTTAACTTATACATTTTTATTTATTATTTAATTTATTATTTATACAATTTTTTATCATTTTTTAAATTTCTTTAATTTAATACATCATTTTTTATTGTGTTAGAGCACGAAACTGCACGGTCATAAACCCAAAAATTTTCTAACCCACAGAAACCTGATTTAAGAATAAAATTAATCCATGAAATATTTTTTTATTATTACATTTTAGATTTTGGATTTTATTTTACGTTTTAGCTATTGCATTTTGTATTTTTAGATTTTTAATTTTTTAATTTTAAATTTTAGATTATAGATTTCACATTTTAGATTTTATTGTTTTCATTTTATATTTTGCATTTTATACTTTGCGAAAAACACTTAACCAAGGTCACATACCCCAGATTTGTTTTTAATTTTTCTAATTTGTTAATTTTGATTTTATTTTATATGTGATTTATTATTTTTAGCACAGAGCAAAATCGTAAAATGGTCACTGCACGCAACCACTTACATCAATGATATGATAACGTAACCTCACCTAATCTAACCTAACCTAACATAACCTCAGTTCACCTAACCCAACCTTTTCTCACATAACCTAACATAAGCTAACTTATCAAACCGCACCTAACCTAACCTAACCTAACTTCACCTAACCTAACTTAAGCCGAGCCAAATACTAAGGAACATACACAAAGTATATAAGGGCACATCCAACCATATTTATGCTAGTCTTATAGAGAGTAAAGAAAAGCTACAACTGTGGCTACTGTGCAAGGTGTTTGCTACTCACAACCAGCTTAGGATTACAAAGTAAGTTAAGTTTTAAAAATTAAAAGCTTTAATTCATTTCGTTCCTTGGTTTAACACTAACAATAGGCATAACCCTATATGGGAAGTTAGCACACACACATACACACACACATGCTTACAAAGATATTATTCTCACACCAAAGATTTTTTAATTATAAGTACAAGGCCAAAGTTAACATGCGGTAGGGTGGCACATTTCTGCACACTGTTTATCCTACGACAGCATTTTACAGGTTGCCATTACATGTAACAAGGCTGAATACCATATCCCAAAGCATATAGATAATATATAATAAATGGGTTATACTATACTTTTGACTACCTAGTTTTAGCTACCTAAGGGCAATTTGTTAACATTACTAGAGGTTAACAGGAGTGGGGAGGAGATAGTAATTAAAATGTACCAGCTGTGTCTATACAATATGTTTTCTTGATTTAAATATAATTACAATATTAACACATAATACATTTTTTTCTTTATTTATGTTATAAATTGTACAGTTGTTTTTTTCTTTACTTGTTGCTTGATTGGTGGTTTTTCTCTTTTTGTAGTGCTATTGTTTTATTTCCTAAATTGTTTTGGTTTATGTATTTGCTAATTGCAGCTAGAGGATTTTGATATCCATAACTTAACTCTTTAAGCATGGTCAACGTTTGAGTAATGACTATAGGCATGTGTAGCTATACCATTACAATCATCTTTACTCTTTTATCATCACCAGGACACAAAGCAATTTCGTTCAGTTTTATAGATGATATGTTATGATGTTTAGAAGCGATAATGTTCATTGGTATTCTTTTTACCTCGTTCTTTATGATACAATACTTCTAATCTTGAAAACTTATACAATATTTGGCAACGCCTCTGCTAATACCTTTAATCTTTTTATTTCTATACCATTTATGTCTAAAGCATACATTTTAGCTCTAAGTCCAACAAATGCTTTAATAACACGTCCACAAGCCTCGTCTTTAAATTTTCCCAAAGTTTTCTTTTTTTGATGTAGAGTATGTGATTAAAAGGATAATCAGATGTGTGCAGGTGTTCTAGAAAATTCAACTTGTCTTGATAAACATTTTGGATGTTAACCAAATAAATAAACGAGTCCGTATCCATATACATCAGTTTAAGATTTTCGATCCCATAATAGGGTAGCAGGTCATCATATTGGTGAGGATACATTAGAGTTTTTGAAATAACCAGTATGCACATTCCAATATTATATAGCCTTAGTGAATACAATGCTACGTTTGGCCATGTGGAAAGCAGCTAGGTTAAGACCATAAATTGTTCTATCGATACATGTTGGTTTAGCTATAAGATTTTCAGCATTTTTGCTATCAGTTACAAGACGTATTGTGCCCAAATCCAGTTGCCTAGATTGAAGGGTACAAGCCGTGAGCCTAGATTTGAGGGAACAAGCCACGATGATAAGTCCAGAGTGGGATGTTTGAATAGCGCGCGCCGAACCTTCTTAGAAGTTTTTCGAAGGTTTTGACAGCCAAGAAGTGGGTAAGTAACGTAGGACGAGAGCATCATAGTCGAGGCTATATGCCACTAAATATTTTCCGATGAGATGGAAACATGAAACCTATATCAGAATACTGGCACGGACAAGGGAAGAAGAATGAGCTTTGTTTCAAAGAAATTGATCGAGCGGAAGCCGAGTTATGAGCAGTTTTAGTTCCAGCATTTTCTCCGCATTGATCTCGAACCGGCCAGCCGAGGAGTATATAAGGCGTGTCTCCCAGGCACATGTATGTTCACTTCATCATCAGCACTCCGTTGCCTTGGACGTGCTACTCTACGTAAGCGCTCTAGCCGCTTAACTCTCGACAATCTACGAACATCGTTACTATCGCCAAGCACATGGTTGCTTTAATCTTCGATTTACAGCACAAGCTGTGGACTTTGAAATTTTCTACAGTACATAATTACTGAAAGTGTTAACATTTCAAGTGAGTTTCGAACTCTTCTACGTTACCACCGTGGTGAAATAAGTCTGTGGCACTTGGTAATTTCTTACCGCTACAACTTGGACATATGATAGACATTGTCTATATTTCTTTCTAGAGTCCACAATCACTTATAGCTGGATTATTTATATCCAACAGTCTAGGGACAAGTTTTAGTCTTGTTCGTTGGACCAGTCAAGATAAGTCAGTAATCGTAATCCCATTCTTGCATATTACAATTCAAAAGCCGATAATGGGAATACAGGTTTGCCTTGTGCGACCTGAAGAGTGAGAAGCTCTGCCCAACCAACTCGACAGAATTCGTAATTGTGCTGAATAAGATTGTGAGCGTACTAGAATACTGATTATATCACAGTTGGGTCATGGTAATTATTTTCAACATGGATCGTTTAGATCAGACCACTGTCAACTTCACTTCAGCTTTTGAAGCTGCCAACATTTTTCTGCAAGATATTACGTACGCCACTATATCTGTGTAGACAGCTTGTGGGTATAAAATGGAAGCCGATACGAGATTATAAGTACGCGTCCTAATGGGACAGACAACAGGAAGACTGAAAAATCTGGTTCAGTCCAGACTTCTAACATCAAGACCTACAAGAATGCAAGCTGCAATTTACATTATTTCTATGCGTAGTTAGTTGGATTTTCTCATATTTTCTACAGTCTTGCCAACACATATTTTTTTCTCTAGTCATCGATATGTTTATTTGCTGTTGCAAATATTTTTCTTTCGAAATTTGAGCTTGGATCTGAGTCGTTTTTACTCAGACTTCAATGATTCGATATTTATGGACGAGCAGAACGAGCATTTATTTTATTTTGATATTTTTTTCTTATTGCTGTCATTAGCCACCGTAATTTGAGATTTAAGACTTAATCTAAGATGAGGAATGGATAGTTATCCATTATTTGGAAGTCGAGGGCGATATTCCCCGAACAGTTTAATAACGTTAAACCCATTTTTGGTTGAGAATATAATAATAATAATAATAATAATAATAATAATAATAATGTGATTTAATAATAATAATTATTTTTCTATTTTCCGAAATAATAATAATAAACATTGGTGATTTCTAATAATCATTTTCTGGTTGTATGATTAATGCAGTTGACATTTGAAGTCATATTCTAAATCGGATATTTGTTAATTCCGAAGGTTAGTGGTTAACGCATGCCCACAGATAAATTATTTCACGTTTGCATTACATATTAAAGCTTTGAGAAGACATGGAAAGAAGTGAAACGGGAAGCTAAGCATATATAAAGCAGGTTTTTTTTTTTGTTGCTAGAGTTTATATAAAATAAAATCATTATGGAGCAACGTCTTTCAAAACGTTTTTGCTAATATTAACACAGTGTGGATGTTTCAAACTGATGGTAAAATTATTGTTAATAATGTCGTAAACTCATTGGCGAGGTATACTGATTTCTGAATCTTCCATTTGTCGTAACAAGCAAAGGCTTGATTATTTTGTATAATTTGGGAAGATGTCATCGTGTGTGTGCAGAAAGTTATATGCCATTCTGAGTGCGCAATTTAAGCCGCAGGAATGAAGTTGTTGTAAAATGGAGCACCAATTATATTAAAGGTTGGGTGTCTTTGATGTAATAGAAGAGTCGTTTTAGCCACACTTTCGTCGTAATATAACCACAGGTTATTTTGTTGAACCATCATTATTAATTTACAGTTGATCCACGTGTTTAATAAAATATTTCTAGTAATTGCTTACCCGAAAAATTGTTATTGTTCTACTAGTTCCTTTCATTCAGGAAAACTTTAACGTTGTCTAAATTCTTATTATAATTCTGTGATTTTTATCACGTGTGAATCGTATGGGCCGATGCTGTTATTCGAAATTGTTACTTATTAACAACCACTATAAGCTGAAAGGATTTTCAGATCCTATAAAAATAAATACACATTTTTGCAAATAAGTTGATGCTTAACATGTTTGACATTTTGTCAAAATTATTGTTGTTAATAATAATAAATTGTTTCATTATAAGATATTCTGAATGATATTTCAAATTTCCTAATTAACATTTTCAAGGGATAATTAATTGATTTATTGATTGAATCCATGTGGAATGGAATTTATATTTTTGATAATTATATTTTTGATTGAGTCAAATTTTTGAATAGACTTTGGATTGAGATCTATAAAAATATATTTTCTGTTCTTCGAATCTAAGAATGCTCAAAGTCCATGTAACTTATATTGTATTCTATTTATTATGATCAACTTTGTATTTAAACCAACCCTGATATTACTGCATCCTGAAAGTGTTAGTCAAAAAAAATTGCTACAATATTTTTGAGAAAAGAACAGTGAAAAGTGATGAATTTTTCAACAAGTGATAATTTTTCTTATTGATCTTCAACGTGTGAATGCTAAATGATTTAGGGATCAGTATAGACGATTGACTTTGCGCTGATAAAACCCTACCCCTGTATATAATTATGTTGAACGAAGTTAACAGGACTGATATTTTGACCTCTCGTCTCAACTATTTTAGTGTTCATGTGTTGGCGACATTGAATTTTGTGTATATGAACTATGTTTCTCCAGTCATCTTTTATGTCATATTGGGCACATTTTTCCTGTCATTTTTTTAAATAAAATGAGATAATTTTATGGTATGCAAACCCGTTTCATAAATCTCCTTCTATCCTTACTGTTGCATCGAGCCGAAAATCAGTTAAGCATTTTTTGTTGGGTCTTTGTATTCAACTTTAACCCATCTGGTGCCCCGGGATATTTTGATTCTCGTGTTGACTGATTTTTGGTAAAATGCATATGTGGTCGTCCGGACTTCGGTCTAAACGGGCACAGTATATCTATTCTTTTACGAATATTTTTCATGTTTTTCCAAAAATTGCATTGTTAAATAATTTGAACAGATTTTTTTTTCAAAATAATTTTTGGCCTGTTTTCTAAGGTTGTTATGGAAATCAACGTATGCCTTTAGCCAAGGTCTCTGGTGAAACATTAACACACGATGAATTTTTATTAATTTTAGACCATGATTTAGAGCCTGTTTAATTGCCATTTAATGAACAACGTATCGCCTTCGATTTCCATGATAAGGAATTAGTTTTTTGAGAGTCGAATCCTTAGGTTGTATACACTCTGGTTGGAAAGGTAAATCATTGTGTAGATCATGAAGGTCAGATGAATAAACAACATCAACGTCTAGAATGTATCCAACAGGGTTGTCTTCCTTTAGCGTTTCTAGATCAACGGTATTTGGAGAAACCCACTGAAATCCACCGTAAGGAAGGGAGTGGCACATAGCCCACCCGTATTGGTTGATGGCATCATCATACGTAATAAACTGCGATGGTTTCTTGGAGTCATATGTTTCCATGTATTTATTGTTAGCTCCAGCATACCGATGAGACACCTGACATATTCCTCCACGTATTCCAGACTCTATTAAAATAATCTGATCGTAATCCTGTAGCAATTCCAGTTCAATTCCAGTGAAAAGGAGCATTGCCTCAAAACTTAAAGAAGTAAAGAAGTGTGCAGCATCCACTCGATGTGCTTCTAGTGTTATGTTTCTCAAAGTTTCAAAGCTGTCTGCAAGAAGGAGTACGTATGAAGTTAGGTAAAGGTCACTATATTCCCCTAGGGTTTAAATTTGAACTGATTCCATACATTTTGACATGTTCATAGTCTTCTTTACTAACATCTTCTTGATTTAATTTGTTACAGAATGCTTCTTTTGGAGGTAAACACGTTTCACTTAATTTTTCCCATGAATCAATGTAATCATAAGAAAATATCCCTTTACGAGTCATAACCGTTGCATTTTCTTTTCCAAAGTACCTGCCTGTTTCAGGGTATGATGTTAAGTTTGTAACTAAGTTTTCAAAACTTCTCGGCATCAACCTAAACGTATCCACAAATCGAAGCTTAACATTTCCCAAACATTTGGTGAAGGAGATATAATTTTCTTTGGAGTTAGGGATAACGTCCACTCTCTCAGTAGTACGTAAATCCCAACTGCTTTACAATGAAATTTGCATCATATCCACTCATATTATGTAGAAATACAAGAACGGGATTACGTGTTTTACACCTCAAATTACTGTTATTATGAGCACTTCCACGGTATTCACCTGTAATATGGCAATGCTCTCTAACTTTCCAGTCCTCTTTGGTAAATGTTTTATTACACAAATAACAGGTTTCAGAAGATGGAACTCTGTTTCTTGATCATGAGTTAAAGCCTTTGGAACCTTTAAGCTGTAAAGGCGATCAATTTCATTAGCTATTGAGATCAAACAGTACATAAACTTTTCTGCAGCGTCAGGTCCACGATAAATAAGAGGTTGGCTCGGAAGGTTTGTATTTATCTGTTCCACAGCTGGTGATGGTTTAATATATATAACATAGCTCATAGGAACATGACTCTGGTATGGCACTGTATAACTTGCCTCAGGATTGGGCAGACATGTTTGATATGGTTTATTTATTTATACGTGTCCAGATCATAACATATTATAAATATATATATACAAAGATTACAAAGTATATGTGCATCTTTATATTCTATGTGATGCCCAGAATTCCGCCGCACGAACTGCCTTATCACTGGCGGCTACCAGATCGTCCATGGAGACAGGTTCTGGTAGTTTCCTGCAGTTGAGTAAGTGCTGGTGGTCTTGATGTTCACCACACTCACATAGTTCGTCCTCTGAGATGAATCCCCATTTCTTCATGTTCACCTTACACCGAGATACTCCAGTCCTCAGTCTATTAAGGACCTTCCATGTCTCGTATGGGAGGTGATGACCTGCAGCAAGTTCTTCTTTGGGGTTGTCCCAATATTTCTCTGATGATGAGCTACGCCAGAGTTGTATTCGACGGTTTGCAGGTGGTGTCTGAATTGGTTGTGTCGTCTGGAGGAAACTTTTTCTCGATTTCAGTCTTGGTAGTTGATGTTCACTTCCAAATAGGGGGTGTCTTGGGTCCGTCTCCTGCTTCTTTCTTTCTATTTCAGCTGCCGTTCTTCTTCGGATATCTGGAGGTGCTATGCCCATTAGGTGGTATATTTTGTTAACAGGGGTTGCCCGCAGGCAGCCTGTTACAATCCGTCCTGTTTCATTTAGGGCAATATTTACCTGTTTGGCATGACTGGAGTTGTGCCATACAGGTGCTGCATATTCAGCAGCGGAGAAGCACAGAGAGAGGGCGGATGTGCGGTGGACATCTGGATATGCTCCCCAGTTGTTGCCGGTCAGTTTCCTAATAATGTTATTCCTAGCACAAACTTTCATTTTTGTATCTGTGCAATGGTCTTTGAAGGTGAGGGAACGGTCCAACTTTATTCCCAGGTATTTTGGGGTGTCACAGTGGGTTAGTTGTTGACCTCTCCAGGTTATTCTCAGTTTCCTCCAAGCCTCTCTGTTCCGTAAGTGGAATGCACACACTTGTGTTTTGGAAGGGTTTGGCTTCAAGTAATTGTTATCATAATAGGCAGATAGTGCTTTAAGACCTGTTGTGAGTTTTCCTTCCACCTCCTCATAAGTTGTCCCTTGGGCAGCAATTGCTGTGTCATCTGCGTAAATGAAAGATTTTGTGACAGGATGAATTGGCTGGTCATTAGTGTACATATTAAACAACAGTGGGGCTAGCACACTTCCTTGTGGGATACCATTTTTCTGTGTCCTCCATCGGCTCCTTTTGTTTTGTAGGATAACAAAGAAACGTCTGTTTTGTAGCAGACATCTTATAAACTGTGTTAGGTGGAAGTCTTTCGTGATGGCATAGACCTTCGTTAATAGAGTCCTGTGATTGATGGTGTCATATGCCGCAGTAAGGTCAACAAAGGCGACACCTGTGATCTGCCCGCGTTCATATCCATCTTCTATGTGTTGTGTCAGGTTCAAGATCTGTCCACAACACGACCTCCCGGGACGAAAGCCCGATTGTTCTCTAATCAGAGTTTTGTCAACTTGGTCCGAAATTCGATTGAGGATCATTCTTTCTAGAACTTTATAGAGATGGCATAAGAGTGATACCGGTCGGAAGTTTTTGGCATCCGTTGGCTGTTTCCCAGGTTTCAGAGGGCCACAACTTTGGTTTTTCTCCAGATCTTTGGTATTTGCAATCTTGAGACACAGGTGTTCATCATATCTAGGATCCACTTCCTGGTTGCTGGTCCAAACATTTTTATTTGTTCCATCCTCAAGTCATCTAATCCAGCGGCTTTATTGTTCTTCATTGAGCATATTGCGGTTTCTAATTCTTCCAGTGAGAAAGCTGTGCCAATATAGTTATTCTCCTCAGTAAATCTCTGGATCTTTGGAGTTGCAGATTTTTTATTAACTTTGCCATTCAACAATAGCTGCTGCGCTATCTGGTTAGGTGCTATATCAGGAATGGCCGAGGGAGTAGTTGTTGGCTCGTTTCCAAGGTTCTTCAGCAATTGCCATGCCTTTCTACTGTTTTGTTTCATATCAAGCTGCATCATGAGATCACACCATTTTTCTTTCCTTGTAGCTGATATGGCTAGTATCAGGTCTTCACCAGCCTGTATTGTTTCTTCAGAAAATGGGTCATCTTCAAAGAGGTGTTCATATTTATTCATTAGTGTTTTTGTATCTTTGTCTAGTCCTTGTATATAAGTTGTTCTACATCCACGAGGTATGTACCTACGTGAGACAGCTTTGACCAGCTTTATAAAGGAGTCATATTTCTCTGGAGAAGGGTCCAGTTCAAGAATTTTGGAGTCAAGTTCCTCAGAGAGTTTATCCCATTGTGCTCGTTTGAAGTTAAACCTTCTCTGGAAGGTAGTATACTTGGGTTTGATGACTGCTTCTATAGTGCAGATAATTGCCCGATGTTGTGTCCTTGGAATTGGGTCTCCCATTTCTTTCTTCACTTGATGGGCAATATTTTCACTTGCAAAGATATTATCTGGGTTATATCCACGGCCCCATCTTCCACTCCTGAAAGAGTATGGTAGCTTTGGATCGTGTATTAGCTTCAGGCCCGTGCATTCTGCCCAGTTTTCAAGGTCTTCTCCACTCTGGTCTGTTTCTCTGTAACCCCATGATATACTGTGGCAGTTAAAGTCTCCCATGACCAACTTCACTGGTTGCGAATAGAAATTATCTGGTTCTTTGAAATTAAATGCATTATTTGGAGGTTTGTACATGGATGTTACTGTATAAGACTCTGTTGCTGCAGTCAGTATTTCTGTGTCATTATCTACAGTTAAGTTTGCAGACGAGATATTCAGGCCTTGTTTAGTAAATATTGCACTGCCGTACTGTGCACTGGGTCTCTCAGTGATTAAAGTCATTCCATTTATCTTTGGCCTTCTGTTGTTCGGACCTCTATGAGTTTCCTGGATGAGCAGGAGATCACAGTTCTTTGTCTTACACATATCGGATAGTAGTACTTCTTTCTCTACTGATAATCCTTCTATATTTATGGAAATTATTGTAACAGCTGGCTTTGAAAAAAGCCTTTTTGATTTATAATCTGGTCTAATGTTCTGGTGGTGGAAGGATCTGCCGTTGGAATTACTCCCAACGTTGCCCAGGGTACGCCCGATCGCTGGTGATGGCATGATGTGTCGTATCCAATTCCCTGTCTTGCGATCTACGAGGAGGCCCCTTCCATGTACCCCTTGATATGGTAAGAGTATACTTTCGAAATCTGCATAGATAATGTTAGGTATTCTCAGCATTTTTTCCACATTTAAGAATTTCAGAGCTGGGTCTTTAATAGGCATTTCAACCCTAGCAATGTCATGCAGGACACACAAAGCTTTATGTTCGTTTAATTTTTCCATTCCTTGTTGCCCATATTGATTATCGAAGTGAGTAAAACACCGTTTACACATATATATCTTATGTTCACGGTGGGTAATCTGATGTCCTACTAGTTTATCAAAACCTTTGATAAAGACGTAGTGGTTCTGAGCATATGAAGAACTTAGCAGAATAAGGTATTGCAGCTCTTGATCCACAACCTTTAGAGGAAACAGTTTGTTGTCTTCTTCCAGTCCAAATGCATTGATGTATATGTTGTTGGCTTTCTCAAATTTGGTAATGTCAGCTAGCGATGTAGGAAACGATATTACTGAAAAATCATACTTTTTCCAGGTCCTTATATTTACTAATGCGTTGAGCTTTCGTTTTAACCAGTTTTGCTAAAATGGCATACATAAATCACCTCTCATCCATAAAGTTTTGAGGATTAATGCAGGCTTTTCTTGCTTTTACAGCTGCTGGCAATGGAATATATGTGCTTCCACGCAAGGGATTACTGATAAATTTTCAATCGTACTCCTTCAATCGCTAACAAAGCCCAATTACTGCCTATTAGCTCAGATTCTTCCATTTCCGTCGTTAACTTTTTAAATTTTGTTTCCAAGAAACTACTTAAGTCTCTTTCCAAAAATATGGCCTGATTACGTGTTTCAAAAGCACGATCTGTAATTTCATTGGTAGACGTATGAATAAATCTACATTCAGCCACAAGATTAACTTTTATCGACTTTTGGTTTGCTAGTTCTTTCTGCGCAGCTTGCATTATTTGATTTTGGACTCTTTAAAGGTATGAATTTAAATCCTTACACGTATTACAACGTATAACATAGGATTTAAGACGACCTTCAAGAGGCGTTTCATATTTAGTAAGTCCATTATTATCAGGAACCATTGAGAGTAGGTAATGGTATGTAGGGTCTGTTTTTTTTTCTCTTTTAGCTGATAACACAACATTATAACATTCTTCATGGTGACGTCTGTTATAAGCATTGTTGAATTTGCTGCCACAGGTTTTACTCTGAAGGAATTCACCACACGATATTTTGTGACGCTTCCTATTGTTAGGGCCCATGGGGACCCTACACCCCTTTGGGACCCTACGCAACCCCCAGGAAGGAGATAGCCCCACGCCACTGGATCTCCACTCGCCCATACAAATCTACGGATAACCACACATCTACAATCTACATCTACCCTAACACGTCTACGAATCTTCCCAATATTCAACGCCCTCTTCTACCCCAAAACTACCCCAGGCTGGAAGCTACAGCACATCAAATACATTTTCTAACACCGCAAGCAGGCTACCACTTACCACAGCTGGTTAGCCAAAAGCTTGCATCACATCATAACAACTACACAAGAAACGAGGGTAAACGCCACAGCATTGGGTAATGCTGACACAGCAATGGAAGAACGCTTATAAGGACCGACGCCAGAGGACCAATTATCTATTGCTGCCAGAGGCCCTATCCAACTGTGTCGTGACTTCGCACCTCTAGGTAAGTGTGTATCTCAGAAGTCCTTACGTTTACAAGTGTATTCCTTCCCAAGCGAACACCTTGATCACTGATTTGTTACATTACATTGTGCTACACGATCCCTAAAGTAGAGGGACACCTTCAAAACACTTACTGGTCAAATAAACAAGTGACCACTGCTACCATACACCCATTGTTACATTTATTCATAAACATTGGCTTTACCGCACAACTCCCTACCTTACGCCTTGATCTGCCAAAGTTGTCAATTATAGGACCGCTATGTAAGCGGTATAGACCCTTTTCATTGTCACAGCCGTGAAGTACTTGGTCGCGTTCCTGACGAGCGCCGCGTTGCGCGCTCAGCAAATAGTTGAATTGCTCTCCGGTAGTACTTGCACCGCAAGCTAATTGATCATCACTAATAGTGCATCCCCTAAATCTACGACCCTGATCACCCAGAGCTCCTCACGATCTCTCCAACGCCCCCTCGTACACACATTCGGAGCTTCAGCACTTTCGGTGAAGCTCACCATAATTAAACACCATCCCTTACACTCACCCCCATACTTCCTTGTTCTACCTACCCCGTTCAGGGTACAGAACACTATGATAGTCTCGAAGAAAAGTCTTTCCACACTCTTTGCATATATAGCTTAGAATAGTTTCCTCCATTATAGATGTTGTTTGCTGCCTACAGTTGCTTACTGTGTATGACAAGGACGTACACTGGTGAGTTAGACGGTCTTTCACGATGTGATCACCGTGAGTGGTAGTAGTCAACTGAAAATATTCTTGCTAAGGAACCTCTAATATACCCTAGTCGAGGTTAACAGCTGCTTACTGCGTATGACAAGGCTGTAGACTGGTTGTTTCGACAGTCTTTCACGATGTGATCACAGTAAGTGGTAGTAGTCAACTGATAGTATTCTTGCTAAGGTTCCTATAATATACCCAAGTCAAGGCTAACAGCTGCTTACTGCGTATGACTAGGCCGTAGACTGGTTGTATCGACAGTCTTTCACGATGTGATCACCGTAAGAGGTAGTAGTCAACTGATTGTATTTTTACTAAGGGTCCTGTAATATACCCTAGTCAAGGCTAAAAGCTGCTCACTGAGTATGACATGGCTGTAGACTGGTTGTTTCGACGGTCTTTCACGATATGATCACCGTAAGAAGTAGTAGTCAACTAAGAATACCCCAGTCAAGGCTAACAGCTGCTTACTGCGTAGTACAAGTCCGTACAATGGTGGGTTAGATGGACATTCACGATGTGATCACCGTAAGAGGTGGTAGTCAACTGAAGATATTCTTGCTAAGGGTCCCCTAATATACCCTAGTCGAGGCTAACACCTGCTTACAGCGTATGGCAAAGCTGTACAATGGTGGGTTGGACGGTCTTTCACGGAGTGATTACCGTGGAAGGTAGTAGTCAACTGACAATATTCTTGCTAATGGTCCCCTAAATATCTTAGACAAGGCTATAGACACAGCGGGTTTGCTTTATTGTTTAATACATTTATATCTTGTTTGGATGACGAAACAAAAAGTTAAACCCACAATTGAATGGGAACATTGAATCACCTAAAATTTAATACAATGCAAGTGTTTAACCTTTTACAATCGCATTAGCAAACA
The DNA here is from genome assembly GCA_946902985.2 of Meconema thalassinum. Lineage (NCBI taxonomy): Eukaryota > Metazoa > Arthropoda > Insecta > Orthoptera > Tettigoniidae > Meconema > Meconema thalassinum. The sequence goes on from OX336389.2 coordinate 1,092,146,575, forward strand.
GGTTGTAACTTGTAAAAGTGTATGGGCATTGACAAAACCAGGGCGTAAAAATTTGTTTAAGCATACTATTTAAGCCCAGGTCATAATATACAAATGTAAATGAACAATATCCTTACTTTTATAACTTACCAAAACTAACTAAACCGATACAAACCGAATCAAACGAAACCAAAACCGAACCAAACCCAAACCAATGGAATTGCTACCACTTTTTTTTACCACTTTTCTACCACTTTAAACCACTTTTACTACTGTTTACCACTTTTCAACCACCTTTACTACTTTTTACCACTTTTACTACTTTTACCACTTTTCAACCACTTTTACTACTATTTACCTTTTTCTACCACTTTTACTACTTTTTTACCACTTTTATTACTTTTTACCACTTTTCAACCACTTTTACTACTTTTTAACACTTTTTTACTACTTTTTACCACTATGCTACCACATTGCTATCACTTTTTTACTGCTTTTTACCACTTTTGCTCTCAAATTTGCACCCACGTGTAACTGAACCTACTTGTAACTGTGTCCACTTGTACCTGCACCCACTTGGTTCTCACCTTTACATTTACTTTGAATTACACCTACTAATCGCGCCCAGTATAAATCGCGCCTACTATAAACGTAACCAGTTTTGTCTACCCAATATTGCACCCCTCTTTTTCTCTTACATTTGCACCCTCTTGTTGGCTTATTTGGTCTTGTAAAATATCTCAGTCCTTTTAATGGCTGCATAATGCTTACCTCAATGTTTGTAAGCAACAACAACACACTAATATTCCAAAACCTCAAACATTCCAGAGTACTCAAAGATAAATGTGTGACGCCTAGTCAATAACATTATATATTGAATTTTTTCCAAAAAAGTTGAATTGGGAAAGTAGGCTATATGTTTGAAATAAAAATCCTAAAAAGTCATATGTTAACTCCTACACCTACCTCCATCCCACTCTCAGTCCAAAATATTGTATTTTTTTCTAAGAAATATTTTGCAAATAGGCTATATGTTTAAACTGAAAAGCATATAAAGTCATTTATGTTAATTCCTACACCTACCTCTATCCCACTCTCAGTCGAAAAATATTGTATTTTTCAAATTTTCTAAAACATATTTTGAAAATAGGCGATATCGTGAAAACTAAATACCTAAAAAGTCGTATATTGGCTTAAACGAAAGCGCTTTATAACCTTTATCGTTAGAACAAAACTTTATATTTTTCACATTTTTTCCAAAAACGTTCGTTTTTAAAATTGGCTATATTTCAGAAACTAAGAATTTTACAAGAAACGAGTATTTGAGAAAAATGAATGGTCTTTACCCCCCCTCCACCCGCAAACCAAGTTACAAGTCTCTAAAACAAAAAACAAAAAAGTTCAGTTTTGAAAGTAGGCGATATTTTTAAAACTAATCATTTTAAAAGTCACATATATGCTCAAACGAAGAACTCTATGTCCTTTATCGTTAAACCAAAACTTTATATTTATTACATTTTTCCAAAAAAGCTCAATTTTGAAAGTGGGCTCTATTTCAGAAACTAGGAATTTTACAAAAGAAAAGTGAGTTTGACGTAATACAAAGGTCCCCCAAATTAAGTTTCAAGTCTCTAGGACAAAAATAACAGTAGAGGACTAGTAGGAGTGGTGGGGGGTTAAAGATTAGCAGAGGCGTTGTCAAAAATTGAATACGTTTTCAAGATTATAAGGATTGTATCATAAAGAACGAGGTAAGAAGAATACCAATGAACATTATCGCTTCTAAACAACATAACATATCATCTATAAAACTAAATAAAATTGCTTTGAGCCCTGGTTATGATAAAAGAGTAATTGATTGTAAAGGTATAGCTACACATGCCTATGGTCATCACTCATCCGTTGACCATGCTTAAAGAGTTAAGTTATGAATATCAAAATTCTCTACCTGCATGTAGCAAATGCATAAATAAAAACAATTTAGGAAATAATACAATAGCACTAAGAAAAGGAAAAACCAACAATCAAGCAACAAGCACAGAAAAAATAAACCAACTGTACAATTTATAACTTAAAATAAAGAAAAAAATGTTTTGTGTGTAAATATTGTAATTGTATTTAAATCGATAAAAAATATTGTATAGATACTGCTTGCACATTTTAATTACTATCCACCTCCCCAACTCCTAAACCAAAATGTTAACCTCTAGTAATGTTAACAAATTGCTCTTAGGTAGCTAAAACTAGGTAGTCAAAAGTATAGTATAACCCATCTATTATCGATATGCTTTGGGATAAGGTATTCAGCCTTGTTATATGTCATGGAAACCTAAAAATGCTGTTGTAGCATAAACAGTGTGAACAAAGGTGCCACCCTACCGCATGTAAACTTTGGCCTTGTACTTATAATTGAAAAACCTTTGGTGTGAGAAAAATATCATTTTAAGCCTGTGTGTGTGTGTGTGTGTGTGTGTGTGTGTGTGTATGTGTGTGTGTTAACTTTGCCTATAGGGTTATGCCTAGTGCTAGTGTTAACCCTACGAAAAGAAAAAAATGAATAAAAGCTTTTACTTTTTAAAACTTAACTTACTTTGTAATCCTAAGCTGGTTGTGAGTAGCGAACACCTTGCACAGTAGCCACAGTGGTAGCTTTACCTTACGCTCTATAAGACTAGCAAAAAGATAGTTGCGTGTGCCATTATATACTTTGTGTATGTCCATAAGACTTTGGCTCAGCTTATGTTAGGTTAGGTGAAGTTTGGTTAGGTTAGGTTAGGTTAGGTGAGGTTTGTTAAGTCAGCTTAGGATAGGTTATGTGAGGAAAGTTTGGGTTAGGTGAACTGAGGTTAGGTTAGGTGAGCTGTGTTAAGTTAGCTTAGGTGAAGTTAGTTTAGGTGAACTGAGGTTAGGTTAAGTTAGGTGAACTAGGTTAGGTGAAGTTAGGTTAGCTTAGGTTAGGTAATGTGAGGACGTGTTTGGTTAGGTGAACTGAGGGTTTGTTAGGTTAGGTTAGGTGACGTTAGGTTATCTTGTAATTCATGTAAGTGGTTGCGTGCAGTGACCATTATACGCATTAGCCCTGTCCTAAAAATAATACATTAAATCTATACTAATATAATAAAGCTGAAGAGTTAGTGTGTTTTTGTGTTTAAACGCGCTAATCTCTGGAACTAAAAGTTGGATTCGAAAAATTATTTTTGTGTATGATAGCCAGATTTGAGGGGAAAAATTTACCAAAATTTGTATACTTACCCTTTGGAACCCTGCGAGTAACACTGTCAGCATGAAATTTCGGACAGACAACTCCATTCCCTGCATTTAGGCCCTTTGACACAAATCTACACCGTTTGACCGATCTGAACCAAAATCTGTATACTTACACTTTGGAACCCTGCGAGTAACTCTGTCAGCATGAAATGTTGGACAGACCACTCCATTCCCTGCATTTATGCCCTTTGGCGCAAATCTACACCGTTTCACCGATCTGAACCAAAATGTGTATACTTACAATTTGGAACCCTACGAGGAACACTGTCTGCATGAAATTTCGGTCAGACCACTCCATTCCCTGCATTTAGGTCCTTTGGCACAAATCTACATCGTTTCACCGATCTGAACCAAATTTCAGATACTTACAGTTTGGAACCCGACGAGTAACACTGTCTGCTTGAAATTTCGGACAGACCACTCTATTCCCTGCACTTAGGTCCATTGGCACAAATCTACACCGTTTCACCGATCTGAACCACATTTTGTACACTTACCCTTTGGAACCCTGCATGTGACACGGTCCAGTTTAAATTTCGGACAGACCAATCCATTCCCTTCATTTAGGCCCTTTATCACAAATCTACACCGTTCCTCCTAATTGCACCAAATTATAAATACACTTTGAAACCCTGCTGGTAACACTGTCCACTTGATATTTTGGACAACGCTCTCCATTCCCTAAATGTAGAATAACAAACAAACTGAACTTAAAAACCATGTATTAAGGCCCTATAATCATTCATGTCCGTAGTGGTGTAACTGTAAGAGTATTTAATAAGTCTATTGTTGACTGGCAATTCAGGCTGCATCACGCCGCCCCTACCAGTGTTCTGGTGGAGAATTGCAAAAATAGTTAAATCTTGCGCTGCTTATAAATTGCAGTCACGGAGAGTAATTAGTGCAAAAAGGTTTATTTTGCCCCTTAAAACAGATATCATCATGAACATATTATGCATCTGTACAAGTGCAATGGTGTTGGTGCAATACATTCAGGTTATCGCCAGCAATAGGCATTGGTGTTTTCAAATTTACCTTAATTTATTCCGAAACTTATCGTTGAGCGCTATGTGGCCATAAATGATACTATTGCTACCTCAGGAGCTCGGGACAGCCGAAGTTTTCCAAAGAGTTCTGTTTATTTTCCTACGGCGTTATGCGACAAAAGACGACACTATTGGTCTCTACATTTCTAACAGACAATGAGATATAGGCCCTAGGCAGTGTCTTTTATTTCACTTACTCCTCTTTCTAATCATTTTTAGAAATTTGTTTGTAAATTAGGCTACATGTTTCAGTGCTGTAGTTAGTAAATGGCCGTCTCCCTATTCATTATTATCATTATTAACATTAGTGGAAAATGACCTAAATGTTACGTCCATTATACTGCACTGCTTATCACCCCACCACCACCACCACCACCACCACCACCACCACCACCACCACCACCACCACCACCACCACCACCACCACCACCACAAAAAGTTATATATATATTTTTTGCTGGTAATTTAAGTATCATGTGCCAGTTCGGTAGTAGTATTCATTATCATCCATACTGCTAGTGTATGATATGTTTCAAATCCCTTGAGGAGGATTTATGGTTTGAGCGATAAATGGTGCTGTAGTAAAAGTAACCATAAAACGAGAAGTTGGGGGGTGACGATTACATTGTGTGCTTTGAGTTAAACAGTCTTTATTTTGTGATTTGCCTAGTGCAAATTTATTTGCGGGGAACCATAGTTCTCTGAGTAAGCTGTAAAAAATTAATGAAGTTAATGATTTCAATGATTTTTGGGAAAGCATTTGAAGTCTTTCCGTGGCGTCTTAGATCTGTGTCGTATTTTAGGTGGAGAGATGTGGAGTTGAAGTCATTACCCAGCAGTGCGTTATGTGTGTTTATGTGTGTTTACTTGCGCGGGGAACATCGTGGTGATCTGACCATGGTTCTTGACTGCAGCAGTATATTTTGCCGGCAGTAAGTACTCCGAGGAGGCAACTGGCCAGTGTCTTGTAATTCTAGAGAGAATTATCGGGACAGAATTGTATTTTACACAAGTAGGTTAGTAAGGAGAGTTCTATTACACTTGGCGTGGCTGTGCCCAACAAGCCAAAATGGCGGCCAAACGTAGGTGAAACATTTAAATAATTAATATCTCTCGAACGCATGGTCCGATTTTGACATGCGACATGTCGTTGGACTTGGGTTGAGGTCGTCTTTCCTATGGACCACTCGTTATATTTTTGATTTTTTTTGAAAATTTTTGTTTTCGAAAGTAGGTGATAGTTTGAAAACCAAACATGAAAGAATGTTGTGCAATGGCTCAAACGAACGGTCTCTATGATCTTTATTTTTTATAATGAAACTTTTTTATTTTTATGTTTTTTGAAAACAGTCCAATTTTGAAATTCCTATATTTCGGAAACTAGGAATTCTACAAAAATGTTCGACATAAATGAATGGCCTTGACTCCCTCTACCACGAAAATAAATTTCAAACCTCTAGGACTAAAACTGCAGTAGGGGAGTGAGGCCGATTCTAACGAGTGACACGAACCGCTCGGCTACGCTGAACTTTTATGTGTATTACGCTAAAACCATGGGCATGCGACATATCGTTGGACTCGGGCTGACGTCCTCTTTCCTATGGACCACTCGCTATATTTATAAGAAAAATGGAAACTGGATTTTGGGGTAAAACATGTTGTTTTGTGATTTTTGCTGATATCTCGGGAACCAATAAGGCTAGAGACGTGTGCAAGGTGTCATTTTTTCGTTGTGTTGTCCTCTTGGCGACGATGTAGTGTTGAGCAGAAATGAAAAACCATTTTGAGGTAAAACCGTGATTTTAGCCTTTTTGCTATATCTCGCAAACCAATAACGCTAGAGACGTGTACGAGGTGTCATAGGACTCGGGCTAACGCCCCCTTTGTTGCAACTATTTTAGAAATTTTGACAAAGGGCCTAACGACACTTTTGTTGAAAAAATTATTTTTCTTTACCTGTTTAAAATGTTCATGAAGCGTGGTTGTTGAGAGAGACAATACTGCTGTGTGTGTGTGTTTCAACGAACCTGTCGCTGACCACGGTGGCTGTGCTCAATAGAACAATCGATATTTCGACGGGTCGGTTTATGACAGAGCGAAGGTTCGTTTTTCTGATATTTTACCTCCGAAGGGGATCTTTTACGCCCCCATGCTGCTACCCCAAGCGTTTAAGGCAAGGGCACCACTGATTATATTTGACTGTTCTTACCTGGAAGAGTCTGTCAAGCCATCCAATATTGACATTCGACTAGATTTTGAAACGCATGGCAATGTACCAGCCAATACGACGGCCAACTGTTTGATTATTCATCATAAACAAGTCAACTATTATCCACTGTCCAACCAAGTGATGAGTGTATAAATAACAGGTCAACCCACGTTAAGCCGCTCAGTCATGTCTTGCTTTAAAGCATCAAGAGAAGTCACATCCATGAATTTAAACTCTGAGGAACAACGTTTCAAGACTTTTGCAACATGGCCGGTGCCTTTCATAAACCCTCAAGCCTTGGCGGCCGCTGGATTCTACTATTTAAAAACAAGAGATGAAGTGAAATGTGCCTTTTGTCCCATCATCATAGAGCGATGGCAAGAGAGCGATGAACCCATGCATGAACATCAGCACTGGTCACCTGCCTGCCCCTACCTGTGCAGAATGGAGGTGGGAAATATACCCTGTCATTCAAGCTATCCCTCACTCGTGCCTCTGAGTGATAAAAAAAACAAGTTACGATACGTGTGGACTGTATGGTGTCAACGATGCTTCGGCAAGGAGCTCACCGTCAAAAACGCCTAGTTTAGACACATTGGGACATCATCGGTGTTATGGACGTTACAAACACAAGAGGCTATATTGTTTTATCAGTTGGTATCGTCCTTATCCCAAAATGACAAACGCCTGTAAGACGTGTTATGATACTAAAATGATAAAATTCTTATATTCTTATTTTTCTCATGTCCCCCTGTCCTACACTAACCTCATTTTTTTTCTTCAAACTAGCATGGCAGGTAAGTCCATGTCATGACCACACCTTAGTCATTGATTGTCAGTCAGTCGTCAGTTGAACTTGGTCCAGGCAAGCGGCAACATGTCGCGCACACTCATTGTGGATTGCCAAGGGTTTAAAATTGGTGACAACAAATTTATATTTAAACAAGTGGCCATTATCGATTCTACCACGTTTTGGATATCACAAGCTACGCATTTGCTATTTGAACCGCCCCATGCTTTTGATTTGTTGTGTGAAAAAGACCGTAAACAAACCCAGTGGATTGAAAATCATAGGCAACTAGACTGGAATCAAGGAACCATTTCCTATAAATATTTGGACGTGGTCATGAAAGCACACTTGTCCTCAGCCAATGTGGTATTTGTGAAAGGTAATGTAAAACGTGAATGGTTGCAACCATTTTTGGCGTCTTACTGTCAATGTATTGACCTCATGGAGTTGGGCTGCCCATCCCTGCAAACGCTGATGGATACTTGTTCCTGTGGCAACATTACCCATACAGCCCTAGCACATGCGTGGCATCTCTTTTATTGGTTAACCACCCATGCCTGCTGTGAGTTGTTAAATAAAATTATAAATCAAGATTTACCTGTGAATGACGCCAGTGAGATTTCTACAAGCGACGTGTAAACATCTACAACACGTGATACAATGGAGAAAGGCAATGCTACGAACAAAGCCATCGGAAAGTTCTTTGTGTGCAAAAAGAAACTAGACAGTTTTACCAAAAAGGAACTCTTAGCGTTGCCCAAGTCGTTCATTTATTATGTGGCCGCCAACGCGGTGAAAGATATCTGGCAACATGTACCAAAATCATGGACTCAAGACCCTGTGTTGAGTGAATTGCAACCCTGTACGGATTACGATCACCATAAGCAAGTGGCCATGGCAAAAATACCCTCTATGCGTCAGTGCGCGACTTGTCAGTTAGTGAAACTGTATCACGGTCATAAGAGTCCGTGTAAAGACTTTGTTGAATCATTCCACGGGTGTCATTTATTTATTTTATTTATTTAATAATTATTAGATACAACCATAAAAAGGTCATTTTACACTAATATTTTAACAATTTCAAGTAATATTAACAAAAACAGTAACAACAATAACAATAACAGGTAACAATTGGCAGTGATGGCAGAAGGGATATATCTCGGGAAGGGCGCAGGGAGTGATTGGGGTAGTGAGTGAATAGGAGGGTGAGGGGTTAGGAATTGAGGGTGAAAGGGATCTTCTAATGTTATGTTTGAATGTTCGATAGGGAGAGAATATGTCAATATTTGGGAGGGAGTTGCTAAGGGTAGGTAGACGGTGGAAAATAGAGCGCTTCTGTACTTCAAGACGTGGGCGAGGTATGTGGTGTAAATGGTTCTGGCGTGTTGAACGGGAGGGAACATGGAGTGGGAAGTAGCTTAAGAGCATATTACATTTTGTGTAACCATTCATAATTTTATGTAGGAAACACAGGTCAGTAAATTGTAGACGGCTTCTCAGGTCGAGTAAATTGAGCTGATTTAGAATGTCGGATTTGGCAAAGTGCCTTAGTGAAGGATTGCGAGCTTTGACAATTGATATGAAGAAATTAAAGACACTGTTCAATTTAGAAATATTGGTTATAGCCGAAGTAGACCAAATTAGAGAAGAGAAATCTAGGATAGGGAGAACATATGTGGTGAAGTATAATTTAAGTGCAGTGAGGTCTTTAATTTCTGTGAATCTGTATAGAATGCCGAGACTGCGCATTGCGCGAGATTTGATATGGTCAATGTGTGGAGAGAATGTCAGTTTATCATCGTGAATAATACCTAAATCTCTTACCTGAGAAACCGTATCCAATTTATTTCCACATATTTTATAGTCCGCCTGATTTCCAGATTTCAGTAGTGAGAAAGACACATTGAAGCACTTTTCGGATTTGGAGATAACTTCCATTTGTTGAACCAATCAGTACATGTATTCACTGCTTCTTGGAGGTCAGCGTGGTCGTCAGAACTGGACATTTTTCTGAATATCTTGAGGTCATCAGCGTATAGAAGAAGGGAACACGGAGAATTTTGCACACATGTGTTTATATCGTCCATATACAGCACGAAGAGAAGGTGTCCCAGGATACTGCCCTGAGTTACTCCTGATAAGACTGGGAGCCAGGACGACACAGACGCTGGAAGCACTACCCGTTGTTGCCTATTGGACAGGAAACTTTGTATTAGGAATAGGAAGGATCCATGTACGTTGTATCGTGAAGCAAGCTTGTGGAGGAGAAGGAAATGGTTCAGGGAATCAAATGCTTTGGCCAGGTCAAAGTAGATTACATCTAGCTGAGATTTTTGATCTATTGCAGAAATTATGTGATGGTTCAGAACAGTCAGATTTGTTAAACATGATTTTCCAGGGACGAAGCCATGTTGTTCTTCTGAGAGGTGTGGTTTGGTGAAAGTGAGGAGACGGCAATGTATTATTCTTTCGAAGACTGAAGAGAGTATAGGGACGATAGATAGAGGTCTGTATGAGGAAATTTCATGCTTGCTGCCTGATTTAAAGACAGGTGTGACATCAGCTCTTTTCCATGAGTCAGGAAAAGTGCCGGAAGTCATGCACCAGTTGAGTATCATGGATAAGAGGATGTTGAGGGATGCAGAGGTGTTTTTCAGGAATATAGGGCTTATGTCTGATGGTCCGGTAGATCTGTTTGCGGGCAGACTTTTTAAAATATTTTGGATTTTATCGGGGGTCGTTGAAATTTGAGACAGTGAATCAGAACAGACGCTAGTAAGTTTAGGGGGACTGGGGATTGGTACGGGAACTGAAAAGGTTGAATGGAAATATTCATTGAAATGTGTGGACCTCAATTCAAATGGGATTTCTTCATTATGGAGGCTTAGGTTAAGTGGAATTCTGGGAGTTTTTCTACGGGATGATATAAGTGTCCAGAACTTCTTCGGGTTATTCTTGAGATTTCCTGTTATGGAAGAAATGTAGCGGTTATAATCTTCTGCCATATGAACTCTTGAAATTTTCCGTAGGTGAATAAATACATTGCGTGTATGAGGATTAGGAACTGATTTCCACAGTGACCACGCTCGAGTTTTGTTTTGGAGAAGGAGTTTGGTGTTTTGACTTAGCCAGTGCGGGTATTTGTTGGATTTTGGGTACGGAGTAAGGGACGTGTTGTTTAATGGCCGAGTAAAGTAAATCCTCAAACAAGGTCAGTGCGCTGTTTACGTCTCTCTCAGCTGTTAGCAGGCACCAGGGTAGAGATGATAAATCCTGATTGACAGCTTGCCAGTCGACCTTTCTCCAAAGAGGGAAAGCTTTCTTATCGGTGGTGGGGCTATTTTTATGTCTGCTGGCTGGGACGGGGAGAGTGGCTTCTATTGAGCTATGGTCGGTGTTCAGGATATTTCTTCCAACGGTCACAGTGACATTACGCAGGGTTGAAAATATGAGGTCCAGTGTTTGGGATTTCCTTGTTGGGTGTAGATTGAACTGTTTCAGATGTAGACCGTTTATAAAATTTGATAAGATGAACGTATCTATTTGGGGAGAGTGTATGGTACCATTGTCTATTGATGTCCAGGAGATATGGGAGTTAAAATCGCCTAGCAACACTATTTTATTTTCTTGATTTAGGGCAAGAACAGTAGAGTTGAAACACTCTTCTAAGGTGTCAATTTTGCTGGAAGGTGGGCGGTAGAAGCAACCTACGAGTAAATTCTTCCTTTTTGGGATAATAATCTCAACCCATATTATTTCGCAGGAAGTTTCTAAGTCAGGCCGATGTTTTGCCTTCAGTTTGTTATGAACTGCGATTGCAACACCACCACCCCTTGAGAATCTGTCGCGCCGAAACACATTGAACTCAGATGAAAACGGAAGTTCCCCACAAGATACAAAGTCTGACAACCATGTTTCTGAGAGGCAGAGGATATCAAGTTGATTGATTTCGGTTATATTTGCTAAACAGTCGGTTAGTTTATTTTTGACGCTCTGTGCGTTCTGGTAGTAGAGGTTAAGGGGTCCTGGATTTAAATGAATATCACCTGATAGTAGTAGTAGTAGTATCAAGTAAACTGTACTGGAGGAGGCTCGGCAAAGTTGTACTGGTCCGCGAGGTGTGGTGGAAACTTGGCGGAGCACTGGGAGGTTAAGAGCTGCCATGGTCGAGAAAAAGCAACAACAACAACAACAACAACAACAACAACAAACACAAACATCGTCCACAGAGGAGGAGGAAGACCAAACCTTTTCACCATCGAAGGAAAAGGATATGCCAGACCTGTACTGGCAATGGCGTCATTGACAAAGTGATTCAATACTTACCTTTTGAAATCCATCTTCCAGTTTATCGTTTTTGTGGCCCTGGAACTCATCTTATAAAACGTTTGCAGCGTGGTGATGTACCCATTAATCTTTTGGAACAAGCATGCAAAGAACATGACCTTCCTTATCGCCAGAGTCATCCTGGTTTAAGACATGCGGCAGATAAATTGTTATTGAAAAAAGCTAAACAACGTTTCACATCCTGTGATGCCTCAGTGGGTGAAAGGATGGCAGCCCTGATTGTGATGAGTGCTATGAAAGGAAAGTTGATGATGCATGGACATAAACATTGACGAATTGAGGAGTGAGGAATTGGGATTTGTTTGTATTCTATTTTTTTTTCTTTTGTCATTCCCTATGTTTATGAAATAAAAACAAAGGTTTACCAGAAAACGATGTTTCTTTTTAATTAAAAAAAAATCATCATGTTGATGGGCTGATTTTTCATTTTCACATTTTCACACATTGTCATTTGCCAATTTGTAATTTACAGTTTTTAAAAATGTCTGTTTCAAGTTTTACGTTTTTGATGATATGGATTTTCCATTTTGTTGATAACACTTTTTAAAAATGTTCGTTTGAAGTTTTTTGAATTTTCATATTTCACACATGGCCATTTCCAGTTTTTAAAAAATGTTCGTTTTAAGTTTTGCGTTTTTGGTGATATCGAAGCATGGATTTTCCATTTTGCTGTTTTGACATTTTTCCATTTGGTGTATGTTGAAAGTTGAGATTTGTCAATGATGTTGATGCAAGTGCTTGACCATGATGATGCTGCTATGTGTTTATGTGTGTTTTGAGAAACGTCGAGGTCTTCGACTACTGCAGGTAAGACTGTTTTACAAAAATAATGTCTATTGACCACTACATTTTAAAGAGAAAAACTATCGACAATACAAAATGAGTATATAAGTGAAAATTTCCCCTCCCCACCCACCCTACCTCACCGTGATTGCTCTGGTCATTCATACACACCAGCTTTCTCTCTACTGATACATTCACACCTGTGTTTGGGAACAAACACAACCACTTTATTTATTCCCAAAAGCACATTCTCGACATGCACACTTATCCCAAACGAACTTTTTTGGTTCACCATTTATAATTTACATTACAAAAATAATTAAAGTTACTAAAAATACTATTACTCATTAAATATTTACAAAAAACCTACAACCTTGTACAGCTTTAAAATAATTAAACTATATACCATTTTCCAATTCCCTACTCGGTTAAATTTAAAATAAAAAATTAAAATAAGGTTACATAGAACTTTTTTAAGAGCAAAAGGTCCAAGTGGGTTGCCACTATTTACAAAATCTACTATTTACAATGACAAAAACCAATATTTACAAAATACTGTATCTACAATTTACAAAAAGCCATGTCCCTAAACAAACAAACAGTGAAATCACACCTCCTCCTTCTTGCGGTCATAACCCCAGGGCAGGCTGGTGAGCAGGTAATTAGCCCACACACGTTTGTTATCCATTGAGGCGAGGGTGCGTTTTCTCTGTTCCACAAGATACAAATGATGGTTGCTGGATTATATCCTGCACTGTGTATGGGACATAGCTTTGCCAGTGCGTAAAACCGCTAAGTAATCGTCTACACGTAGCGATTTTACCACTGCCCTACCTACACCTTTTGCTCTTTTGGCTTCCTTACAGTCTAGTGTGCGATAAGCATACATTTTCGAGGCCAAACCAACGAATTCCGTCATAACGGAATCACCGCATTCATCTTTTAAAACGCCCATTTCCTTCTTGTTTTTATGGGTAGCTGAAACACGTTGTCAGCGCTATACGAAGAGGTGTCGAACCAGTCACTATGCTGCCTTATGACGTCATAGGGGTTGCAGTGGCGAATGTGGTAAATGAATGAGTCCGTATCCATATACAAAAGAGATACGTCCTCAAAATTGCGTTTGGCAAACTCATAGTGGAATCGATACATGACCGATTTAGAAAAGTCTAAAATGACTTGGCCCAAGTAAATGGGCTTATCCATGGTCACGCTGGTCTTACTCAATTCAATAGTAGCCAAATCCTCATGGATAATGTTGATCGATTTGAAATTTGGCTTGGCAATGTACCGCCGGGCACCCCACCGCCCCTCCCAGACATTGACCAATTTAATGTCACGGTATTTGCGGACATTCTCCACGGACTTGCCATAAATGCCGTTGTTCATTAATTTTAAAAAAAATATTTCAAACTGCTGTGTTGCCATTTGTCGGTGCTCTGTGTTGAGTCGCATGTATGGCTCAAGCCATGGTTTTTGAGCAAATGAAATACCCCTGTGGATTTTCTTTAACCCCAAGCCTTGGGCGAGGCATTGCATCAACATTTGGATATGTAGCACATACCGATTTTTGTTGTAAAGTTTGCCCATGCGTTTTTCAATTTTCACTTTACTGTCAGGGGGAATCATTTGCTCAAGGCAGAATGGGAAATCAGCATGTTCATTATACAAGCATGAGGAATATTCAATATCCACTTCTAGCACATATCCACGGCCTATTTCTTGGCTAGCCATGTTCACATCAAATTCTGACTCTTGTTTGTCTGTCAGCCATGCAAACTTCCCATAGGGCAAAGACTGACTCATGGCGTAACCATACAAATTATTCACTTCATAGTACATTAAGTATGATTCTAGTTTGTGTGGTGAATAATCAGGCATGTAGACATTGTTCGCTTCGGCATGGCGTTGGTTAAGCGACACAAAGCCGCCACGAATGCCCTTTTCAAAAAATAGAACCATGTCTACATCAGTGAGTAAATTCAATTCCACTCGAGTGAATTTCAAAGCGGCATCGAACGAGAGCCCTGGACTTGTATAATAGTGAGCCGGGTCGAGACCGTAAATGTGTTGACACAACTCACGGAATTTTTGAAACACATCGGTAAGCAGCAATACATCCAGTTTTAGGTAATGCATAGCTTATTCACTTAGCGTCTTAATGCCAAACACTCGCCAAACTTGACATGCATGTGCATACTCTTCATCGGAAACGGTACTGCGTGTTAGTTTCGAGTAAAATTTATCTTGTGGTGGGAGTTTTGTTTGCCGTAACACGTCTCAGCAGTTGCAGAAATCATACGGGCATATACCTTTCCGAATGCAAAATTGAAATTGCTCAGGATCATTAAAATGGATTCTAGAATTTTTTTATTCCTCCTCATTCAAGCCATTCACAAGACTGTCTAGCGAGGATGCCATAAACTTAAATGAATCCAAAAATCGAATGCTAAAGTTGCCCAACCACCATGTCAGGGCTGTAAAACGCTCATGGTTTTGGGGAATAATGGTAAACGAGCCCTTGATGACGTCACCCAATTCACGAATCAAAAACTGAAGGTCATAATTCGGCAGATTGTGGAAAAAGACACGGATGAAACGAGGAGCTGGAAAGTTCAAATTGCATTTACTATACGCAGCTCCACGAAACTCCCCCGTAAAGTGCGAGTGATCACGAACGGTGTCTTCAGCACTGATCAGTGGCTTTTCGCAAATATGGCATGTCGTGGCATGCTCATACTGCTGTTGCTGTTCTGGAGATAGGCTCATGGGTACTGGGTGGTCCAGTGATCCCTGTACATGATGAGTCAACTTGACAAGTTCATCCAAAAACCATCTGGCACAATCTGGCCCCTCACGGGATTTGTAAACGGATTGTGTGGGGTCAGAGGCACACACCACATTAAATCCTATGGCAAAGGGGTCATTTTTTTGAATGGGTGTGGTTGAGCTGATGGAGGGATCTGGTTCACATCCCGCCATGGGTGTGGTAAGAGCTTCGAAATCTGCATATACCACATAGGGGACAGTGTCACGCTTGTGAATGTTGTTAAATTTCAACACAGCCTTGCCCCCTTGTGGCAATATCAGTCTCACCGCTTCCTGAGAAATGCAATCTACCCTATGACGTTCCAAAACGTAGGGTTTCCAAAATATTGCAAGCAACGGTCACAAATATGCTTTATATTATGTTGTTTGGACATTTGACTGCTTAGCAATCTACTCAAGCTTTTAATCAGGCAATAGTGATTCACCTCTCCCTCAGAAAGATATAAAAGATGAATGTGATGTCGTTTCGGTTCCTTTGTGGCATAAAGAGGACCCACAATCTCTTCACCATTAAGGCCATACACCATGAACGAAAAGTCCTGGTTATCTTGTTCAAACCTATGGATCTCGGTTAAGTCCATAGGGAACGACACTCGAGTTAAATTTAAAATTTGGTTTATATAAGAAAATGCATTCTTATACATTCCCGGTCTGTGACTGGCACGTTTTGCTGGTTGCAAGTACGCAGCCACAGACCACAGGAAACATTCATCGTCCTCATTTTCAATGTTAATCACAGCCTTTTTCAAAGCTATTGCCTGTGGTGTCCGAATAAAGCTAGACCCAGCATTGAAAGGATTGAATTGACAAATGTTAATTTGCAGGTGATGAATTTTGTCCAAGGCAAGGCTACTGGGTCCTTGTTGTAGTTGATCAAATTTAGTCAGCAAGGCATTGACCACGTGGGTTTCATACCAGTGTTCCAAATGATGGGTTATGAATAGCTCTTGCATTTTACTGCAAATATAAAAGTCTCATTATGTTCCACGTCCTTCTTTTTATATATAAACTCGCACACCAGTTATGTATTCACCTTTAGAGCTGTATGCAGCTGTTGTGCTGTAAAATTTCATTTTTTTAAATGTCAAAACAAGATTCTAAAAATTATTTTGGGACTAAATTTTCTCTAACATTGACCACGCGACCAGAGGACACACGCGATTTGAAACAACTGTTTAAGGGTTCCCAAGGTAACGTATCCGCAGCAGTAAAAGACATTATTTTGAAAGAACACACTCACCTGGGTTTAGAAATGTAGACTGTCTGACAATGGTCGCACACTAGAGCCTCTTGGATTTTAGCTGTATTTGCTATAGCGGTAAAGCTTTTTTTTTCCAAATATCTAGAAACAAATAAAATAAACCACCATAAGTATATCAATTCCTAATAGTTTATGCAGTTCATAAACAAAACAAAATCAAACAGGTTATATATATATAAAAAAAACAAATTTCACCTTGACTTGTAATGCTTTGCTTTATTCCCGTCTCGTGGGCTAGTCTGGTAATGGTTTCCTTTTCTAGCTGTCTGTCTTTCTCTCTTTTTCAATCTCTTTCCCACAGACACACAACAGGTAGGCTATACACTTTATCTACAAACAAATAAATAAACATTTATTTATAACTTTAACAATCAATAAATAATTGCTTGTAAATATATATATATATAAATCAATAAATATATAAATGAATAAATATATAAATAAATACCTACCCCACAACAAGGTTAAGTATTTTCCACCTACACCAAAACTGTTAAACAAGACCATGTGTTTCACGCAACGCAGTTTGTTCAAAGGTAGTCACATAAGTGAGAGTGGAAATGATAACGACATGTGTTTATATATGTTACGTTGCATGTATAATTATTTTTTCTCACACTTGAACATTCTGTTATCATCATGCACGTGGACAGCTAACGTCCAAGATGAACACCTGTGCCAGGTCAAATTTCATATGAACGTGCATTTTGTCACGTACAAAGCAAACAGGATGTGACTTGTTTAGCTTATATGACATCTCGCACGTGTATGCATGCATTTCGCACTCCCCTGCCATCATGGTTGTCAGATTATTTAACCTTCAAGCGTCCTCTGCGTCTTTGTAATTTTCCATTGCACCTGTTGTCAAGTCAGATCAGCGCATTCCAATAGGCTCAAATGACATTCACATCCTGCTAGTCTGTCCCCCTCTCCAGCAAGTTTGTTTTCTGTACTCGCTTCGACCAGCATGGAACCAAGTTCTCATAACCGTTTACACGTTAAAGATCCCTTTCGGAGGTAAAATATCAGAAAAAAGCGAACCTTCGCTCTGTCATAAACCAACCCGTCGAAATATCGATTGTTCTATTGAGCACAGCCACCGTGGTCAGCGACAGGTTCGTTGTAACAAACACCCAGCAGTATCGACTCTCTCAACCACCACGCTTCATGAACATTTTAAACAGGTAAAGAATATTTTTTTGAAACAAAAGTGTCGTTAGGTCCTTTGTCAAAATTTCAAAAATAGTTTCAAAAAGGGAGCGTTAGCCCGAGTCCTATGACACCTCGTACACGTCTCTAGCGTTATTGGTTCACGAGATATAGCAAAAAGTCTAAAATCACGGTTTTACCTCAAAATAGTTTTTCATTCCTGCTCAACACTTACATCCTCGCCAAGAGGACAACACAACAAAAAATGACACCTTGTACAAGTCTCTAGCCTTATTGGTTCCCGAGATATCAGCAAAAATCACAAAAAACATGTTTTTACCCCAAAATTCATTTTCCATTTTTTTAATATAGTGAGTGGTCCATAGGAAAGAGGATGTCAGCCCGAGTCCAACGATATGTCGCATGCCCATGGTTTTAGCGTAATATACATAAAAGGTCAGCATAGCCGAGCGGTTCGTGTCACTCGTTAGAATCGGCCTTAGACCTAGAGGCTTGAAATTTATTTTCTTGGTAGACGGAGTCAAGGCCATTCATTTATGTCAAACTAACATTTTTGTAGAATTCCTAGTTTCCGAAATATAGGAATTTCAAAATTGGACTGTTTTCAAAAAACATAAAAATAAAAAAGTTTCATTATAAAAAATAAAGATCATAGAGACCGTTCGTTTGAGCCATTGCACAACATTCTTTCATGTTTGGTTTTCAAACTATCACCTACTTTCGAAAACAAAAATTTGCAAAGAAAAATCAAAAATATAACGAGTAGTCCATAGGAAAGAGGACCTCAACCCAAGTCCAACGACATGTCGCATGTCAAAATCGGACCATGCGTTCGAGAGATATTAATTATTTGAATGTTTCACCTACGTTTGGCCGCCATTTTGGCTTGTTGGGCACAGCCACGCCAAGTGTAATAGAACTCTCCTTACTAACCTACTTACACACATGTTTTTCAGGATTACAAAGGTATTTCCGTGATCGCGAGCCCCTGTGAGCGAGCTCTCGATTTTGTTGAACACACTGGGTTTTAAGTGACATGTGGCTACGACGAGACGAACAGATTTAAGATAACACACTAATTACATATGAGGCCGGCGAGTCCGTGACCTAGATTCTTAATGTGAGATAGGCCTGTATGATATAACTTGTGCTGATTTAAAGAGGAGTTCACCATACTCAAACTATAACTCCCTGCGTTAATTTGAAATGAAATATATGTTGTTGTTGTTAATTATGTGCCACTTGGCGCAGTGCTGATTCTGTTGTATTATAATTGATTTTCATTTTAATGGTTGTTTTTGTTGTTGTTGTTGTTGCATAGTTATTAAATGACGGACGGTCATTTCCATGTTTATTTTTGTGTAATCACGTACTCTTGTTTTGATTTGTGAAGACCTAATTGGGGCACTTGTCGTGCCTTGGCACGTTGTCAAGATCTAGCCCGGAGTTTTTTTTTTTGTAATTTAAAGAGTAGGGAGTGTCGGGAAATTCTTAATGATATTTATTTGTAGTGTGTTCCCTGAGCCAATCTAATTTTCGCAGAATTACGGAATCGTTTCCTGACGAGTAAAACCATATGGTCACGAATCACGTAATCAGTACTTATTTCCTTCAACCCAGTCAAACATCGTCACGCGTTCACAACTGTATAATTTTGAGAAGAGACATATTGCTGTAAAACGTCCTTTATTTGACACTCTCTCCCGAGATGATTATTTGTCTATAAATTAATCGGTAAATTGTGGATGTATTGGACACCACTTGGTGTGCTTAGAAGTAGACACAACTTAGGGTTTTTCAGTTGTGATCTGAGTAGAGTTGTGGGAGTAAATTCAAGAAGTTGTTGTTTTTATTAATTTTGTTGATTTTTGGTTATTAAACTTGTTTTATTTAGTACTAGCAACCCGGCCCGGTTTCCCCCGGGAACAGTTGTGAATGCATTACATGATAAGCGCTTCTTTACGATGTCAATGAAATAAGATCTATATCCGCTTTACGTCTCGGCAAGATGGGTTAAATCACTGACTTGACTATCATGGAGATGCATGTGCAACAAATTCTTGTCAGACGTTATTTAAGAATGGCGAGGTGCATGAAACACAAATCCCCCTTCCGTCCAATGTAAAAACACTTATAGTGGACGATATATTGAAAAAAGATTTGTGCTCTCGCGTACGATTTTGTAGAACTTTTCATGCTGAACAATTCTTACACTCATTGTATCTTGATATTTTTAGCGGTTTGCCCAGCTTAAGCTTAAAAAGCGCACGGACAACAGGATTTTTTGTCGACTTAGTCTCTGAAATAGTTACTGCTTGGCTTCCTTTGATCATGAATCAATTATTTTCTACAGAAACCTTCCTCGAGGTATCCTTTCCAGAATGGTGAAAACCGCATCAAAATCCATGCAGTGGTTCTCGAGATTACCCGTGACATCCAAGAATCGGGGACTTTGTTTTATACTAAGTAGAGATTACACGCCAATCAGTATAATTTAATATAATACAATCCCTCTTCCGTCCAATCTTAAATTGACTGTGAATATTTCGGAACGAAAAGTTCACAGGCGAAAAGAGAGTTGCACTTCCAGGGAATGGCGAGGTGAATGAAACTCAAATCCCCCTTCCGCCGAATCTTAACTTGACTGTGTTTCTTTGGTGAAATGAAGAAAACCCGAGTTGCACTTCCCGGGAAACTCCAAACACAACCACCCTTCTCAGAAGTCTTAACTCAACACGACTCGACGGTTTGCTGCTGGCTGTATCTGGGGCACCAGGTTCGCCCGGTAGCTAGGATGTAACAGGGATGATAGACTCGCCCTTAGCTAGCTCGTAAATTTTCGCCTCCTTAGTTGAATGGACATGGTTGGAAGAAATTAAAACGTAAAATCACTTAGAGTGGGCGATGCATCGAAAATAGACAAATGCTCTCACGGACTTGTTTGTAGAACTTTTCATGCTGAGCAATTCGTACACTCATAGTATTTAGATATGTTTAACGGTTTGCCCAGCGTAAGCTTACAAAGCACTCGGACGCCAGGTTTTTTCCCCTACTTTTCCACTGAAATCGTTACTGCTCGGCTTCCTTGGTCATAAATAAATTATTTTCTACAGAAATTATTCTAGAGATATCCTTTACAGAATGTTGAAAACCGCATCAAAATCCATCCAGTGGTTCTCGAGTTTACCCCTAACATCCAAGAATCGGGGACTTTGTTTTATACTAAGTAGAGATACTGGTTCAATTCCTTTCTTTAGTGTATGATTTTCCCTATGTTACCTTGTAAATTGTGAGAAGCAAATTTTTACTGCACGGCTAATATGAACCGAAACACCTCCCCGAAACTGAGTCTTGTTACGCTTCTTTACAAGGGTTCAATATATTAACTTCGGTCGACACTCGTATAACGATTCACGTAGCACTTTTGACATTGAAACTCCCGACCGGACTCACAATAGGATGTGTTTCTCCTGTCGCTCATACATGTTACAGGTAAGCTGTGTCACCCCCACTCTCGTGCTTCCCAGTTCGATAATAATCGCACGTAGTGGTGATATAAGCTTTTCATTACCTAAATAGGCTTCTTCCTATCAAATACACTTATGTGTTAGGTTCCGGCCATAATAACATGACTTTTGATGTGTAAAATACGGCGTTAACAGCTCGTAATTTCCATAAAACAATGTATCAATACCCGAGGTGCACAGTTCGATAATAATGATGTCATGATCGAGGCAAGTCATAGCGCTGTAAATCACGCCATCCTTCGTGCGCGCTCGTTGGCTGTCGTAAGAGATCGGCTAACCTTGTTTCAAGAACTCAGCTGTGCGGAGATGAAGCGGTCGCCTGCCGGCTCACTAATAACCAAGCCGGAGTCCGACTTTCGTAGACATTATAATATGTAGGCCATAAAATAACGGTATATTTTCCCTCTTGATGTCTCAAATAAATTCGACTTAGCTTTAATTTCTATCAATCAAGATATTCTGTCATATGTGTCGTAATTTTATTCCTTTAGACAATCTTCTTCACGTAGCATTTCAGGTTCATATATGACTTCTCTGTCATTGAAATCTATTTCTTGATTTTTACAAATGTGATGTGCAGCTTTCTATGTAAACTAATTATGATGTGTTTTCTCTTTCCTCGATCAGGGGTTCTTTCTCTATCCTTTCCCTGTCGACTTGTACTCGGCTGTGCTTTATCAAGCTCATCTTTTTTCTCTCTTTCGAATTTCTTCGTCCATCTTCTTTGGACTTTTCAGGCTCCCTTTTGAGCCTTCCCTGGTCCTTCCTCCTATCGTAATCCTCATTTCTATAATTCTTATCTAGAGTACCCTTGGTTCTGTCTGTAATTTCTATTATAGGGTTCTTCTCTATAATTATTCCTGTAGTTGCATAGTCCGTATCGACGATGCCAGGGCCTTACCTGGTATTCCCTATTCTGGTTTTCAAATCGTTTGTCCTTTTGATAATGGTTCCTGATCGGGCCCGTTCTCTGGTTTTCTCTATGATCGGACCTGTCTGTTTGCTGCGCTCTGTCCATGTAGACTGTATTGACAGTTCTGGATTCCTGTCTGGTGTTTCTATCATTCAGAGGAGTTGCCATTGAACTGGTATGATCAAATCTACGCAGTAAATCATCCATAGACGTTAAATCTGTGTCTCCAGATGAAATATTGACCTCCTAACTTCGAATGGAAGTTGCCGAGATATGGCTTCTATGAGCTCACCCTGAGTCAAATTCAGCTGTAAAAATCGGAGTTTTGCCACCTGGAAGGCAAAATACTCAGCATAGCTCGTAGGTCCTGTGTTGGAGTATTTCTTAGAGTATACCTCCGATCTGATATTCTGTTGAACTTCTACTGACCAAAACCTTTGGATAAAAGCGACAGAGAACTGTTCGAAATCGTCTAACGTGTATCTAAAATCGCAATACCACTGGAGTGGTGCGTCTGATAGAAATCTTTCTACTACTCGTAATTCACGGTCCATTGGAACGTGAGATTCTAGGAAATAGTCACGTAATCCTTCAATAAACGCTATAGGAGTAGTGTCGACCAAATTGTTGAATTTTCGTGGATTATCCTCAAAATTCCTGATATTCGTGATGTTAGAGCATCTATCAGCTGGCCTTAACTTATAATTTCCTATGCCAGTGTTGAGAATTGGATAACCGAATTCCTCCTGACGTTGTTGAGGCACATTCAACTGTTCCGTTGGACTCGGTTGAATAGTGGCTTAAAGTTAGGAGACTCCTGATATCCTATCTCTCTCCTATCCTGTGCCTGAGGTTCAGATATAAAAATAGTGGCTTTGAAATCGGCATTTGAAAGTCCCCTTAACTGTTCCTTTTAAGTTATCTATGTTAATATGATCCGCCAAGTAGATGTTATCAAATTTCTTTCTTATCTCGTTATTCTAAGAAGTTTTCTTTTCTCTAACCTCATTTAACTCTACCTTGCCCTCATCAATTTTCACTTCGATATTTTGAATACGAATTTCTAAGCCTGAGATGTTGTCGACCTCTGAAATTTGACGAACATCCTTTATTTTATTCACATCCTCCCTCACATCTGAAATTTCTTTGCTGGCTTGTACTAGGCCAGTGGCAAGCTTTTTTCAAGAACTGATTTTTCAATATTAAAACAATCTTCATTTATTTTAATGATATCCTGTCTCAAATTGACAATATTTAATTAATTATTCCCTTAATATCAATATCAAAGTCCTCTTTTATGAGTTTCGTATGGTCATTCACCTTAGCTTGCGGTGTACTTGTATCATCCTTCAATTGCTCCAGACTAGCTTGCGTTTGAGAGGTATCATTAGTAAACTGCAGCCTTATAACTTCCAAATTACTTTTATTATCCTTTTGATTATTTTCAAATTCTACTTTTATCTCAGCACAAAAATCAGTATTGGATTTTTCTAGTTCCTTTAATGTAGACTCCATGTGATTCTGACAAGACTCAATCTTACCAACTTTAGTTTCTATGCCTTTCTGACCAGACTCAATTAAACTAATGTCAGGACATCATTTATCCTAGCCTGCACTAATCTAACATCTGTTCGGAGATCTTTTACACTTTTTGCCATCTTATTAACGTCAGTTTGAATTTTATTAACGTCAGTTTTAACATTGTTCACTTCAGTTTCAACACTATAAACATCCAGGTGTGTCTTTTTGACATCGTCCTGAATATCTTCGATGTTAATCTCAACCTGATTAAATTTCGTTTCTACTCTCTTGGAACTGTCCTTAAGCTCCTTTAAAGATCATTGCATGGCATCAATTTCGCCACGGTTGCTTTCAGCTACTGCATCCATAATCAGACCCTTATTTTGATTGACCGTTTCATACATGTTATCAAAACTTGTTTTAGCATATGTTCTAATATGAGTAATATCTTGGTTGAGATTGCCCATCTTCCCTTGAAGTATCTCAAACATTTATCTAAAATCACCAACGGTGACTGTCTCATTGTCTGCCATCATAAATCACTATACACAATGGACGCGAACACTACATAACAAAGCACAGCAGGAATATCTTAGAGTAACCACTTTTTAATTAAATACAAGTTTTTCGGGCTTGTAGGCCGTGGTCCAGACAGGATATCTCCCGACGTTTCACCGGAAACTGCGTCCGGCATTATCAAGGGTTCCGCTCCTTTCCTGCAGTGGACCACTGCAGACCAAGGAAAGGAGCGGAACCCTTGATAATGCCGGACGCAGTGGACCACTGCAGACCAAGGAAAGGAGCGGAACCCTTGATAATGCCGGACGCAGTTTCCGGTGAAACGTCGGGAGATACCCTGTCTGGACCACGGCCTACAAGCCCGAAAAACTTGTAATTAATTATGAACGCCGGCCGTGAAAGCCTAAGCTGTTATATTAACCACTTTTTACCGTAAAAATGAATATTTTCATTGTCTAGCATTAAACTTATGCTAACCTTCCGAGGATACCTTTCATTGAACATGACCTAGTCGTTTATTACTTATGAAAGCGTGTGAAACCACTAGAACACAATAAAATCTAATAATGGTTGCAATTCTGCCTGTATACCACGCAGATCGAGTAAGCTCGTAATTGCTTTGTTCAAAAAGAATTCCAATATTTTGTGCCAAAAACATTGGTTCGCCATTAATTAATTAGGCTACCACAAAGACTCAAACTGGTTCTCAACTCTGGTATTCCAGTTTTATCGAGCCCCGTCGTTAACGTCACCAATTAACTATCCTGGTACACCATATTGAGGTACGATGTCCCTGTTCGAGCCCCTTACGTTGCTGGCGCCAATTAACTGTACCCGTATTACCTACCAATACCTGTTGAATCCCAGGATGACAGCTGGATCGTAGAACCTGAAAATCCCCGGCTAGAAATTCCCCCAGGTCCTACCAACAAGTAGAAGGGAAAATAGGGCACAAGTTTTCCTAACGAGGTGGCATTAAGAAAGACCGTGGCAAAATAGCAAAAGTAGCTCAAAGAACACGAGATTCCATCAAATGGAATACCTCAGGATTGTGAAATACTCCAGGAACACCCTGTGATGGCCTTCTTAACGCGACCTGCCATCACCTCTATAAAGCATCACGCAATAATATTTAAAATTAAGAAAATAAAATTTATTCAATATGAGAAGACAAAATAATCAGCAATATCAAAAACTGAAAGAATTGGAATAATGCCAAAAATAAATCTAGGGATCCACGTCTCAAATTAGCACGTGTTCAAATGGAACACTGAAGTGCTCAAAACTCAACATATTCATTAATATCACACACAAGTTATATTCATAATAATCCCATAAAATATAGATTAATTGGATCATCTTTGATATATTGACCTTCACATTTATATTCATCGTGATTAACACGTTTATAATCACCAAAATTATCTTATTTATGTTCACAAAAATTATCAATTATTGACCTGAGTGGAACATATATATATTTTACATATTTTACATAACTCTCTTCAGAGTGTATAACGTTGACTTATTTGTTGCATAATCATCATTTGCTTATTATATTTCATTTAATTAATTCATCATATTAATTGCCATGTTGATCCTATCGAGCATCTAAGCTTAGTAGTATTTATTGTCAAAATTCAAGACTCAATAAATAATATGAATGGTTTACAAATCTTTCTGACATCGTTAATAAATTTCAACAAGAATGAAATACCTATTTATCCAATCAATTATCTCTAGTAAGTGCACAGTACAACATTTATGACCATAAAGAGTCATAGAGATACGATTCAGCAGCTGATACTGTTATCAAAGGCATTTACTTTAAATCCACTCATGGATCAAATTCACTAAATCCCTCTATTAGGTTCCACTAATACTTTCAACGATTGACACTCCCTGGCTCAATCCAATGCTCGAAGAAGCTTCAAAAAGCACTATATTCACACACAACAATTATTATTAGCAATATCCACTGATATGCATTATACCTAAGTGAGTACACCTTCAATCGGTGACCACTAAACCTGGTAAATGATTCCTAATATCATTGTAATTCCGCACCCAAAATCATGCTGTCCAAAATAAAATAACAATGTTGCACTTCATTAGAATTTAATTATTATGGATTGTAGATAAATACCTTTAAAATCTAAAAGCTTTGCCTTACAATTTTTTGTTACATCATGAGTTAATAATAATATTATATAGACTTCCACTAAGTCCTTCCTGGGAAATGCGTTTAAAATGCTGAATGTTCCTCCGAAATGTTTTCATGTCTTCAACTGTATCAATAGTA
The DNA here is from genome assembly GCA_946902985.2 of Meconema thalassinum. Classification (NCBI taxonomy): domain Eukaryota; kingdom Metazoa; phylum Arthropoda; class Insecta; order Orthoptera; family Tettigoniidae; genus Meconema; species Meconema thalassinum. The sequence goes on from OX336389.2 coordinate 1,092,173,038, forward strand.
GCAATTACTTAATTAAATCTTCAGCATAAATACTTATTTCACGTAAGACACGTGGCTTCAAAGAGAAATGGAAATTGATCTGACCAAAATTGAGATTCCACCTCACTCGAAAGAACATGAAAATACCGAACAATGACGCCTACACCATGGGTTCAGCTAACGACTGAGGTTACACAAACTGTGACCCATTAGGAATCATCGCCAATAAATCTTGTCCCTAAGAGCGAAAATGTATTACCAAAAAATATTGAACTTCACTCTCAGAATTATATCGAAGTGATATATCTGTTCTAAATAATTATGTCATCAAGAAATCTTTCAACATCAACGTGGATGACAACTTGAGTGTATAAACGCCACTCCAACGATCTATCCAAGTCCTGACACTATCTATAATTAACACATGTTACTAAATTCTTCCTGAAAAATACTAAGATCTTCCCCTGACGTTTGTCTTCTCGACAATGAAAATATGCATATAATTTTAAGTGCTTATCAAAAAATACTAACAACTAATTACTAAATATTACTACAAAAAGGATGCGTTCGTTATTCGAACAAAAATCCGGTTGCGCATGAAGTCAGTCTCGAGATAGGCATAGAACCTTGACCTCTGTTCAACCATGCTAACACCAAAAAAAATATGGCGATAATTGTTACTCTTAAATACTCAACTAAGCCACTACTTAATAAACTGACGTTCTTCTACTTTTCGAAGAATCTTGCAGCGACGTATAAAGGATATATGTGTCCAGGAAATCACCTCCAATGCCAAGTCATGGCATGCTCCTTCCTGGATCCCAAGGGATCGAACCATGGAGCCTCCATCGTTCTTCTCGCTCCTAGCCCGACGCTGCTTCTCACCATCGCGTTGGAAATGTCCTCCAAACCCGAGTATACGAACAAGATTTTCCCGGATGAAGTTCATCAGTTTATTAAAGCTCACAGGCATTCGCGAATAACTGTGGATTAAATCCATCTTAACTCTAATTGCGACAATACTTCGGTACATGCTCGAAAAGTTCTGCACTGCAATGCATGCGTTCTCAAAGTGCATGGAAGAAAGTAGTTACGCATGACAAAATTCCTGCTATTGCCTCGCACGTAGTGTTCACGTCATCCTTTAGCCAAACATGACTACTGGCATGGTTTTCATATTAATCATTCCCCCTGACGTCTCAGATATAGACATGACGTACAGGAATATAAACGTTTATAGAATGAGAATGTAATTTTTTAAACCACCTGTGTTCATAATAGAAATCACAGCTGTAATTCGTTACAAGCAATATCACACAAAAACTAGCCCGTAATGGCTAATTGGAAGCATGTGCTGTACACTGAAAATATCACTCCGCGTTGCATGAATATTAATATTTTGTAAGTCCACTCGCGGGGTATATGATATGAGATGAACTGAAAATGTTCAAGTCCCATCTCGGCATTATCATAGTATTTCACCGTATGCGAAATTTTCTAAGTCCTTAAGATTTTACGATATATATATATATATATTAACTTCGGTCGGCACTCGTATAACGTTTCACGTAGCAATTTTGAGGTTGAAACTCCCGACCGGACTCACAATCGGATGCGTTTCTCCTGTCGCTCATACATGTTACAGGTAAGCTCTGTCACCCCCACCATCGTGCTTCCCAGTTCGATGATAATCGCTCGTGGTGATGATATAAGCATTTTCATTACCTAAATAGGCTTATTCTTATTAAATACACTCATGTGTTAGCTTCCTGCCATAATAACATGACTTTTGATATGTAAAATATGGCGTAAACAGCTCGTAATTTCCATAACACAATGTATCAATATCTGAGGTGCACAGTTCGATAATAATGATGTCATGATCGAGGCAAGTCATAGGGCTGTAAATCACGCCATTCTTCGTGCGCGATCGGTGGCTGTCGTATGAGATCGGCTAACTTTGTTTCAAGAACTCATCTTACAGAGATGAAACGGTCACCTGCTGGCACGCTAATAACCAAGCCGCAGTCCGACTTTCATAGACATTATAATATGTAGGCCATAAGATAACGGTACAGTACCATCCCAGCAATTGTCCGAAGACGAAGTGGGAAACCACGGAAAACAACTTCGAGGATGGCTGAGGTGGGAATCGTACCCCCTGTACTCTTTTGGACCACCCGGGGCTGAGTAGACCCCGTTCCAGTCCTCATTACACTTTTCAAATTTTGTGGCAGAGCCGGGAATCGAACCTCAGACCTCCGGAGTGGCAGCTAAGCACGCTGACCACTACACCACGGAGGCGACCTAAAGTAATTCAATAACAATTAGTAAATTAAGAAATGAATACCGTAAGTAAATAAAGTATTATTCTTAAGTTCTGTGTACCGGTTTCGGTCACTTAGTGATCTTCAGCAAAATGTAGTTAATACTAATGAAATTGCAAGTCTTACACTAAAATTTTATTTAAAAAAGGCTGATTTCATAAGTATTTCTAAAAATACACTAAAAGACTAAATACCAGATCTGTTACAATTTTTTATTAATGTTGAAAGATATATCTCATGAAAAAATACATCGAAATGGAAAATGTTTTCACAGTAACTTAATCATAAAGCTTTTATTTTCACATATACATATGCTAACAACACAAAAAATCCCAACCTCAAAATTCCAATGCACCAATACATCGTTTCCACATCATTGGTATTCTTCTTCATCTACCCAATGTAGGAAATTTACCAACACAGTTTACTGAACATATTCGGTTTACACTACAAAACATAGGAATTTCTCCGTGATTGCACAACACATGAACAGCACAGGACACAATTATTTCACCAATATTGAGAACGATACCAAAATCCTCCATTTTGTTCCAAAAGGCAGTTTAATGAATGTCGTAGAACTAATAGAGATCAATACAGCTCAAAACATAATTACCAAGAAAAATCCCAATGGCATAAATTTTAATCTAAAATATTCTCTTCGACATACTAACTGAATTTATTAGGAAGCACTCAAAGAAAGAAAAAAAACATTGTAAACATTCAAACGTAATTGCACCTAATGCCCCTCCCTCTCCTATCCCCACATAAACAAAACAAGCAAGCTATTAGCAGAAGGTAAATTCCCTCTACTACCCTCTCCCCAACCCCCCCCCCCCCCTTCCACCAACCACCTAGCTAACGCGGAGGAAGAATGCATATTTGTTTCTCGCTCTCCCAGTTCCCTACGTACTCACAACCTGACCACAGGCTTCAATAAAACGTAAGTCTACCCTCACAGCAATCACAAATTTTCTAGATACACTTTTTTTTCGAAAAATACCATACCGTACTAATATTTCATTCCTTTTTATACAGATTCCGCATTCTCAACAAACGAGTGATCAAGAAAACTAAAAACTCACAAAAGCAATTTAAAATAGATTAGTAAGAAATAACATTGTTTCGAGAACTGAAATATCGATTGAAAGTTAAACACTAGTTGATATTGCTCGTTTGTCTTTCAAACAGAAATTTTCATAATAACCAAGAACATAAAGAAGATTCATTTTGGAATGTATAAACGCCATAATGATAGCAACAAAACTGACCACCACTTAAATAGAACAATCACGCAACCGATCATCGCATCATAAAATCACAGTTACATAAATTTTGCTATGTGAAACTACAAAAAAAATGACCCATTTGACTGGGTTCAATAGATCAGAATCATTTTAAGACATTTTACAAGGACAACAAAGCCTTGTCTACTTAAACCGAGAGAAATAGAATTTTTTTTCAAATAATTTTATTTATTGTCTCATTCCTTCAATACATGTGATGGAATTTAATAACAGGCTTTGTAATATCGTATTTTAAGGGGAAAAGAACTGAAACTAATGACACACGTCCACAATATGTATACATTTATATAATCTTTAGTAGATTAGTAAGATTTTGACGTTGAATGTTAAGTTTTATTTTAATGTGTTTTTGCATGTATATATTTTAAGTGCTAAGTTAAGGGACTTATAAAGAGAGGCCGAAGAAGAGAGTACAGTAAAACCCTGATAATTCAAACCTGATTTATTTGAAATTCGTCTAATTTGAAGAAACGCTTAGTCTCCGAAACTCAAGGTAGGCCTACATATTATCATGTTATTTAATCTGTTTAATTCGAAATGCGGATAAATTACAATTTGAAGGACGTATGGAATTCGAACATTTGATTCGAAATACTAACAAATTCTCTAAAAGCAATGCGAATTTTTTTTACAAAATTCATTGACCTGTGCTTTGAGTTTCACGTCCCCAAACGCGCAGCTCTCGAGCGATAACAATATCAACGTTGTACTAACGAATAACCGATATTAGTGATTTATCGAACAATTATCTTGGTCACAGAACGACAGTGGCGGCTCGTCCATTCAACACTGGGTGGGAACTGCATGTATAATTACTGAATTTTACCTTATTTATAGATGAACGGCATTCGGCGAGGCTTGTAGGTTGAAAATTTGTTTATAACCTTCTCATTGAAATTTGGTATTTTTCTCATCGAAGTAGTTTCCATTGACAGAAATGCCAGAGCTGTCAGTCTTTCTTCACCCATGGTGCTGCGGAGGTACGTTCTTATCCTCTTCATGGCTGAGAAACACCTTTCTGGTTCACTCGTGGTAGTTGGCAGAGTTGCTGCAATGCGAAGAAGTTTTACTACTTCTGAAAGTGATGACTGAAGATTGTTCGAGATGATGAACTGAAGGAGCTGGATAGCACCAGACAGTGATCTGAATTTTTCTCAGCAGTATAAAACAGATAGTTCAGTTTGTAGTTCTTCTTTGTCAAAAGTAGGAAAGGGTCGTACACAGTCATTTAGCTCTTACTCAGGAAAATCTGATTTGAAGGAAGAAAAATTTGATGGCATCACCAGAGTTGACAGAGATGATTTGTAAATTGAAACCGGCTATTTGCCTGGGTTATGATGACATCACAGACTTCCTTGGCCGCAGACACTCTTGTCGCAGTTTCCTGAACATGGCGTCGTTTGTTAACATTTCTAGTTTCAGAATTTTCGTTGGAGTCCAGTAATGTATTTCTCACATCATTAACAGTTTTAACAAAGTTTGAAACATGGCAACGATTTTTAGCTACATCTGCCTGCCGTTTTTGAAGTTGATTGTATAAAATATCAACATGAGGCATGATATGATGAAAGAATTTCAGCCAGAAGTTGAACTCTTCATCCTGAAGGTACTTGTACAAAGCCGATGCTTCTCTGATTGTGATGTCACTTGAAGACTCGGATTCCATCAGTAGTTCAAAGCAATCTATTAAAGCATATTTTTTCTCGACTACAGTATTGACTGTTCTCGATTTAAAATTACATCTTGTGGCTCCAGCAGCAGGTATCCGTTTAGCCACACAAGAATCTAAAACAGATACTCTTCGGGGTGATCGGGAAAAGAATGCCGGTATTGAAGACAAATTTGCAAAAAATATTCTTGCTTTCGTGTTTTGCTTAGCAGCTCTCTCCATTATCAAATTAAGTTGGTGTGCAAAGCAATGTATAAAATGGACGTTCGGGTACACTTCCCTAAATCTCGTCTGCACGCCACTGACGGCAACACTCATAACAGACGCGCCATCGTACGTCTGGGCAGTGAGTTTACTCTTATCTTTCAGAATAATGGCAAGCTGGGAAAGAATACATTCTGAAATAGCCTCTGCATTTTGACCAGAAGGATTAAAAAATCCCCAAAACCGTTCTGCAGCATTACCTTGCAAATCGCAGTACGGTACCTTAGCACAAGAACAAGCTGAAATCCATCCGACACATTCGTCGTCTCGTCAGCCATGATTGCTACAAATTCAGACTCGGATACCTCTTCCAAAATAGCCTCTCTGCATACCTCCAGTATACACTGCAACAATTCTTCCTGGATCATTTTCGATGTTCCTTTGAAACACGAAGCACTTTCTAGATGTGACTTAAAAACAGAGTCTAGTTCACTCGAGTATTTAATTAAATTCAGAAATATACCAGAATTCTCGGAGTCTGGTCTCTCGTCATGTCCTCTCAACGCCAGTTCGTTTGACCCACAAAACTTAATACAGTTTATTATTCTGGATAGTACTTGCCGATTGTTGCTTAATTCATTGTTATGACGCTGTACAGCTTCCTCATAGGCCTTACTTAAACCCTGGCGCACATCTACGGAACCTAGAAGAGCTAAGTCTAGCACACTGATCACATGTTTTTCTGATTTTTCATGTTTCTTTATTTTATCACTAAGTCTCTAGAGATCACGAACTCCTGTATCAACCCACGCACTATTTGCTCCTCCACTGGCACTTCCAAAAATAAGGCACGGGAAACAAAAAAGTGCATTTTGAACATCGCACCCACACAACCATTCATGTTTACTATATACATCTGGATTGAAAATTCTTGTGTACTCTTTGTCTCGGCTCTTACCAGTCTGAGAGATTTTCAATTCTGGGGTACGTCTTCCTCGAGCTTTAATATCACACTTTTCATTTAGGGTTAAACAGTTAAGTTTGATAGTTTTTAAAAACTGCACTGAGTTAACAATACGCATGTTGTTGTTAGAAGGCAACTATCGCGATCGGTTGATAACAAATAAGACACATGTACTCATTTAAATAAGCTGCTGGCTGCGCGAGCGGAGCGAGCAATGACACATGTAATTTACAAACACGTTTCTAAAAATGATTAGAAAGAGGAGTAAGTGAAATAAAGGACACTGCCTAGGGCCTCTACCTCATTGTCTATTAGAAATGTAGAGACCAACAGTGTCGTCTTTTGTCGCATAGCGCCGTAAGAAAATAATCAGAACACTTTGGAAAACTTCGGCTGTCCCGAGCTCCTGTGGTAGCAATAGTATCTTTTATCCCCACATAGCGCTCAACGATAAGTTTCGAATTAAATGAAGGTAAATTTCAAAGCGCCAACGCTTATTGCAGCTGATAACCTCAATGTATTGCACCAACACCATTGCACTTATACAGAGGCATAATATGTTCATGATGATAACTGTTTAAAGGGGCCAAAGAAATCTTTTTGCACTAATTACTCCCCGTGACTGCAATTTAAAGGCAGCGCAAGATTTAACTATTTTCGCAATTCTGCACCAGAATACAGGTAGGGGCGATGTGATGCAGCCCGAATTGCCAGTCAACAATAGACTTATTAAAACACTCTTACAGTTACACTACTATGGACATGAATGGTTCTAGGGCCTTAATACGTGGCTTTCATGTTCAGTTTGTTTGTTATTCTAAATGTAGGGAATGGAGACCGTTGACCAAAATATCAAGTGGACAGTGTTACCGGCAGAGTTTCAAAGTGTATTTAAAATTTGGTAAAATTAGGAGGAATGGTGTAGATTTGTGAATAAGAGCCTAAATGCAGGGAATGGAGTGGTCTGTCCGAAATTTCATGCTGACAGTGTTACTTCAGGGTTCCAAAGGGTAAGTGTACAAAATGTGGTTCATATCGGTGAAACGGTGTATATTTGTGCCAAAGGGCCTAAATGCAGGGAATGGAGTGGTCTGTCCGCAATTTCAAGCAGGCAGTGTTACTCGTCTGGTACCAAAGGGTAGACGAACTATGTGAAATTTGGTTCAGATCGGTGAAACGGTGCAGATTTGTGTCAAAGGGCCTAAATGCAGGGAATGGAGTGGTCTGTCCTAAATTTAAAGTGTAGAGTGTTACCCGCAGTGTTCCAAAGGGTATGTATACAAATTTTAGTTCAGATCGGTGAAAAAGTGTAGATTTGTGACAAAGGGCCTACATGCAGGGAATGGACTGGTCTGTCATTTAAAAAAAGCAGACATTGTTACTCGCAGGATACCAAAGCGTAAGTATAAAAATTTTGGTTCAGATCGGTGAAACGGTGTAGATTTGTGCCAAAGGACCTAAATGCAGGGAATGGAGTGGTCTGTCCGAAATTTTACATAGCCTAAACTATTCCTTTTTAATCTGGCTATCATATACAAAAATAATTTTTCGAATCCGACTGGTAGTTCCAGAGTAGCGTTTAAACACACAAACACCCAAACTCTTCAGCTTTATTATATTAGTATAGATAATGAATACTACTACAGAACTGGCACATGATACTTAAACTAACAGAAAAAAAATATTAAAAATATAACTTTTGTGGTGGTGATGGTGCTGCTGTCGGTGGTGGTGGGAGTGGTGGTGGTGGTGGTGGTTGTAGTGGGGGTGATAAGTAGTACAGTATAAGGACTTAACTTTCAGTTAATTTTCCCGTAATGATAATAATGATTAGGCAAACGGCTATTTTGTAACTACAGCACTGACACATTTAATTTAAAAACACATTTTTAAGAAAGAAGAGTAAGTGAAATAAAAGACACTGCCTAGGGCCTATATCAATTTGGCTGTTAGAAATGTAGAGACAAATAGTGTCGGTTTTAGTCGCATAACGCCGTAAGAAATTAATCAGAACACTTTGGAAAACTTTGGCTGTCCCAAGCTACTGAGGCAGCAATAGTATCATTTATCGCCACATAGCGCTCAACGATAAGGTTAGGAATAAATGAAGGTAAATTTGAAAGCACTGACGCTTATTGCAGCTGGTAGCCTCAGTGTACAGCACCAACACCATTGCACTTACACAGAGGCATAATAGTTTCATGATGATAACTGTTTAAAGGGTCCTAAGAGATCCTTTTGCGCTAATTACTCCCCGTGACTGCAATTTATAAACAGCGCAAGATGCAACTATTTTCGCAATTCTGCACCAGAACAATGGTAGGGGTGACGTGATGCAGCCCGAACTGTCCGTTAACAATAGATTTATTAAAATACTCTTACAGTTACACTACTACGGACATGAATGGTTCTAGGGCCTTAATACGTGGTTTTCAAGTTTATTTTGTATGTTATTCTAAATGTAGAGAATGGAGAGCGTTGTCCAAGATATCAAGTGGACAGTGTTACCAGCAGGGATTCGAAGTGTATGTAAAATTTGGTGCAATTAGGAGAAACGGTGTAGATTTGTGACAAAGGGCCTAAATGCAGGGAATGGAGTGGTCTGTCCAAAATTTAAAGTGGACTGTGTCACCCGCAGGTTTCCAAAGGGTAAGTATACAAAATGTGGTTCAGATCGGTGAAACGGTATAGATTTGTGCCAAAGGACTTAAACGAAGGGAATGGAGTGGTCAGACAAAATTTCAAGCAGACAGTGTTACTCGTCGGGTTCCTAAGGGTAAGTATGTAAAATTTGGTTCAGATCGGTGAAACGGTGTATATTTGTGCCAAAGAGCCTAAATACAGGGAATGGAGTGGTCTGTCCAAAATTTCACGCAGACAGTGTTACTAGAAGGGTTCCAAAGGGTAAGTATACAAATTTTGGTTCAGATCGGTGAAGCAGTGTAGATTTGTGCCAAAGGGCCTTAATGCAAGGAATGGACTGGTCTGTCCAAAATTTCATGCAGACAGTGTTACTAGAAGGGTTCCAAAGGGTAAGTATACAAATTTTGGTTCAGATTGGTGAAAAGGTGTAGATTTGTGCCAAAGGGCTGAAATGAAGTGAATGGAGTGATCTGTCATAATTTTCATGTAGGCAGTGTTACTCGCAGGGTTCCAAAGGGCAAGTATACACATTTTGGTTCAGATCGGTGAAATGGTTTAGATTTGTGCCAAAGGGCCTAAATGCAGGAAATGGAGTGGTCTGTCCGAAATTGCATGCAGACTGTGTTACTCGCAGGGCTCCAAAGGTAAGTATACAAATTTTGGTTCAGATCGGTGAAACGGTGTAGATTTGTGCCAAAGGGCCTAAATGCAGGGAATAGACTGGTCTGTCATAAATTTCACGTAGACAGTGTTACTCTTAGGGTTCCAAAGGGTAAGTATACAAAGTTTGGTTCAGATCGGTGAAACGGTGTATGTATCACTAACCATAACGCCAGCGCATGCGGATAGAGCAGTTCGGTAGCGCTTGTTCTACCGATTTACTGAACACATATCAATCTTTAAGGTTACCTGAGAGGTGTAGCCTAATACTACATAGCCTAAACTATTCCTCTTGAATCTTGCTATCATATAAAAAAGAATTTTTCGAATCGGTCTGGTAGTTCCGGAGATTAGCGCGTTTAAAGACACAAACGCACAGACAAACTCTTCAGCTTTATTATATTAGTATAGATTCACGTATTTGAAGATACATTTCTGTAGAACCAAAAACGCAGTAAGATAATGAATGGAATAGACATGACACATCCTTGCTCATCGGAATGACACGATGAGCCGTAGAAATGCAATTTATATTAAAAATCTTCGTAACTCATTGTAACACGTATACAGAGCTACGGACACTCAAGACAGCACTGAAGTGAGTGGGACGATAGCTCGTAGATCTAGATCTAATAGTGGAAACTCCCGCGAAAAACTGGCGACACCGATTCTGCGTGCAATCTAGCGGTTCGCGCCCACAACTACGTCCTAGATTTCAATCAGCTGGTAAGTTTATATGCTGTACATGTTAGAAGTGTAACTTATGGGCTATGTATGGGTGTTTTAATTACAGAATACACAAGTGATCCCAAGTCATTTTACAGATTTCCTCAAAACTAACAGCTGTGAGTATACCTACTAATGCTTACGTTGCCTGTATTTTTTTTTCTATTAATCTGAGCATTCCATACTTTCCGCTTTCTTTTAAACATTGTTGTGATTAAACCTATCCATTTATTCCTTTTTCAGGTGTGCTCATTGGGTCGTGAAGAGCAGATAACTCCAAAATGATGTTTCCAAATGTGTGTAAGAGAAAGTTGTCTGCCAAAATGTCAGGGACATCTGAAGACAGTTTTTGCCACTTTTGTCTGAAAGCACCCACGGGATTAGAAGCAGATTAACTAGTTGTTTTCTACCAATTAATGACTCTAATGAAGGTATCTGTAACAGCTGTACGAAATTACTGACTGTCAAGCATTTCAAAGTCATGATTAATGTAATGTTTTATTGGTTTACGTCCATGCTAACTACTGCGGCTTTTAGAGACGCCGGGGTACGGTAATTTTGCCCCGAAGGGGATCTTTTACGTGCAAGTAAATCAACTGACACGGCACCCTCGCAATTGCGCACCCTCGAATGTCAACTGCCTGTGCCAGGATTCGATCCTGCAATCTTGGGCAATGCTGGCGAGAATGTTACCGTTGAGCCACACAGACAGCCTAAGGCATATGTGAATAGATCGAATGATTCGTCAGTGAAATATCTTCCCACTAAAAATATCAAGCTCAATAAGATATTACACGTGTAATTTGCTTTTGAAAATATCTGTAGGCTAGTCAAACTGCTGTCATAAAATGACGACCAAATGTGATAATGTCAATATACATGCTTTTCATTCATATTACTGCCCCTTTCGGATCAACATCCATCTCCCTTCCTTACATTATGCTACAATAAGTGCCAGTACGCGAAGGGCATAACATCTGTATTTCATTGCGTTTTCGAAGTCGAATAGTGTTTTACTTCAATAGTTCATTTCAGTAGTTGTCAATTAGAGCCGCTAGATGGTAGCACTATGCTCTGTCGCTGTAGCTCAGCGCGCGCCGATCATAATGGATGTCTTTCGCTGTTTAATATCCTGTTTTATGGAAGAATTACTGTAATTCCATTAAACTCCTGCTTAACTCACTTACAAAATGTAAAACGTTAATAATACTCCTTGATAAAACAATATTTCAGTGGTTGAAAAAATAATCGCCGAGAGGTGGGAACGATCCTGGGCTCATGCGTTGAGGAGGCACGCACCTTATCCACTGCCCTACTGTTACACGCCTGTCTGTGCGTTGACGCACCAAATCACTATCTCAATAACTCGCTGTCTGGATAAAATAGTCTTTCCTACATTTCAGTTGCACATTAGTGTACGTTCATACTGTTACTATATTTCATTGCCAGGAATTGGTAAATGCCTCTCCTGAAATACACGGAACCTTATGCATGGGTGCGTACAGTTATTAAATAAATGCAATTTTAATTAGTGGCTCGGTCATGTAGCCATGTTTGAATGGCAAGTCACAGATTCATGAGCGCAAGGAAAATATTTAATCTTGAAAAATAAAATATTTCAGTTGACTTTTCAAGAAATGCAAGACTTTCCCTGTACTATTGATACGATTTGAAAAATGTTGGTACAAACCACAACTTCTAACTCCCTCTAGTTTAGGAGCTTGAGTTTTGTGAAACATACACCTTAGCGTATTATATATATAGATGCTGACTTCTACGCTAACGTATATCGCAATGATTTCGGAACTACAGTAATTGTCTCGGCTTCAGAATTGCTAACTTTATCATATCGAAAATTAATCACACTGGAGAAAAACGTGAGATTTCTATTATCAATGCAGAAGTAGGCCTAAGTATTTCCGTCGCTTAGGGAGTTTATTAGTTACGTCTCACAAATCCAAACAAACAATAATGGTTTTTGGTTGTTATAGCACAAAAACACGTCAAACTCGTAGCATTTGCTGACAAAATAGTTTGCGGCATTGCTAGACTTGTTATCCGTAAGCGATACCAGAATGAAAACTCTAACGGGAACAGAAACGATGTTTCGCCAGTCGTCGTATGTACTGTGTTGAAACAGTTCTTATAATCTTAAGAAGTACTTCAATGCTCCATAGTTAGCTTGGAGGAAATACGAAGAAAACCTGTTTATATTACAGCAAACTGACAAATGTCTTGAAGTAGTTGCAACTGACGCACAATGTGTTCCCTTACAAAATATGAGAAGTGAAAATATGTTAGGTTATCTGTCGTTTAAATATTCTGCAGGTTCCCAATCCAAGGGGATCTAACTAGAAAGAAAGTTGAATACCTAATGGGTTTTCTCTTTGATATGATGGCATTAACCGATGAAATAATGGGACAGATGACTTAAGGATAGGTTGCCTGACATGTCCAGTCGAAGTAGCCAACTCGCAGCTCGAATTGTGCAAGAGAAGTTTGTCGTTAAAAATACGAGTTGTGCTTTGCGTGAAACTGTAAATCCCACCAATTGACACGAAACTGGACAAATTCTGAGAATTTACTAGCCGATGACATCAATAAATCAGCGAAAATGCAAGACTATAATTCACACACATCGGCACATAGGGTAAGGTCACTAGTTCTGGATCTACCTAAGCATATATGCTGACATCGGAGATGGAAATTAAGTTGACAACCGAGTTTCACATAAAATTCATTTATTGACCCCTCTGCAATAATTTAAGGCCACTTACATTTACAACAACGTCCATTCAGTAAATAGGTTGTTAGAAAATTAAAAAGTGACATTTGATCCACAATTAGACCCCAGGAACTGGTTGAGGATCAGTAAACGAAAAACATTGTATATCCTATATTTTAATAGAAAATAACACAAGAATCATATAAATGCATTGCGGATGAGATTATAACACCCCATAGAAAAGATAATCAATGTGATCCACAAATAGTGACAGGGACTAATTTTGGATCAAAATTGACGATTTTTTTATTATGATTTTCCATGTTTAAATGATTAATGAAAACTTTAATTTTCACTTGTAAGAATCAAAAGTACATGTTATAAACAAGAAGCTCTTTAATTTGAGTCACTTTAAACACTGCAGTGCATTGTTCAATAGCCTACTATTTACATTTGGCACATAGAAACTTTCTTGGCAGAGCATCATTTGCCAAATTTTGTTTAATGGTACCACAATTTGCACTTATTACATTGTATCCAACTTTCTCCTCTAAAATCATCTTGAAATGTCCCACCACATTCACCACAGGTAGTGGCATCATTCTCATCGTCATCGCTTTCATTACTGCCTTCGACTTTTCTTCTTTTTGCTGATTCGTTCTTTTCTTTTTCCTCCATTTCTCTCAGGAACTCTTGAAAACTTTCACCTCTCTTTTGCCATCTATTGCACCTGCAAGTTTTAATATTTCCTTCCTGCTCAAATAGTGGCCCATTTTTTGCAACTGTACAACTGCTTCATAAATGTCTTTCTCACATTCTGTACTCAAGAAAGGTTGTGGTCCTGGTCTCTTGCAATGAACATCAACAGAACCATTCACTCGCCTCCGAATCGTGTTCAATGGCACCGAATACTTCCTTTGAGCATCCCTTATAGAAAGACCTCCTTCCCGAACAGCGCTAACTGCCCTTGCTAGGTCTTCGTCAGTGGAGCTTCTCAGCATCTAAATTCAAAAAGTGAGAAACTATTGGGATATCTAGTTTTTTAATATTTTTTGGGTCTGACATTTTTTTGGTAGGTTATCTACCATACTGAGCAGTTAGGCATACTCAAATTGCATTATTGTTATTGTCATTATTATTATCATTTAAATACCGTATTATAGATGTAGTCTTTTAATAATGTCATTTAAAATCATTTCACAATCTAAGTACCAATGGCCAAAATGGTTCATCAGTTGGGTAATATTGTCAGTTATGTTGTTTTATACATCATTTAAATAATCAAAACACATTTTCACATGGAATTTAAAACAAATTGTAATATTTGTGAACACTTGAATTACCAAGATTTTAGTTTAAAATGTATTTAAACTTGAAGTGCATTTGAATTTAGCGCGCACCCCGGCATTCTTCCGGTTCCACTGCAAGGTAATCAACAACATGCCCGCAAGGCAAGACTAAAAGCTTCATGTGAAGTCGTATATTTATCTCTACAAACTATATACCTATGACTTTATTTTAAGTAATTTTGAGAGCTCTGAAGTATCTACAGAAGTCATTATACATTTTTTAATTCACTTACCTTATTTTTTTCTTAAATTTTCTGCCAATAATTGGAACAAATCCTCATACGTCTTGACAATAGGCTTTACTCACAACCGACAGAGAGCCGAGCTGCTGTGGCCACCGAACATACAACAAGAGACACCTGTCGGTAACTTTGGAAACTAACTGTACAGACGAACTGATCCTAAACTAGTGACCGATCCGCAACTAGTGACTTAGGTTGCCTGACATGTCCAGTCGAAGTAGCCAACTCGCAGCTCGAATTGTGCAAGAGAAGTTTGTCGTTAAAAATACGAGTTGTGCTTTGCGTGAAACTGTAAATCCCACCAATTGACACGAAACTGGACAAATTCTGAGAATTTACTAGCCGATGACATCAATAAATCAGCGAAAATGCAAGACTATAATTCACACACATCGGCACATATCTACTTCTGGGAATCTTATATAAATACATATTCTTTCCCTTTGCTTATACATAACAAAAAGTGATAAATTTGCATGAATTAGAACCTTAGCTATCATATATTTACATTTTACTGTTACATATTTTACATATTTGAATATAATTACATTTTTTACAGTTTTTTAATTTATAAAATATAAAAATACGAATTCTGTCATTTTAATTTACATATTTGATCATAATGGCATTTTTACACACACATACTTTTGTATGTAAAATTACTTATTGTTACGGCTGCGCGGTTGCTTCATCACCTCGCTGCGTGATTAACAGCCCGCCTCGGGCTACCCCGTGCCCGTGTGTTAGCCAGCGGTTTGCGCAACAAGAAAACAGGCAGTAACAAAGAGACCGTCTCGAACCTTCGCGGCCCACCCGGTAATGGAATTCTAGAGTAACCATGAATCCTGGTCTGCTCTGGAAACATCCATTGAGTCACCAGCCCCGCTATATAAAGCGACCTGGCCAGCGAGGGACGGACTGTGTTTTGAGGAGTGTGTTGTTACCAGTGCGATAGAGGTGTTACGATGACGTGCAAATTGCGAAACAGTGTGTATTCAAGAACAGTGAGTGCCAGACTATCGTAAATAACTGTAGCTTGTGTACTCAAGGGAGTGTTGCAGGTATTTCTACCGAGGACACCGGTCTCATTAGCGAGGGATTAACTGCGTGAGCAAGTGAAAGGGTGAGTGTCCTCCATAAGGGAGCAAACACGAAGAAAGACAGCTAATTGTTTTAATTCGCTTATTGTGTGGTGAAACTTTCAAACCTGCGATAAAGCTAATATCTCTTTAAAGGACCAGTTGTGTTGTGCTTTACCTACTTTGATCCAATTAACGAACTTGCTACTAGGGGTAGCACGTATCAATATTCTTACTGTAAAAGAAAGTATTTTATCGCAAGTGAAATATACGTTAATTCCAGGATGGTCGAACTGCGCTAAGTGGGTTAAGTCCAGAAAGTCCAGTCAGCTTGCGCTAATGGGTTAGGAAAGAGAGTGGGGTTAGGCAACCTCTCCTGAAATGTTGGTTAATCCATGATTTGACTGACAGCTACGTACACCTTGAACCCCTTGAGTTACCGTAGATATAATCAGTGTAGCTAACATATTATTCATGTACAGTCAAAGAGGTGAAGAATTGTGAGTTAGAGGAAACTATAAATTTTGTAAGTGTGAGTTGTCACAACAGGGCCAAAGTGGAGGTGTTCGAACAAGGAATGTTCTGCCCATTTATTTACGAATGCACCTTGATTTGTAGCAGAATACATATAAGCATTTTGATTCGAACGATATCGTTTTAAAGCTCACAGTAAAGGCTATAACTTGCATACGTAGACAGTTTTACGAAGCTTCAACACAGAAATCAGGGGCGTATACTCATGCGAGAGTCAGATGCTATCACTTTTTCAAGATATTAGTGAATCGTCAGACAATGGAGTTTCAGTCGACGTCTTAGTTATAGACTTTGCGAAGGCATTTGATGTCGTACCACACGACATGCTACCCCATAAATTAGCTTCAACGAAGATTGACAGAATAGTAATTATATGGATCCAACAATTTTTGACGGGTCATTCCCAGAAAGTAAAAGTCGAAGGCATATTCTCGGATGAAATTACCGTAACGTCGGGGCTCCCTCAGGGCAGCGTAATCGGAACTTCGTTATTTTTGGTGTTTATAAATGACTTACCAAATGGAATTCGTAGTGATTGTCAATTGTTTGCGGATGATAGTGTAATATATCGAAATATACATGACTCACAAGACAACGCAGTACTTCAAGACGACCTGAACCTGGTCTATAAGTGGGCGATTGAAAATAAAATGAAAATAAACACAAGAAAATGTAGTCTCATAAAGATAGGGAAAGGGCGATGGCAAGATTTTCAATATAATATTGGCTCGGAAATACTTGTAGAAGAAGATTCTTACAAATATTTGGGCGTTAACGTAAGGAATGATATGAAATGGAGTACTCGTGTAGGATGTGTAGTTTCTAAAGCTTACAAATCTCAGCACTTTGTAATGAGGGTATTAAAAGGAAGCAGTACCTCTGCTAAATAATTAGGATATTTGTCACTTGTAAGACCTATTCTGGAATACGCCTCGGAGGTTTGGGATCCATATCAAGTAGGGCTCAACAATGAGTTGGAAATGGTACAAAGAAAGGCCGCTAGATTTTTGCTCAGTGAGTTTAATCCCAGGAGCAGTGTGAGCCGTATGTTATAGAAACTTGGGTGGGAATCACTGGAGGCTAGGAGGATGAAATCTAGACTCTGCGCTATGTACAACACGTATACAAATCAACCAGCATGGGATGAGCTTGGCAAACGTATGGGAAAGCCCACTTACATGAGCAGGAGTGATCATCCTTTCAAAGTTAAGGGCCGACCACAGCGTACAAATTATGGTAAATATTTTTCCGTTAACGGGGCCATTGATAACTGGAACTCCCTACCTGACGCAGTCTTAGAGACTTTTCCTAAACATATAGGTGTGTTTAAGAAATGACTGACGATTTGTGTAAATACTCCAGTTTAATTGTTAATTGTTATTGAAGTGTTATAATGTTATGTATAATTATGTATTTGTTATGTATACCCAATTTGCCACTGGGGGACACACCCCCAATTGCAAATGAATGAATGAATGAATGAATATACAATTATTTTTCGGGGGAGGGGGGAAATCCTGGAAAATTGTGAGTATTCTCAGGGGATTGTCACCGCAAAATATCAATCAATATCTTAGAGCATATAACTTTTTGTAATTATTTTAGATAAGAGAAAATTGTAAAATTCTAAGTTTATATAGCCTACGATTAGTGGCAATACAAAAAATAGTAAAATACAACACAACACAACACACAATCAAAATTTTATAAGTACTTAATGAATTCTCTATTATGGCCTGTGGAGTATGAATGGCAAATATCTAAATATTTGTCAATTTGTTAAGCAGAAAGGTAATTTATTTTTAATATTATTTTTTCTATTTTATTTTTTACACATTGATAATTTATTTCTCAAAATTGCCGTGGAATTTTCAGTTTTGCCTCACAAGGCTGAGGGGGTGGGGCTGTCTATCCTGGAAAATTGTGAGTATTCTCAGGGGATTGTCACCGCAAAATATCAATCAATATCTTAGAGCATATAACTTTTTGTAATTATTTTAGATAAGAGTTAATTGTAAAATTCTAAGTTTATATAGCCTACGATTAGTGGCAATACAAAAAAGTTGTCCCACCCTCAGACCAAAATAAAAATTTCTTGGCGGAGCCAGGAATCGAATTAGGACCTCCGGGGCGGCAGCCAAGAATGCTAGCTGCTACACCATGAGGTAGTCTAATTTAAATCTTAATATTGTTTATAACTTAGCCAATAAGTTAAGATTAGGGTACAACCAAATTTACAATTATGTTATGCTCTTACGAAAGCAACACATTCTTATTTTTTATTCGGGGTGGGGGACTGGAGCCCCTACAGCTCCCCACTTATATGCGCCCCTGGTAGAAATTAAAAAGTGCAGATCTGAATAGGAACTGTGAAACACAAAGAAAATGACCGAACTTGAGATTTAAGTGCAAGGCTAAAGAAATCCAGGAATCTGGAATAATGCCAAAACTTGGTAATAAATCTTTGAGATAACAAGAGTAGATAGTGAAGATCAGTGCAGGTTGACACATTCCTACAATATTTACCTTCACGTTGAACCCGTATTTTGTGAGCCTTATATGCATGTCATAAGGTAGGAGTCGAACGGACATTTACGTGTACATATAAGTTTCAATTTGAAGGGGAATCTAGGCAACCAGCTATGCTGCACATAGGCAACCCGCTTCTCGCCAGACAAGGAATTCCATATAATTCGAGTGAGACAGACGAACTATTAGAAGGATACATTAATATAGCTAGCAGTGGAAATGACACAAAACTCGCCAGTGAGGTGAATAACACAAAACAATAGACCGATTTATAAACAAGTTCCGCTCGGCAAAGGAAGTTTCGACTGCATAAGAAACTGGAATAGGGAGGAAGATGTACGCCGCGCGACACGCTTCTCGGCACGTGTACGATATTGGCGCGAGCCAGGTCACATGAATACCTGTGGCCAATCATATAATTGGATTTTAATAAAAGTAATAATTCACAACAATTACAGCAATTTGGTGAGTAAAAGTGTAGTGAAATAGCAGCTAGTGTAAATATTTTATAAAAGTGGTAAAATATAATAACAGAAGTTTAAAATCTATGAAGTCACTTTCCTTAGGTCAAATGAAATGCGGAATATTGATAGTATTTAGAAATTCTTATCGGTAATTTAATAAACTTTAAGATGTGGGAACGTGTATCTAAAGATTCGGTGACTCCTTCAGTCACTGTGTGAACCAAGTAGAGCAGTGGTGCTTTTACGAGATTTCACCCGATTTGAAGAAATACGTATTTCACATTCTTTTTTATCAGTACGGTAGGTAATTAGATTAATTCATTTAGGTTGTAATAATTAAAATAAATTTAGTGTAATTTGGTGTAAACATCTAGGCTAACTTAGATCTCTAGTATGGCGTCAATAAACAGTGTTAGTGTCTCGTCAGGTAGTGTAACCGTTTCGGATTTATGCTCGTCGTGCAAAATAAAAGTAAAAAATGCAAATCAAATCATCACAAGATCTCAGGTAAAATTGAATGAGGAGAAAAGTGAAACAGATTGTCGTAATGTACCGGTACCGTCAAGCGAATGTCATAACCGGAGAAACGATCTGTCCTCAAAAGATGAAATTATAAAGCTGCTAAAGGAAGATATTGCTAAGTTAATTGAGGAGTTGAATAAATTAAAAGGAAACAGAGAAGAAAGCAAGGGAGCTTGGTCGACAGTGGTTGCTGGTAGTGTAAGATCGAATAAGCCTAGGCCTAAAAATGGAGTACCGGTAACTGAAATTCCGGTCTCAAATTCATTTGGAGCGCTCGTCGAAGAAAATGATGACTTTCTTCAAGAAGAAAAGAAGAAATTGATAAAGAGAAACTCCAGGAAGATGCGGATATTTGCGGATAGTCACGGGCGAGATATAGCAGCAAACGTTCTGGAAAGAAGCGTAAACATGGAGGTCACTTCGACAGTGAAACCAGGAGCTCCCATTGCAGCGGTCACGTACGAGAGGGTAGGAGATTGAGCGTCCCTAACGTCAAAGGATTATGCAGTTATCATCGCTGGAGCAAACGACTTCTACAGGAATGAGGGTAAAAAGGTAACAAAAGATTTAAAGGGTACATTGTCATCTCTGCATAACACGAATGTAATTATTGTTAACATTCCGCAGAGATATGACTTAATTCCCAACCCATGTGTAAATGTAAAAATATAGGCTACAAATGGGAAAATTACTAAAATTTGTAAGAGTTTTCTAAGTGTCCAAATTATAGATGTAAGTAAATTTGACAGGAAATTCCACACTCGGCATGGCCTACACTTAAATAAGTTAAGAAAAGAGTATATTAGTGCTGAAATCTGCAAGATTGTTAATTCAAATGGTAAGAATAGGGGAACAGTAATATCCTTAGAGTGGAAGCAGGGAAACTGGTATAAGAAGCCAAACGTAAGTTTTGGAATTCAGATGAGTATCTTTTGATGTAAAATTTAACTGAGTGTAACAATGGTATTTCGGATTTGTCTAGCAGCAATAATAATAACAATTATGGTAATAATAATGTAAATAAATCAACACAAGCTTGCAAAAGTAACACATTTAAAATTGACTACCGGAATGTTCAGTCTCTCCATAATAAAATTGATTACATAGATCTAATGCTTAAAAATAAACTTAAAGACATCTCAGCACTATGTATTTCAGAACATTGGCTGAAAGAGGAACAACTCGAATTAATTCAATTCACAGGGTTTATACTAGCTAGTAAATACTCTAGATATAATATTAGCCATGGTGGTACTTGTATCTTCTTAAGAAATAATGTAGATCATGAACAGTTAACAGCTTATGATTATCTAATTATGGAACATGATTTTTAATTCTCCGCCGTAAAAATACAGCAGTTTAAGTTAATAATTGTATGCGTATACCGTTTTCCGTCAGGAAATTTTCGTTTATTTATAGATAAAATAGAATAGTAACTCAATAACATGAACAAAGTAAATTTCGATATAATAATATGTGGGGATGTAAATGTGGATTTCTTAAAATGTGATAGAAATTGTGAAATATTAACACAGTTACTAATTTCCTATGGACTAAAACTTAAAATAAATACCCAACTAGAATAACAAAATTTAGTAAAACCACGCCTGATCAAATTTTTATAAATAAAGTTAAATATCACCATTCAATAGAAGTCTATTGCCTGGATTTTAGTGACCACCATGGACAAATACTGAGCTTTGAAGTACCCGAAAAAATCAATAAGAATGAGAATGGAATAAAATCAAAGTGCAGGTCATTCACAGAAACAAATGTATTTCAATGACTTATTAAATAAGGAAACATGGTCAGAAATTATTAACTAGAAAATGTAAATGATAAATTTAATGCATTTAACAGTACCCTAAAACACAAATTTGAAACAGCATTCCCATTTAAACAAATAACTATTCAAAATAATAAAACTAGCAATTGGATAACAACAGGGATTATAAATTCATGTCAAAGAAAGAAATTTCTACACAAAATATATAAACAATGTCACACAACACCTGAATTCAATTTATACTACAAAACATACTCTAGCATATTAAGGAAGGTAATAAGACTAGCAAGGAAAATGCATAATGATAATTTTATTTCTCAATCATCTAATAAAAACACGGCTATGTGGACCGTGATAAAGAAAGAAATTATAAAATCTGCTAAAATACAAAGGAACATTACACTAACATGCAATAATGAAGTGATTGATAATCCAGAGGAAATAGCAAACACTTTTAATGACTATTTTCTGGAAATTCTACAAATATTATTAAATAAATCACAGGTAAATACATTCAATTCTAATAATAAAATAAATATATGCAGTGATTCTTTATTTATAAATCATGTCACAAGTGATGAGGTAAGAATAGTTATAAAAGAGCTGAAAAATAAATTCTGTGCTGGCATTGATGGCATCCCTGATGCAATTTTAAAGAATTTAAAGAAATGTGCAGAAAATATAATAAATCCACTTACGCACTTAATAAAGAGTTCATTTCTGTCAGAAACTTACCCGGATATTTTGAAGTTATCAAAAGTAATTCCAGTGCACAAAAACGGTTCAAAAGATGAATTAGGTAACTATCGTCCTATTACCTTACGAACTGGTATTGGAAAAATTTTGGGGAAAAATCATGTATAAGAGACTGATAAGTTTTATAGCAAAAAATAAAATACTATCAATCTCACAACATGAATTCAGAACGGAAAAATCTACACAGACAGCAATTTATGAATGTAGTAATAGTATACTGAAATTAATTGACAATAAGGAACATGTAACTGGCCTATTCTTTGATTTATCGAAAGCATTTGATGTTGTTGACCATAAAATCCTCATTACAAAACTAAATCAATATGGTACTAGAGGTCTAGCTAATAAATGGTTCGAGTCTTGCTTAACAAGGCGTATATAGTACGCGTGAGACACAAGGATGATGAAACCAGATTACTTAATGAAACATTGTCCAATGAGGGTATTCTTAAATATGGAGTCCCCAGGGATCGGTTTTGGGTGCACTACTCTTTCTTCTATATATCAATGATATAACACAGAACGTTGATTCTCTTAAGGAAATTTTGTTTGCGGATGATACAACACTCGTAATAAAATGTGAAACTAAACAGGTATTACAGTAGTCTGCTGAATCTGTTACAGTAGAGTTAACCAAATGGTCACAAGATAATCGCCTCATAATAAACTATAAAAAAACAGTATCACTAAATTTTCACACTTTACAGAATAGGAATCCTGCGACGCCCAATATAACAATAAATGGTCATCAAATAGAAAATAAATCTGAAACGAAGGTTTTAGGACTATGGATACAACATGACTTGAAATGGAATAAACATATACAATATCTGAATACTAAACTGAACTCGATGCGCTTTGCGTTATGTATTTTGAAAACTTGCACAAGCATGCACACATTAAGAAGTACTTATTTTGCTTATTTCCAATCATACTTATGATATGGAGTCATGTTTTGGGGTATGTCACCAGATGTACTAAGAACGTTTAGGATACAAAAGAGGGCGATTATAATTATGGCAAATTAAATACTAGAGAATCATGTAGACCTCTGTTTAAAGATTTAAACATTCTCCCACTGCCCTGCATTCATATCTTTGAAAGTACTATGTTTTTTTAAAGAATTTAATGAATAAAGATGTTTTCTTAAAACAATGATGTTCATAGGCATAACGCAAAAAAAATCAAAACATTCATATTTCACACACACACACAAACAAATATCAGACAGAAACTTTTCACACAGGAGTTAAATTATACAATAAACTACCCCAGTATATAAAATTTGACCCAAAAATAAAAACCTTTGAAAGAATGTTGAAAGCTTATCTGCAGTGCCATTTGTTTTACTCTGTAGTTAGGTAGTTTAGCATATAGGAGCGAAGAAATCTAGGTAGTTATATTTTACTTCTCTATTTTAATTGTAATACCATGCTGTAAGTTGTTGCATTTATATAATTATTGTGATAATAGAGTAAGGTGTAAATAGTTGTCCAATAAGATTGTATCTCTTAAGATCTGTTATTATAATAAGTTATAAATAGTTATTGTATTAGTAAAGTAAAGGTACTAATCTAATCTAATCTACACATTACTTCGAAACGATATAATGACATTGAATTGTTTGGGATTTAAAAAGAGACAGTTTCATTTCAACAGAATTTAAAGAAGAAGCTTTATTTGGCCAGGTAAAGTATTAGAATGGACGCATGAGTACTGACCGCAGAAATTCACGAAAGGACGCCAGAATAACAGTAAGGAGGATGATCGGAGAAATACCTTCTGGGCTGTATTTTGAAAGACTTTGAAAGAGATAGACGTGATAGTTCCAACCAGAATAGGCACCGCAGTTTGCTAATACTGTATATCAAGCGGCGAAGACAGGGTCTCCGACGGTCAACGTTGTTGCAATAGACGGCGAAAGCTCTGCCGAAAATTTAAGGACTTAGAATATTATTCAACAAGTCACTTCATAAAATATAATTGGATTTGAAGAGTATTACATGAAATTAATCTACGTAACGAACCGTACTACTAGTATTCTACAGAATTGAACAATATAATACAACTTCGTGAAATTTATCAAGCATCGAATACTACTGTCCGTCCACCAGCTCAAGGTCCGTGGCAAGAATGCAGCGAGTCAACTGGAGCCAGCTGGCTTCTGCGCGAACGACAATGGTGCCAACCTCAGATACTTATGCGCTCAACTCAGCACAGGCTGTGTGGCAAACACGTTTTTTTTTTTGTGTGTGGAAGGTGTTGACACAGCACCGTGAGATTTCTAAGTAATATTATCGTACTAGTTTAGAACGTGTATTCACGCTTAGATTAAAGATGGAAGCAAAGAGGTCGCTGAAAATAGTGAAACTTAAACGTTATTCAGTTCATGCAGTTTAGGTTATAACTAAAGCCCTGTGTGGATGCGGATCAATTTTTCGCCACGTGGATATAGTTTGCATGGCTGTGCTGATAACGGATATGCTGCGGCCAATGTTTGCAGTAAATTTGCGAATAGTTTTAGAATACAATCCGAACTTGTTGAATATCATTACTAGGACCCGGATGTTTATGACCTATCATATTTTTCCATTATGTTTTTTTTCTCATGACAAATGTAAGTTGATGATGATTTATGCTAATCTCATTCAAATTATGTCAATTATCACAATTAACACTCCGAACAGGAAAGGGTTGCAATTCTGGCTGTATTCATTTTAAACATGGAACGAAAATATTATTGTAATGCCAGTAGATTTGGATAACAAACGTGCGAATTGGGATAAAAGTCGTGTGGATGTAGGGCGGATGCGGATAACAGTCGTGCGGATGCAGATAACAGCCGTGCGGATGCGTGACGGATGTGGGGCGGATGCGGATAACGTTTTGTTTATCGGCGCAAAGCTTGTGGCCCAATGAAACAAGAAATGCATCCACTTTAAAAACCTTCTCTTCTGGTTTCTCTGCTTCTATCAGTCTGTAAAGATCGGTTTTGGGCATAGAACTGTCACAGTGAACACACTCACTCACCTCAAACAAGTGGAGTAGTCAGTTCTTCTTCGGAGCCAGACTTATTTTCGCTGCAGGAGGAGGAAGAAGAAGATGAATCGCTGCTGTCATCTCCCAGCGAAATGACAATACTGTCAATGATGTTTTCAACTATACCATCTTTCTCCCAGTAATCGTTTTCTACTTTTTCTACATGTTTGCAAAACCCCTCCCAGTCTGTTTCGGTCACAAGTGATACACTCTCAAGCGTTATATCGCGCAATTTCTGTAAAGATAGGTCACCTGTTACGTTTCTTTCTCTAACTATTCGTTTCACCTTGGCCTAAGCTACTGCTCGGATCTAAGCTGCGTGAACCTGAGAGGAATGTGCATCGCGGACAATGAGTAGTGGTGTTGACGAGTGATGAGGTTTCTCGGTCCGTGCATAGTATAGAACCAAATACATTGGTCGGTGACTCACTCACTCATTCCTAACACCACAGTGGTTTGAGCAACAGCCCTATGTTAGCAGTATTGGAATAGAAATGAATACCATATATCACAGTGGGCTGTTGACAGATCCTTCTCTTCTCGCCCAACCCTTCCCTGCTCTTTCCCCTCACCCCGCAAGTTCATAGAGCTTGGACCCGAGCAGTAGTTCTATGTGATTCAGTTCACACATGTATGGGGGCAAGCGAACGACAGTGTGGCCCAATGAAACAAGAAATGCATCCACTTTAAAAACCTTCTCTTTTGGTTTCTCTGCTTCTACCAGTCTGTAAAGATCGGTTTTGCGCATAGAACTGTCACAGTGAACCCCTTTGTTCTCCAACCACAATATCAGTGACTGAGTGGAAATTTAATACACTTGTTCCTAGCTTCTTCATCACATCCCTCAATCACTTTCCTAATTATTTCCCTGCCCTCAGAATGTATCACTCTTTTCTTCTTCCCTTCCGACATAACACTACTGACACGTACGCTTTCACAATTGAAACTAAACGCAAGTAGCAGTGATTAAGCATAGCGTGAATAACATAGGTGCTAAGTTGGCAATATCTGCAGTGGCACGTCCACTCAATCAACGCAACTGGAATGTTTCTCCGCTCCCCTTCAGTCCCCTGAGACCATGAGCTGGTGGACGGACAGTCAAAAACTATCTCTACGAATATTCATCGAAAACTATACCACGAATAACTTCTCAATATATACGAGTATTACAACAATGTCAACCACGAATTATAAAACGGAGTCAACAAAGATGTCAATTATGAAATCTACGAAGAAGATTGAGATGAGTTACTAAATACAGTACATGCAAAGGAAACAAAGCCAGCAATAATATGTAGATTACTGGAGTGACATAGTAACGGACGAGTCACCTAGAAAGATGTGGAACCATTCAACTATATTATGGACCACATAATTGGAATCTCACTCCGAAATTAATTGAATTCCTACTCCAACTTCGAAATTCAATTACTCAGCATACCAAGAATTAATACAACGAGGTCCAATCTACGAGAACTTAGGAGAGCAGACGCTCGAAGAATGATATCGACAGTTCTATCTAGAACAGAAGCGGGACGAATTTTGAACGAGTACCATCTAGTATTGAGGAGATGCAGATCCAGACACCCAGAAGTCAACCGAATACACGACACCGAATCCAGGAAGGCGAGGACGAGGCTATCCTCGGCTCAGGAAGACGATGCCAGTACGAGCAGACCAAATTCCACCAGGTTTGGAAATGAGGATTTTCAACACGGCAGAAGGTAGAGGAACAACTTGTATTATTTCAGTAATTTGATTATATTTGTGGATATTTCTTTGACCATAACCACAATCTATGAAAGATCTATTTACTGTATCTTAGACTCCCATTTTAATTAGCTTATTTGGATTTTCAGATTAGATTTGATGATTCTTTCTATCGACGATTTTATACTTCAGGGTTTTCTAGCGTTGTGTTGTAAATTTTAATTGCTGGATATTTTATTCAGTATTTGGGAAATTTTATAGACAAAGTTTAGATATTTAACACAAGCAAAGAGGATATAAAAAGTAGGTTGGCTCAGGCATGGAAAGTATTTCCACATATAAGGAATCTGTTGACATCGAATATAGATTTAGATGTTATGAAGTCATTTTTAGAAGCTTTTGTCTGAAGTGAAACTTGGACTATTGGTGCACCAGAAAAGAGGAGAATTGAAGCGTTTGAAATGTAGTGTTACAGCAGAATGATGAACATCAGATGGGTAGATAGGGTAACAAATGAAGAGGTATTAAGACGAGTGGGAGAGGAGAGATGTTTCTGCCGACTGCTAATAAAGAGAAGAGATAGGTTGGTAGGACACATATTAAGACACTCAGGAATAGCAAGCTTAGTTATGGAAGGAAGGCTCGAAGACAAGAACTGTAGGGGTAGACCAAGGTTAGAATATGCTAAACAGATTGCCTCGGATGTAGGGTGTGGTAGCTATTTAGAGATGAGGCGATTAGCTCAGAACAGGAAGGCATGGACAGCTGCATCAAACCAGTCAAAAGACTGAATATTCAAACAACAACAACAACAACATGAATAAAACAGTCAATTAGAAACACTTTATTGAGCATTGACGAAGTATTATTCGTTTATAAGGAATGTTGTGGTGAGAATGCAGAATATTGACAATCTTAGATGTTATGACAATATTAACCATGGGTTAATGATCATTTATGTGATGTGACGAGAGAGAAGTAATTGAAACTACTATGTATGAAAGATCAGAGAGGCGAGACAAGAATCCATTTTATTTACATAAAATGTTATTACACAGAGTTTCGAGATCAATGATTGTTTAGTTAATATCAGGGCATGTACTACCTTTAAAGAGGAAATAAAGAATGTCATTAATATGATATTATTATGGAATTGTTACGGTAAAGCTGACAGTGG
Source organism: Meconema thalassinum (assembly GCA_946902985.2). Classification (NCBI taxonomy): domain Eukaryota; kingdom Metazoa; phylum Arthropoda; class Insecta; order Orthoptera; family Tettigoniidae; genus Meconema; species Meconema thalassinum. The sequence continues at coordinate 1,092,201,429 of OX336389.2, forward strand.
AGAACAGCTGATGTTGAAGTTAGATGAAATTGGTGTAAGCTCAAGGCTTAAGTAGACAGGATTGTTAGTTTGATGTGATGGAATGTGAAGGTTAAATCTCTAATTGATCACGGCGACAATAAGATGAAATATGTACAGAATTATGGAAGTTTATGCGGATATGTGAAACATTTAGGAGTCTACGAGGATATTATTTGTTAGAGGAAATATGGTCTTTGTTAAGAGAGTCAAATAAGATTTTTGACAGGAAAGATTTGATATTATTATGGATAGAGAAGGTAACAAGATGATTGATGGAAGTAACAGCTGATCAGAAGTGAAATTTTATTGTAATGCCATCATGATAAAGCCGGCCCCGTGGTGTTGGGGTAGCGCACTTGCCTCTCACCCGGAGGCCCCGGGTTCGATTCTCGTCTCCGTCAGGGATCTTAAAACTGACGTGAGGGTTGGAACGGGGTGCACTCAGCCTCGTGAGGACAATTGAGAAGTCCCGATCACGAAAACCAAGATTAACGGCCGAGGGGACCCGATGCGCTGTTCACGCGTCACCCCAATATCTGCAGGCCAAATGGCTGGGCAGCGGTCGCTTGGTCAGCCTAGGCCCTCCATGGGCTGTATAGTGCCAGGGGTTGTTGTTGTTGCCATCATGATTGTTACATGCAAGAGCCCGTCCCAACGTTTCAAACATGTAATTTCCCCCGGATGCAATTCTTGACATTTTGAATCGACCGCCGGCTAACTTGATTCCGTTTGTCAACACGAGATAGCACCTGCTGTCGGACTTCGGTGGTTACTCCTAGTAGTTCCTGTTTCTCCGCTAGATAGTGTGTGCTGTGTCTTATAAAACTCTTCATATGCATGACATCATTGAAAGACAATTATATTCTTCGTCATGAAACAAATGCCGGTGTATGCATGATACCGCCAAATTATTTACTAAATAATGACATTGTTGGTTGATGTGTCAAGCCTTGATTGGACGATAATGTTTACATGAATGCAGTTCGGTTCTTGACGCAATAATTCTCCGCCATCTTGTGGAGTCCATTAGCTGTCGTGAAGAAAGCAACAAGCCGACTGGTCGTGAAAGGTGTCACCGCTGATGGGGGCTTGGCCCCCATCCTCTACGAAATATAAATATATTCAACAGAAAATATGAATGCCAATTCTACTAGGAAATTGCCTGTGCTCTTCAGGTTGTGAATTTCATCGTTTCGCCGTGAAGTGGACGTGTGAAATGTGGTCGCATCTCGATGCGGACCTACGCTTGTGACCAAAACGAAGCATGTGCTGGGCGGGCTTCTTCAGGGCAATATAGTGCCATATTTTATTTTATTTAAAATGTGTTAGTTTTTTTTTGTTTTCATTGTGTCTCCGCTGTGAAGTTTTAAGGTACGTTTTTTAATTTAATTTATCTAATTATTTTATTTTGGGAGCTCCAATTTTGGCCGTGTATGAATGTTGATCTTGTGTTGTGTTTTGCCTGGTAGGCCTAACATTTATTTTATGTTTTAATAACGTTTCCTTGTATATTTTAATTTTGTTATTATTTTGTACCTTCTGGAGACACATTTATAAGTTTATTTTACGTTTAAATTATTATTTATTTTCATTTGGCAAGCTTGGGATTGTCAAATTTTTAAATCTAATGTAAGATCCGTCGAGTCTTAAAAGCGACTTGCATTAATAGTTTTTAGATGTAATTGTTTTCCGCCTTTCATTCCGCTCTGGGGATTCTAAATTAATTTAATGGTAATTGTTTGCCGTAGTTTCGATCAGGCATGCGGTCTCCCGTTTTAGTGGCCATGTTTTGTTTTGTTATGAAGAGATGCATTCTGGTCTCGAGGTCTTGGCGTCAACCGCGAAACTCAAACGTGTTGTGTTAACTTAAGATTTTTTTTTATTTAACCTTGTCGGTTTAACATTGTGTTTTTAGTAATTGTTCCTGTGTTTTTCTCCATCATGCAAATTAATGAATTGTTTTCTGATACAATTTAATTTGGTTAATTTAATTTTTATTTCTCGTTTCATCGTGGCCGGGATCTACGCATGTCGGATCGCTATTGCATTCCCTTGTAAATTATCAAGCCCTTTCTCATTGTGTTATGCCTGTAATTTTTACTTTAACCTTTGGGCTGTATAACATTTTAATTTTCAATTTGATTCTTGTCCTTTTGTTTGCAAGCAAGCATGTTCTGTTTCTGGTGAAGGTGCTCCTTTAAATTTTTAACATTAAACCTTTTATTTTTAATTTTTTTATCTACTGTTGTGGCATTATTTCGCCGACGGCAATTCTGTCGGTTATTGGGGAGTGTCTGTACAATAGCCTGTGTGTGTTGTCCCCTTCTCCATCTTCCTTCCACTCCTTTGGAGCTCTTCTGTTGGGACAGCCTGTGTGTGTTGTCCCCTTCTCCATCTTCCTTCCACTCCTTTGGAGCTCTTCTGTTGGGACTCGTCATCTGGAGGTGATTTTGTTGTTGTGGAAGCGACGCGGACCTCTGAATAAACGGTAAGTTGGCCCATCCACGCTGGCCATTGGGCGGTGTCATTCTGGTGAAGCAGAACGTTGGTTATCGAGTTACCGACGTGCTGCTGGCCAAAGGCACGCCGCCGCCGGTGTTGCTTTCTGGTAGCAGACCGCGCTCGAGTTCACTTCCGTAACTATCCCCTCCCCAGTACCCGCAGGCTGTTTTATGGACCCCTCTAGTGCTGATGGGGCGGTTGTTGGGGGGATTTTGTCGGGCCAGTGCACTTAATGTTATGTTTTGCTAATCCTTGTCGTTGTTTTATTTCATGTTTGCCTCTGGATAACCATATGCTGTATGTAAGTGACCTGTTTTGAAGCGAGGCGTTTGCTGCTCTATTTTGTCCTGTTTGTGTGCAGCATCCCCACTGAAGATGAAGCTCGGTGAGTGACTGACATGTGTTCTTGGCATGGGAAATGGGATTTCTTGATATTCTGATAGCCTACATGCTCGAGTGAAGGCATCCTGGAGCCCCGTCTGAAGCTGTTCGCCATGTGCTTTGTGGAAGGTTTTGTAATTTAGCTTCCTGTTCTCGAGCCAAGCAAGCGATGACTTCCTGCAGTCCTGGACTACGTTGTGCATGATGTTTTTGTCGAAATTTCAGGTGTCGAGGCAGTGTTGGTGTTTAAGAAGACTGTTGTGTTCCTGTGTGTTTCTTTGCATGATATTCTGTGGTGATATGCTGTCCTCGTAAATTATTTATTATGGAACTGTCACGCCTACTGGTGTTATGGCAAAGTGTAGTCCGATTAAAAGGGCTAACCTATGGAAATCTGCCCTCCCTATGACCCTAGTGTGGTGCCAAAGGCACATTTAACATGCATGTCACTATTTTTTGGCTAGGAATTCTTCCCTAACTCTTTCAAGGTAAGTGTTTGTTTTGAGGTGTTTTTATCGCAGTGTGCGATTTGTAATTTTTTGTTCTTAAACTTACATTATACTGCAATCGTTCTGGGATAAGCGTATATGTTGTTCAAATCATGTCTGTATGCATGTGTTAACGTTAGATTTTGATTTAGATTTGTAGGGTGGGGTAATTTAGGGTTTGTTTTGTTTGCAAAAGTAAGGTTAGGATCGTATTTTTATTAGTTGCTTTCCTTGTAATTTTGAACTAAAGCGAATATGTAGGAGTGTTTTACGTGGAGATATCTACTATCTGGGGTTAGCTAGGTTAGAAGTATGGGATTCTTTCTTGGTTTGATCCCTGGGCAGGTTGTATATAGGACTTGCACGATCCGAACTGGCTTGGTATGGGACTGGTCGGTTCGATGAAATGCAGGTATGTGTAGTGTAATGTAATTGTAAGGGTATTGTGTTTTTAATTGTATTTGTTTGTGTTATGATATCTCTACGACTACATAACTTGCATATTTGAGTATTAATGAGAATTATTTTTGTGGGTGGTAAAAATTATGTATCGCTATTATTGGAGTATGTTGTGCGATGAATATGTTGTTGTGAATATGAGATCTCAGTTCGTGAACAGCCATAATGTAATGTGCTTTCCTGCTTAATTAATTAATAAGGGTCTTCAAAATTTACTGGGGTTAAATTTCTGTTGGACATTATGGTCATCAGGTCCTGTAAGTCAGTTTGTTTTACTTTTAAAGCCTGTAATCTGTTGTTGCTGGAAATCAGGGTCACCTGTTGCCTCATGCTAACCGTAAATTACATAGGCCTCCTGTTTTAGTTCATGCTATGGCAATTTCGGTCATCAGCCACTGTAGTTTGAGTAAAATTTTCTGCTTTTGATTAATAATCCTAAATTTTTCGGCTTTATCGTTTGGAATGGTGCGTAAGTGTTCTCTGTTAGCCTCGTCTTTCGACAAAAGCGGCTTGTTTCTCATCTAACCGTATTTTTGGGCCATGTTAGGCATCCTTTGGTTGTACGTGTTCGTGTCTTTAACCTGAACGAGGAAACCTCATTGTACCTCGTGTACTGTTGAACTTAGTTCTTTTTATGTTGGATTTTTCTCACCCGGGCGGATGTCGGCTGTATTCTCATCGGGTGTCGAACCTCAATTTCGTTCCTTGTGTGAGTGTATTGGTGTTTGGTTTTCTGCGCTGCCATTTCCTCTTCGTTCTTGTCGTTACTGTAACTGCGTTTGAATTCCTCAGTGTCCCCATGCCAAGTAATGCGTGCGGTCACGAACCAACTATGTAGAGGCATACATGTCAGATTAATTAATTTTCCTTTTCAAAACCTTAAGGCCAACTAAAGAAAATTTCCAGAGTGCATCTGTCGCACATCAAACGAGGTGGAGACGTTTCTAATGAGGAAATGCTACCGTAAATTTTGTAAAACGAATTTTGTATAATGTAGAGTATCGCTAACCTTCATTGAAGCCTTCAGGCATCTGTTCCTTCTGGAATTTTGAACTGGGTATGCAAACTCTGATGGGATACAAATTGTAAATGTTGGGAAGTTCCCATTTTAATGGTAAATTTTAAAAGTGTACCTAATTTTGATGTTTCATAGAAGATGCTAACATGTAAGTTGGGCTCGGTGGGAGACCTAACTCATGGTAACCTTGTATTCCTGTTCCCTTTGGGAATTTAAGTGGTCACTCCTCTACCGTAGCTCCTTCTAAATGTATAGTCGTTTAACTCATGTAATCTTGAAAGGTACTTCTAGTGTGTAAAAAGGTAAATTTTTAAATGAAATTTTGTAAACACGGATCTAGGTCATTGTCAGAAATATTTTCTTCATATAAATTCAACTTTGTTTCTCTTTTGTAAAATGTAGTAAGAATTAGTAATTCTGTAAACCATTTTTGAAATTTGATTAACTTCTAATTTTGTAAATGGCTGCCCACGCGTCGAATGATATATGGCACATTGCTTCCACCTACTTCGTCTAAAGCGACCTACATTGGACTTGTTGAAAATTTTCCTAACGTGTCTCGGATTATGAAAGCACTGCAGGTGCTGGTGTTCTGCGTTTCTGAAGAATTATGGACACCGGGAAGCTGTTAACTAAGTGGTTTGCGAGGTGATCAATTATCCATTCCCTGATAATCTGACCCTGCACTCTTCCTAACCAAAACGATGCGGTTGTTATCCATCAATTGGAGTTAACTGGTGAACATTATCTTCTGGAAACATGCTTGGTGAATCGACTAGTTAAGGAGTACTGCCTATGCCTAGGCATATTCGTGAACGGTGTTCACGCTTAAGGGAGGGAGACTGTTACGTGCAAGAGCCCGTCCCAACGTTTCAAACATGTAATTTTCCCCGGATGCAATTCTTGACATTTTGAATCGACCGCCGGCTAACTTGATTCCGTTTGTCAACACGAGATAGCACCTGCTGTCGGACTTCGGTGGTTACTCCTAGTAGTTCCTGTTTCTCCGCTAGATAGTGTGTGCTGTGTCTTATAAAACTCTTCAAATGCATGACATCATTGAAAGACAATTATATTCTTCGTCATGAAACAAATGCCGGTGTATGCATGATACCGACAAATTATTTACTAAATAATGACATTGTTGGTTGATGTGTCAAGCCTTGATTGGACGATAATGTTTACATGAAAGCAGTTCAGTTCTTGACGCAAAAATTCTCCGCCATCTTGTGGAGTCCATTAGCTGTCGTGAAGAAAGCAACAAGCCGACTGGTCGTGAAAGGTGTCACCGCTGATGGGGGCTTGGCCCCCATCCTCTACGAAATATAAATATATTCAACAGAAAATAGGAATGCCAATTCTACTAGGAAATTGCCTGTGCTCTTCAGGTTGTGAATTTCATCGTTTCGCCGTGAAGTGGACGTGTGAAATGTGGTCGCATCTCGATGCGGACCTACGCTTGTGACCAAAACGAAGCATGTGCTGGGCGGGCTTCTTCAGGGCAATATAGTGCCATATTTTATTTTATTTAAAATGTGTTAGTTTTTTTTTGTTTTCATTGTGTCTCCGCTGTGAAGTTTTAAGGTACGTTTTTTTATTTAATTTATCTAATTATTTTATTTTGGGAGCTCCAATTTTGGCCGTGTATGAATGTTGATCTTGTGTTGTGTTTTGCCTGGTAGGCCTAACATTTCGTTTATGTTTTAATAACGTTTCCTTGTATATTTTAATTTTGTTATTATTTTGTACCTTCTGGAGACACATTTATAAGTTTATTTTACGTTTAAATTATTATTTATTTTCATTTGGCAAGCTTGGGATTGTCATATTTTTAAATCTAATGTAAGATCCGTCGAGTCTTAAAAGCGACTTACATTAATAGTTTTTAGATGTAATTGTTTTCCGCCTTTCATTCCGCTCTGGGGATTCTAAATTAATTTAATGGTAATTGTTTGCCGTAGTTTCGATCAGGCATGCGGTCTCCCGTTTTAGTGGCCATGTTTTGTTTTGTTATGAAGAGATGCATTCTGGTCTCGAGGTCAGTTTCTTGGCGTCAACCGCGAAACTCAAACTTGTTGTGTTAACTTATGATATTTTTTTATTTAACCTTGTCGGTTTAACATTGTGTTTTTAGTAATTGTTCCTGTGTTTTTCTCCATCATGCAAATTAATGAATTGTTTTCTGATACAATTTAATTTGGTTAATTTAATTTTTATTTCTCGTTTCATCGTGGCCGGGATCTACGCATGTCGGATCGCTATTGCATTCCCTTGTAAATTATCAAGCCCTTTCTCATTGTGTTATGCCTGTAATTTTTATTTTATCCTTTGGGCTGTATAACATTTTAATTTTCAATTTGATTCTTGTCCTTTTGTTTGCAAGCAAGCATGTTCTGTTTCTGGTGAAGGTGCTCCTTTAAATTTTTAACATTAAACCTTTTATTTTTAATTTTTTTTATCTACTGTTGTGGCATTATTTCGCCGACGGCAATTCTGTCGGTTATTTGGGGGTGTCTGTACAATAGCCTGTGTGTGTTGTCCCCTTCTCCATCTTCCTTCCACTCCTTTGGAGCTCTTCTGTTGGGACAGCCTGTGTGTGTTGTCCCCTTCTCCATCTTCCTTCCACTCCTTTGGAGCTCTTCTGTTGGGACTCGTCATCTGGAGGTGATTTTGTTGTTGTGGAAGCGACGCGGACCTCTCAAACAAAGGTAAGTAGGGCCCAATTCCAGGTGTCGCAATGATAATTAACAAGAGTAAATCGAGGAAGGATTTTCTATTTTGAAGATTTTGACTATTCTAACTAGAATTAGCCTATAGGTTGATGCTTGTTCCAAAGTTAATTGATTGTGACAGCAGAGAAGTACCAGAAGTGAACGTGAGTGATATATGATGTTGCAAATAAATAGTTAAGACTATATTGAGTGATGGATGATAAGGGCATTGACGAATGTTTCTTAGCTTCGGAGATTTTAATGAGTGTAAATAGAGTGATAAATATTTTATTAAGATTAGCGATAGTTACTATTACTAAAAGAATGAATAGGATTAAGGAGTCAGTAATGTATAGATTAAAAGAAGTATTTGTAAGGTGAGGACGTTATTATTTACAGCATAGAGAAGTTAGCTGTTTGTTCATTTGTTGGTTAATTTATCTACTGGAAGAAGTTATTGGGAAAGAATATTAATTTATTTAAAACTCCTTAACTAGTATGGATTTAGAAATTTATAAACCAAATACGGTCAGATAGTTCATTTATTTTCGATTATTATTATAAATTTTTTTCATTTTATTTTTTGAGATTAGGTTTTACGAGAGATATTTTAGTGTATTTGTTTTTGTTAATAAATTAACAGGCACTGTTTAGTTTGCTAGTTCCATTTTATACAATCCACGAAGTTATCATTTCATAGAGAGAGTAACGAGTGTACTATGAATGTTTTATAAGCACCCAATACTTTTTCCACTCCCGTCACACCCCAAGATTCCAAGGATCTCACTCCCCCTATGTAGATAGATGTGAACCCATTGTAGTTAGAACATAGTGCATTCGGATTTCAGTAAACATATGTACGACGAGATCAGTGATCGCCGGCCAGCAGGGAACAGTTTGTTTATCTAGCTGGGGATCAACGTCCTTTGCGATCCTATCCATCTTCGGATAATGGTTGGTAATTACACGAATTCGGGTACAACGTCCAGTTTGGAGCAGGGGCCAATTTCCTCTGTTAAGATTTTCCTAATTGACTCCATTGGAGAAAACACATTCGAATGCTCGGTATCACCCAGTAATTCAAAACAGTCTGTATGACAATATTTGTTCACTAGAAACTCAAGTACATGAAACGGATTTTCCAAGCTATTCATTAGCAGCTGAGAAAGGGCCAGTGAGGAATTGCAAGAAAGATATTAGTGGAGATAAGGGAATGGGAAACAGGCCACACCCTGCCAGAGACTCAGCGTCTGGACTTTAGTTTATTTCAGATGTCCAGCGAGGGCCTGAGACTCTACTTTTCAACGCGTTTTCCAGAAAGGCTGCTTTATTTTCTCCCACCCTGCAACAAAAAGTGCCCCTCACTATACTTCTTGGGTTCGTACGCTTTTCCACCTGTGATGCCTCCTGTAGCGTCAAAATTATCATCGAAGTTAAAGTTGTGGGTTACAATAGATGATACGTTCACTACTGATGGAGCTGTGGTTCTCTGCCAGGCGTGTAATAAGATGATTACGTGTTCAATAAAAACCCACATTAACAGCATGTGCACGGTGCCCTGCATACAAGGAATAAAACACTACAAACATCTAAAAAGCAAGTCCTTCTATCTCAAATACAACAGTCTTCAAGTGCAAGGAATGAATTCTTCTATGACATGTGTACTGCTATTGTTGCCGCAAATATCCCATGGTACAAACTCCAGGTACCTAAATATCGCACATATTTTAGAGAAGTATTGCGGGAGGCAGATACCTAAGAATTCTACACTCCGAGAAAACTACCTATATTTTTGTTACGAGGAAGCGCTGGCATACGTACGACGTATATGCTGAAGAAGGGAACTGCTTTACGTGTGTTCTATCAAAATATGATCCATTTCACCTGTCTTGTCCATTGACTGCAACGTGTCGCGGAAGAAGTGCGAAGTAAATATCCACAAGTAAACAGTATTATTTCAAACACTAAGAAAGTATTCATTAAAGCCCCCCAACGTGCGTTGCAATACAGTGAACAATTACCAAATGTGAAATTGCCCTCTCAACCTGTCCTGACTGGGTGGGGTACGTGGATCGAAGCTGCCTGCTTTTATAGTGAACATGTTAATGATGTGAAGTCTGTGATAGATTCGTTTTCGAGTAAATCATCAGTTTCAGTGAGAGATGCACAAAGTGATTTCAGTGATTTTAAGTAAGGTGCCAATTAGCTCATATTCAAAGCAATTTTGAATTCATTGCCGACAGTACTTTAAAATTAGAAACTCTTGGCATGTCTTTGAAGTAATCACTGGACATTGTGGAAGATGTGATATCAAAGTTAAGTGCTGTTGAAGGGACTGTTGGAATAGTGGGTAGATTATTGGCTGAGGAATAACCCACCCACCAAGGGAAGATGATTAAGAAAAGGAAGTGGGTTTCGGACTGGAGAAAAAGGATAGAGAAATAGGATGAGAGTTCCACAAAAGTTATAAATTTAACCTTTAATGCATTTAGAGGCGGTTTCCACTGAAAATCCGCTCTCTGATACCTAAAGTGGGTATGAGCTTGGTCTAAGCTGACGGGAAATACAGCTAGGACTTGGGCGGTTTGCAAGAGCGTGGCTTTAGTATATTCCCTCTCAAGCAGGCGTAAGACTACTATGGGGAAGGGTGTTGGTCTGGCAAGACTGAGAGTAACAGATTTATTGTATGTCTTTTCAAAGAAATTCGTTTTTTTAAAGTAATTCGAAGAATGCCAATAATTTGAATCAAGTTTGGTATTTCCAGTTTTTGAAGTTATAGAGTTCCTGAAAAAGCAACCAAGTGCTTCCAGGAAGGATAGTGATAAAAAAAATATACCTTGGAGAGTAATTTTGGTAAGTTAACCAATGGTTGCATTTGGAAATGGCTAAGCTTTTACTCAGCGAGAGGCCGGCTAAAAGTTTAGACAAAGAAAAACACTTATCGTTTGGAAAACTGACCATAAGTTTTTGGAGAGGATCTCCACAAGCAGGTAGCTGGCGTAGCGAGCTTTACTTGCCCTACTGGCCAGTTAGAATTAGCTATTAAAGCTAAGAGAAACTTTAACGAGATTACCACTAAGAGTTCTTGCTCAAATGCAACGAGTGGTGAAAGCCCTATTAATAGATTTAATGGCATTGAGTAGGGAGAGCCAAGGAGGACAGGATCTTGCCTAACCGTTGTATTAGAAAAATGAAAAGGCAGAAAGAAACGCTTGATTTATTTAACAATTCAAAAGAAGTTGATAACTTTAATAAATATATATTTTTCTGACAAATATAGATCATTTAAACTTTTTAACAAATGGGGTCGCAGACCTCCTAACATTTAGAGATTGCTCCAGGCAAATAACAATTTATGAGGTTTCAAACCTTATATATGTACTATGTAAGATTTAAAGAAGACAAATAAAGTGATTAAAGTTGAAACATTCAATTGAGTACAAGGAGTGTACTTTAAGGAATTTCCAGGTAAATGTTTTAGAAAAAGTTACAACTTCGAAAATAACAACAAGAAAAAACATGAAGAATAAGATAGAAGTTCCTACAACTTCTTATATTTAAGCTGAATTACTTTATAACAATTATACAAAAGAGAGCAGGTCACTTACGGTGAAACCTGAAGAGAAAGTCAAAAGGAAGGTTCTAGACTTCCTATGTTTAAGTAGTAATCACGAGCCAAATGGGGAAGTTTCCATTTCGTGAGACCTAGAAATAACTCACTCAAGAGTTAAAAGAATTGTTTTCCCTGATTATGGGGAAAAAACAATGTAAGTTTGAACCGTGTATAAAACACGTAGTTATACAGCAATTAATTAGTGATAAACAAGCAAATTGGAAGGGCACTTAGTAGAGTGACACCTTATAGAAAAGTTACAATTTTATTAATAAGGTTTGTTAGTAGAAGGTTGAGGAAAGATCGTTGGGATTTAGGATCAATGTTCATGGCCTTATTTAATGTAAACGGACGATCGCGACGCGGAAGGAATACTGAAAGCACTGTTTCTCACTATAGTCTTTTGAATAGATGAAAAATTCACTGTAGTAACACGAAAGTTTATGGGAAAGAAAGTTATTGCAATGATGAAAACAACTGGTTGCACTAGGTAGGCGAGAGTCTATTTCTTGAGAAAGTTGGGAATTACAATTAAATGCGCCATAGAACATTCCAACGGTGGAAGAAAGTTCGCAATTGCAGTAATTTATAAGGAAGATTCCTCATTTTAAATAGTATTTTCACAAGTGAGTGAAAAATACCTGACGGCAAGACTCGCAGATAGAATACAGGATCTGGAAGGTTCCAGAACGATCTTTATAGAAGAATAGGGTCAAAGTTAATCCAGCGGAGGAACTAGCTTTGTAATTTATAGACAGCGGGTATTAGATAATATCCCACGTGGTGAGAAGATTTCTCATTTAACAAGCATAAGAAATGCTGCTTTTCACCAAGATTGGCTTGATTAGACAAAAGCCCAACATGGAAAATCCCGCGAAGGATGATTTTTGCCCCAAAATAAGTAATTTCATACTGCCTATAAAAGATCGTTAAAAGCATGTAGACGTTAAAATCATGAAGATGAGGTTAAAACTTGAAGTTTTTACTTAACTTTGCTGCATGGCGAAAGTGAGGTTCTCCTTGATGAATGCCTAATGTGCCAACATGGCGTAGAGCGTAGAGAGTGTCTCTTGGTTTGAGGAGACTGGCTCGGGTTGAGCCTTGACTGACCGAGTCAACTGCCGACTTAGAAGTGAGACCTGCTCAGCGAAGCACAGAGGGTCCTAGGAAGGGAAAAGAGTGGGGGTAGGAAACAAAAGGTATACATATCAGAATAACAAACTTAAGAAATTAAATTCTCTTGCGGAGATGGTCTTCAAAGAGTTGATAGCAGGCGATACTAGCACAGCATGGTGAGTGAAAAAGGAGACGAAGTTCTCTTGCTCATGGAGAAAATAGCTGGCGATGGCAACGAGAACTGGTGGCCAGATGGAAAAAGAAGTCCTCTTGCACCAGGAAAAATTGAGGAGCTTCAGAGATTCGCTGCTAGATGACGCTAGGAGGATCCTGGAAGATATATATATCTAGAACAGACTCACAAAAGATATAAGCGAAGTGAACACCACAGAGAAAATAGAAGATCACTGTTGGTGTTTGACAAAGAGGAAGGAATGAACATGCAAAGAGCATTAAACTTTCTATTCTCTCGTACCGTGTATTCCAAGAATACACCATACTGGGAGGCGAAAACACAACAGAGAACAAGAAAAACAAGTAAACATTTAAAGGTAATGGTTGTTTTGTGATCGGACCATTAGTGGTCAAGATTTTGGCCACCCTGACTCTCCCATCTCTTCCAGGATAACACTCGGTCACTCTACCAGAAGTCCAAACTAGAGGGGGTGAAACATCCCTAACCAAGACCAAGTCCCCCACTTTAATGTCGGGACTAGAAAGAAACCACTTCTGTCTCCGTTGCAAGGAAGTTAAATATTCCAAGTTCCACCTCTTCCAAAAGGAATTACGGAGGGCTTCAAGTTTACGCCAAACGATAGGTTGATTAGAATCCTTATAAGAATTGGGAAGAGGAGGAGGGGCAGAGAGAGAAGTGCCTATAAGGAAGTGACCAGGTGTAAGTGGAAGCAGGTCATCAGGGTCATTGGAAAGCGGAGTTAAAGGACAAGAATTAACGACACCTTCAATCACAAAATAGCTAGAAACTGCGGGAAATAAGGCACTAGTAAAGATTGCGATATGATGCGAAAAGAGAATTGAAAAGTTTAAACAAAGCGTATAGAAACAAGTACATCTATTAAGGATAAGAATATACCAAATAATCAAAGGAACTATGAGAGTAGAAAGAAAGAACGCCATAGGTAACAACCTAGTAGCCATAAACAATGACCTTAAGTCATAATAAGTATCAAAGGGGTTACTCAGAAAAATACTTAAGTCAGCGAGAAACGTGACATAACAAGTATAAATGCAAAAACACATCGAATGTAACGACGAGAAAAAACAAGTTTGTTCATCAATGAACAATAAGATCGCAAAATATGTAAGCAAAGTGCAATACATAAGCGTATAAAGGATATGCAACGATGTTATAAAACAAGAATCGAAGCAATTGTAGAATACGAGCGTGAGTAAGTGGGAAACATAAGCAAGCGCGGCCTTGACCCACATAGTACAACGAGACAAGGAATATAAATATCTGAAAGAGTCCTTGACTAGAACAAGTTTATTTTGGTGATGAGTTGAACGGCTTCTGAACTTACGGAAGCGACTCGCCAGACAATGGTTGGCAATCAGCCAGAGTTGAGATAAGGGAATCTTGCTTTGACCTTTGGCAAGCATACAGGAAATAAACGATAACTTGGCCTTCCCCAAACTTGTATACAAACAAGTTTGACAAACAAGCAGTTCAAAGTAAACAAACAACACTAGTTGAATCAGCTTTGACTTAAAGCGGAACGAGTAACACGACATGTAGTCGTCCGTAGCTTGGACGTGAACAAACAATTTAAAGACATAAGAAATAAAGTAAGAAATCAATTTCGCATAATTTTGAGGATCACGGAATCCGACAATTTTCAACAGAAAAAAGCTTAATTCTTCCGAACAGAGAAGAAAAGCTGGGACATTGAGAAGGAGTTTATGCGTAAGAATAGTTATTCTAGATGCTCGAGAATTCAGATTTTCAAGCGGTTTCAAAAGCGGCTTCCAATTGTGAGGAAGGAGGGGGGAGCCGGCCGTGGCCATCCTTCTAAATAGCGAAAGAAGTGAAACATAGCTTACAGCGAAGTGATGGAGACTAATAGCCATGGTTTTACACAAGGGGAAGATAGTTTTCGATAGAGAGTTTAAGCAATTACCTGCTATAAAAAATGACATGAGAAGGTAGACGAAGTACCACAAGGCAAGGCGAACTTGAATTGCCATTTTGTGCGGGAAGAAGGCAAAATCATTTAAACAACTTACCAAGGTGGCGTAGTTGTTCACGATAAGACATCGTTTCGGCAAGTGTTTTTCAAAAGTATCGAGATCGAAACCATAAGTATTCTCTTTTTCAGAAATGGGATTTATATCAGCAGTGACAAAATGACATTGCGATTTGGTTTGAAGACTGGGATGTTGGATTTCACCAGTAATAACCCAACCAAAATCGGTGTCTCTAGCGACCACGGTTGAAGATAACTTGCGTGTTTGTTTACGGAGGCAATTCCAAAAAACATTGGCACTGAAAAGTACATCAATGGGACCTTGAGCATTAAACTGAGGATCAGCTAACCTTAAGTGCGAAGGAATCTTTAAACTGGAAGTATTAATAGAGCTGCTAGGAGTGTCCTTGCCAATACTGGTAAGAATGAGAAAGTTTAAGTTAAGATTGGTGTTTCTTTGGCAAACGTCTCTGATTTTCAATTTTGAAGACTGCAAGACTTGAGTTTTCAAATTGTCAATGCCAGATACATTGATGGGAGTATGCGATGACGAAAGACCTAGTTTTTTAATTAATGATTGCGAAACAAAGTTGTGCGTTGAAGCAGAATCGAGAAGACCACGGGTTCGAACCCAATTTCCAAAATTATCTTGGATTTCGAATTGTACAGTGGACAAGAGGGCTTGCGCACTGTGAGAAGTTTCGGCGTTAGAAATGCAGGAAGAAGCATTAGTTTGTTCAGAGCTGCTCTGCATGGAGTTTGAAGAGGCAGGTACTGATGACCTCGATTTATCATGAACGTGCAATAAGGAATGATGCAGTTTCTTACAATGGAAACAGAGAATGGAAGACGTGCAGTTTGAAGAAGAATGCTTAGGTGACAAGCAGTTGAAGCAATGTTTGCTATTGAAGACAACTTCCTTCGATCTTCGACAGACAATTCTTTAAAGGATTTGCACAAATACAATGTGTGAAGCTTTTTACAGAGCGTGCATTTTAAAGATTTGTTGAGCGGCCTGATATGTTCTCTTGGATGATTGAAAGAAGCAGAACGGGTTTGCTTGTTCTCGACAGATGGGGGCTGATGACCCTTTGAAGAAGCAAGTTCTTTCTCAAAACTGTGACACTGATGATTCGTTTCGACATTTTCGCACTGAAATGCGAGTGCTGTAAGGACTTGGCATCGGCTGTTGAGAAACGAGATTAAGTGTTCGAACGAAAATTCCTCCTTGCGGGCGAGTTCGATTTCCCATGCCTTTAAAGTCGAAAAATCGAATCTGGATGTAGCTAGATGAATAAGTATGGTGTCCCATGTTTGGACGGGCTGCTTAAGTTGATATAATGCTCTGACATTTAACTGCATAGAGTCTAACAAACCTCTTAAAGAGGTGACGTCATTAGGTTTGACGGCTGGCAGGTTGAAGGGACAGCGGATGTGGCGACCTACACTCAAACGTAAATTGCCATATCTCTCTTTAAGGAGATTAAAGGCGATATGGTAGTTATCTGCGCTTAAAGGCAGTGATTGGACCAAGGCCAAGGCCTCGCTTTCCAAAGACGTACGTAAAAAGTAGAATTTATGAATGTCGGGAATTTCCTTATTGTCATGAACGAGTGAGCAGTAAAGTTCATAAAAAGAATACCATTCACCTTCCTGGCCTGAGAAGTGCGGTAGGATTATCTTAGGAAGTAACGGTTTCGGTTTGTTCTTGTGAACTGAAGCGGGTGCGAACTGGGCCGGATTGATGACCCTAGTGTCCGGTTCTGAGATACTGCGGATCAGTTGGTGGGCCTTGGCAATCCCTTCAAGGTACAAGGGTTCGACCTTGTCCCGATCCGATTGAAGTTCTGGGCAAGCGGATTCAATCTCGGTTTGAATTTGATCGTAATAATCATAGGACCGTTCGTACAACTTAAGGCGTTGTGTTAGGATGTCTAAATCACACTCGGAGGGATTTAATTTGTTGATAAAATTTCTGAATCTAGTGAGTTGCCCTTTATAGGAAGAACGTCTAGCAATGAGAGTTTCATCTTTTTCAGTAGGAGCCATGACAAAGAAAATAAATTGAAATACAACTTACAAAACTGTAGAACCTTGGAAATGCTGTCAAACTGGCAGCAGCGAATAGGTAGAAAGAACGGGACACACCAAGGAGACAGGAGCGGCCTCTTTCCATTTCACAGGCTTTGCACGACGTAGTTATAGCTGAAAGATTCAAAGCAGATATTAATAATTTGCAAGGTATTGTCAAATGACACTTGACAAACAATAGAAATAGCAAATGGACTCTCCCGGGTTTCTGGTACCAAATTTTGGGTAGATTATTGGCTGAGGAATAACCCACCCACCAAGGGAAGATGATTAAGAAAAGGAAGTGGGTTTCGGACTGGAGAAAAAGGATAGAGAAATAGGATGAGAGTTCCACAAAAGTTATAAATTTAACCTTTAATGCATTTAGAGGCGGTTTCCACTGAAAATCCGCTCTCTGATACCTAAAGTGGGTATGAGCTTGGTCTAAGCTGACGGGAAATACAGCTAGGACTTGGGCGGTTTGCAAGAGCGTGGCTTTAGTATATTCCCTCTCAAGCAGGCGTAAGACTAATATGGGGAAGGGTGTTGGTCTGGCAAGACTGAGAGTAACAGATTTATTGTATGTCTTTTCAAAGAAATTCGTTTTTTCAAAGTAATTCGAAGAATGCCAATAATTTGAATCAAGTTTGGTATTTCCAGTTTTTGAAGTTATAGAGTTCCTGAAAAAGCGACCAAGTGCTTCCAGGAAGGATAGTGATAAAAAATTATACCTTGGAGAGTAATTTTGGTAAGTTAACCAATGGTTGCATTTGGAAATGGCTAAGCTTTTACTCAGCGAGAGGCCGGCTAAAAGTTTAGACAAAGAAAAACACTTATCTTTTGGAAAACTGACCATAAGGTTTCGGAGAGGATCTCTACAAGCAGGTAGCTGGCGTAGCGAGCTTTACTTGCCTTACTGGCCAGTTAGAATTAGCTATTAAAGCTAAGAGAAACTTTAACGAGATTACCACTAAGAGTTCTTGCTCAAATGCAACGAGTGGTGAAAGCCCTATTAATAGATTTAATGGCATTGAGTAGGGAGAGCCAAGGAGGACAGGATCTTGCCTAACCGTTGTATTAGAAAAATGAAAAGGCAGAAAGAAACGCTTGATTTATTTAACAATTCAAAAGAAGTTGATAACTTTAATAAATATATATTTTTCTGACAAATATAGATCATTTAAACTTTTTAACAAATGGGGTCGCAGACCTCCTAACATTTAGAGATTGCTCCAGGCAAATAACAATTTATGAGGTTTCAAACCTTATATATGTACTATGTAAGATTTAAAGAAGACAAATAAAGTGATTAAAGTTGAAACATTCAATTGAGTACAAGGAGTGTACTTTAAGGAATTTCCAGGTAAATGTTTTAGAAAAAGTTACAACTTCGAAAATAACAACAAGAAAAAACATGAAGAATAAGATAGAAGTTCCTACAACTTCTTATATTTAAGCTGAATTACTTTATAACAATTATACAAAAGAGAGCAGGTCACTTACGGTGAAACCTGAAGAGAAAGTCAAAAGGAAGGTTCTAGACTTCCTATGTTTAAGTAGTAATCACGAGCCAAATGGGGAAGTTTCCATTTCGTGAGACCTAGAAATAACTCACTCAAGAGTTAAAAGAATTGTTTTCCCTGATTATGGGGAAAAAACAATGTAAGTTTGAACCGTGTATAAAACACGTAGTTATACAGCAATTAATTAGTGATAAACAAGCAAATTGGAAGGGCACTTAGTAGAGTGACACCTTATAGAAAAGTTACAATTTTATTAATAAGGTTTGTTAGTAGAAGGTTGAGGAAAGATCGTTGGGATTTAGGATCAATGTTCATGGCCTTATTTAATGTAAACGGACGATCGCGACGCGGAAGGAACACTGAAAGCACTGTTTCTCACTATAGTCTTTTGAATAGATGAAAAATTCACTGTAGTAACACGAAAGTTTATGGGAAAGAAAGTTATTGCAATGATGAAAACAACTGGTTGCACTAGGTAGGCGAGAGTCAATTTCTTGAGAAAGTTGGGAATTACAATTAAATGCGCCATAGAACATTCCAACGGTGGAAGAAAGTTCGCAATTGCAGTAATTTATAAGGAAGATTCCTCATTTTAAATAGTATTTTCACAAGTGAGTGAAAAATACCTGACGGCAAGACTCGCAGATAGAATACAGGATCTGGAAGGTTCCAGAACGATCTTTATAGAAGAATAGGGTCAAAGTTAATCCAGCGGAGGAACTAGCTTTGTAATTTATAGACAGCGGGTATTAGATAATATCCCACGTGGTGAGAAGATTTCTCATTTAACAAGCATAAGAAATGCTGCTTTTCACCAAGATTGGCTTGATTAGACAAAAGCCCAACATGGAAAATCCCGCGAAGGATGATTTTTGCCCCAAAATAAGTAATTTCACACTGCCTATAAAAGATCGTTAAAAGCATGTAGACGTTAAAATCATGAAGATGAGGTTAAAACTTGAAGTTTTTACTTAACTTTGCTGCATGGCGAAAGTGAGGTTCTCCTTGATGAATGCCTAATGTGCCAACATGGCGTAGAGCGTAGAGAGTGTCTCTTGGTTTGAGGAGACTGGCTCGGGTTGAGCCTTGACTGACCGAGTCAACTGCCGACTTAGAAGTGAGACCTGCTCAGCGAAGCACAGAGGGTCCTAGGAAGGGAAAAGAGTGGGGGTAGGAAACAAAAGGTATACATATCAGAATAACAAACTTAAGAAATTAAATTCTCTTGCGGAGATGGTCTTCAAAGAGTTGATAGCAGGCGATACTAGCACAGCATGGTGAGTGAAAAAGGAGACGAAGTTCTCTTGCTCATGGAGAAAATAGCTGGCGATGGCAACGAGAACTGGTGGCCAGATGGAAAAAGAAGTCCTCTTGCACCAGGAAAAATTGAGGAGCTTCAGAGATTCGCTGCTAGATGACGCTAGGAGGGTCATGGAAGATATATATCTAGAACAGACTCACAAAAGATATAAGCGAAGTGAACACCACAGAGAAAATAGAAGATCACTGTTGGTGTTTGACAAAGAGGAAGGAATGAACATGCAAAGAGCATTAAACTTTATATTCTCTCGTACCGTGTATTCCAAGAATACACCAAATAGAAGTGCCGGTAATGAAGAAATTTGAGTCTGTTATGGAGAGAAACCCTGGCTTCTTCACGTTCACTGCAGTGTGCAAGATCCTCAGCGGCGAAGAAGAGAATCCTCCAGACAACATCTCTCCTGAAAAATGTAATCTACTTAAATTTGCACCAGCAACTTCCTGTGACGTGGGGATATCTTTTTCTGCATACAAAAACATCCTCTCTGATCGGCGGCAATCCATGACAATAGAAAACTTGGAGATGTATCTGATAGTTCATTGCAATTTGGAGTGAATTAAGTAGACTGAGGTCTGCAAAGTAATATTTAGTGGACAGATAGTTTAGAGGTTAAACAGTGACTCTGAAAATTATAATAATTGTGAAACTTCTATTAATTTTTTGCAATTTTTCATACATAATAATGGAATTGATTTTAAGTCTTCTATAATATGGACATGCTTAATTTAATTAATTACTGTACTACATTTTACTTTTCTAAAATATAATGAATAAAATGAGGAATCTTCATGTTTAATATATTATTTACATAAAAGTTTAATTAAATTAATATTACATATTTTATCATTTTTAAATGTAATACTACATATTTCACCTGCTATTATTACATACATATGTACATATCTTGCATGTTGATATTACATAAAAACCCTATCTCTACAAGTTATTACTCTTCGCGAGCAGTTTGTTTTCTTGTTGCTCACGCATAATGTAACATGTTGTAGTAATTGGAGCGAGCGTTTGTGTTGACTACGATTTGAAAATGTGACCGCTGTTTCTTCTGGTTCCCAGATAATTGTGTTGCTTTTAGACTGTGATAACTCATTGAAGGGAGGGGCCACGACTTCAGTTGTTACCTAGCAGGGAGAAAATGTCCAACTAGTAAATTGTTAAGAAACTTTCTAGCGTTAAATCGACATGAAAGTCATTACAGCGGCCATAATGTTCGAGCCTTAAATAAAGGTTAAACATAAAATTGATTAACATTAAACTGAAGCCTAATTTACATTGTCTTTATGGCATAATAGCCAGGACCAATGAAAATAAATGTCAATTGCGAGCAAACATTATATCAAGAAACGTTAAATCGACTTTTTACTGTATTTGTTTATATTGTGCCAGCCAGTAATTTCGGTTTGTGCTTGACCATGATGATTACAAATACGTTTCGAAAAACATTTTATGTTGTATGCAAAATGAATCTGTACCTATGCAATGTATATTTTGCGTTCTCCACTGATTTCTTTCCATTTCGTAATACTTTTCAATACGATTCAAGTTTATTCGACGATGTGATTGTTATAGGTTATGTTTCACGTCGTCCAACGATTTCTACTTGTATACGGTACCACTGCATTTGAATATGATTCGGATGCTAATGGATAGGTCATTATTAATCAAGAGTTGCTAAAAGGCGTATCAGTAATTGCACGTTTCCATTGATTGCAATGTTTGGGGCTTTGGAGAGGGGGGGGGGGGGTTGGTTGGTTGATTAGGTTAATTCGAAAATCCTTAATTTTTCTGTTTTAATCATTTAGAATTGACGAGGTTTTACTGTAGATATTTCTCTTTAAACACGTACCGTGCCGCTAAATGTAAATAATAATTCCAAAGAAAAAGGTATTGACTAGGCAGACTATCAGTTAAGATTTTCCTCAGATAAAGAAATTTTCAGTAAACCAATGCCTAAAACAAGTCACTTCTGAATGGTAATAGTCAGATTTCTTAGACTTCAATTCTCCAAAAATGCATTTACTCTCAGGAATAAAGCCAGAACCTGCTGTTCCCTCCTGACATTTGGCAATGCTCAACAAACTGTCCACTTATAAAAGAAACAAAGTTGGTTGTATCAATTGGCTGGCGACTACATCATACATCTGTGTTTGCCACAGTGCAGCCGGTGGCTGTCTGCCTTCAAATCAATCCCCCACTGTATTAACCCACTCTGTCCTGGTGCTGGCACGTATCCTTCACTCCTTGTGGTAGGGGTAGATGGATGTTACTCTTCCGTTGTGAAGTGTCGTCTTGCTCTCTGTTGTGTGTTGCGTAATAGTAAGGTCCGGAGTATCATCCTGGTTATTTCGGCATGACCTGTCTGGTCCCATGTCCTGGAGTTGAAAGCATTCACTGACTGGATTTCACAGGATGACTGCATGTGAGCTAGTGAAGCTGTAGTTTGGGAATCATACCTTATGTGGTTCAATTTCATCTTGGCTTGTATTCTTTGAAACAAGGATTATGATACGCTTTTTCACATCGAAGATTCTCAGGCTTTCCATGGCTTGAGATTTGGAATGTTCATCATTAGACAAAGGAAAATTGTCTTACACATCCCTTGTGGTGGAATCTGATGGCCATCCGGGGTAGAGGTCGCTCTGTTCCAGTGGTTAATGTACCCCCCCCCCCCATTCCTAACCCCAATGTTACTCTGCTACGAAGTTGAGGCAGGAGCAAGGAAATACCAGGACTAGCCTGTTGGATGGAAGGTAGACCCTTACCCAAGGTCGTGACTAGGAATATGATCTAGGGTTTTCTGACAAGGTTATTCTCTTTCAGAAATGTATTGCCAACCAAACTACAGTACATAATGTTTACAAGGACAGAACGGTGCCAGAACATAATGAGTCTTAGTTAATGCAGCTTCGTGAAACAATGCCCAGCTAATGTTAGCAAAACACCTAACCTAAGCAATACATTCGATCCCCTTCCATTGCGCCAAGACGAAATCCAGAAATTACAACAAGCTATCGTTACTGCTGAATCCTAACATATTGCCCCTAATGAGACAATGAAATCAAACTGCTGGCAGATAAACAAAACAACCCTCAGTAGCGTAAATAATGAAACGTTCAACTCCCTTTACAATCTTCAGCTCTTCCCTTTACGAGAAGACCACATACAACAATTCCAACAGGAAGGTTCCACAATCCTGAACGAAGAAGTTATGTCCCTGAGCAGAAGTATACAACTACAAGTGACACTAAATTCACAAATAAATTAAAAAAAACACGTGTTACACAAAAGGAAACTTCACCCCAAAATACAGATACATATATTAAATTCAGTAAAACAACCCATTGTCCCAAGAATATGAAAATGAAAAGAAATAGGACCTAACTCGCCCTATCAGATCGGAGTCCTGTGACAGACTAACTTTCACGAGGGTGGCCGCCCATGCCAGAGGCCACAAGCCTAAGCGAAAACTCAAACCCCCACCCTCTGTTCTTACATGAGGAGAGAAACACTTAAAACTTGGCAAAAGTTAATATCAAAATTATGAAATTTAGAAAACGTTCATTATCTGTTTGTAAACGGTGCGTTCCTGAGCAGAGCACGTGACCGCAATATTGGATATTTCGGATATGTAAGCGCCATACTCCCTCCCTTACAACAAAGACCATGCGGCCTCATTTTCAAACAATTCATAAATAGTAAAACAAAAGAAAAAGATCGAAATGGACCACACTAACCTCAATTGCAAACACCACTAGAATAACAACATTACTACATCGTCAGGCCAAAGAAAGATAATAAGAACTACTGACAAGGAAGAACATGCCGAACTACCAATACAAAACACACAGGAATACGAACCCGTAAACTTTCACAACCCACAATTAAACATACTGTATTACTTAACTCAGGTAAATATTAAATACAGAAATAAGGAATTTCTAGAGATACGGGAGAATCACAACTGCGATAAATGCAAATTTTACTCTTTTCTCGATACTTCATCTTTTTGTTGACTATTATGACAATGTATACACAAAATTTGCAAAGCCGAATATGCAACAAAGTGCGATAACTTTGGGTTCATGCGAATTTTCCCCATAAATGCGATAAAAGCAAAAAATGGCCAATTTACCAAAACATATTCCACACGTTTCCTTGTTACTAAATTTTCGAACCGGACTTCGAAATGTGCAAGTTCCTAGCGAAGAAAATATTGATCTAATAATAAAGTATGTTCTTTTTCCTGAAATTTAAAATTTAACAAGTAGTTCCGTGAAGAACTAAAGCCTATTTTCATATATCCTACTTATATTAATTGCCTCTATTAACATATAAAATTTCAGTTTGATTGCTGTAATTGATTCGTAGATATTGACAACAGTCAAATATTTCTGATGGGCGCCATGTTGGAATTTTTTACATGTAGGTCTTAGAGTTATGTACTATTACATGTAGATTATTGTGTACGTGTAGTATTCTAACTTCAATTGCATGAATAGGACACAAAAAGTAAAAACGAGATTTTAAAATTTTGCACAGCTGCCATCTTGTCTAAATTAGATGCCAGTGGATTAACATTTGTATACGTATTTACTGTACCAAGTTTCACTGCACTCGGACGGTTTAATAGCGAGAAACGTCCATTTAAATATTTATACTTCGCGTAACCGCCATGTTGGATTTGTGCTCACCAGGTCATTGAAAGTCCTATACGTGAACTTATGCTCATAGCCTCTATGATCATTAAAAATTTCAGTTCAATTGCTATAATAGATTAGTAGATATTGAGATCCGTCTAAATATTTCGGATGGTCGCCATGTTGCATTGTTATAAATATAGGCCATAAAGTTATGTACCATTAAAGGAAAATTATTGCGTAGGTTCCTTATTCAAACTTTCACTTCGATCGCATTATTACGACACAAGAAATTAAAACTTAATTTTAAAATTTCGCACAGCCGCCATCTAGAGGTTATGCAAACAATTGAACTAAATTAGATGCCAGTGCATTACAATATGTATAAACATTTACTGTACCATATTTCACTGCGCTCAGATGGTTAAATCACGAGAAAAGGCCATTAAAATGTTTCACATTCGCTTGGCCGCCATTTTTGTTTTGTACTTTATAGGTTTTTAAAAGTTACATAGGTAGACTTGTAGTAGTGCCCTTTATCACCGTACAAAATTTCAGGGTGATATCAGCAATAGTTTCGGAGATATAGAATGCCGGTGAAATATTTCGCACATCCACCACATTGTGGTTATGTAAACAATTGAACTAAATTAGATGCCAGTGCATTACAATGTGTATAAATAATGTCATGGTTTGGATGGACCTTAACAATGTCTTATGGGTATACCCGGTGGCTTCACCAATTTTGTTATGGTTTGAATGACCGTAACAATGTTTGTTGTGAGTTTACCCTGTGTGTTTATGGGGATTTGGCCGGAGGGCTGAGCAGAGACGTTTTCGAAGGACTCAACTCGGCACCTCTAGCAATTTTGTTTAGGCCTGGGGTTGTTAGCTAAAAGGTAAGTGTAATTGTTTTGGGGGCGAAACGGGAGTCTACAGTGTTGTGTGCAAGAGAGAGCTAAGTGCAGAGAGTGCAGGCAGGCTACTGCCAGCGAGTGTCACCCCGAGCTTAGTGCTGACGTCTGTTTATAACGTTGGGGGACAATGACCACACCTTAATCGGTCAGTATGGAATAGTGGTTTAGGATTCACAGGCGGCGGGCCAGTGTTAAAACAAGGTTTAAAAAATACACACATCAAAAAAAGTTTTGCATCACCTCGGTTCCCAGATCTCCGGCATATAGACGTTGACTGTGTATATTGTATCCAAGATACAGTCCCTTTGACTGTTCATAGATGTCACTAAAACTGCTCAAAGATGTAAACAACCATGCATGAGCAGGGCCTATTAGACGGAGGGGGTACGACAGCCGATCAGTTCCAGTCATTCCACCAGGACGAAGGTACGCTGCTCATGTTGTCTGTAGTTCTACCATGCCTAGAAGGTCAATACCGCAGTTCGATCGCGTCCGCATTGTTACTTTGTGTCAAGAAGGGCTCTCAACAAGGGAAGTTTCCAGGCGTCTCAGAGTGAACCAAAGCGATGTTGTTCGGACATGGAGGAGGTACAGAGATACAGGAACTGTCGATGACAGGCCTCGCTCAGGCCGCCTAAGGGCTACTACTGTAGTGGATGACCGCTACTTACGGATTGCCGCTCGGAGGAACCCTGACAGCAATGCCACCATGTTGAATAATGCGTTTCGTTCAGCCACAGGACGTCGTGTTTCAACTCAAACTGTGCGCAATAGGCTGCATGATGCGCAACTTCACTCCCGACGTCCATGGCGAGGTCCAGCTTTGCAACCCCGACACCATGCAGCGCGGTACAGATGGGCCCAACAACATGCTGAATGGACCCCACAGAATTGGCATCACGTTCTCTTCACCGATGAGTGTCGCATATGCCTTCAACCAGACAATCGTCGGAGACGTGTTTGGAGGCACCCTGGTCAGGCTGAACGTCTTAGACACACTGTCCAGCGAGTGCAGCAAGGTGGTGGTTCCCTGATGTTTTTGGGTGGCATTATGTGGGGCCGACGTACGCCACTGGTGGTCATGGAAGGCTCCGAAACGGCTTTACGATACCTGAATGACATCCTCCGACCCATAGTGCAACCATATCGGCAGAATATTGGAGAGGCATTTGTCTTCATGGACGACAATTCTCGACCTCATCGTGCACATCTTGTGAATGCGTTCCTTCAAGATAACGACATCGCTCGACTACAGTGGCCAGCATGTTCGCCAGACATGAACCCTATCGAACATGCCTGGGATATGTTGAAATGGGCTGTTTATGGACGTCTTGACCCACCAACCACTCTGAGAGATTTACGCCGAATTGTCGTTGAGGAGTGGGACAATTTGGACCAACAGTGTCTTGATGAACTTGTGGATAGTATGCCACGGCGAATACAGGCATGCATCAATGCAAGAGGACGTGCTACTGGGTATTAGAGGTAGTGGTGTGTACTGCAATCTGGACCACAAATGCTGAAAGTCTAGCTGTATGATGGTACAACATGCAATGTGTGGGTCTCATGAGCAATAAAACGAGCTGAAATGTTGTTTGTGTTGATCTCTATTCCCTTTGTATTTAACGGTTCCGGAACTCTTGGAACCGAGGTGATGCAAAACTTTTTTGATGTGTGTACAATTAAATAATCTAAAAGAATGTGAATGTTTTTAATTTACTGTTTGTCGTGCAGTCTCGCTATTTGAATAGTAGCGGAGTAAAATTATAAAATTGAAAGTGTCGATTACAAGTTTTACATGAAAGTGTCGATTACAAGTTTTACAGGTTAGGATGTTAGAAAGGAGCTGTTTTAGGAAACCCAAAAAGTACACTCACCGATCCTGCTTGGCTGACTGGCACTTTGGTGTGGCACAGCGACGAGACGGCGTGACGAAGACAATGACGGTGTGGAGACAATGACGAGACAATGACCCCGGCTCCTGGGGGTGGCGGACTATTTATTGGAATTGTTGGTGCAGCGTCAGGAATCAGCAAATTCCTTAGGCTACTTAGTGAAGTTGTAAGGAAGTCGACACATTCCTTGTGTCGTTTACCTTTCGGAAGTGTTTCGAGGATTGCAACATGTGTAAGGGGTTCGTTGGCCAGGTTGATTGTAATTGTAGAATGTTGTTGTTGTTGCGTCCTCTATGCTTTAGGTGTGAGATTGGAGTGAAGAGTACAGACAAGGGGAGGATGCGATGCATGGGTCACCGATTCGAACCATCTTTAGTACACGTGTAGGACATGACCAGGCGTATATCAGGTGCAAGTAGTAAGGTGCGCTTCTCAGCCGTTTCCGAGAAATTAATTAATTGCAATAAATGCAGTGCGGCGTCTAGTGTATGCGCGTTGTACGCTAGGAAGAAGCCAACGATCGCGTGGTGCAGGGGTAAGAGCCGTGCTTATTAAGCGCGGATCCCTGGATCGAATCTCACTGGAGAGCCTATGCGTTCTGGTGATTTTTTTTCCAATTCGTCAACTGTAGGTGTCTTGAATACTGTTTATTTTTCAGTCAATTGTAATAACGTGTTATGTGAGCCGGAAAAGGGATTCTGAAATCATCGTATCCAGGTCAATGTTTGTGACATTACATAATGTATAGTATTGACATTGCAAATGCATTGGTATTATACACGGTTCCGTAGCGTAGCGGTCAGCATGGTTAGCTGCCGCCACGGAGGTCCTGGGTTCGATTCCCGGCTCTGCCACGAAATTTGAAAAGTGGTATGAGGACTGGAACGGGGTCTACTCAGCCTCGGGTGTTCCAAATGAGTAGAGGGGGTTTGATTCCCACTTCAGCCATCCTCGAAGTGGTTTTCCGTGGTTTCCCACTTCGTCTTCGGGCAAATGCCGGGATGGTACCTTCTTCAAGGCCACGGCCGCCTCCTTCCCCCTTCCTTGCCTATCCATCCTGACCATCCATTACCTTCCCTCATGAGGCCCCTGTTCGCTTT
Organism: Meconema thalassinum; assembly: GCA_946902985.2. Classification (NCBI taxonomy): domain Eukaryota; kingdom Metazoa; phylum Arthropoda; class Insecta; order Orthoptera; family Tettigoniidae; genus Meconema; species Meconema thalassinum. The sequence goes on from OX336389.2 coordinate 1,092,229,420, forward strand.
GCAGGTGAGGCCGCCTGGGCGAGGTGCCAATCACACCTCACCAGTTGTATCCACTCCGATTAGATGTTCCCAGCTCTAGGACACTGCCCGTAGAGGCGGTAGTGTTGAGTTCCCTCGCTGATTCCGTGGGTTCCACCAACCTGGAGGGTAAACGACTAAGAAAAAAAGAGAAAAGAGAAAAAAATTATACACGGTCAGGTGTATTCTAGTATATGTATACATCTATACATTGAAAGCCCAGTCTGGGTAGTGGTTGGAAGCTGCCAATGGTTACAAAAAAAAAACACAACACGCTGCATATGCTCGCCGGTGGGATTCGATCCAGTGACCCCGAGCTTACGAAGCAAGGCTTTTACCGCTACACCACACGCTGGTTGGGAGCTCGCTAGCGTACAACGCACATGGACGCCGCACTGTAATTGCAATTAATTAATTCCTCGAAAACGGCTGAGAAGCGCACTTTAATACTTGCACCTGATATACGCCTGGTCATGTCCTACACGTGTACTAAAGATCGTTCGAATCGGTGATCCAAGCATCGTTTCCTCCCCTTGTGAGTAGGGGGCTGATAGGGGGGTAGGTATACCCTGTAGGGACCTCAGGGTATAACAATATTTGCTGTACCAAGTTTCATTGCGTTTGGATCGTTATATCACGAGAAAAGTCTATTTAAAAGTCTCAACTTCGCTTGGCCGCCATGTTGGTTTTGTAGTTACCAGGTTTTTGAAAGTCCCATAGGTGAACTTGTAGTAGTGCCCTTTATCACCCTACAAAATTTCAGGGTGATGTCGGTAGTAGTTTCGGAGATATTGAATGCTGGTGAAATATTTCGCACAGCCGCCATGTTAGATTGGTGAGACGTAATACAATTTGAAGATCGGGGTCGGCCGAAATGGTGCTAAGACTTTACCGAGTTTCATTTAAATCGCTCCAGCCGTTTAGAAGTTATTATAGGGGGGGCGCACACACACACACACAGACCAAAGGTGATCTCGTAAGCTTTTTTTTTTTTTTCATAAAATGAAAATAGACTAAAAATGGGGTGCGAGATACACGCGGTGGCGAGTTTTATGCGAGCAAATTTGTTATTTAGTTAATTATCCGTTGTATGCTAGTTACTGTAAGTTACCGGGTGAGTTAGCCGTGGTGGTTACGGCATGATTGATGGCACTCGCTCACATCCGGGAGGCGAGGAGGTTCGAATCCCCCCGCCGGCAACCTTGAAGATGGTCTTCTGTGGTTTCCCATCTTCCTTCCAGGCAAATGCCGGGGTTGGTCCCTAACTATAGGCCACAGCCGCTACCTTCCAACTCCTCGTCCTTACAATCCAACTTCCCTCCTTCCCTCCCCAACGGTACTTGTAACTCACCCATTGGGTGTCCGTCTCGAAGCAGCTACAAAACTGGCGAGCCGAACATGTCCTCGGACACTCCCGGCACTAAAAGCCATACGCTAAAAAAAATAAAAAATAAAAAAACTGTAAGTTAAGTACATGTACGATTTGCAATCATTTTAACACCCATATATACAGTCCCGAGTATGTTTGAATTAGTTTCCATGCGTATTAATTTTGAACCTGATCATTTTTTATCATAACTTGTGACTGACGATTAAATGCTACTAAATGCCAATTTTTAAAATTCAAAATGCTACAAAATGCTATCTTTCAAAATTAAAGTGCTACAAAATTAATTTCAAAATACTATTTTCTCTTATCTTTAACAATTGCGACCGCATGATTAGCGAAACGGGCTTAGTACTCCCACCCATTTTACCTCAATTATTACAGTTCGCATTAGACCAAATTAGTGTTATTTTGACACGAATATTAAAGCTCTGAACCTCAAGCGGATATGAATTAAGTCCACAAATTGCTCTTAAGAGTTAGAAGGGAGGCCCGGTGAGGCACCATGCACATACATCTGGATACTTCGGTGGCTAAGTTACAAGTCCTGGCTTCGCTGACACTGATCACTGCAAGACACTGCAAGGCGAGTTTGGAGACATTAATAGTAATGCCACCCCAGTCATAGGCGGGAGATTCAAACGTGAAAGCTCCTTGCCTAATGTTCATTTGGACGGGATTGCTCCCCATGCGCCGTTCACTTCAGGAGTCATGATTTCAAACTGTTGCAACTACACACATCAAAAAAAGTTTTGCATCACCTCGGTTCTAAGAGTTCCGGAACCGTTAAATACAAAGGGAATAGAGATCAACACAAACAACATTTCAGCTCGTTTTATTGCTCATGAGACCCACACATTGCATGTTGTACCATCATACAGCTAGACTTTCAGCATTTGTGGTCCAGATTGCAGTACACACCACTACCTCTAATACCCAGTAGCACGTCCTCTTGCATTGATGCATGCCTGTATTCGCCGTGGCATACTATCCACAAGTTCATCAAGACACTGTTGGTCCAAATTGTCCCACTCCTCAACGACAATTCGGCGTAAATCTCTCAGAGTGGTTGGTGGGTCAAGACGTCCATAAACAGCCCTTTTCAACATATCCCAGGCATGTTCGATAGGGTTCATGTCTGGCGAACATGCTGGCCACTGTAGTCGAGCGATGTCGTTATCTTGAAGGAACGCATTCACAAGATGTGCACGATGAGGTCGAGAATTGTCGTCCATGAAGACAAATGCCTCTCCAATATTCTGCCGATATGGTTGCACTATGGGTCGGAGGATGTCATTCAGGTATCGTAAAGCCGTTTCGGAGCCTTCCATGACCACCAGTGGCGTACGTCGGCCCCACATAATGCCACCCCAAAACATCAGGGAACCACCACCTTGCTGCACTCGCTGGACAGTGTGTCTAAGACGTTCAGCCTAACCAGGGTGCCTCCAAACACGTCTCCGACGATTGTCTGGTTGAAGGCATATGCGACACTCATCGGTGAAGAGAACGTGATGCCAATTCCGTGGGGTCCATTCAGCATGTTGCTGGGCCCATCTGTACCGCGCTGCATGGTGTCGGGGTTGCAAAGCTGGACCTCGCCATGGACGTCGGGAGTGAAGTTGCGCATCATGCAGCCTATTGCGCACAGTTTGAGTTGAAACACGACGTCCTGTGGCTGAACGAAACGCATTATTCAACATGGTGGCATTGCTGTCAGGGTTCCTCCGAGCGGCAATCCGTAAGTAGCGGTCATCCACTACAGTAGTAGCCCTTGGGCGGCCTGAGCGAGGCCTGTCATCGACAGTTCCTGTATCTCTGTACCTCCTCCATGTCCGAACAACATCGCTTTGGTTCACTCTGAGACGCCTGGAAACTTCCCTTGTTGAGAGCCCTTCTTGACACAAAGTAACAATGCGGACGCGATCGAACTGCGGTATTGACCTTCTAGGCATGGTAGAACTACAGACAACATGAGCAGCGTACCTTCGTCCTGGTGGAATGACTGGAACTGATCGGCTGTCGTACCCCCTCCGTCTAATAGGCCCTGCTCATGCATGGTTGTTTACATCTTTGAGCAGTTTTAGTGACATCTATGAACAGTCAAAGGGACTGTATCTTGGATACAATATACACAGTCAACGTCTATATGCCGGAGATCTGGGAACCGAGGTGATGCAAAACTTTTTTTGATGTGTGTAAAAGACGAAATAGTGATACTCACGCAGAACGGAAATTTTCCAATTTCCGTTTATTGACACGTGGGATTTGAAGTGAAGCAATGTGCACAGATTGCGTGCCATGAATTAGATGAAGATTAGTCAACTTCCAGAGTGTTCTGGACGCTTATAATTTGAAAGGGCGGACACATCTAGCACTGATGTCAAGTTGGATGGACGAAATGTGGGTGGGGAAGACCGGGGGTGGTCGTGTGCACAAACAAGTGTCCTACACCCCATTTCACAAGTGAGGAGCGCTCAGCCAGATATGCATTTACGAAGACGGCCTGAGGGCGCAGAATGTTTATCGTGTCCAGTTAGACACCCAAATAATGTTCCAGCATTTCCATAAGTAATCTCCACTCCCCATATCCAGTACGTGGCACAGCTTTGAGCTCACGTACATCGCTGTTGTTTTCCGGGCGGCAAGGGTTCGATCGAGGGCAGGTTCACCTTTGTTTCAGAAGACAAGGATTCGATCTGGAGGATGGGAGGACAGCTGCTGGATTGTTGTAACCTCTGTTACATTCCCTCCCTAACCATCACCATGGGATGAGGAGGTGAGGATGCTTCCAACTCGCAGACCAGTGCTCCTCCACAGACATCCAGATAAGGACCATGGACAGGCAGATTGATGGTGATTCAGCAGGGTGTCCCAGATGAGAACTATGGATACAGGCAGACAGGCAGATGGTGATCCCCCAGGCGCCCTCCAGTGGTTACCCAGAGTCAGGCCCACAAGATGTTGATTCGCCATAGCGCCACAGGTCACTGAAAGCATGGCACAATTTTTCCGCTGGACCCAGGACTCAACTGAAACAATCAACCACACACAGAGCCCGGACCAGAGAAAAAAATGCTTATAACCACCTCATGTACCCTTCTGAAGATCCGAAGGAGCGGTCCCTATATAGGGCCAGGTTCACACTTCACCAAAGGGTTCATGAACACCAACGGCTTACTTAAAAGTCCAATAGTCAGACCAGTAATTACTCACGTGCACTCAAATACTAGGACCCATTAATCAATTTACCACACACACACACACACACACCCCCCCCCCCCGCCCCCCCCCCCTCACATTCTAACCATACGAGAAGGGCACACACAACAAAATTGTAAGCCCATTCGATTTATGCCATGCCTCCACCCACTCACCCTTTCAATTCACTCCACATGTTACTCTCCCCAGGGTTTGAGACAGGATAAGGAGCCTGGACTAGCCAGTTGGTGGACGGAGTATCTACCCAGAGGCCGTGATGGGATTTGTTTAGCTAGGGTTCGTCAGCTATAGAAATTAAAGATTTAACCTTCTTGCTATAAATATATTAAATAAGAGAAAAATACAAATTACAAGATTAATTTCCAAAAACTATTTTCATATTATAATTAAATTAATTTTGAAAATAGCAGCAAGATATAATAATACTACAAATGGAATCAAGCATATTGGTAATCATGCATCATCGTAAAAGGGGCCGGTAGCGAATCAGGAGTGTTAAAATACATTTTTTAATTTGTTGACATAATGTCACAAAACAGCCGAGGTATCTATACACGTTAACGTGCATGGTCAGGCTGCTCCGAACTGGAAAGACCACACACAGCCACTCCATACTTTAGCTCATTAATTTCATTTGTCATTAACTCCTCACATGAGATTGACGTCATGAAGGGCATCTATTCATAATACCATTCCTATGAGGAAACTGTCTCACCACATCCCCTACCCCATGGCAACCAGAATAATTATGGGCAGAACCAATAAACCTATATTAGGACTATAAAGTTGTATTTCAATAACAAGATTCTGAAGTCACCAACTGACTAGATAGATGCTGTTCAGGGATATGTGAATTCGAGAAACCTGAGTTAGTAAATTTATCAGGACATTAAAATGAACAATATTCCGTCGCAACCTAAAGTAATTCATGTATTTTATTCTTATTTTCAACATCGCCTGAAACAGTGCCTCATGGAATTTACCTACACATAAGATATATGGCATAATAAGCAAGTTGGCATGAAATCCCTTCTAACTTTTGAAGTTTTAGGACAATTGTCATTATTTCAACAGTATGGAGACCAAGAGTGCTATTCATTGTAAAACAATTTTGCTCTGAAAATTACAAAATATGTTGTCTGTCTTTCTACCAGCTTGACGGTATTTCTTTCGGTGGAGTGCCTAAAACTGCACTGTTTGTTAGTTTTTGGAACTATTCGACTTTAGGGTTATGGTATGCGAACCGTCTCCCAACTTACCAGGGACTATGTAATGCCAAAAATAAGAAGAAATGTGTACAGTTATTGTTCGTGCAGTGTAGAAATTACATGGTATCATGCAATCGATTGCGCTGACAATGAAAGAGACCACCTTGTGGCGTGTCGGCTTGCATTCTCGGCTTTCGCCCCGGTAGTCCGGGTTTGATTCCCTGCCTTGCCAAGAAATTTAATTTCGGTGTGAGGTACTGAAATGGTTTCGCTGATACGTGAGTCATCCAAGCGGTGTTCATTTCAAGGACTTTCACCAAGCCAGTGGGCACGAGTTTCCTTCTCTCTACATCCTTATTCAGCAATTCGAACATTGATATGGGAACTCAGAGAGTAAATCACTTCTTAGAGTTGTTAGCTTCCGTAAAATATTCTCAAAGGCCAATGCTACAAGTAGCCCTCGTGAGTTAATCCAATTGCACATTTATATGTAATCCACATATCATATTTAAGACATTTGATTTTCATCGTATTCAAAGTACTGGGCATAGGAAAACCTCGAAGCTAATTTCGCAATTTACAGTGAATGAACTTCCAAAGTGTAGTAATCATAATATAGGGAGACTGTGCCACATACAGAGAGTGCAAGAATTGCTTGAAGGCATGGTCACATGGTGCGTTTGTACAACGAAGGAGGTTGTCGAACACCTTCTATACCAGGGACCCGGAACAGAACTGAAATGCGTTACATAACGCTGTGTTCCACGTTACGTTACGTATGCCATACCGCGGCCCCAAGCTGGCTTGCGGTATCGTTCCGGAACTGTAACTTGGAACTCAGTACGAGCATGTGGAACGTTACAGCGCTGGAA